>JAOEGL010000003.1:240606460-241806460 GCA_034509955.1 Urosaurus nigricauda
TTTAGGTGCAATCTCTTTCTGTGCCACCTCATTCTTGTTGAAATAAATCCTTCTAAAACTGTTTGAAACACTGAT
The DNA here is from genome assembly GCA_034509955.1 of Urosaurus nigricauda. Taxonomy (NCBI): domain Eukaryota; kingdom Metazoa; phylum Chordata; class Lepidosauria; order Squamata; family Phrynosomatidae; genus Urosaurus; species Urosaurus nigricauda. The sequence goes on from JAOEGL010000003.1 coordinate 240,606,536, forward strand.
ATAGGAAACAACAGTAGATGTAGAACAGTTCTTAACACATTGCAACAGTCAAATGGGATGCAGTGGCTTAGTGGTTAAGATGCCAGTTTTGACGATTGTAAGGTCAGAAGATTGGCAGTTCAAGGCCTAAATGCTGCATGATGGAGTGAGCTCTTGTCACTAATCCCAGCTTCTACCAACTTAGCAGTACAAAAGCAGGCCAATGCAAGTAGATAAATAGGTATCACTTTTGTGGGAAGGTAACAGCATTATGTGCAGTCATGCTGGTCATATGACTATGGAGTCATCTTCAGACAATGCTAGCTCTTTGGCTTAGTAATGGAAATGAGCACAGCCCCCTTCAGTCAGTTATGACTAGACTTTCATGTCAAGGTAAAACCTTTACTTTTTCCTTTACCAATCAAATCCTGCATTAGGTATTTCAAGACCTGGTCCAAGAGGTTTCCCAGGCTCTCCAGGTCTCAAAGGGAGAAAGGGAGAAAGAGGACAACCTGGTATGAATGCTATTGGACCACCAGGACCTCCTGGAACTCCAGGACAGCCTGGCCCACCAGGATCACCAGGTCTTTCAGGACAACCAGGTAAGAACAGCACCCCTGTGTAGTTACTTGTGTTTGTATAGGCAGAATATCTCCAGGACATGCTAGTGCTGCTTTGGAGGTACTTCATCAGACCTCTTCTAGGAATGAGCAGCAGCCCCCCCCCCCCAGCTGCCCTAGCTGATTTCCTTGTCAATTAAACCAAACAAGATATATAATGACATTTGATAAACTATATCATGTTTTAATCCAGTTACAAGGCCCATGCCCTATTTTCATTTATGCTGTTACTTATTATCTGACATGCCTTATCATTCTTCCAAAATATTAAGAGTAACCTGCAAATGTTTTGGTATTTCTGTAACATACATTCTTATAATTAGTTCTATTAAAAGGGAGGCCCTAAACAAATCCTAAATGACTATCAATACTTTTATAAACAAGATATAGAGGTCTGTTTTTTCCCTCTCCATCTCCATCTCACCTATAAACAGGTACAATAACTTTTGAAAGAGGCCCACCAGGAAGCCCAGGAAGCCCAGGATGCATGGGGCCTCCGGGCCTTTCAGGAGATAATGGAGCAAAAGGTCAGTTGTTTTGCTTGTGCATACATGTTCTAGCTCTATTAAATTTTTGGCTACCAAGGGAGTGAACAAAAGCAGTGAACAAAATCTATCAAGCTGATAGATTTTCCAATTTTCATTGGAAAATATTATTGTTTAGGAAAAAAATTATCTCATTGTCTGCTCCTGAGAGATACTGTACTGCTGAACCAAAGTTCATGCCCAAGGGGGTGAGATAAACCAACATGATTTCACTTCATCCTGTTGGATGATAAGTACATAAGCTTTCCTGAAACACTTGCGTTTTTTAGGCAGCAGTAATCTTACATTAACAAAAAAATAATTTTATTACAGGTGAAGAAGCAGGCCCATGTAACCAGTGCACCTACATTACGGGGTCACCTGGCCTTCCTGGTGTTCCTGGAGCAGAGGGGCCTCAAGGAGTTAAAGGTAAAAGATGGTGGTAGTCTCTGAATATTAATATGATATGCCAACATTTGGGAGTGGACTAGGAAGAAGGTGAAAGTAGTTTGGAAGAAGAAAGTAGAAATTGAAACTTCCAGTTTATAGAGTATTTTACCTTCTACCTGGCAAAGTCTACCATTATAAACCTCACTAAAGTAAATATATGCTTTACAACCCACTCCTCTAATCTTGTGCTCTGCTACCAATATGCCTGGTATTAAAATTGATTGGTGGTAGTTTCAGACAAACAACACAGGATACTTCATCAGACACAACATTATTTATGGAATTTGCTGTCTTGAGGCTTAGTGATGGTTGCTGATTTAGTGGGCTTGAAAAGGTCGTGTAAACAAAAGGCTATTTATCTATGAAAACCATTTGTAATGCAGAGAAAATGAGAAACAAATCCCTCATTTATTTATTTTTTAACACAAAGAGAAATGTAAAAGTAGACCCACTTTCATTTGTGCTCTTCTCTGTGTTCTCTCCTTCTCTGCCCTTTATTTTGTCAGGTGCAGAGTGAGAACATGCAGAAAAGCAGGTAGAAATAAACAAGAAACTACACTTGGAAAGTTATGTACACCTTAAGACAATTACCAACATTTCATGTAACAGGAGAGGAGGGAAATATTCATTATTTATATAAATAAAAGATACCAAATGTTTAAAAAAAGAAAAACTGCTGGCACATGTGAAGAATTATTGCAATACTATGATGGAGTAAGTTAAAGAAGTAGATGTGTAATTTTCTGAGCATGAATGATACCTCTCAAGAACATTTTTATTGAAGCCAGCATATTTATTATAGCCTTAGAATGCCAAAAATGAGGAAATGAAATATGTTAATAAATTTTCAATCATCCTTTAATTTATTGCTTTCAATGTCAGTTGTATCTGTTTAAAACATCTAGTGACAAGGGATGATGAAGATGTATCCATTTTGGGGTAAACTGCATAAATAGCAGTATACTTGCTCAAGAGCCGGCTAACGGTTTGAGCATTGGACTACAGCTCTGGAGATCAGGGTTTGATTCCCCACTCAGCCATGGAAATCCACTGAATGACCTTGGGTGACTCGGGTGACCGACCTGGCATGCTTTACCGAAACCAGGCTGGGAGATGCTAGTGCAGCAACATGGGCGCAGGCTCTCCCAGCGGGCTATACGGTCAGTGAGCAGATAAGGGAAAGTGGGCGGGGGGGGCGGTGTGGCTATATTCCACAAAACCAACCTAACCTTGATCAGGAAGCCTGTCCGGAAAACGACCCACATCGAGTGTATGTACCTTAGCCTGAAGACCAGGGACAGTTTGGGGATTCTGTTGGTATACCGGCCACCCCGTTGCTTAACAGACTCCCTAACCGAGCTGACTCAGCTGGTCTCTGAGTTGTTGTTGGAGTCGCCCAGACTACTGGTTTTGGGCGACTTCAATATTCCTCTCGAGACCAGCCCTTCTGATTTACCTGGAGCAGCTCGGGAGTTCATGGAATCCGTGACAGGCATGAATCTTTCCCAATTGGTCAACGGGCCCACCCATTGTGCGGATCATACACTCGATGGGATCTTTAGTACGGAACAGGAGTATCCGTGGGCGGAGGTAGTCAAAACCTCCGCACTGTCATGGACGGATCACTTTCTGATCAAGCTGGAACTAAAGGCCACTTTCCGTCCCTCCGGGGGTGGTGGACCCATTCGAATGGTCCGCCCTCGAAGGCTAATGGAACCAATCGGCTTCCAGAAGGCTCTAGAGGGATTGATGGTTGGCAACACCGGCGACTCCGTCGAAACCTTGGTGAATACTTGGAACACCGATCTTCCCAAGGCTCTCGACGCAATCGCTCCCGAGCGTCCTCTCCAGCCCGCTCCCAACCATAAGCCCTGGTTCACGGAGGAACTTAGGGAGATGAAGCGGGTTGGACGACGACTAGAGCGCAAATGGCGGAAGACTCGACTCTTATCCGACAGAACTCGCCATAGGCAACACCTTCATGCCTATCGGGAGGCTTTGCGTGCAGCACGGAAATCTTTCTGCTCTGCACGCATTGCATCTGCAGAGTCCCGTTCAGCAGAGCTGTTTAGGGTGGTGGGGGAGTTGACGCGGGTTCCCCCTGCACCAAACCCCCTACTTGACCCAACGACAGCCTGCTGTGATGCGTTTAACACCCACTTTGCAGATAAAATCTCTCGGATAAGGACTGACTTGGACACCAATGTTTCAGCAGAATCTATAAGTGAGGCTCCCAATAACTCCGTTGCTGTCAGTTTACTGGATGAGTTCCAACCTGTTAGTACTGAGGACGTGGACAAGCTCCTTGGAAGTATGAGGAAGACGACTTGCCCTCTCGACCCCTGTCCATCTTGGCTGGTCGTCCAGGGAGGGGATGCATTGAGGGTATTCCTTCGGGATACAATCAATGCGTCCCTTAGGGAGGGCTCTTTACCATCTAGTTTGAAGGAGGCGGCTGTAAAACCCCTCCTGAAGAAACCCTCCCTCAACCCCCTGGACAGGAACAACTACAGACCAGTGTCCTTGTTACCGTTTTTGAGCAAGGTGATCGAGAGGGCAGTTGCCTCCCAACTCCAAACTGTCTTGGATGAAACCGATTATCATAATCCATTTCAAACTGGCTTCAGGACAGGACATGGAGTTGAGACTGCTATGGTTGCTCTGACCGATGACCTCCGCTTGAGCATCGACAGGGGTAGTGTGACCCTGCTCATGCTCTTGGATCTCTCAGCGGCTTTTGACACTATTGATCACTCCATCCTTTTGGACCGGCTGAGGGAGTTGGGGATCGGAGGCACCGCACTCCGGTGGTTCTGGTCCTTTCTCTCCGGCAGATCCCAAAGAGTGAGGCTCGGGGACAGCTGCTCTTCCAAGATCGAGCTTAATTGTGGTGTCCCTCAGGGCGCCATCCTGTCCCCAATGCTGTTTAATATTTATATGAAGCCGCTGGGTGAGATCATTCGGAGGCATGGAGCTCAGTGTCTTCAGTATGCTGATGACACTCAGATATACCTCTCCATGACAAGATCATCGGCTCAGACTTCAGATGGCGTCTCTCCTCTCAATGACTGTCTTGCAGCGGTAATGGATTGGATGAGGGAAAACAGATTGAAGCTCAATCCAGACAAAACGGAGGTACTCACAGTCACAGGACCAAAGCCAGGTCTGGGAATACATCTTCCGGTCCTAGATGGAGTCACACTCTCCTCGATGGACCCTGTTCGCAGTCTGGGGGTACTCCTAGACTCGTCGCTTCACATGACTAGTCAGGTGAATGCGACGGTCAGGAGTGCTTGTTATCAGCTTCGGCTGATACGCCAGCTGCGCCCTTTCCTGGATCAGAAGGACCTAGAGTCTGTGGTACACGCTTTGGTAACCTCACGATTGGATTTCTGCAATGCGCTCTACTTGGGGCTACCCTTGTGCCTAACTCGGAAACTTCAACTAGTCCAAAACATGGCAGCCAGGCTTATTACTGGTACAGCGAGGTGCGAGCACATAACACCAGTGCTTAAGTCCCTCCACTGGCTACCCATTAGTTTCCGGGCGCAGTACAAGGTGTTGGTCTTAACCTGTAAAGCCCTACAGGGCTCGGGTCCATCTTATCTTAGGGACCACCTCTCCCCGTACAATCCCCCCTGCACACTCCGGTCCTCTGGGAGAAATTTATTACAGCCTGTGAAAACGAGGCTGTTGCGGACCTCCCAGGGGACTTTCTCTGCTGCCGCTCCCAGGCTATGGAACGACCTGCCGGATGAGATGCGTCTTATTACATCCCTTGATAGCTTTAAAAAAGCCTTAAAGACACATTTCTTCTGGCAGGCCTTCCCTGAAACATCTTAACTCCTGGTCCTGACACTGGCTTACGACATTGGGACGTGTGCTCCTACAAGCTCCCAGCACTTTATCTAGGAAGTTTACATCTAGTGTCTATAGAATTGACTAGCTGCTTGTTATATTCTATGTTCTATGTTGTATGTATGCAATTTTATTTTTATTTTTTATTTTTTGGATTTTAATCTGATATTGGTTTAATTTATTTTTAAGGGGTGGGAGGTGGGGTTATGGGTTATTGGGATTGTTTTATCTTGATGTCTTTTAATTATTGTAACCCGCTCCGATTGATGACAGGAGCGGGCTATAAATAAAATTATTATTATTATTATTATACACTCTCAGCCCCAGATTAATTTTTGTTCTTTCTCCACAAGTTGGAAATGACTTGAAGGCACACAATAATAATAAATAGTTGCCCAATTACTCTAACTTGTTTTCACAACCTATGTCATCAAAGTCATGGTGTTTCCTTTTTAGGTGTGGGAGGAAAGTTTGGTCCTAAAGGATCCCAAGGATCACCTGGACAGCAGGGGCCTCCAGGAGTTCAAGTAAGTTCCAGGTGAAATTGCTTTTATATTATATCTGTGATTACAGCTCTAAGCAATGGACTTTTCTTTGCTGGAAAGACAGAGTTTTGTGGTTTTAGTCATAAAAAGGCATCCCATTGAAAAGGGAAAGTCCTTTATTACTTATAAAACTAGCCTATAATATACGTTCTCTGGGCAGCTCACCAATCAAATACAACATTAAAACAGAATTAATAGATAATAAACTAAAAGCCCTGAAAGAAAGTTTCTGAAGAAACTTCTTGAAGGTACACAACAACAACAAATACAACAATTTATTCTCAGTTTACTTCAGTGGCTGTAAATTGAATTGTAGATGCTATTCAGTATCTACTTGAAATGACTGGGAGAGATCAACTGGATGCATGGGCTAGGGTGCTATCAGTATGCTGATGACACCCAAATATATTTCTCCATGCCTTCAAAAACAGCCTCAGCTAAGGGGAGTATGTCTACTTTGAATGAATGCCTTGAGGAGGCAATGGGCTGGATGAAGAAAAACAAAGTGAAGCTTAATCCAGACAAGACAGAAGTGATTATTGTCAAAGGTCCTAGACTGGGTTTGGAGGTCTGTCAACAAGTCCTGAATGGAGTTGCTCTCCCCCTGAAAGACTGTATTCACAGCTTGGGGACGCATCTCGATCGCTTCAAATGACAGCTGAGATGGATGTAATGGCCAGAAGTACTTACTATTAGCTTCAGCTAATACATCAGCTGCATCCCTACCTAGAGCTGGAGGACCTAAAGATGGTAGTGCATGCACTGGTAACCTCAAGCCAGGACTTCTGCAATGTGCTGTATATTGTACCAAGTTCAGAAACTTCAGCTAGTTCAAAACATGGCAGTCACATTGATTACTGGAACATATAGGAGTGAACCCATTACACCAGTATTAAAATCACTCCACTTTCTGCCAATTAGTTTCTGGCAAAGTACAAAGTGTTGGTTATTAAGTTCAAAGCCCTACACTGTTTGGGTCCAGGTTACCTACAGGATCACCTTCTCTCACGTAATCTGCCCTGTATGCTCAGGTCCTCTGGTGGATATTTGTTTCTTTCAGACAGAGGACTTTTTCTTCAGTCACCCCTAGGCCTGCCCAAAGAGATTTCACAGCTGAATACATTGTCTGAATTCAAAATAGCATTAGAGACCAGTCTCTTCTGGCAGGTTTACCTAGATGATTTTTATATTGTGAATTTTAAATATGGATTATTTTAATATGTGTATATCGTGTCCTTTTGAATTGTATGCAGGTCCTTTTAAATTGATGTATATTTTAATTGATGTATTTTAACTGGTGTGGTGTGTCTGTTAATTATTGTTGTTCCCTGCCTCAATCCATGGGGAGAGGCGAGTGATGATGATGATGTGCAAAAGTAGTTAACTCAATAGATGGAAGAGGAAAAGGGTGTTGAATCTAGCCCTTCTCAGTAGGTGTAGGCAAAAGCAAACTGCTGCAGTTTCTCCTAGCTTTTGTGTTCTACATGGTTAATACCGTTTTCCATCTTGACCCACATTCTGATTTTACTTGGCCACACATGTCTCAGTTTTTATATATGAAATGTTGGAGACTATGAAAGCCTAAATAAATAAAAAGGTCTTGACCTGCTGCTGAGAAGTCCATAAAGATGGTGTTAAGCAAACCTCTCTAGTAGGAATAAAAGAAGATGGAAGAAAGGAAGAATCTAGCAGCCCTGTTAAAACTGATACATTTTATCAATTGGCTTTTGTGGAGTTCAATCACCTTCTCGCTGTCTCTTCAGACTTCTTCAGTGCATCTGAAGAATAAGATTGAAATCAATAAAAGCTCATGCTAAAATGTTGTTAACTGTCCTTAAGTTGGCCTCAATGGCAAACCTGTGAACGAGACACTTCTGCCCTCTTCTGCCTTGCTTAGCTCTTGCAAGCTCACAGTGTGCCTCCTTAACTGAGTTCATCAATCTGGTTTTTGGTCTTCCTCTCTTTCTGTTGCCCTCCACCTTTCCTGGCATTATTGTTTTTTCCAGTGAGTCATCCTTTTTCATGATATGGCTGAAATAAGACAACCTGAAATTAGTCATCTTCACTCCAGAGGGTAACACAGCTATCTCTTTGAAAACTTTCTAGGAAGGCTTTCCCACATTTAGTGTGCCAAAACCAAAAATACTCTTCCCCAAATATAGTGATATTTCATAGGAGACTCTGAGCTGGATATACAAAGATATTAAAGTTCAGGTGGGTATATTTATGTGAAAGTGATCTTTTGGGTAAATTGTTCCTAAGCCATTATGGCTTTAAAGGTTAAAGGATTAAATTGGGCCATAAAATGGACTGGGAATTAGCACAGCTGATAAAACACAATAACAACATGGGCAAAACAACCAGTTCCCACTAACAAGCTTACAATCCTGTTCTGGACCATTTGCAGATGCACTTATAAGGCATTTTAATAGTCTACACCAGAGATTTTCAAAGGTAACATGAGTGTGAGTTCTCTTTCCTGTCATACCTGGGAATGGGAGAATGCACTTTGCATATGGAAAGTATTATTTCACCCAAACTCAGCTGTAATATATTAATTCTGCTGTACCTATGACACATTTTATTAATAACATTTCACCTAGGGACTTCCAGGTGTCCCAGGAAACCAAGGTCGTAAGGGACCAAAAGGTGTTCCAGCATATGTGCATCCAGAAGGTCCAAAAGGAGACAGAGGAGAAAAAGGTCTCAGAGGAAGTTCTGGGGAAAAAGGGCTGGATGGCTTACCAGGAAAACCTGGTCTGAAAGGCAGAAGAGGTTCTGTGGGCGCACAGGTTGGTCTATGTTATGTTCCTTAATCATTATAAATTGTACCACTTTGTTAATTTCTTCTTTCTCTTTGACTCTATTAAAAATACATACAGATAATATTTTTCATCAAAATTATCTTTGTCTAGGCACCAGGAGTGGGGAAAATGCAAGCTGAGGATAACATGGCCCTGATTTCTTTTTCAGCCAGCCCCCCAGTTCCTTTGTACTCCACAAAGACACCAATTCCATTCAGACAGGTTAATTTTTCAGGGTAAAAATTATCACAGAAAAACTCCAAATCCAGCATTTCGCCTTAAATCTCTCCTAACCTCCAAACCTACTTCTTTCACCAGAAATCAGCCAATTTTTAAAATTTGTTATTTATTCATATTTTTGCTACATGCTGTAAACCTGCAATGACATTTGAAAAAAATGTAAAGGCACATCTTTAAGGAGAACAACCATCAATGAAAGGACAGGGTCTCAATTACAAATGCAAAGGACATACAAGACCATCACAAAAACAAAATAAATAAATAATCAATATATAACAAATACCAACAACTAATAACTATGATATAAATAAATGTATTTATTTGTGCTGGGCTTTGATTTACATTATTACAGCTTGCCAGTCATTAGTAAGTGCTCATCATTCTTATTAACAACTACAGTGTTCCCCTGGGTTACGAAGGTAATCCGTTCCGGATTACCTTTCGTAACCCGGAAGCTTTCGTTTCCCGGGGACCGCTAAAATCAACGGACCGCGCGGCCATTTAAAGGGGCCGCGCGGCTATTTTTATTTTGTATCCCGGTGGATATTTCGTATCCCGGGGGATACATTGCCGGTCCGCCACGTTTCGGATCCCGGGGTTTTCGTAACCCGGGGGATTCGTAAGGCGGGGGACCACTGTACTTGATTCTATAGCTGGAGTTTATTTGTAAGTCACTCTGAAAGCATTTCTAAAGATCAAAGTATAAATACAATTAATAATAACAATATTGGTTTTAGAAGAAGTGAACTAACAATCTGTCATTGACATTTCCATTGGATTAAGAGAAAGAATAAGGGCTACTAAAGATAACCAAGATCACTCAAATTCTACACAACTTGGAACACATGTATTAGCTGTGCAAATGAAAAAAGACAGTCTTCTATTGCTCCCAGTTCCTAACATGTTGATTTTCAGAAAGATACTCTGTTATAATTGTGATGTTAGCTGGAGATTTTTTTAGCTGGATAGTCAGGAAGCACAACAACAGAAACAACACTTACATGCCCCAACCCATTTGCACCCATCTTGGCAAGGACAAGATCACACAATTGGGGCAAAATGCTGCCACATACCAGCTTCTTTGTCATGGGATTCCTTGCATTTTTCACAGGCTCTTTAAGATAGCAGGAGCAGCTACTTGCTGGAGTGGCACTGAGAATGCTGATCTGACTGATGATATCTCCAGTCATGTCCACTTGGTCAGCATATAATAATCCTCTCATTGGTGGCTTCCTTAGTCTTCTTTGGAGCCATTTTCTCACTCTCCCTCCCTTTATTGGTGGCAGGTTATAAATGGTTCTGTAAGACAAAGATAATGTTGTTAAGTATGTTGATTACATTTGTCTCAGTTTAATGAGGTGGCATGGGGTCACATAAAATTGGGTATTATTTTGATTACCCATCATACAGGGGTAATGGGAGTCTTCATAAGATGAGATGAACCATTCAGAAACACAACCTTCGTTCCATGTGGCAGGTCAACTGGCTTACACCATATGGGTTTATATCACCTTAGGCTTCCTCTAGCAATTGAGCTGGCAGGGTGGTGGTCTGCTGTTGTCCAACACTTGGTTTCCAGCCCCATACCAAGCCAACCTTTTCTCAGTTGTAACCAATAAAGGCTTATTCCAAACTAATCTGCATGTCTCTTATTGAAATGCTATGCCCCATTTCACTGCTAGGGGCTGAAAATGCAATATACTTCATTGTACTGGATCTCTAGTGTTTTTTATTTTAATAATAATAATAATAATAATAATAATAATAATATTTATATACCGCCTTTCCAAAGGATCAAAGCAGTTTACAAAAATGCTTAAACAATTACATATACAATTAATACATACATACATGACTAAAAAGTTCATCCCCTTACCTTAACTAAAATACAAACAGCAAAATACAGTTAAATTAATTACATAAACATATATTAAACTATATCCTCTTGGCCCTTGCCCTCACTATCCTCACTGGTGGTGGGCCTGCCACAGCAGACCACCCTTTATCCCCTTCCCAAGGGGAGCAGGTGTTCCTGGCTGGTGGTGGAGTGGCCTGGCGTTCTCTCCTCTTCCCCCACTTTGTGCTGGCTCCCCTTTGTCCTAGCAGGCACCCAGCCTTTATCCCCTTCCCAAGGGGAGCAGGTGTTCCTGGCTGGGTACCTGGAGCCTGATCCTGGCAGGAAGCAGTCTGGGGCCAGCAATCCACCAGGTGAGATGGAGCATGCAGGTAGCAAGCAGCAAGTCCACACAGCAGCAGCAGGTAGCAAGCAGCAAGTCTACACAGCAGCGGGAGGTACTACACATCTCTTTCCTGGGGTGGTGGAGTGGCCTGGCATTCTCTCCTCTTCCCCCACTTTGTGCTGGCTCCCCTTGGTTTTGGTTTTTTGCTGGCTATGTCTGCTTCTGTAAAATCTTTAAAAGACTAATTAAACTTACAATACTAATTAAAATACTAATTAAAAACATTCCCACCAGACTCCATGCCATACAGAAAATATGCAAAACCAGCTGGGAACACAACCCAACCTTAGTAGTTTTTCACCCTAAAAGACACACTATAATTAAAATACCCCCTGCTCAGATTGTCACAAAACACTTCATTGATTAAAGATATTGTCATGTGCTGGGATTCAAGCAGTGGATATTAAACAATGTTTTATATATTATTCTTAGGGATCCAATGGTCCAAAAGGAGACAGAGGTGCACAAGGACCAACTGGTAGCCCAGGTCTTCCTGGAGAAGTAGGGTTACCTGGGCCACCAGGATATGGACTGCAAGGAATGGAAGGTTCTAAAGGCTCTCAAGGAGATCCTGGCTTGCCTGGGGTGCCTGGAAGAGCTGGTAAGTAGAACCTTATTGGAAAATATTATCATTGGAAAACATTTGTCTGTAATGTCTGTGAAAAATTTGAAAGCAGAGGTGAAAGAAAATGTCTTGTTAAACATCACTAGAAATTGAATGTTCCATAAAACAAATACTGTATACTGATTCCCAATTGTCTCTTCTTTTTCAAAGATTGGCCTAACAATCACGTGTTGTATCATATTTATTTGTTCATATATTACATTATCATTAGATCTTTCCTCATGAATACATTCAACGTAACCAGTAAAGAGGTTTCGTAACCAGTTAGCGTATTAGCAGACTATAGAGCAACCCTATAGTCTGAGGAACAGCATGTGAGAGACAATAGGAAGGTGTGGATATTCCTCTCAGAGGACTTAAGGCTCTGTCTTCAGAGGGAGAGTTTCAGTCCTAAATTCTTCTCTTGACCCCTCCTAGTCACCAAGGAACTTCTCATGATAACCTATTCCTAGAGACCATGACTCCAGTCTTGCAAAGTTGGAAATGTGTAGTGGCAGCAGGGAGGGAGAAGACATGGAATTACTAGTTCCCAGACCTTTCAACCCCCAACCATGCCTCCAGCATGATCCTAGGAGGACCCCAGTTTGACTTTTAATGTGAAATTGGGCAGTTTCACTTGGATGATAACTAAAGCCAGTCTATCAGGTATTGAGACATCTACTTCTATTTCTTGATGTTATGACTGACCCCTCCCTTTTGCTTCTAGTGCTCCCCACCACCTATTCAGAATTCCAGTTTGAAACTAGACACTAAAACTTGAACAACAGCCCAAAACATTCTTGTCAAATGTTGAGTTTCTGGCACAAAGTTCCAATGAGTTCTGGCTGCCACAGACAGACAAACAGATAATACACAGAGACATACATTCTCTTATAGACTGCAGGGTATTCAAGTTCTTTATTTACCAGCAGGGAAGCAAACAAGGTGGCAGTAGGAAAGAGCAGTTGTATTCACCTTTCTTTGCTTGTTTGCTTATTTGTTTGTTGGAACAATACATTCAAGATGTATAATGTTAGCAAGGACTGCTCTTTCTTTAAAAATAAATAGCATTGATATATCCAATTATTGTTGCTGTTCACTTTAAAGGTCCTAAAGGTGAACTTGGTAAGGTGATTACAATCCCTGGACCACCTGGGCTTCAAGGACCAGATGGTAGACCTGGTTTACAAGGAGTAAGAGGTATGATCTACTTTTCCAGAACTCTCACAAAACTAAGCTTATCTAAAGTTCTGCAGGAAAAGAAATTGCTTCAATTTTCCATGCTAAAGTCAATCATGCATTATTCTATGATTCTGTGTAGTGACTGTTGTCCAAAGTAGAAGAGACATCAGAAGCAGAGTCTAACAAATTTTGATAGCAAGGAGCAAAAACTACCGGTATCCAATTTACAGGCAACAGTTTGTCAGCAAAAAATACCTAGTATATCTGAGTCTTTCCGTAAGCAGCATAGGGCAAGGGTGTGAAAAGTACGGCCCATGGGCCACATGCAGCCCTCAAAGCCCCTAAATGCAATCCTAGGATCACCCCAAACACCCAGCCTACCCATTTTTTAAAAAATTTGGGGGCAATTTTCAGTCAGGTTTCCCCCTCCCCAAACCAATGAAAGGTTGCCAAAAGAACCGCTGAAGTTCTCAACAAAAACCTCAAAACAAAAACAAAAATCACCCCCAAATCAGTCAAAATGGCAGCAGGAAATGCTGTTGAGTCACTTCAGGTGCACTGAAACATACTGGGTGCAAGGATGGGGAATCCCTGGGTAGTTTCCTATCCCTGGGAAAGACAGATAGTGTTACCAGTTTGAGAAAGCATATTCTAGAACTGTTCCTGAATAACGCGTAACTAAACACTAATCCAGACCAACCAAAAAATATTCTTGAAGGTTTCCCTGAAGTAAAACCAGGAAACTGTTCATCCTAACCCCACTGTACAGTGCTGTTTTCTGTGCAAATCAACCATGTGCATTTTTAATGCAAATCAAAACCCCAATTACTGCATTTTTATACCAGAATTAATATTTCTGCATTGTAATATTATTTTCCATGCAGAAAATGGTTTTCCTGCAGAGATTTTGCAGAGAATAAGTCCCAAACTGTGAAGAGTCTTCAGTCCAAGATTCTTCTCATCAGGGTTTCTCAACACTTGAAAAACATGTTGTTGTTGTTGTTGTTGTTGTTTACAATTTTCTGAATATTTTTCTATATTCTTTCCATTTCTATACCTGATACTTGCCAGACCTACTGTGTGTTATTTGACAGGTAGTGTGGGATCCAGAGGACGGCGTGGTGACCCAGGCCTCCCGGGACCAGAGGGTGATCCAGGCTTAATGCAGATTGGATTTCCTGGATATCCTGGTCTGAAAGGTGATTTATTTGTCTTCTGTTACTTATCAGGGAGGAAAAGGAGAGAGTTTAAAGCAGAATAATAAAACAAATGCAAAATTCAGTAATACATGTAGATTTGAGAGCTAGTGTGGTGTAATGGTTTGAGTGCTGGACTATAACACCAAGAGACCATGGTTCAAATCCCTACTTGGCCATAGAAACCTACTAAAATATTGATATGAAATCCAAACAGGAACGGGTAGTATTATAGAAAACTAGACTAGAAAACATGTTGAGGTGTGTGTATGCAAGCAAAGCCCATGACAGTAGTATCCAGTTCCAGATTGCATGCCTGGTCAAGGACAGGCATGTAAAGGTTTCAATGGGGTGAAACAGATGGGCAGGAAAAAGTGGCTTGAAGCTACCTTTTCTGAAGCCACGTTGAAACCCCACCAACTGCACCACTGGCTCCCAAGGCAGCCAGAGTTCTCGTGTCATAACCACATGACATGGCTTCAAGCCAGGAAGAAGCGGGAAAAAGCTACTTCTCTTTGAAATGGTTTTTTCTGCATAAGGGCACTTTTTCTGCTTGCTTCCAGTCATGTGTCATCTTAATTCCATGCCTTCAAGCCAGTCTAAAAGCACCTCTTTTTGCCTGTCTGTTTAGCCCCATTGTGGATAAGTTTCTTCTTTTATCTAGCAATAATGTGAGAAAAGGAGATCTATTATTTTGACAGTTTCCTGGTACTGGACAATGTCGCATCTCTCTGTGTGTCAAAACATAACCAAAAAAAAAAAAAAATCACAACCTCAGTAAATACATGAAGAAACAAGATAACTCAGTGAAAGCCTATCACTTAATATGTGTTTGTTTGTAGGCAATAAAGGACTTCAAGGGTCTACAGGAGTACCAGGTTGCCCAGGAAAAATAGGGGAACCAGGCTTCCCTGGAAAACCTGGAATTCCAGGAGAAAAGGTTGGTTTGACAAATGATGTCACTGAGTTCAGGGGGTCTAACTAAGAAAATGCTTTTATTGTCTCCCAAAAGGGCAAACTGTACTAATTTAATCAGTATCTGTATATCTGGGACAAGACACTTTATTTTGCTTTTGTCCAACTCTGACCTGACAATTGTTAAGGGCATTCCTTACAGACTTCTACTTCCTGCTCCTCCAGTTAAGAATGTAGCTTTTTGAAATGTTAGTACACATTTAATTTGTAAAATTAAGTCCAAGAAGTCATACTCTGTCCTCTAATGTGTTTAAAGAGGACGGTATCTTAAGAAATGCAAAGTGCAAGCAAATGCCACAGTCTTATGTATATTGCAGCTTACACCTACATTAGGTAAATGTGTCAGAATTCAGGATGGATGGATTGAAATCAAGATGACTTAAAACATTATTTAAATCAAGCAAAGAAAAAACCTATTTTAAAATCATTTATTTAGATAAAATTTTCACCAGTCCGTTTCCCACCTATCTCTTGAGCAATAATGCAAATCCAGTCAGTAAAATATGTTAATTTGTAACTCAGTAGACTTTATAACAGCTAGACTATAGTTTGTGTAATTTTAAATATAACTTTTTATATATTAGTGGTACGTAATGTATGAATTATCTGTGTCAGGCTGGAGTTGTTGCATATCAGTACATTTGGAATGGTAAGTATATTGCTCACACAAACATAACAGCATTTATTTTATTAAGCTACACTTTGAATGTTAGATATATGTTTCACATTTTCTCCTGCAACCTTGCTAATTCAAAGCTCTTTAAAACATGTATGAATGTATAATACCCACTGAATCAACCCATTCAATAAGTATATGCTAGCTAGGTTGATTCAATAAATATATACTAACTGAGGCTAATAATTGAATTTGGATAATCAATTCAGCACTTGTTCATCAGACTTGTATACATCTGAGCATGGACAGATTAAATCCAAGTTGGATAATGCAAGGGTTACCTTCATAACATGATTTTTTTAAACAGATGCACATTCCCAAGAATAGCACAGTGGTTAAATTCCTGTGCTACAGCCACTCACTCACAAACCACAAGGTTGTGAGTTTAATTCAACACATTTTAGCAACCAGTCAGGGGCTCGGAGTTGACTCAGCCTGGCATCCTTCTTCAGTCGCTAAAATGAGTACCCACCATGTTGGGGGCAATTAGCTTACACACATTGTAAACCACTTAGGGAGTTCTTAAGTGCACTGATAAGCAGTATAGAAATGTACTTGCTATCGCTATTGCTAAGAATAATTTATAAAAAGGAATTTCCAGATATGAGAAGATGGATAAGTACAATACTAAATTCATATCTTCCTCCATTTTGACTGACAAGAAAAGAAAGGGACAGAAGGATGCAAGGAAAAAAGAAAGTGGATTTTTTTTTTCCTCAGCATTTCAGACGTGAAATTTTTCTTGCTCTGCATTTTAGGGTGAGCCGGGTCCAGTTATTCCTGGACAACAGGGCAGATTGGGTTCACCAGGTGAAGAAGGTATGGCAGGTGAGAAGGGTGAAAGAGGATTCCCAGGACTTCCAGGACTTCCAGGTCAACAAGGTCGAGATGGTGACAATGGTCCAAGAGGTAGAGTTCCCATGTTGATTCCACAGAAGAAAAAACATATTTGGGATGCAGTTTGTTGCTCAGAGCAAGTTCATTATATGTTTAGTCAAATGTTTGCTCGTTTAGAATATTTTAAAAAGACTAAAGATTTCTCCAGTTGTGTTTCTTTCACTTAATAAGCTTAATAGTTGGAGATTCAATACGGAGAAAAGAAAGTACTCCTTCACACATTGCATAGTTAAAACTGTAGATTTTATAACCACAGGATATGGTTATCAGCACCAACATGGATGGCTATAAATGGAGAATTTGTGTGGGCTTTCAAAGGCTATATATTTCATCTAGTATGCATCTCTGAATGCTAATTGCTGAAGAGTATGAGTAGAAGGGCACTTATTTTCTGCTTGGAGGTGTCTGATCCAGCAATGCTCTTTTTATTTTCTTATGGCTTTGGCAAGTTTAGAGTTCTCTGTAATAGGTTTTAAATTTTAAATTTTACAGCTCATCTGAGAAGTGGTTTGTGTTGTGGGATATATAAAGATGAGAGAGAGAAAATGGAAGTGGAAATATTCCCTTTTTTAAAAGGGTGTGATTTTAAATTAGTTTAATATGATTAATGCTGTCTTTTAGGAGAACCCGGACCCCCTGGAATTCCAGGAGAAAAAGGTGTTCCAGGCAAAATGGGTGACTGTCTTCTTGGTTTACCAGGACCACCAGGTTCGTGTGGAGTAGTAGGTCCACCAGGTAAGCCCTGTAGATAATTACTGATCCCTAAACGAGTATGATGTAGTAGTCTGAGTACTGGACTGGGACTCCAGGAGATCATCCCTTATCAGCCATGAAAACCCACTGAGTGACTGTGGGCAAGCCACACTCTTTTAGTCTTATAGACAAATAATGGTAACTCTTATTTGAATGAGACCCTGTGAGAATATCACTATGAGCTGGAGTCAACTTGAAAGCACATAACAGCAGCAACAACAAAAAACCATTACAACAACAACTCAACATACCTGGTAAGCAAGATAAATATGGAATATTTGGGTCTAATAACTAGACCTAAAAATAAAATGTGTAAGGAAAAGATAGGTTGTGTTCAGTGCAAAACTGCATGCATGCTATTTAACTGGTATTTTAAAAAGCACTCCATTTATGTGGCAATGTTGGATGGTACTGTCATGCCAACCAGCCTTCTTCCAGTTGGAGCTAGATACAGGATATGCTATGAGCATTCCTACTAATGTTGAAACAATCAAAACCACTCTCTTTGTGACCACAAAATAAGAAATATAGAATCATGGAGTTGGAAGAGACCACAAAGGCCATCCAGTCCAATCCCCCCCTCCATGCAGGAACTTAGAATCAAAGGATCCCAACAGATGAATACCAAGGTGAAGATGTGTAACATAATGAACCTCCACAAAGTATAGCTGGGCTAGTCTTGACAATAAGCATGCAATATACTGAAAAAACAAAACAAAAGTGTCCTGCTGTGTGTACCATATATTCTCAGAGGTCATGAAATACATACATTTGTCTGTGTATTTGCTGATGCAAGGGTATTCTGGCCACCCAGAGAAAATTCTACCACCAGGGAAGAGTTATTGTTGTTATTTTTAGCTACCCTCAAGTTGGCCCAACTCATAGTGACCCTGTAGATGAGACATCTCCAAGACCTCCTATCCTCCACTGCTCTGCTTAGGTTCTGCAGATTCAGGCCCATGACATCCCTGATTGGATGATCTTCCTCTCTTTCTACTACCTTCTACCTTTCCTAGCACTACTGTCTTTTCTAATGAGTCATGCTTTCTGATGGGGCCAAAGCATGACAGCCTCAGTTAGATCATCTTGGCTTCCAAGGAGATTTCAAACTTGAACTCTTCAAGGATTCATTTGTTTGTCTTTTTGGCTGTCCTTGGTATCCTCAACACTCTTCTCCAGAACCACATCCCAAATGAGATGATTTTCTTTTACAACCATATATGGTGATGGGAATACAATGGCTTGGATAATTCTAACTTGAGTGCTCTGTTTGAGATGATGATGATGATGATGATGATGATGATGATGATGATGATGATGTATTTGCATTTCCCGCCTCTTCCTACGGATCGATGCGGGATTCCAACAAGTACAAACAATACAATCAATCATAAAATCTCAGTATACATCAATTACAGTTAAAATTACTTAAAAATAATTAATTAGACATTCTATACATTATTACATAGAGAGCTAGTTACCTGGAATTGAATGAGGAGAATTGTATATTTCTCAGCAGTGTCAGGAAAAAAGGTCTGGTGGATGGTTCATACAAAATCTGGCGGGTAGGCCCGCCAGAAGAGATCTGTCTTAAGCGCCTTCTTAAAGGCCTCCAAAGTGGACATAAGGTGCATCTCTTCTGGCAAGTCATTCCATAGTTTAGGGGCCACAGCTGAGTATGCGCTACAGGAGGTCAACATTAGTCTTGTGTGAGTATAATCCAAGAGATTCCTCCCTGATGTTCTGAGGGTGTGGGGCGGATTATTTAGGTAGAGGTGTTCCCTCAAGTAACCTGGGCCCAAGCCATGTAGGGCTTTAAAGGTAACGACCAACACTTTGTATTGCGCCTGGAAGCTGATCGGCAGCCAGTGTAGAGATTTTAAAATGGGGGTAATGTAATCCATCGTAGAGGTCCCCGTAATCAGTCTTGCTGCTGCATTCTGGATCAATTGAAGCTTCTGAACCTAGTACAAACATAGCCCTATGTAGAGCGTGTTACAGAAATCTAAACAAGAGGTTATCAGTGCATGTACTACTGCTTCAAGGTCCCTTCTATCCAGGTAGGGGCGCAGCTGGCAGTCGCCTCCACCTGAGATGTAAGTTGTAGAGACAAGTCCAGGAGTACACCCAAACTGCGAACCTTGTCCTTTAGGGGAAGTGTGACCCCGTCCAGGACTGGTTGATGAGTTAGGGGAACCTATCGCAAGTACCTCCATTTTCTCTGGATTCAACCTGATCTTGTTTTCCCTCATCCAGCCCATTACCGATTCCAGGCAGGCATTCAGAGGAGAGATGCCATCCTTAGTCACTGCAGCAGTCGGGGACATAGAGATATAAATTTGGGTGTCATCAGCGTACTGATAACATCGCGCCCCATGTCCCCAGATGATCTCTCCCAGCGGCTTTGTGTAAATGTTAAATAGCATGGGAGACAGAATGGCGCCTTGAGGAACGCCAAATGTCAGCTCCCTTTTACGGGAGCAGCTCTCTCCCAGCTTCTGGAATCTACCCACGAGATAGGAATGGAACCACTGGAGTGCAGTGCCTCCAATACCCAATTCCAGAAGGATACCGTGGTCAATGGTATCAAAAGCCGCTGGGATGTTGATGCCCAGACGGAGGTCATTGACTAAGGCAACTATGCCGTCTCAACTCCATAGCCCGTCCTATTAGGAGTGAGCTTGAGCGGACGCTCGGGAGCGATGCTGTTTATAACCCTGGTAAGGTCGTTGTTCCAGGTATCAACCAGGGTATCAACAGGATCACTGTCAGACCCAACCATATAACCCTCTAGGACTTCCTGGAACCTTTTGGGTTCCATCAGTCTTCGAGGGTGGACCATTTTAATAGGTCCTCCACCCCAGAGGAGGGAGTAGGTAGAAGCCTTTAATTCCACCTTGACCAGGAAATGGTCCGTCCATGACAGGGCAGCAGTAGTGAATACTTCTGCCCATGGATTTTCCTGATCTGTGCAAAAGACCACATTGTGTTACCCGCACAGTGTGTCGGCCCTGAGACTAGTTGGGACAGGCCCATGGCTGTCATGGAATCCATGAACTCCCAAGCTGCCCCTTTCAGATCTAACAAGCTGGACTCAAAGGGGATGTTGAGGTCCCCCAGGACAAGAAGCCTGGGGGACTCCAACATCAGCTCCAAGACCAGCTGTGTCAGCTCGGCTAGGGAGTCTGTTAGTCAACGGGATGGGTGGTAAACCAACAGAATCCCCAGACTGTTCCCAGCCTTCAGGGTCAAGTAAACACACTCGATGTGAGCCGTTGTATGGATAGGTCTCCTGGTCAAAATAATGGAGTTCTTGTGGATCAAGGCAACACCTCCCCCTCGCCCACTTTTCCTGACCTGCTCCTCAATGGCTGGGAGGGTCTTCGCCCAAGTCACGCTGCTGTCCTTGCCCAGCCAGGTTTCCGTAATACAGGCCAGGTCAGTGTTCTCATCTTCCAATAGATCGTAAATTATATGAGATTTGTTTTTCACCGATCTGGCATTTTGAAGAAGCAAGGTGAGGGTCTGTGATATGGTTGGGGTGACTCTTGGTTCTTCGGGGCTAACAGAGAGTGTGGAAGACGGGATAGATTTCAGACATCAATCTCATCTTCCCTTAATTTTCTTCACTACTCTGTTAACGCTATATCTCCCATTGCCCCACACCACTTCTATAAGTTCTCCATTGCTTTTGTTGCCATACAATCCTGTTTATTCACAATGTCATTTCCTTTTGCATACATGCTGCCTGCCATAGTATCTTTGATGATAATACTATTAGATCTCATAAAATGGTTAGCCTATAACTGACCTCCAGTCTGGTTCCAATAAGAGATAACATCTGTCAAGCCACGGGACTACACAGAGATCTGATTGCTTAATTAGATGTTCCAGGCAACATGGAGGGATGAATTTATCCTAACACTTTTGGAGTCCCAATGGGACTCACATCTTTACACTTTAATATCTTCTCTAATGCTTTCATAGCTGCCTTACCATTCCTAGTCTTCTTCTGATTTCTTGACTGCAGTCAATGGTAGATGGTAGATCATACAGTAAAATGATTTTCTCCTCCTCTTCCTCCTTTCTTCCAAAATTAGGACTCAGTGTGGCTACCCTGTTTCCCCCAAAATAAGACATCCCCTGACCTAGTAGAGGTTTTGCTGAATTTCTTAAGTAAAGACCTAGCAAAGTTTTTATATATATATATATATATACAATATATAATAAATGTTCATTTTTTTTTTGTTCAACAATAAATGTGAATTCTTCTTTAAAGAAAACTAAGACATCCCCTGAAAATAAGACCTAGAGCATCTTTGGGAGCAAAAATTAATATAAGACACTGTCTTATTTTGGGGGAAACATGGTAATTGAGTTTAGGTTTGGCTCTGTCCAATAATAGAATAAATAATTTTTCTTACAGTGAGAATAATTAAACATGATGTTGTGCAGGAGATGTTGTAACAGTGTAAAGTACAGCATAAAGGACACCCATATTTCTTTTCTCTGACTTCTTTAAAATCAAGTGAAAGCTATTACAAGCTACCTATTTTAAAGTGTATTTTTAAAGAGCAAATAAAATGTTTGAATGCAGTACTTTGTACTTCTGAATGTTATATTTCTTAATCATTTTGGTTTCAGATTTTTTCATTAAAATATAAGAGAGAAATATTACCTTTAGAAGTACAAAGTATTGCATTTAAATATTTTGTTCACTGTTTGAAAATGGTCATTACAGTGGGTTGCTTGAAATAGCTTTCACATTGTTTTTTTTTCTCTATGTTACCTCAGGAAGCCAAGGAGTAGTTGGAGCCAAAGGAGACCCTGGAATCCCAGGATTAGACATCCCAGGGTTCCCAGGACAATTTGGGCTGCCTGGAATTCCTGGCCCACAAGGAAATGATGGGTCACCCGGCAACAAGGGACAGCCTGGCAGGCCAGGAGTGCCAGGTATACCAGGTAAGTGCTCCTTAAGGAAAACAAATGACTTTAGCATACTATAGACACCCTTTGTTTGCCATTTGTTCTCTGTAAAGTCCACAGTTCAATGAGTAAAACTTAATTGAATTACAGTATCAGAGTTGGAAGCCCTCCCAAAGGTCATCCAGTTCAATCTCCTGTTAGTGCTGGAAATCCCTCAAATGACCATTTAACCATTTCTTAAAAACTGCCAACAATAGAGAATCCACCACCTTGGCAACAGTCAGTTCCACTGTTTTGAACAATTCTTGCCATCGTAAAGTTTTCCCTAATGTTTAGCTGAATTAATTTTTCTTGCACTTTAAATCCATTGAATTCAACATACATTATTTTGTTTTCATTACTTTCTGCAGGTCCAAGAGGAGAACTAGGCTTGATGGGCCCTGTAGGTAATCCTGGATTACCTGGTGTCTTTGGCAATCCGGGTATCCAAGGAATGAGGGGTAAGTTATACAGTACCTGCCTGAAGTAGCAATTACAGTGGTCCCCCGGGATCCGAATCCCCTGGGGAACGAAATCCCCGGGACCCGAAACCGCGGGGGGCGAAAAAAAGCCCCCGGGATCCGAAGAAAACCCCGGGTTGCGAAAAAAATTTGCAACCCGGAAGCTTTAAAACAGCGCGCTTCCAGCGCGCTGTGCATTGAAGAAAGCGGTCCCCTGGGTAACGAATGACTTCCGGGATACGAAGGTAATCCCGGAACGGATTACCTTCGTAACCCAGGGGACCACTGTAATTATGGAAACTGAGGGTAAATTCCATGTATGAACATGCTAGTTTTATATGTTTTGGTTTTCAAAATATAAAGCAAAGGTTTTCATGGGGAATCAAGCAATTGCTTAAAGAGGTATAATAAATAAGTAAATAAAATAATTTTATTTATTAAATAAATGACTGCTTCACTCTTCATTGGAAAGCATTCTGAGTAAAATATTTATTTTGACTAACTGGTAAACTATAGACCATAACATTTAATATTCAAGACAGTGTGCCTGGCAGGTTTGTTATCTGATGGGTTGACGAAAGTGGAGGAGAGCATTACTTTAGCTGCTCTGGGAAGCTTTGTGGCGGAAGAGTGGGGTATAAATACTCTAAATAAATGATAAATAATACTTTTGACAGGCATTTTTCCTCTTTCTGTGTATTCCTCTCTTGAAGGCCTTCAATCACACTATGAGTTCCCATGGCCTTATTTAAGTCTTATTCCATTCATAAAAGACAAGAAGACAAGAGTAAGGTCTACCAATAGATACACCCTTCTTTTGCGTCATCCCAGTGGTTTATTTGCAAACCATGTTCAAAACAGCTTCACCTGTCACAGCTTTTATTGATGGAAATCTGGATGTTGATATTTCATAAGTGCTTTGAGTGCACAGTTCACAGAAGTTTAGCTCACATAATTCCTTTCATAAAAGCCAGATCTGCTTATCTGGTGGTTTGCATTTTGCTTTGCTGCATTGGGTCCCTTTTGGGGAGAAAGGTGGTATAAAAATAAAATAAAATAAAGACCATGTTTCTTTGTGATGAGGCCTACGTGAGATATGGCTTACAGAGGAAGATAATGGACATCTGTAAGCCATATCTGTAAGCCGTAGCACAATAATGTGATGACAAGTGGACCATTATGTGTTTTCCAAACCTCTTGTGGCTCTGCCTGGTGTATATGGCACAGACAAAACTTTTGTTTATGTGAAAGAAAAGTAGCAAATGTTTTCTGCCTCTTGGGTATCATGTTGGGTATCATGTTGTTGCCTTTCCTTATATAGAAGGGGAGATCAAGTTGCCAGATTTCTTCCAGATTTGGAGGTGGGGAAAAGATTTGATAGATTTGTGTACCTTACCCCAGGGAATTGCTAGCATCCTATTTTGTCGTTTAATTGAAGGTACTCCTGGCTTCCCAGGACTGAAAGGAAGAAAGGGATCTTCAGGGGAAAAGGGCGAGCCAGGCGATAAAGGTTCCCCTGGAATATCAGACTCCATTTTGAGTTTTGGAGATAAAGGAGACAGGGGAGCTAAAGGTATGTAGCAGTTACTACTGCTAAAATTGTATAATCATATAAATCATATCATTTCAAATGAGGCCAGACATAAATGGTGGCCACTGAAAAGTTACTTTTCAAAAGTAATTCGGAACGGTATGGTGCCAAGTGCCAAGTGCCCCTCCCCTCACTTTTATCTTTTTGATTTTTAAAAAGTAACTATTCATTTTCTCTTTCTCAAAAGCAATGTTCCAGTTCCCTAACTGATTACATGCATGGCAAAGATGTACATCAGCTTCTGTGCTTGAATATTATGTAAAATGCAAGTAGTTACAAACATGTAGGGGATGATATTTCAAATTGACTTTTCCATATAAAACTCTTCTTTGCTTATTATTTGGAGGCTAGATTTATATTAATACATATTTCATTTTAATACATGTCAACAATACTTGTTTTCAGTTAATAACATGCCATGCCATGCCATGTCATTGTTGCTGCAGGATTTCCAGGAAGAATGGGACAGAAAGGAGAAAAAGGAGAGCAAGGTGCACAAGGATGTGTAGGTCTTAATGGCATACCTGGAAAAGCAGGTCCACCAGGTATACATCTTATAAACTCTATCAGTTATATGGGTGAATCCTGACTCATTATGAAATGATTCAATCGTGAGTCATTACTAGGAAGACAACCAGCAAATGCAAATTAAAAAATGGCTCAACATGATAATACAGTTGCCCACGGATGTAGTTATGGAAGCTTCATGTTGCAATATTTGCATCAGGAGGAAAACATTTGAAGTGTGTTTTTACACAAAATGGACAGTAACCTAAGAATGCCTTTAAAAATCCTTAATTTAAAAAATAACCTCTGCAATGATACAGCAAATGAACCTGCTGTAATGATACAGCAAAGTATCATTAGGAAAATCCTAACCACATGATTATTTATTAGTGGGATATTTAGGGGGTGTAGCTACTGGGTGTGCGTGCAAAACAAGAGTACAGCCACCCAACTAGAAATTATGTCATATAAATGAATTATTTCACTCACTCAGATTTCTAGCATTGCAAAAAGTGAGACTCTGAAAATCATTCAGACCTAGAACTGTTATATTTGCTGTGTTCACATTGCCTAGGTCAAATTGCCCACCCCATTTTTTTGGAGGCCTAACCTTTCTATAATGCTAGAAAATTAGCGACTAGAGGAAAATGTATTTTGATAGGCAAGATTCTTATTAAAGGGAGCAATGCCATCATTTTGTCCCCTTCCCATATCTATACCGCTGATATCATGGGGAAACGTCAGAGAATTTGACACAGTCTAAAATATGAGCACTGCCCTATTCCAGTAGAAGTAGCAACTTCACTAGTGGCAGGGTAGAAGCAACAATGGTAAGGGCTACAGAGAAAAAGGACATTCTGTTTCTTTTTATACATACTAAAAATAGTAAAATATTGTCCTTTTGATAAATTTCCTGATTAATTTTAAAGGTAGCCAAAAAAACCCCGCGTCCTCTATGTATTTTTGACATTAATTTATACTTTCAGGTCCCAAAGGGGGAAAAGGACTTCCAGGAGTCCTTGGAAGACCAGGTTTGCCAGGACCTCCAGGAGACAGAGGAGACATGGGAGTGCCAGGTGATTTTACTGAATTATCTGAATAGTCATCAGTGGGGCAGTAGTGTAATAAGCTACCTGCCTGATGAGTAGCCTGGGTACACGAGTGATAAGAGCTAAAGAACAGAAAATAGCATTACAATGTTTTTGTTGTTGTTGTTAATTGAGAAAAGGTTAATGTGTACTCAAGTAATACTTTAGAAGGGCCAAAGAACAGTTTGTAAACATGTCCCTCATTTTTTGTTTTTGTTTTTTGGTTATTTGGTTTCTCTCTGTTGTCCTTTTAAAGAATAAATAAAAATGTTTTTTAACCTGAAAGAGAAACCTTCTTAAGAGTTTGTAAGTGTGGACTGATAACATTTGGCAGATGATTGCTGGTGGCTGGACTATTACAAGAGCATAAGGAGATTTGCTTAAGGAACCTACAAATTAGACATGATTTCTGCATGCATATTAATAAAATTTGGGGGGTGCAATGATTTCATTTAGGCTGACTGTATGGGAGAAGTGGGAATAGGAGACATAGTGCAACACAGAACTCATGAATTTTGTTTTAAGAATTGCATGACTTGGGTTTTAGTTTATTAGATTTGACCATACTATTGCTTTTGTTGCCAAATAAACTGTCTAAAATATCCAGTTTGAGAACAGTGTTTATATCCCTGCAGGTCTTAGAGGTGAACAAGGTTCTGCAGGTTTGCCTGGATCATCAGGTATACCAGGGCCATCTGGCTTATCTGGAATACCAGGGGATAAAGGAGAACCAGCCTGTCCTGGAACTGGGCCTCCAGGAAACCCAGGACCCAAGGTATGGAAAGCTGACAATATATTCAATGGGATCACCTTCTGCTTAACCGGCTGGTCTCATATTTTACTACAACACTGTATTTCATTGATATCTTGCCAGGGTGATGCTGGTCTACCAGGAGAAAGAGGACGGAAAGGTGAAAGAGGAGCACCAGGCCAGCCAGGGCTGATAGGAGAACCTGGAGTACAGGGAAACAGAGGGGATACTGGCTTACCAGGAATCCCAGGTGAAGTATGGTTTGGGACCAATTCAAAAATCTGTATTGTGATAATACCTTTATTAGGCCAATCAAAAAGTCACAAGAATCTGTGTAGGGTTTTGAGACCTCTACCACAGGCAATAGATTACATGAATCATTCAAAGGACTACCAGCTTTATGTTCATGAGGTTCTAGATAGCATGGAGATGTTGTGGCACCGACACTATTTCAGAGTGTGACGTCTGCCTTTCCTGCTTAATTTGTTAGTGCTTAACCATGATTTTCTACGTGAACTAACAGAAAATGTCATAGGAATCATAACAGTCCCCTTGTGATTTGTATCTGGTGCTCAGAAACTTCCACATGGAAGCACTTGAATAGGAACAGTTTATTCCCACATAAATTAGGGTATTTTCAATGATGTTCTTTCATCTGAGCTTCCTGAATATGCATGTGTGCCCCTTGGGACATTTTAATATTGGGCCAATCTAGACACAGCTGGTTGTACAATCAAAAAAGCATGATAAATTACTGTATAAAAGAGAAATGAAAGGTTGGTTGCTCAGCCAAATCCCCCTCTTGCTATTTAGATAAGTGGAGTTCAGAGAACGCACACAAAGGAATAACATAAATGAATGTATTTTAAAGAAAGTGAAAGGAAATCAATGGAGCCGCTTCAGCTCTGCTTAACTAATGATCTATTTTTGCCACAGAAAGAGCATAAAATGGATGATTAGAGACTGCAAAAGATTAAAGACCCTTTCTCATAATGCCACTTAAAATGGCTTCCCTTCTATTTATAGGGCTCTCGGGACCTGCAGGTGATAATGGTCATAAAGGCAGTACAGGATTGCCAGGACAAAATGGCATTAGAGGCTTTCCAGGTTTGTGAGTTTCTACCCTCTGTTTTCTCTCCCCCCCCCCCCCCCTTTTACTCACTGTTGGGGGGAAATTTAAACTTCTTTATGGGATGGTCATGTTCTATGTACCTGAATAATAATCATTTGATAAATAGGAATATTTCTCATGCAAGCTGAAAAAATACAATTGGCAGTAAAATGGGTTGTATACATTGTGATCTACAAAGTAAAATTCAGACTTACTTTCATATATCCTCTCTCTCTCTCTCTCTCTCTCTCACTCACACACACACACACACACACTATAGTAAAAGTCTTGTTCTTCAACATTTTGTAAAGATTTAAGAAAGCATGTCATATAATCTAAAGTTATTGTTGCATGCTGACATCTGAGAAAATATGTTGTCCTCAGGAAACCCATTTTCTTCTTAATATTTACACTTATATCATATTAAATCAAAGAAATATACACAATCCATTTTCAGAAATGTATAGAAAAACAAGTACTGTAACTTTTAATATTTATAATCCCCAGGGCCAAGTGGGCTACCAGGTGATGATGGACCAGTTGGTGAAAAGGGTAATCAAGGACATGATGGTATTCCTGGACACCCTGGAGAAAAAGGAGCACAAGGTTTCATTATATTTTAACCTATTTCTTTCTATCATAAGAACCCTGGGCGGGTGTTCTGATTTCTCTCAGAAGGGGAAGAAACAAGAACCAGTGTAAGGGGGAGAACCAGTATGGGGGGGGGGGCAAGAACCAGTAGTCCTTCCTGCCCTTATCCCCTCTTCTACCTACCTCCATGTCAAGGTTACTGCTTTCTGAATTCAATCAGAAGTCTACAAAATCACTATTAATGTATTTTGGGGATTTGCAATGTATTTTGGGGATGAAAGTTGGAGTAGAAAAGTGATGGAACACAACAGTAGTATAATCTGGTGCAAACATTCCATATTTATTTTCCCATTATATTTAATAGTAATACAGAATAAAATAATCCTGTATGTATATGCGATAGCATTGCTGTGCAGATCCGGCCCAATAAAACATTACACAAAATGGGAGGAAAAAGGCATCCTAGTCACCGGGTGTTACCGACTGTGGCCCTTGCAATGGCCACAGCAAACCGCTCCATACCCGGGTCCAAGGACTCCCGACCCAGTGCCAGCAGACCCTGGAAACCCCTACCCCAGATCCAGGCCTATTCTGCTGCCAACAACAAGTTGTGACAATCAACTCCCAGGCAGGGAGGGAGGGCAGGGAGCAAGTTGAAAAAGGCGCCAGGCTGTGCCACACAGGGCCTTTTGACGGCCCTCCAACCAATGAGGGCCCTGGGAGGACAAGGCCCTGCCCCTCCCAGGGCCTTCCACCAATTGGGTGGCCTGGCGGACCCTGGCGGGCCAATCAGGCCATCCCAAGTTCCCGTTCCCGCTGCAGCCAATCAGAGGCAAGCCCGCGCTTGCCACTGTTGCTGCGCGGGAGGCCAGCCAGGCGAGGAGGCTGGGCTTCCACACACAGCGACAGCGCCGGCCCGGTGAGTTGGGCGGTGCCCTTTCTGTTATTAAGAAAATAAGAAGAAACATGCTGGAGAAAAGCCTATGTAATCCAATGTTCTGTTCACATAGTGGCCAATCACCCCACCGGTAGGACATGATTGCACCAACTGAATCATATAAAGAACACTCATACAGAGAACAGTGCCTCTGACAGTGGAAGCTATAGGTAGCTACTGTGACCAGTGGGCACTGATGGCCCATCCCTCATTAATTTATCCAGTTCCCTTTTAAAGACAGCCAAGTTATGGGAACTATAACTACATTTTCTGGCATTGAATTTCACAGTTTAACTGCATGGTATAAATCACTTGGTGTTGAACTTATTGCTCTAAATTGCCTATCACTTAAGTTTTGTGGGTGATCCCAAGTTTTAGTATTAGTATTACACAAGGTGGAGAAAAGTTTTTCCCTGTGCACTTTCTCCACAACTTACATAACTGTATATACTTTTATCTGCTCCTACTCCCCGTTTTTTAAAAGATAAAGAGCCATTTATATTTATTTATTTATTATCTTGTCTTTCTCTCAGCCCAGAAACCAAAGGGGTAACTTTTCCTGATAGGGCAATTGACTCAGCCCCTTGATCATTTTGGTTGCCATTTCCTGCAACTTTTCAAGAGCTACAATATGCTGTGGTAGATGCAGTAACTAGAACTGTACACAAAATTCTAGATGCAGTTCTTCTCTGCTCCCACAAAAAGAAACTACCCCTTTAAAATGAGAATGAAAGTGTTTTGTCATTATTTAGAGATTGAAATTTCAATTTTGGTGTAATTTTGGTGCAATTGCAAAAAAAGATGTGTTTTGTTACTTAACATTTAGTATTTAGACAGATTCATATTAAAGTTCCTTTATTGACCAAAATACCTTTTGGTATTTGTGTAACTTAAATCATTTAATAAAATGTTTATTTAATGTAAATTAAGCTTTTAATTTTTAAACTGGCAGGTGCATAGAATCATAGAATCATAGAATCATAGAAATTTAGAGTTGGAAGAGACCACAAGGGCCATCCAGTCCAACCCCCTGCCGTGCAGGAACTCCCAATCAAAGCATACCCGACAGATGGCCATCCAGCCTCTGCTTAAAAACCTCCAAGGAAGGAGACTCCACCACCCTCCGAGGGAGTGTGTTCCACTGTCGAACAGCTCTTACTGTCAGGAAGTTCCTCCTAATGTTGAGGTGGAATCTTTTTTCCTGCAGTTTGCATCCATTGTTCCGAGTCCTGTTCTCTGGAGCAGCAGAAAACAAGCTTGCTCCCTCCTCAATGTGACATCCCTTCAAGTATTTAAACAGGGCTATCATATCACCTCTTAACCTTCTCTTCTCCAGGCTAAACATCCCCAGCTCCCTAAGGCGTTCTTCATAGGGCATGGTTTCCAGACCCTTCACCATTTTAGTCGCCCTTCTTTGGACCCGCTCCAGTTTCTCCAGTGAGTGATGATGCTGGAAACTGAAAAAACATGGTCATGGAAAATCAAAGAAATGAAAAGTAAAATTTTGGTGATAGGTTTGCATATCTACAGGGAAGATATCCAGAGAGAAGAGCCTCCTATATTCATAGAGGTTCTCCATATGATTTAGAATTCTGGAAAATTAGTTTTAACATTCAGGATACTGTTCATCCATAGTTTTTATAGTAATTATAGTCATTATTGTGATACATAGATTTCTACATCATCATCATCACCATCATCATCATCATCATCATCATCTATAATTGTAATAAGCATTTCTCTCTCATCATCATCTTTATTGTCATCACACAGGTTCCCCAGGTCAGATAATCCCTGGTCCTCAAGGCATTCCTGGTACTAAAGGTAAAGTTATATTTTATTGTTGAGTTTTTGTCACTCAAGTACGTTTTTTCCCTCTTTGCAGAGGACTCATACAGCTTACTAACTAATGGATTTGTTCTATGCCATGAGCCTCAACCCCTTTAATTCAAAGTTCTAAATCTTAAAATGAATTTATTCCTAAATATTCCAGTGAAAGTCAACCATTTTACTACCAACTGTTACTGCTTAATTGGACAGTCAGGCTCCACAAAAGATGTAACTCTCTGGCTTCCTTTCCTTTCCTTTCCTTATTTCCTTCCTTCCTTTTCTCCCTCTTTTTGTGAAAATGTAAAAAAAGTTACAGATTCTTTAATATATAATTAATTTTGATTTAAATATTGCATAGGTATCAAAGGAGAAATGGGGATGGCTGGTTTTCCAGGACCTCCGGGTGCTAAAGGTCTTAGAGGGGACCAAGGACCAAGAGGACCTCCTGGTATACCTGGACAACCAGGACTTCCTGGCAAACCAGGAATAATTATTGCTGGCCCCAAAGGAAATAGAGGCCTCCCAGGTCTGGATGGAAAGCCAGGTAGGCCTATCTGAACAGAATAGTACAGACATGAACTATTAACTCTTTCTGAACAGACTATATAGGCAGTTACTTATATTTTTTAAGAGTCTGCATAGATTTTTTAAGTATTCCCAATTCTGTAATCAGAATAATCCTGCAAAAATATATACTTGCATGTGTGTGCAACTTATTTCGGTAGTCTTGATCAGGAATGTTAAAATTCTAATTCATTCTAAATTGTTTGTTTTTATACATTTGCTGTTCTGAGATCCTGTGATATATTGTGGGACACAAAGATTTTAATAAATGAAGAAAATAAATACGTTATAAAATAGGAAATGAGAAAATACTGACCTTCCTTAAAAAGCCTCTAGAGCCTGGGGAGCAGGGCAACAATTCTGTCATCTGTCCCATCCAGAATTCAGGGGTGTAGTCCACTCAAGGGGCATAGATTCCCCATCACTGTCTAGCCTCTTCCTCTGCTGTACTATGGTGATCAAAAATATACTTCTTGTTAGCGATTTTGGGTTCTTAAAGTTAAAAGGTAATCATGCTGTATATAATCACGCTATAAAGGGGAGGGGGGCAATAGAAACTCAAATACCACACAAGGTTGCTACAGATGAGTTTCTGGTTTATTTCTTTTAATCCATTTACAATGAATTTGTTCTATAAACACAGTTTCCAACTGTGTACTAATAACTAATCAGCATGTACTAATAACATATTTTTTAAAAAATATAGGTGTTCCAGGAATTCCAGGACCCACTGGACTCTCTAGCTATAGTATAAAGGGAAGCAAAGGTACTCGAGGAACAGATGGCTTACCTGGTCCACCAGGACCTAGAGGTGATGCCGGCCTACCTGGTCCACCAGTAAGTGAAATAAATATCCTTATATATTTGCTGTTTTTACATTTTATATTGCAGTTGCAAAAATGTTTAGCAGAAGCACCAAAGGAGGAGGAGGAAAGAGGTGTTGGTTTCCACAGGAGGAGAAGGAAAGAGATGTGAAGTATCAGTGTGTAATTATAAGGCATGCAGGAGGCATCACAGTGTTGCCTGCTATCATTGGTCCAAAACACACTGCAGAAATAATCCAGTTTCCGATTGCTTTAACTGTCCTGGCTCAATGCTAGGGAATTGTGGAAAATGTAGTTTGGTGAGATATTTAGCTTTCTCTGTCAGAGACCTCTGGTGCCACAATAAACTACAATCCTCAGAATTCCTTAGCACTGAGCCAGGGCAGTTAAAGCAGTCTTGAACTGGATTATTTCTGTGTGTTTTGGACCATTGCTGTCTATACAGGTATTCATGGGTGTGTCTGTATACCTTCATTGTGGAGGGTGGGTGGGTGGAATCAGGTGTTTCCTTCAGTAACAACAAACTGTTCACCAACTAAAACAATAGCTGCTTTGTAGCCTGTCATGTGTAGGCTAGCAAAACTTCATTTCAACTCTAAGAACTCAAAGGACTGAAACCTTCCTTGCATTTTGTCTTGCCATTCCTAGCTCATTCAGAAATCTTCCTTCTGGCCAAACTCCTGTTGATTTAGGTGGCCTTGATAAATGAATAGAGGATATATTTGCATTATTTGTCTTTCCAAAAGGAGTAGCAGTTTAGGCATAACTACATCTTAGCAAACAACTAGCACTGACATTGTATTTGTTGAAATACAATATTGGGGAGGGTGTATTTACAGGGAGAATAAGCAAGTAGAAACAGTACTTATGTCTCCCTGCAACTGCCAGTTCCACTTGATGTTGTTTCCCCCTCAGCCGGGTTCATACCTACTTTTTAATTTCTCTGCCTCCATTCAACACCTTTGCTGGAAACAACAGTCTACCATGTAATACTGTCACTGACAAAGGATTGTTCTTTATGTCTTTATTTCTCACTTGTAGGGAATTGAAGGTATTCCTGGTTATCCAGGTCCTAGAGGTGAACCTGGTTTTCCAGGATTTCCAGGCATAAAAGGTATGTGACGGATCTTAAAATTTCTATACTGTCACTTTTTCCAGATTGCAGTTCATGGATAAGCTGTAAACAGAAGTGCTGTACGTGAACTGGAAGAGGTTCACATACACTTCTGTAAACAGAGATGCTGTATGTGAACTGGAAGACAGTTGACTGAGGTTTCCTATGAAGATTTACATGCTTCATGCTTTTTTGGCAGTCTGTATGGCAGCCATGATTCCTTGCTACTGACACTACTACCTATTTGTTTGTTTTCTTCCTCTAAGACCACGAAACTGCTCAGAGGAAAAATGCATGACAATTGGAGAATGTTGCTCCATGTTACTCTTGTTGGTGCTTACATGGTAGGGAAAGATCATGTGGATAAGCATTGTCAAAGAGCTGCTGTCTTTGAAGCTGCAAAATCAAACTAAAATCAAATATAGCTCTCTTCTGAAGTTTCTATATTATGACAAATAGCATCTAGGCTGAGTTATTTCAAAGCACTTCATTCAAATTCGCCTTTGAACATTGTCTCATGCTTCAGAGTTGTTTTCTAACTCTGAAGATGACTCAGAAGCTAAGTGCAGAATTCTGTAGCCTAGTTCCTTACTAAGATGTCAGGGAGCATATTATGGTGATTCTGACTCTTCTGCACTGCTTTCCAGTTATCTCTTTCTTATCTTTGCCATTTATTTTGCTTATACTGATAGGCAACTAAATTAAAGAGGTAAGTGTTTAGTTATGTAGTCCAAGTAGTTGTGGGTTCTGTGTAACTGCAAACTCTTGGAAGCTTTGTGACAATAGTACCATTCATTGTAACAACCAACCCTGCCCCCACCACTTCATCCCTAGAGAAATTAAGTGGCCATGCATTAATCACTAAGGAAGGGGAAAAGATGCAGGGCACAGCACTGCAAATATTATTTCCATTTTGTAGACCATGAAAAAGAAGACATGTCCCAGGATGCTAAAAAGATGGTCTTTCTTCTCTAAAAAGTTTGTTGAATGAATGTTTTTTTACCAGGAAGCCCTGCTGGCACAGTAGTTAAATGCCAATATTGCAGCCACAAGATTGTGAGTTTAATCCCAGGCAGGGCTCCAAGGTCCACTCAGCCTTCCGTTATTTCATAGGTTGGTAAATTAGGACCCAGATTGTTGGGGGCAGTTGGCTTACACATTGTAAACTGCTTAGGAAATGCACAAACACTCTGAGTACCCATTTTAGCAACCTCAGAAAGATGCAAGTCTGAGTCAAGCTTGAGCCCCCTGGCTGGGATTGAACTCACAATCTTATGGTTTGTGAATGAGTGGCTCCAGTACAGGCATTTAACCACTGTGCCATCAGGGCACCATAAGACTCAGTTGTTGTTGTTTTTCTTACAAATGCTTTCAATATTATAAACAGATAAAATTCATAATGCAGTGTGTCCTTTGCAGGAGAGAAGGGTAGTCGTGGACCACCTGGACTAACGGGAGTAGCAGGGCCTGGTGGTCCAAAGGGTTTACCTGGTAATTCATATCCTCACTCAAATTACCTTTCCATCTCACCCCTTTTGATTTTTTAGTATAAATCAAACATATCTTTCTTTATACCTTCATTATTAGGTCAGCCTGGACCATCTGGGAAAGCTGTCTCTTTCCCAGGAAATCCAGGACCACCTGGGTCACCAGGAAGCCCAGGAAGCCCCGGAGATCCAGGGCCAAGAGGACCACCTGGGCTGCCAGGTACAGATTCCAAAACATTTCCCTTCTGTTTTACTAACCAAAAAGAGGAAAAGCACATTCTGCATGAGTTAGAGGTGGATATTACCAAGCAAAACAGACAAAGGTCTTGGAAATGTTTAAGTATACAGTTTCAAATATATGAGAATAATGTTAGCATCAAAGCTTCCTGCAACAGTATGTTCAATATGCTCTTGCTTTAGAAGGCACTGTGTTGTCCATGATGACCAGAAGATTAGCTTGTGTTTTTGGAACACAAGCAGCCTCCTCCTTTGCATATTCATGTATGTCCATCATGTCATTGGAAAATTTTTATGTGAATAATATATTTATTGTAAAGAAAACATTCAGGGCCATTTAACAGATACAAACAAAAATTCATCAGTGAAGTTTTTTTTTAAAAATCACCTTTCAGAGTACAACACTGTCCCCACATGAAAACAAATTGCATGCCTCCTAAAGGTCTACCAAATAGTCAAGTCAGCCACTGAAAACTGGTGTTCACCACAGGAGGACTGAGGTGTCTGTGGGATTGTTTCCCTAATGAATTGGCTACTAGAGTGCTTCCCAGCAGTTGGTAGGGGTTGAGACCACTTCGTCCAGATTCAAAGGTTTGAACCCAGACGTTTTAGGCTCCTTGTGAATGCCCTTTTAGTAGACAGTGGTGGTGGTTCTGATTTCTATCACAGAAATGACCAGGAAACACAGCAGGATGGTGGAAAATAAAGAAGGCATCCCTTGCTGCTAACACTGTCTGAAATTCTTTAGTGGATGCTGTTATGGCTTCTGCTAGATGTCAGTTGGAGAATGGAGGGAGCACTTCATGAAGGTGGTTTCTCAGAAGAGTTGATACTGGTTACTCAAATGCTACAGGGAGTATTCCCATGGTCATGGCAGCTAGGAAAAAATGCATCTTCTACAATGGAGTATTTGCCATGGGTGGTCAATTCAATGGATAAATAATAAAGGAAGTAATTTATTCTTGGTTGTATTGAAAGGTCCATGTGGAACAACAGATAACTATTTATCATTTATATGTTCTTTTAGAGTGCAAGATACCTAACAATATTCATGTTGACCATTGGCAATTATATCAGTCTTATTGGGGGGGAGGGGGAGGGGTAGAGCCTAGTAATTTAGGAGTCTATCAATAATGAAAGTCATTATTAACTCTCCCTAGATGTGAAACAGAAACTGTAGAGGATCTTCACTACAGAGTTCCATTTTTCACCTTGCATTCTCCAGTTGTATTTTTTAGGAACAAAAACTAAATTGTATGCATATTCATGTGTTCCAGTATGTCAACATGCTTTATTTTTATGACCTCAGGGCCTCCAGGTATAAAGGGCCAGCCAGGTCGTCCTGGGATTCCAGGTGCACGTGGACCACCTGGACTAAAAGGTGACAAGGGATTTCAAGGCCAAAAAGGTACTGCAAAGAAAATACAGAGTGCTACACTGAAATTGCATTATATTGAAATTTTGTAACATGATTACATGCCATGACAATCTGTAGTGTTGCTTGTTGAAGTAGTGATGTGTAGAGCTGTCTTTGCTAACAAATTGTAGTGTCTTGATGAGCTACAAACCACAACTTGAACGCCTGATTTATTGTTTGCCTATAAACTCTGCTTGTTTAAATCATGGTTTGTTGTGACATCTGAACCTGCAAACCTGCTTGTTTTCTCACCTTCCTTCCTTAAAAAATAAACTGACAAAAAGGGCGTGAAAGAAACAAACTAGAAATGGAGAGGACAAGTCACAGTTTGTTTGGTCATCTGCACGCAATTTGTGGTTTAAGCAACAACCCATGATTAACAAAAATAATGTTGTATTGTGATTTGTGAATACATCCTTCAACTTTGTAAAGAACGAAAGTAAGAAAAATGACATCTCTTGTCAGGTGTCTCTAAAATACTTATTTTTGATCTGGCAAAACTTATAAAGGGAGCAAGTAGCCAGTAGGGTAAATGTGAATGATCTGTATTCTTCATACACCTTCCATCTATGGGTGCAGTCACAAATATATTTACATTCTATTGATTTATTTCTATTAAATCATATCAATTTATTCATAGGTTTGCCTGGATTGCTTGGATTTCCTGGAGTAAAGGGACTTCCTGGATTCCCAGGGGCTTGTTTATCGGGACCATCCAAAAGAGGCTTCTTGTTTTCTCGCCATAGCCAGACATCAAAGATTCCTTCATGTCCATCTGGGACGGTTCAGATCTACAGTGGATATTCTCTTCTTTTTGTACAAGGGAATGAACAAGCACATGGACAAGACCTTGGTATTTCTATAAACATGCCCATCTAATTCTGTATTTAACCATTTGTAAATGTGACTTTCCTTCTTAACAGAACTATCATGCTACTTTATCATGCCAAAGAAAACTTATCAGTGGCTAGATGAAATTGCATAATAGACACCACAAATCTATGCTCAGGAATCTCATTGTTTTCAGTGGGTTTATTACTGAAACGTGTCCAAGACACAGATATGAAAGAAGCCTTATTTGAGGTAGTTGCTTTTCCTGGTGCTGAAGAGAAGAAGTGCTAGCTGAGGCATTACTTATTTTCTTTGGCCACTTCAGTTAATGCCCTCAGTGTACTATTTTAGGCTCCTGTAAATTAGTTGTTTCAGAAATCTTGTGAAGAAAGTATTATTGTCACATTAACCTCATGTGCTTTCATATGGGTTATTTTTGGGCTATTTTATAAGTGGAGCTTCACATCATGCAATCATAGTTGCTTTATTACAGAGTGGAAGTACTTCCAACAGGTAGTGGGATTTCCTCTAAAATATTTCCTGTGCCCTCAGCTTACTGCCTTTTTTGCTCTCTGATAATGGAGTTTCCCAGCCCTTTGCTTCCTCGTACTAGTTTTTCTCATTGCCCTGTTATAATATGGGATTGTTTTTGTACTCAGCAAAGGTCCCTGTATCTCCCATTCCACCCTTGGGTCCCCCAATATGCCGGGGCAGGGTAGTAAATTGCTTCCAAATAATTAGTATCACCACCAAAACTGGGGGGAGGGACTGTTGGCTATTTCATAACGATTTGGGGCGTTCTTTTTTTAAAGATCAGTAGAGGGTTTTTCAAAAAAGGAACTGATTGGATGCTTATTTCCTGGTTTGAAAAAAGATCCATATTCCATACAGCCCTTTAAGGGTTAGTGGGACCCACAAAATGTCCTCTGTTGCAACAAATTGGCACTGCTGAAATGTTTGGAAGGAATTTTTGGCTTTTGAGGGCAAAATATCTCTCCACCTTAGGAAGGAAGAGTGACAAAAATGAGGGGAGCAGCTTTCCAGAGTTCTATGCAGGCCAGTGAACCTCCACCCTTGGCAGTTGCTTGATCTATTTCTTTATTACTGCTCAATAGTATAAGATTTTATAACATTTCTGTATATTCTGCAACATAATACAAAGTTCATTATAACTTCCCTTCTGACTCTTCCAGGTACAGCTGGTAGCTGTCTTCAAAGATTTACCACCATGCCTTTTTTAGTATGCAATCCCAATAATGTTTGTAGATTTGCTTCTCGCAATGACTATTCATACTGGCTGTCAACAGCAGAGCCAATGCCTTCAGATATGGAACCTATTTCTGGGAATGCTTTGGAACCGTACATTAGCAGGTAGTATTTTAATACTAGGATTACTGTCCTCATAGTACTTTGATGAAGCTGTTTGTTTGAAAAGCAAAATGGGGGATAGGTAAAACATGCAGTAGATTATAATTGCCTTTCCAAGCCAAAACTACACTGAACTTTGTAAACTGTATAATTTTGTATAGTTCCATAGTACTATGGAAAAGATGAATCCAAAATGAAGTGATTAATGCCCCACAATAAGGAAGATTGGCTGAGAATAATTTTAAAGAGTTATTGTGTGGTAGTTGCAAGGTACACCATGTCTAGCTCAGAAAAACAAAAACAAAGATCACGCTCTGAGATCAACAACAGAATGCTTTGATTTCCTCCCACCACCATCACAAACATGTTTGGTGAGGACATGAAAGAGAACCTTCTTAGTGGTTTCTCTAAAGTTATAGAACTTCCTTCCCTGGGAGATCCGATTGGATCTCTCCTTTCTATCATTCCACCAGCAGGTCAAGACCTTTTTATTTAATTTGGGTTTTAGTATGTTTCAGCAGAGTTTTTAATGGGGGGGAGTGTAGTGTTTCTATTTTATTATGTTTCAAATGTCTTTTTAATGCTGTTTTTAACTTTTTTTTTAAAACAGAAGTTCAGTTTAACTGCGTTTTAATTTTTGTACTATGAGGGATTTTAAAAACCGCATTGTGCTTTTAAAACATGATATGCCATCTTGAATCTCATGCCTGGGAGAATGCTATTAATGAATTAATAAATGAAAAATTGAATTCACTGTGCCATTGACATGGAAGCCAGGAGCTGCCACACTTAAAAGTTTAATAGAGGCCCATAACAGAGGGGCAAAATGACACAGTTTCATTCCATGTTGGGGGCATGCCCTTTACACAATTCATGCCACGAAGTCCTGACAGGAAGGATTATGTATATATGTAGGATATGTCAGTCTAATGTTCGTATGTTTATGTACTTGTTATTGTTATTTTTTCTGTCTGTCTGTTTGTTTTGTTTTTTAATAAATAAAATCTATTTAAAAAATAAAAATTAAAAAACAATTCATGCCACGAATGCGGCCTGAAGCCGCACCAAGGCCACACCAATGAAAAAGAACCAGGCCTAGAAGGAGCGGATAAAATCTTCTCCTTCCAGTGGCCTGGTTCAGGCCTGGATTGGGATCAGGCATGTGCGGCCTCGCGCTGCTCCTTTGGGCCCGTCTGTTTCAGGCCATAGACAAAAAATACAGGAGGTGTGTGTGTGTGTGTGTCCGCGTTCTGGTTGCCAGATTTAGCAGAAAGTTTCTTCCCGATGAAATCTGTCCCTGAGGCGCAAAAAAGGACACAGGTGTGCATGCAGTAGGGGCATGCTCCTTTCGAGCATGCATTCAGGTGCCCATTTGTATTATAATAACATGATTGATACTAAATAAATAAAGAATGGAGAATGGAACATTTCTTGAAGTCCAAAAGTCAGATTGTAGTGTGCAATTTGTTTATTCCTTTGTTAAGGATCATAATTTCAACCAATACTTTTTATGTCACCTTGTAGGTGTATTGTCTGTGAAGGCCCTGCAATGGTAATAGCAGTCCATAGTCAGACAACGTCAGTTCCACCATGTCCTCAAGGGTGGCAGTCTCTGTGGAAAGGATTTTCTTTTGTTATGGTAAGAAAGAAAGAAAGAAAGAAAGAAAGAAAATACAGAGTTACTGAATTTCAGAGTACCAATTTGTTTAAAAGTGCCCAATCAAAAGCATGTTTATATTGTATTTATGT
This sequence comes from Urosaurus nigricauda, assembly GCA_034509955.1. Taxonomy (NCBI): domain Eukaryota; kingdom Metazoa; phylum Chordata; class Lepidosauria; order Squamata; family Phrynosomatidae; genus Urosaurus; species Urosaurus nigricauda. The sequence continues at coordinate 240,647,502 of JAOEGL010000003.1, forward strand.
ATATACTTGTGTATAAGTCTAGAAATTTCAATTAAAAAATCAACCCCAAAAACCTGGTTCAATGTAGCCTTCTGGGTTCCCGTGGGCCATTTTGTACCCAGGAGAGGCTTTTAAAAAATAAGAAGACTTGTTTCCAGCCAATTCCTGTTGTTTAAAAGAGACATCTGCTAGGCCTGAAAAAAAGGCCTAGAGGAACTGAAAGATAATGAAAATGCCCCCCCCCCTTCCACCAGAGGATGTTTGGGGCCAAAAGGTTGTTTTGTCTTGTTTTCTAAGGATGCACTGGGGCAGTATGGCTCTCTAAGGTCTCCTGGAAGGCCAGTGTGGTCCCTTAGCCTTCCACAGCTGCCCATACATACATATGTACAAGATAGTAATAATGGTTACAAAATGGAATGAAATACAGTCAAAATGGGGTACTTGAAAATCACATTCTTATAGTCCTAAATTAAAAAAGATACTTTCTTTCCACAAAAACAACAAGACATCATCCTCCACCTTAAATACCATTATGCCACAAAATTTCATATTGTTTTTTTCTGCCAACAGAGTAACACAACTCTTTGTCTGAAAATTTCTTACAGTTGTCTTTTTACAGGTTATTGTTCTTTTGTCAAGTTTAAGTGACCTTCTGGGGTACTGAAAGAGTAATATATTATTCATATCTTTTGAAATGTTAGTACTTTCTTTCATTTAGTTTGAACAACTGGTTAACGTTAATACTAGCTAAAATTTATCAGTTTCTGTATCAAACTAATTCGTGGCAATTATCTGTGGACTCCACATTCTGTGATACATCTATCCTCAAGATATTACCTGCAATGCTAGTTTTAAAATTTGCATTTATCTTCACAACAGTACAAGTGGACAGGTTTTCATTGAATATATTTATGTTACAGTACACAGGTGCAGGTTCAGAAGCTTCTGGACAAGCTCTGGCATCTCCAGGGTCATGTTTAGAAAAATTCTATGCAATTCCATTCATTGAATGTCATGGACGGGGGACATGCAATTATTACTCAAACTCCTACAGCTTCTGGCTGGCTTCATTAAATACAAGAAGAATATTTAGGTATGTTTATTTATACTATTACTCTCAATGAGCCACATGGATTTTTCTGCTTAGAGCACAACAGAACAGTTGATGCTAAAAAGTTCTACCGTATATACTCAACTATAACTCATCCTCATGTATAAGTCAAAGTCAGGTTTTGGGGCCAAAATTATGGATTTTGCCATTACCTGTGGGTAGGTCGAGGGTAAAACTTGGAGGCTCCTTCAGTGCTTGTATGTATGTGTATGGGAAGAGAGACTTTCATTGATGCGTTTTTATCCAGACAGGTGGGCGGGTGGGAGATGAACTCTTAAACAAACAGCAATATCAATCAATCACCCAGGACTATTTCTGCTTGGCTTCAGAGAGAATAAACTCTTTCTACACTGCATTGGGAAATCTAAAAAAGCTGCTATCACATTTCCATAGTGACCCATAAATAAGTTGACCTGGGATTTTGGGGTCAGTTTTTGGACATAAATTTTTAGACTTATAGATGAATATATATGCTAGTTACCTATGAAAGCAGCAACTTCCCTGCTTCTATCGGTGTTGGAAACATATTATCATGTGTGCCATATCTCCTACAAGAACCTTACACAGGTGTGCCATGCAAGGGAATATAGTAGTGGTACCAGAAAAGGAGCAGAAATGACACATGTGTCAACACAACACAAGAACAAGGAGAGCAACTGTCTTTCTATACCCGTATTTGTATATGTATGTGGGACCTTGTGCCATGCCACAGCAAATCTAGGGCATTAATTTTGGCTGTCACTATAATATACAGCAGGGGTGGCCCTCCAAATATTTTTGGGCTGCAATTTACTTCTTCCCTAACCAGCCTATTATAGTATTATAGGAGCTACAGACCAAAACTGGTCTTCCCTTCATTAATATATTGGGTGCATGTTTGTACTATAATGCCTTAATTACATTGGGCCCTTGATATGTGCTGGGATTGGGTTCCAGAACCCCCATGGCTACCAAAATCTATGGATGCTCAAGGCCCATTATATACAATGGAATAGTAAAGTGGTGTCCCTTATATAAAATGGTAAAATCAAAGTTGGCTATGTGGATTTGGGGGGGGGGGGGGGGTTCAAGCCGTGGATGGTTGAATTTGCAGATGCAGAATCCTTGGATACAGAAGACCAACTGTATTAATGAATCTTGAGTTTGTTTTCATTTTTCTGTTTCACCTAAGTTTCACAGATGTACATTATTGTTTTCCTTAACTTTAATAATCAACTCCTGATCCTCTCACTGTTTAGCTGATAGCATTTCACACACTTAAGCCCACTAAAATTTTTGCTTGCCTAATGGCCTGCCATATTTGATCCTGCCCACTAGATAGTCTGTTGTGTTATAACCAGTTGGTTATTATTGACTTCTATCATTGTAAAGAGTTTTGATAACTTTTTATGAGCCTGATTTTAGAATAAAAATGTTGCCTTTAAAATATGTTCTGTCATAATTCATTACATCTTTTTGTTTCTTGCTTTTTTAAGGAAACCATCACCACAGACTCTGAAAGCTGGAGAACTGGAAAAAATAATAAGTCGCTGTCAAGTTTGCATGAGGAAATCTAATTAAAGAAACCCATCATGCGAGTATTAAGCTCATTTTGTGGCACAACAAAAATCTGACTAAACCAAAAAGATTTTATGAACTTGTAGTATTGTGACTTAACAAAAACTAAACTTTATTTGTACCATGAACTTGAAAATACCAATGCTATACTTTAATGAAATAGTGCAATATTTTGACTATTTTGTTTCTGGTAAAATGCAAAGCACTTTCTTGAAATAAGTTTGTTCGTACTTGCTGTATTACACAGTTGTCACTTTTTGAACTCTGCCATTTTGGGTCCATGGAAATTTTGTATTAAGATGTCACCGTTTTTTTATGTGCAAGCACTAAAGCCCCTATTTGTGATCTTGCAAAATCGAGTAAGCAGGGTAGTGTTGGTTTACATAAGTGTTGTCAAAGTGGGTATTATTTAAGGTAAAATATTGGCACTTAAATGAACTGACTTTAGCAAAAGATTTTGTGAAGTGTTTGGAATTTCACCAAATGTAGATAGGTTCATTTTATGGTAATCATAAATTGGAAATGACTTGAAGGCACACAATAACAATAACTTATCTCTTTACCAGTCAACCCTTCCATTCATTCATGAGAAGTGCAACATTATTATATCACTGCAATACTGGTGCTTTTTGAATGGTTGGAAGGGGAACTTACAGGAAGAACTGGTATGTTGGATGCTTTCTAAGAATAATAGAGATATATTTGTATATTTGTATATTATCACTAGCCTAATGATGAAAAATGCATATCTTGACAACTGGGATGATTTCAGGATTGGCCGTCCCATGCGTGAGTGTTAAAACCCCTTGTTTCAGATGGCAAAATTGGAAAGGCAGCAGGTAGTTCCTTCCATCACCACACCTGGGTGTGTTTCCCTGGCTGGCTGCTTTCCTGCCCATCACAAAATGCTGCCATGTTTTTATAGCCCCATCCTATATTTACTCAAATGATAGTTTAAGTTCAACTGGGTTTATTTCTGGGGAACCAGTTATATTGTAATTTATTACCTGTTGCCTTTGGGCGGGATCCAGACTGAATTAGATATAGTTTAGTCTCAGTGAATGAAAAACAGTAATCATCACTAGTTTTAAGTTCTATTTCTTTATATGAAATGAAAGTATCAGTAATCTAATCTGTACCTAACCAGAGAGCTGGTGCAAAACTGACGGTGATGTTTGTAAATGGCCAATTTTAAGAGGAATAAGGTACAAATCACCTTCAAAAAAAAAGTGAGAAAGCTTTCTTAACTTGAAAAGAGTTGGTTTTCTTTCGAGTTATCAACAGTGTTAACAATAACAAATTAATACCACTGAGCTAGCAAAATCTTTGTCCTCATAAATCTGAAGAAGTTTCACAAGCCATTGTGATTTCATAAATGTTCATCAAATGTAGATGCAATCTACAGTAAGGGGCAGAAGGGGCAGCTTGAAGCTGCCTCTTCCAAAGATGGATTGGGGCCATAGCGAACACACACCACAGCCCTAATATGCCTTGAAGCCATCTGAAAAAGGAGTGGCAAAAAACCGCTCCTTTTTCAGCCAGGGAAAAGGCAGCTTTTCCCACCACGCTGCAGCCCCATGGTGGCTCCGTCTCCGGCAGCATGCAGCATATAAATGCCATGTCACCAGATCTTGAAGCTGCCCACGTCTGGGTGGCTTCAGGGTAGATTGGGAGGGTTCAGCATATAAACACCATGCTCCCAGACAGCGGCTTTAAAGGGCTGTCTGTTTCGGCCCAAAGTCACTTGTATGGTATTTTTGCTACTGTAGTAAATAAACAGAACACTCCTTTTCAACTCTGTTCTATCATTTGAGATTTAACCCATTTAAAGTTTTGAGGGCATCTGTTATATTTGAGAATATCAGCTGAATTTCATCATATTCCATCCAGTGAAATCCAGTCACCTAAACAAAACAGCTCTCATGTATCTTCAAGTGGTACTATCATGAAAAAGATTTAAACAGAGCACTGATTTTAAATTGATTGTACAATCTTCCACTTGTTTATTCTGAAACAAGTCTACCTGTGCTCATTGTGACTTAGTGGCTAATAACGGTGTTTAGAATTACACCTTAGTAATTCATACTGATCAGCAAGGAAGATGTAAAACGTTTTCTTCTATATGAAAATGCACTGCAAAGCACATCCAACTACTATTGAACTTGAGGTCACAATCTAATGAAGGAGGTAAATACATATCCCTCTGGTGCCACTGGTCACTACAGTGCAACAAAACAACTACCACTGGATCAGGGCCATTATTATTACTGTTGTATAATTTATGTGTAGCTCTGAATGTTTTGTATGTATAATATTGCACTTGAAAAAAACTATTGAAAATAATTATTAAAATTAACACTAAGGATGGTCATATTTTTGATACTTGTACAAGTAGCAGCAATGTAATGGTCAGCCGTACTATCAGATTTCACTAACTTGCAGACTTATACCGATGTATGTTTCCAATGTAGCATACACTGTGCAGTCCAAATCTTGCTTACTCAGAAGTCCCACTATGCACAGTAGGACCTAACCCCTGGTAAGTGTAGAAATCCAGTGAAATATCATGTTCCTCCTTATTAAAATGTATTTTTGGAAGTACATTTAATTTTCATTTTAATGATTCCAGTATCTATCTTTAATTGTGGGCTTTTACAGTGCAATTCCATTCATATTTCAACAGGGGTAAATTTCAATGAGTCCTGTGAGGTTTGCTCCCAAATATGTGTTCATAGGATTGCATCTACAGTGGAATAACATTGCAAAACTATTCCAATTTTAATACCTGCTGTGATGGGAAATAAGTGCTTACACTACGATTATTAACCATGGAATTGCTGCAGTATCACAAATCATTATGTTACATTGTAGAACAGGAAGGTGTCATTTGAACTGCAACAAGATATACCAATGCAAGTATTTTGGCTTCAGCAGTAAATAAAATGCTCCCTTAAATAAATGTATGTATTGTTTCATATATACAAATCATATCAGCTGTTTCATATTCTCCATTGATTCATGTTAATTCTGGCTATTCATATTATAATACAGTATGATGAAAGAGATACAGAACAGGGAACAATAGGGAACAGAGATGGTGGGTGATACACTAGGCATAAAGTGGAACACTTCAGAAAAATCAAGAGAAAAACACATACATGTGATTAATCCACTATAACCTAAGGCTTTTTTAAGAAAAAGCTTCACACATGGATGAGACCACGTCAACATTGGCATTGCTGCATCAGTGCCAACTCTTTACATTCAGAATCCCACAAACTTGAGCTTCATAAACCAAATGGAGGATAGAAAAATAGGTTCTACATGTGTTAGTGTCCTGCTGTTATCATACCATAAGCATAAGACAGTTTAGCCATAGGCAGTGTTAATAGTAGTGACCCAATCTATCCGTGTGTGTGTCTTTTATTGTAATATTTAAATCCCACTTTTTCCCCTCTGAGAAACTCTGAGACTGCTGTGAGGTGCAGTTTGAGGAGTTTTAGTTACTCAAGTCAGGGATAAGAGAAGTCCAGTATTAAAGTGTGTGTTGATATATTGCAGGATTACAGCTAGGAAGGCTGTGGAAACTAATATAAGTCACCTGAGGAGTGGATGAAATTAAGGAGTTTATCAATGATGGAGACTGGAAGTTTATCCTGTGAATGTTCCCCCCAAAATGTGTAATTACACGAAACGATTTCGCACATCACCATTAAAGTGGTCACAAAGAAGCATTAACACACATCTTTTTACTTTCAGCAACATTTCCAATATCACTTTATTTGCACAACTGCGTGCGATAATCATTCACTCAATTACTCGCCATTTGTGCTTCATTTGCAGGGTGCTTTATATGCCCTTTAATCTCTCTTTAGTGTCAAAATCCACCCCAGTGTGATAAACTCTACTCTTAAAGTAGTTAAGCTGAGGAAGTTCAGCTATAGTTACTGTTAAGGTAACAGTTTAACTTAAAGAAGTAACTGTTACAGAAGCTGTGTATAGGTTTTGTGTGAACCAAGAGTGAAAAGAAATGTACAAAGAGTCAAGTGATAGAAAGTGATAAGATCTGTAACAACTGAAGCAATTCATACATTCTTAACAAGCTTGAACAACACCCACTAAGAAAGATACAGTGAGAAGCTTTGCTTGTAAATAAACTTATTTTCTTTGTTTCAACAAGAAGTTGCCTGAAGTGTTTTTAAAGATAACATCATACATGCTACCAAACATATTTAAAACACTACCAAGAGAGAAAAGGCCTTTTATTATTTAGGACAGTTCAGATAGTGGGTGCTTAGTTATCACCTAACAATTGGTGTCAAGCTGTTGGGATTTTAAAACCCCACAGTGCCGGTTCGAGAGAGTTCTAGTGCGGGAGTCATTTTTGTGAAATCTGAGTCCGACGGTCTCCACATATAAAGTGGTGGTAACCTAGTGAGATCCAGTGTCAAAACACAGCAACCTTCCTCATTTCCAAAGGCCTTCACTTTTTGAGCCCAGTATTTGCAGCCATCCGCAGGAGGGTCCACCTATTCTGGTCAAACAAAAGCAACACCCTGCTTTCACTTTGCAGTGATTGCTGCAAACATTGGATTCAGAGTGGAAAGACATTGGAAATGAGGAGAATGCAAAGCTTGTGAAAGTGTTTGTGTATGGGGGAGATACAGTGTTGCTTTGGGACTTTTATTGCATGGGGACAACTGGAAGTATAAAGGATAATTATCCCATGAAAATTGAGAATTGCAATTTTATAAAGTCTTTTTTGACCAGGCCTTCCCTTGTTCCTCATGCTCTGTGTAGCTGGAAGGTTTTTTCGTAACATTGGCATTGGGAGCATGTGGAAGGACGGATGGAGAAACACAACGATCCATGGGATACAAATAAATATTATTATTATTATTATTATTATTATTATTATTATTATTATTTTCAGCTTCAGGTTGTGGCAGAAGATCTGCAATAAACATAATGAAGTTTAAGGGAAAGTGTGGTTTTACTCCAGACAGTATTACTGTAGCTGTGTGTGCCCTTCTACAACAGGAAAGTTAAACTGCAGCTCCTGCCAGAATCTTTTATTGAGGTGGCATCCACACTGGATAAATAACCTGGTTTGATACTGCTTTAACTCTTTGTCTGATCAATTGCTATGGAATTCTGGGAGTTGGAGTTTGTTGTGGGGCCTTAAGGCCCCACAACAAACTCCAACTCCCAGAATTCCATAGCCTTGAGCCAGAAATAGTTAAAGCGGTGCCAAACCGGGTTATTTTTCCAGTGTGGACGCAGCCTAAGTATGCATGGTTTTCAAAAGTGGGAGAAAAGATGCATCCGCCTTTTCATCTGCCCTCAGTATGTTTTGTTTTTTAATATTAAAAGACCACTGAGGTATAAATTTGGCCAACAAAATGGAAATCATGAGAAAAAAGTGGAGCCTGGTGGGGAAAAAAAGGGGGGAGGGACACCATTGGGTGACCTTGGGCAAGTCACACTCTCTCAGCCTCAGAGGCTGGCCAATATATTGGCAAATCCCCTCAGAAGAGAGTTGGAGGCACACAACAAAAACAACAACAACAACAAACCACCCTCTGACAGCATTTTCCTTAAAAAGCAGTCAATGCTGAAAATATTTCTGAATAATAATAATAATAAAGGTCTTTGGTAATTGGTGACTTTGGGCAAGTCACACTCTCTCAGCCTCACAGAAACTGATAGGGTAGCCATAAGGTACACAACAAAACACAACCACACTTTCCTCTCATAAAAAAGAGTAGAAAGAAAGGAGGGGAATCTTAGGCCCAAAACACACTGCAGAAATAACCCAGTTTGAGACTGCTTTAACTGCCCCTGGCTCAGTGCTAGGGAACCCTGGGAATTGTAGTTTTATTATTCTCCTCTGACAGAGAAGGCTCAATGTCTTTCACAAAACTACAGTTCCCAGGAATCTCTAGCATTGAGCCAGGGGGGGGCAGTTAAAGCCCTCTGAAACTGTAATATAGATGTGTTTGGGAGCAAAATGTGTCCCAAAACTACAATTCCCAGCATTCCTTAGCCAGGGGCAGTCAAAGCAGTCTCAAAACTGGATTGTTTCTACAGTGTGTTTTTGTTTGGGGCCTAAACGCCTCAGAAAACTACATTTCCCAGCATCCTCTTCTAGCATTGAGCCAGAGGGGGGTGGAGTCAGAGGCAGAGAGAGAGAGAGAGAGAGAGAGCCCTGAGCCCGTAGCAAAGATGGCCGCGGGAGCTTCAGGCTCTCTACTTCCGCCCTTCTTAGGTCACGTGGCCCATGGTAATGGCGACGCGTCTCTCTCAGTCTCTCCCTACGGCGGCTCAGAAGGGACAATCCGAATCAGAGTCGTTTCTTTTGGGTCATCATTATTATTTTGATTCTTCTTCTTCTTCTTCTGTTCCGGGGCTCTGCTAACGGCCTTTGAAGGAGAGAGAAGCGGCCGGAGGAGGAAAGGAGTTGGGGACCAGCCAGCAGCAGCCAGCAGCCTCCCCTCCGGCCTGAGGTAAACAAAGGGTGGGCCTGAGGCCTACAGGGAGAGGGAGCCAAGCCCCAAATTTCATAGAGGCTGCGTTCACACTGGAGAAATAAACCGGTTTAAGTGCCATGGCTCAATGCTGTGAAATTCTGGGAATTGTAGTTTGTTGTGGGGCCCAGAGCGGAGCGGAGCTCCGCTCTGGACCCCACAACAAACTACAATTCCCAGAATTTCACAGCATTGAGCCATGGCACTTAAGTTTACAGCACCTGGTATTCATTTACAGGGGCTAAACAGACAGGCAAAAAGAGGTGCTTTCAGGCTGACTTGAAGGTGTGGCGTTTAGATGACGCGTGCCTTGAAGCAAGCAGGAAACTGCCTTCTAGGTGCCTTATGCAGTTTCAAAAAGAAGCAGCTTTTTTTCTGCTTCTGCCTGTCATGACATGAGCACTCCAGTTGCCCTGGTGTGGTTGGTGCGGTTTCAATGTGGCTTTAGAAAAGGCAGCTTCAAGCCACTATTCCCTGTTCATCTGTTTCACTCCACAACCTCCCATCCATGTACCAGCCAGAGCTAGTTTCAAAGATCAGGTGGGATCTTTTGCCTTTAGGGTATTTAGCCAGGCCTCCTGCCAGTAGGATTGGTTAAATAAATCAGGAATTTATTAGCAAGAGAATGTTTAGTTGTAACATTTCAGGCAGCTCCTGGTTTGTCACTACCTATAATGCTAAAGTAAAGTAAAGGTTTCCCCTTCAACAAGGTTGTCAGGTCGTGTCCAACTGAAGGAGATGGTGCTCATCTCTAAAGAGCCAGTGTTGTGAAAGACAGCTCTGTGATCATACAGCCAGCATGACTGCATGGAAAGCTGTTACCTTCCCACCAAAGTGGTACCTATTTATTTACTTGCACTTTTACATGCTTTCAAACTGCTAGGTTGGCAGAAGCTGGAACTAGTGACAGTGCTCACTCCATCATGTGGCACTAGAGCCTCAAACTGCCAACCTGCCAATCTTGCAGTCATCAGAGTCACTATCTTAACCACTGAGCCACTGCTTCCAATGATGCTATAAAGTAATAAATGCATTGTGACTGGTTATATTCTGGTAACCCAACCATCACAACCACATACAATTTACCACTGTGTGATTTGTAGTACTCCACTGCTCAAGCAGTCATGTTTTCCAGTGAAGTGTTGCAGACCAAGTTGTGTCAGTTTCGTTAGCTACACACACACAATATTTTTTTTATTGGAGAATGTTTAATTATTTTACAGAGTTAGCAGCTGTCATCTGGCTGTATGTTTTGCTTCTTCAAGACACCACAGTTTTATAGATCTATTCTTTCCAAAATTAGAATTAGAGAGTTCAAAAGGAATTATGTATGTGAATTTTCATAAGCATTTAGAGATTTGGAAACTATTTAGCATTTTCTCATCAAGTTCACACTACAGAACAGAGAGATGCAGACTGAAAGTGCATCAGGTTTTAAATATTTCATTAAGTAATATGCCTAATGTTCTCTTTTTTTCTTTTTCCCTTTACAGCTCAAAAAACAGTTGTCATGCTGTCTTATGCACAAAGGTTCTGCTGTCTAGGGAGAGTATTATGTAAAATAAACAGTGCTGCAGTGTAGTAGTAATAAAAAGTTGCAAGCAAACATCAAAATGAGCAAGCGAGTAAGCAGTGACATTCCATTAGGAAGGTTAGTGGAAGTTGTAGACTTATGTGTGTACCTGTATTAGCGAGTAGAAAATGTCTTAAATTAAATTTTTATCTTAGTTTATTACAATATTAGCTCTCATCCAGGCAAACAGGACATTTTAGTATCCCAGAGTGATGTTTTATTGCATTTTACACATGCATCTTATCACACATTCACCTGAAGAAAATATTTTTCTGACTTTCAGCAGCTGCTGTACACAGTTTCTTTGTTGTTGTTTTTAACAAACCCAAAAATGGCAGTGACGATTGTTGCAACAAATTTATTGTATATGTGTTATTTAGATTTTTTGCAAACATGGAGGACTGACAGTTACTGAAAACAAATGTTCCACACCAAGCGAATTTGTATTTTTTGCTTCTTGATGTTTGATTATTATAGAATATCCTTGATTCTGCACTCAGAAACATTCCTGTGGATATCAGCCATTGTTATACCCTCCAATACATTGGAATTTTCATTGAAGTAAAAAAGTGTCTCCGATTAAGGCCAGCAGAAGTTTTGTAATCTGCCTGGATGAGTGTTAATACAAATTAATAGTTTCTTTCCTAATTAAAATGTTATTTATTAATTTGTACTTACACCTTTCTTCCATAGTCAAGTATAAGGAACATATGTGAGGTTTTCAGGTCATTTCCCATTTCTGCATTGGGAGGCTTAGATTTGCTTAGTTTCAACATGGTTGCTATTACATAGCTTTTCAAACCATATTCTATAATGAACCTAGCCTGAATGAGGTGTTTCACAGCTCCTGAATGTGCTGTGAAATGCCACAAAACAGTATTAGGTGTCTAGTAACCCATTTGTCTAAAAATAAGGTCCAGACAACTTTAGCATTTTTCCCTTCCATCAAGTATAAAATATTAGGAAAAGATAGGGGGAGGGGAAATTGGACTCTAACAAATGAAATTCTGTTGCCTAAGAATCTGCTTATATTTTTCCTTTCTTTACTTAATCTAACATTTCATTTTACTACACTTCCTAGATAGTTTGCAGTACTGCAAACATGTATACAGTACTTTGCATACAATTGCTATATATACTCCTCTTGATAAAATAAGCATTTTGCTAGTTTTAAATTTTTTCCTAACTTGCCTATCCAGTATTAAAATTTTACATAACTTTTTTAGTACACATTCAAAGCAGTTTACAACAGAAGAGAGGACAGTGGGCTCTTGGTATCCACTAGGATTTGGTTCCAGGACCCCCATGGATACCAAAATCTGTGGGTACTCAAACACCTTTATAAGCAACAGTGTAGTAAAGCAGTGTCCCTTATTTAAAATGGCAAAATCAAGGTTTGTTTTTTGGAATTTTTTAAGAATAATTTTCAAGCCATGGATAGTTGAATCCAGATTCCAGAGTTTGTGAATATAGAGGGCTGACTATATAACAGAGTGAGCATGTGAATGTCTCCACCATGAAAAGACAATGAAAAATAGACACTTGAGACCGGGCCTGGGTAAAAGGGGAGTAAGAGTTGCACCTTACTGTTGTATTGAAGTCTGTATCGTAACCTGTGCTACCACGCTCACTCACTAAGTAACAGACTTACTTAACCATCCCTAACCAGCAGTGAGGAAGCAGCAATCAGGCCAAGGAATATTTATTTCTCCAGAGGAACTTTAAACAGGTCCATATTATAATGGTTCCCCACGCAGGACCGTAGATTCTCAGGAGGAGTCAGTTAAAACAGAAACAGAAAGAGCTGCCATAAGAGCGCAGGAGAGGAAAGTAAGCATAAAGGAGCAAATTCCAGACTGGGAGAAGAAAAAGACCATCAAGAAAGAAAAAGAAAAAGCATGGTTGGGGAGGGGAGGGTAGTAAGCAGAGCTTGAAATGTTACTTTAATAAAAGCAATGAGTTCTTTTTTAAAAAAAACGTTAACATTATTTCCTATGCTGAAAATAATATTACCCAACAATATTTCTCTAAGTAAAATAGGTAAATGAAAGAGGAGTATTTTTGTACGTTTTTTTCCTAATGTTTCTGTACTTATTCCATAAAAATATCCCCACCGTGTGTAAACACCTAACTTTTTGCTATCATGTGACCTGGTGAATTGATGGGATACCTTACCATCATCTTATTTATGTGTAAATATAATGCTCCATTCCCTTTTTAAAGATTGGAAATAATGCAGAGAGCCTTAACAGCTAGAATATCCATCAGCAATTTAAAATCTACAGTTTTTCAAGACATTATTTTCAGCTTGACCAGTCCTCCATCCTTACTTCTCTCAGTGGCAATGCTATTCTTGAGTCCTCTAGGCAGAGGGCTGACTGGTTGCTGCTATCAGCAGGACATAGCTGTTTCAGCTCTGGCATTATTACTCTTTGTCACTCTCTTCTGTTGCTCGACCACTGTTGCCTTCTTTTCTCCTTCCTTGCTTTTGGCATACAGATATAGCTCTGAATTGCTGTAGTTTAGTGTCCATCGTCTCTCATCTATTGCTCATCTTTTTTACTATGTTGCCATAACTTCTGGGTACTTCTGCCACTCAGACACTTAAACGGTACTGATTTAAATGTTTGAGGGATAAAATTAATCTCAGACATCCTGGAACCACAGGAGTGGAATAGGAATATATCAAATACCTTTGACCATATTTAAATAAAAGACCTGCAATGAGTGGTGTTTATTTTTTTTTCTAAGACTCTGAGTTCCACATGGAAGATTTTTTTCTGGATATTCATGATGTGATGGTGCCGCATACCTAGTTGATAACAGACAGATGGAGCTTACACCACTCTGATGTATAATGAATTTATGCTAAACTAAAAGTAGAATTTGAGTCATCAGTAACATAACAAACATTTTTGATATATAGAGAGTATATGAGTGGCAAATTGACAGTCATCACTGTGGAGTTTTGCTAGCACTTAGCTTAGGGATGAACAGAAGGTAGATTGCACTCTGCTGCTGAACCATTAGCCACACAACAATAGGCCATGTACAATGCCTTGCAGAAGTGTTCACACACTTAGACTTTTTCACTCTTCGTTGTGCTACAAAAACAATGTAGAAAAATATTCAACAGTATGGTGTAAAATATTTTTATTATGACACAAAGTTAAGTAAACAAAAGCAAGCTGGCATTAGTTTGTTTGCATCTGTGCAGCACTAAAATATTGTTTCTCTACCTCCACAAGATCTTATACCGTTTAGCTCATTTATTAGGAGTGAAACTTCCAAGCCTTCTAGCTTCCACCCCAGATTATTTTATTTGAAGAGTCTGGGTCCTCTCCTGTCCAATGAAAGCATAACAACAATTTTGCCTGCTTGACTATTTTGTTGATATACACTCTTTAACTCTCTCTTTGAGAGTTAGAAGAGCCACCAAGTTTTCCAGAACAGACTCTAAATAGAAGACAATCACTTTTCAGCTAAGAACAAAACATACAGTGGTTGAACACTTTAATTGTGATGAGGTTCTGTATCAAATTATTGTCTACTAAAGTTCATGGGTTTTCTTTTCTTTTTAGCATTCTGTATACTGAAAAACTGTAGCATTACTGTATCTTTGATCATCCTTGAGTATATGTTACCTCATTTGGCATAGAGTGTTGGAACAATTTATCTACCACTTAGTACTCTATGTGTGTGAGAGAGAGCAGGGTGGGCTTCTAAAAACAGATATGTAACAATCGTTCCCATGTCTCACCCTCAAAGAATTCCAGTGATTAATTTTAAGTTTAGTGTTAAATTATGAGAATGATCTTGTTACATGCAGGGGCCATGCATAAAACTGTATATGGTGTACAATGTCTTTAAGGAGGGAAAAATGTATTGACTACCAAGTTGGTGGAAGAGAGTTAATTCATTGTGACGTGAAACCCACTGTTTCATATGATTGAGATATTATTCAATTTGCTTTTATCTTATGTTAGAATGAGTGCAGCAACATTCCCATCTCCGGCTGCTGAAATAGCAGAAATGAATCGAATTCAGTATGAAATGGAGTATACTGAAGGGATCAACCAGAGAATGAGAGTTCCAGAAAAACTAAAGGTAGCACCACCAAATGCTGACCTTGAACAGACTGCTCATGAAGGAGGGCTTCCAAATGCCAGTGTAACAATGCAAGTGCCAGAGCGGATTGTTGTGGCAGGTATGTTTAACTTGAAATGGTAAGAAGCAGCCATCAGTCTCTACATCTGAGGATAAAGCAGAAAGAAGAGATCGTGTGAGGAAGGATAACATAAAACTGAAAAGAGTAACAGCATGAGAATGAATAGCCACTACATGCCTGTGGGAATCCCTCCCAAGCACTTGTTTGGCCTTCATCTTGTAGCATTCAAACAAACCTTTAAGAACTTTTTTTATTCCTCAAATCCTTTTATTGACTTCACAGTATATATATTTTACCTGGTTCCAATAATTATATGGAATCAGGTTTTGTTTTATTTTAAGTTGTGTTTTAAGGGCTTTCAGTAAAAGATACAATATAAGTGTATGTGTGTGGATGTGCTTTCATGTTGATGACTTACGGCGACCTCATGAATTTCATAGGGTTTTCTTAGGCAAGTAGTACTCAGAGGTGTTTTTACCAGTTCCTTATAAGTATGTGTTTACAAAACAACCTAAAACAGAATTGTATAACTGTGGAAGTGTTGTAGGTTCTTTCATTTGTGTAGGCTTCACCCATTCCTTCCAGCAAAACTGGAAGAGACTTGAAGATCATTCTGAGTTTTTTTTAAAAGGCATTTTTTTCTGCATAAAACAAGAGAGAGATTTTATAGAAGAAATGATCCCACTCATACTTCTGGAAATACAACTCTTTGTGGGTTCTTTCCACTTTCGATATATAAGTATGTAGATCTGAGGGCTACACGTATCACCTTTGGGCACATGTATCCAAAGAGTTATATGATTAGCTAAATTAGACTCACAGTCAGCAGTGCAAGTAGTCTTAGGATAAACTGATAAGAAAGATAAGATGTACACTTGTCCGTCCCTTTTTGCAGACTTGAAGTCCATGGTCTCGCTCTTTGTAGGAGGGACAAGCAAGGAAGGACAAAATGGTGGTGCGCACCTGCATATGGCCCTGTGCATGTGCCATCGATTTCAGTGGGACTTGGATATTTGCGAGTTGCCATTTTCGCGGGGAGAGAGGGTCTAGAACAGATCCCCTGTGAATTGGGAGGGGCTACTGTAATCTCATTAGATCCTTTATGGTGCGCTTGAATACCTGAAGTATCTTCTTTCAATTTCCTTTGTTATATCATTCTGCTATATTTCATAGAGCATTGATGGGTAAAGTTTAGCTTTTCCAGTGTTCTTGGACTGTAGCTTCCATTGTTCCTAGCTAGTACAGTCAATGACAAACTTGCTGACAGTAATCAGCATTAAACTGATGCATACACAAAATGTATTGCTTGGTTTTCAAAATTCTAGCCTTGTTTCATAAAACATCAGAGAAAATGTTCTCAGTTTATAAGGCGCCTGTTTGTATGTATATTTGTGTAATCGCTATCCAGAACAATGAAAGAAAATATTTTTTTGAGTTTCTTTTTAAACTTGGTTTTTATCCAAAGTATGGATAGTTACTCATTGGACTATTTGAATAATATAAGTAGGTAGTGTTAAGCTGCCTATGTGCATTAAATTGCTGATGCGTGAAATGTGTTGTACACTGTAGGAGATGAGATGTTGTTTTGCTGACATTGTGGGGGGAGGCAAGTGTTGCGGTGAGTGGGACTTTATAATGAATTCTGATTCAGTTGTTAAGAAATGTGGAGAGTGAGTTAACTAGATCAAAATGCTGAACTATTTAATAGGGAGTGGGCAGAAAAAAATTACACATGTTCTTGCTCTTATGTAGTGTGGGATTGAATTAGCTCAATGGCAATGACAAAGGAAAATATTTCATCCTGAAAGCATTTTCACATATCTCTGGAATTGTGGGTGTATTTAGAAATAAAATATTCTTAAAATATTCAAAATATATTATTTAAGTATTTTAATGTATAAAGGGATTAATACTCCCCTTACATTTATTTCTTGCAAAAGCCTTGTGAAGTGTAAGATTACCTTCACAGTTGAAGTTCAGCATGACTTGCTTAAGACTAACCAGCAAATTTTTACCTTATATAAAATGTTATATAAAATACTTATATAAAATTTTTGTTTTAATGCAGTTTGACATTTCTTTCACTGCCCTGGCTCAATACTGTGGAATTCTTGTATTTGTAGTTTTGTGAGATATGTAGCCTTCTATATCAGAGATCTGGTGCCACAACAAACTACAATTCACAGGATTCCATAGCATGGAGCCATGGTAGTTAAAGCTGTGTCAAACTGCATTGCTTCTGCAGTGTGGCAGCAGCGCAAATATGAGAATTAAATGTGGATCTCCAAGTGCTAGCATATACCCATCAGACTACATTGAATAATTTAATGAAATGTATTTCATTTTAAAATTAATTCTTCTGCAGGCAATAGTGAAGACATTCCACTTACCAGGCCACCAGATCTAGATCTTCTTCAGTCTACTCCATTCAAGCCTCTCTCACTGAAAACACCTCCCCGTGTTATTTCACTTAGTGAACGGCCACTGGATTTCTTGGACCTAGAGAGAGTTCCTTCCCAGACCCCTCAAACTGAAGAGGCTAGTAGTATTATTCTTTCTGTTTTTGTTTCCATCATATTTATTTCAGTCTTTTCTTTATTAATGAATCAAAAAGGAAGATTAATATTTCCTGCACTGTTTTCTAAGCCGATATAGGTCCAAAACATACTGCAGAAATAATCCAGTTTGAAACTGCTTTAACTGCCCTGGCTGAATGCTAGGGACTTCTGGAAACTGTAGTTTTGTGAGACATTTAGCATTCTAACTACAATAACTACAATTCCTAGATTTCCTAGCACTGAGCCAAGGCAATTAAAGTGGTCTCAGTCTGAATTATTTCTGCAGTTTGTTTTGGACCATAGTGGACAACATGTTTGTACTTAATAGTCCTTATTAAAAACAAACATTTCTTTAGAGGAATTCACTTAGCCTTTAAACTTTGGTTGTTTTGAGTTACTTCAGTGAAGACTTGTCTAAAATACAAGCAGTGCTATTCAGTAATGTTAATACTTTGAAGAAGGAGGAATATGTTCCAATGAATAAGATATGAGAAAATTTTTTATCATATTAATGTGCTTCTCTGAATTCTTCCTGTGCTTTGTTGTGATAGTATTATTTATTTATTACCATCCATAGACCCATCAATATAAACAACAAACATAAATTGTACAGTATCAGATAGGATGAAATTTGAGATTCCATAAACACAATAAAATGGACTTATTCCATAAAAACGTTTTAGACACTATGGCCCATTTTAGAAGTTTCCTTCTCTCTTATCTTATCTTAATTATCAAGTGTTTGTTGTCCTTGGTTATAAAAAACACATATGCAACATAGTAGTATGCTGGACTACCCTCTTTTTGGGGTTTTGGTGGTTCAAAGGAAGTTGAAACTATGTTGCATATGTGTTTTTTAATAACCAAGGTCGCAAACACTTGATCTTTCCTCTATTAAGCTATCTATCTGGCCGATCAGATAGGTTCTATGTTAAAGTTCTGTTAGAGGATAGATGTTCTAATGTCACAATGCTGGTTGCCAAGTTCCTGTTCTATGGTAATTAAGATAAATACCATAAATAAATAAAAATAAATAAGATTCCCCCATAATGTTTTGATTAGCAAACTGATTAAATGTGGAATACATGAGAACACTGTCAGATGGATCCATAACTGGTTGGAAATTGTGCTCAAAGACACAACAGTTCCTGTGCTTTACACTGGAAAGAGGTCTCAGGTGGAGTGCTTCAAGATTCTATCCTAAGGCCATAACTCTTCAACATTTGACTTAGATGATGGGATGGAGGGAAACCCTATCAAGTTTGCAGATGACACAAACTGGGAGGAGTGGCTAACACATTGAAAGATAGGAACAGAATTCAAATGGGCCTTGATAAATTTCAAAATTGGGCATAAATTAACACAATTATATTCAGTAGAGACAAGTGCAAAATTCTGCATTTAGGCCACAAAAGATAAATGTACAGGTATAGGATGGGGGAATACATGGGTCAGTAGTACTACATGTGTAAAGGACCTTGGGATTATGATGCTGCAGCAAAAAGGTGAATGCTTGTTAGTTTCCAAGTTCAGGGACATAATAGTGCCACTATATTTTGTGCTTGTCAGGCTTCATCTGGAGTATTGTGTCCATTACTGGGCACCTCCTTTTAAGAAGGATATAGACAAGTTGGAGCCAGTTAGAGAAAGGCAATGAGGATGATGAGAAGTATGGAGAACAAAGCATCCGAGGAAAGACTAAAGGAGCTGGGCATGTTTAGCTTGGTGAACAGCACTATCACAGAGAGGAGATGGCAGGCCTGTTCTCTGCTGTCCCAGAGGGTAGGACCAGGTCTAATGGTCTGAAGTTTCTGGAGACTATTTTCAGTTCAACATTCAAAGGAACTTCTTGACAGTAAGAACTGTTTTGCAATGGAATAAATTGTGAAGAGTGGATCTCCTTTGAAGCTAGACAACCATCTGCTTGGGATGCTTTAGCTGGAGATCCTGCACCGATCAAGGGATTGTAACTCAGTGGCCCACAAGGCCCCTTCAGCTCAGTGATTCTGTATATTTTGTAAATTGACCTGGTTTAAAATTTAATTATTTTGAACAAATCTTATGAGTATTTCCAAAACTTGGAGGTATGTTTCTTTTCAAGTTCTTGTTTAAGAAAATGACAAATCTTTAAAATGAGGAAAATGCAGTGAAGGGAGGTCACTCCTTTCCTCACTCTATTTGCTAATGACAAAATATTACCATCCAGATTGTTCTATTGGTCTATTGCCTGGATATTGGTGCCTACAGATCATTAAAGACTTACATTGGCTTATTTCTCTTTGCTCTGCAGGTTCGCTCAGTAGGAAGGCTTAAAAGAGAACGTTCCATGAGTGAAAATGCATCACGTCAAAATGGTCAATTGATAAGGAATGATTCAATGTGAGTATAGATATTTGTAGATGTAAACATATATCAGTTTTGTGGAAATATTTGTCCAGATGTCCTACCCAGTTTATGTTTAGAAAGCACCTTTGAAATGGTGCACAAAGGTGCTAGGCTGTTAATTGTCCCTGAAGTGTTAAACCAAGTTCTGCTTTCAGGAAAGTTTGTTCTTTTGAAGGAAGAAGAGAAGAAAGAATATTCATGGAAGAAACAAAAATAGTTTTAGCTATCCCCACAACTTTTGAAATAAAAATCAGTTTGCTGTAAGCAAAGAAATTGATTTCTTTGCCTTAATGTAGCAGTTACAGGAAACAGTAGTAAGCAGTTGCTAAAAATGTTCATATAGAAGGTTTGGTACTTTCTATAAAATATGCCTGTATTGTTGAATTCTTGTTTTTTCTAGTGTCTAGGATACATCACCAAATCAGCTTTAAATGTTTAAACTTGGACACACACACTACCTCTTAGTTATCAGAATGTTACATGTTGGCAGTCTTTCTGTAAATGTCAGCCAAGATTTTTTGAATATGATTTAAAGTCCTGGAAATCTTGTAAGTTAGTATATGCTGAGCTATACAAGCGATTGCCTTGTGCCTCCTCATAGGAAATAGACATTTGTTTTGAGAGGTTAACACTTTATTGTGTGTGTATTTTGAGCTGATCATTGTTTTGTAATGTGTGTGCTATGATTTTTAATAGCTCCCTCTTGTTTTACTGTGTTTATTTAAATGTAAAATACATGTAGTATGCTTTTTAATCTGAATAGAAATATTTAAATTTATTAGATGTCATTGGAACCTCTCTTTATGAGCTTTATGTTATGCTCTAATGATACAAATGAACATTACAGTTTGTAGTAGCAGTTGACAGTTAATTCTTGAACAGAAAAGTGAACAAGCACACAGTAATAGTCTGTCCCCACTATAATATTATATTTCTGTTTAAATGGTGTGGTGATTATTTCAAAATGTGCCCTTAAACATTAGCTTATGCCAATTTAATGCTTGTTTGTCCTTGTCCTGTATTTGGTGGTAGGTCTTTTGTCAATCTAACTTAACATTTGAGAGAGACGGCATAACATTCAGGTCCTGTGGTGCCAATTTCAACATTGGCCATACAGGTATTAGCTTTTTCTTCTCAAGCCTTAAGTTCCCAGTTTGCTGCTCCCAATTTTATTTTCTCTTTTAATTTGTATTATGTTCTATGCTCCCAATACATTAAAAGTTGGTGTTTCATTCAAGTGTTAATTTATTATGCAGCATTAAACTACACTCATATTTTCTCCCTTTTTAATGATGTATATACATGTTTACAGTGCCATCCTTCAAGACAGTTCTGCATTCTACTATATGAACTGTGACATGACATTCTAGTATGTTAGCTGTAACAATGAAAAAATTCCATACCCAAACATTACTGGGAATGGAAGAAGAACTTGCCTGGTTCCTGAAGGACAGTACTCTTTATATATTGGCATCATTGCACTTGTCACATTGCTGTGCCTAGTGCTTTTCCAAAAACATTTTGAACATTCACAGATTTTCAAATGCTTTCCAGGACTAATGACAGCTAGGCACTAGAGCTGAAGAGCACTAGAGCTGAAGAACAATAATGATGCTGTTCTCAATGATCTTCTGTTTATTTAGAAAGCTGTATTATTAAAAACAGATTACAATTAATATTCATGGTAGCACAGTCCTGAAACTGTCCTGCCAATTAAAATGCCACGGTACCAGTCACCCTTCACAGCTAAAGATGAAACGTAAGCTTGAACATTTATCTGTTCACTTTTTAAAAATCAGCCATGTATTTATTGCATTCCTGACAAAAAGGCTTGTATATAATCTGGGTTTTTACTACACTTTACTATATGTTTACATGTAATTCAAGCAAAAGCTTTATAAGATTTGAAGATTTGTCATTTCTTCTTTATTGAATTCAACAGAATGTATTGGCTAAAACACACACATTTGCACATCTTCAATTTTTTGCACCAATTAGATTTTTCATAAACAGAAACTGTGGCTGGACAGAGTCAAATGATGATTGTATCTGAATAATGTGTATGCATAAAATCCTTTTTCCAATTCTTTGAACCTACCAGATATGTCCTAACATATGTGCAGTAGCCCTATGTGTACAATCCAATATATGCAAGTGACATGATTGGTTTTTGGATTGTTTATAGAATGTTCATTGCACTGTTCATATCAGTACTCTGTAGATTTAAAATATGATTCTAGGCAAACATTATGCCAGTTCAAGAGCAGCTGGTAGTTTATATCTGTTGAATAGGGGTGTAAATATTTGTAAAAATACTTATACGTTTTTGTTCATTTTATTCTTGCATAAAAGAACAAATTATTTCAAATTATTCTCCCTACTGGGTGAGATAATGAGAGTTGATGTGGATTATTCAAATTTATTTATTTATTTATTTATTGCACTTGGAAACATTTTTCAAAAAGAATTGCACAACCTATTGAGATCTTGCACTGAAAACAATGTATTTTGCACAAAATGTTGGTTTTGCAACCAGGTTGTTGTGCAAGAACTGAAGATTTTTTGCACAAATGAATTTTTTGAAAAGTATTAAATTCAAAAAAAAATCTTACAGTTGTTGCCCAGTTGCTTGACATGGTGTCTCAATGTTTTGAGATATCATTTCTTTGTCAGTATTCTTTATATTCTTCCTAGTTTGTGAATTTGTGAGTATTCTTTACATCCTTCTTGGGAGTAGGGATGGAAAATTAAAATCTTCCTTCTTCATCATACATAGCTTCTACAATTTGGTTTGTTTGTTTGTTTTTTGGAGAGGAGTTCTTTCCACATACAGCTGGCTCTGATAGGGTATGAGAAGTGTTACTAGTTATATTATTGCTGTAGAGAGGTATCTGCTAAGTTTCCTTTTCACTTTCTCCCTTTGTTGATAGTTAGCTGCTTTGAAGCCTTGTTTGATGTACTTTGAATGGACGGAGTGAATGAAGCATAGAATGGTTGAATTCCCCTTTTCCTTGTCTTGTGCTTTACAATAAGACTAATATTGAGGTTTAGGTTCTTAATTTTCCTTCCTAGAGGACTTGACAGTATGTTACAAACTAGTGAGTAACTCTTCTCACATTTGAAATTCAAAATCTTTCTGTACATGCTTGTGAATTTACTTTCCACACTTTGTAAATTCTGTATTACTTACAGCTGGATAAATGCTCCCATGGTTGGCTTCTGTAGATGCCTTTATCTGTGATACTGTACATTAAGCATGGCACCTAATATGCTATTATTCCACAATCTGGGAAAGGCCATAGCTCAGTGACCGACTGCATGTTTTAAGAATATAAGAAGAGCCATGCTAGATCTGATGAGTCTCAATCGAGCTTTCTCATCAAACAATGGCCAACCAGTTGCTTATAAGCCAGCAGGACATGAAGACAGCTGTACCCTCTATTGCCTCTTCCTCAATAACAGATGTTCATAGGCACACTGCCTCTGATATGAGAGATGATTAGCAATCCTGACTAGTAGTTTTTGATGAAAATGTGGGAGCAACAACATAATTTAGGACTAGAAGAAGGAATAAGTCTTTGGTGCTGAAATGAAATTAAATTTGCAGTCCTAAACCTTCTTAACTAATGGCAAGGCTGGCTGAACTCAGTAGCCTGAGCAGATATGTATAGTATTTTGATATATGGTGGAAACATTAGATTGGCCTGTCTGCACATGTTTTGTTCACAGCTGAATGCCATTATTTAGAAGGCCCTTTTAAATAAGGCAATAATTCCTTTGGTAGCCACATTCATTGTAGAAGACTGATGATCTGAGGCTTTACAAGGGTATATGTGCCTGAGATTGGCATTAAATATTTTTAAAGGGTATTTTAAATTGGACCTAGGAATATACTTGGAGCCAGCAGAGAAGAGGAAATACTAGTTTAATATATTTGTATTGTGCAGCCATGATACAACTGAATTTCCATACCATTTTTGAAGTCAGCCCTACATATTATATACAGTAGTTCAGTAATGTAAATAAGTGGTTACAAGGACATAGGTCTGAACACTTTTGCTATAATTATAGAAGATGAAGCAGAAGCAGATATTCCCAAAATCATAGGTCATTGAGGACAAATCAAATCAAAATAAAAAAAAGTAGTGGCTAGGCTTTAATTGTGTTAGGATCAATAGATGTCTGGGAATTAACCTTTGAAGAGTCATGATCTATTCATTATCCTATTGAAGTAAAATTTATAGTTATATTGATTGTGTTGGACCAGACTCTTAATTTGTATTATAAACAAGGAATGCTTCTAATGCAGCATTGATGAATCTTCATCCTTTTGCTTTCAGGAGAAATATTTTAAAACATTTTGCTTCTCAGAAAATTTGGATATATCTAAATGCTTCACTGATGTCACTGCGATTTTGTTTATTTCTTTTGTAGTCCTATATTGCATGCTATTTGCAAAAACATATATTAATAATTAATATTATTGTATTATATTAATGTCTATGTTTTATCTAATCACTTGTTTTTCAGAATATTTACAACATATCCTCTAATTTCTATTTAACAATAGATATTATGTGTTTCATGATTCTGGCATATACTGATTTGGGATCAGAGCTAGTTAAAATAGATGCATTGAAATCAGTAGGGACATATGCTAAATATGATTATCATCATGAATTTCAGTGGATCTGCTTTTAGCTATGATTATGGATCCAATCCAGTATGTTTGAAATTTTATGTCTTGTATTTTAAAAGGTCTGCCTTTTATTGTGCATTTGGAAGTGTAAGAATCTTCTTGACAGTGGATCAGTGCAATTTTTAAAGTGATTCTATATTTAGGCTTATATAAAATTTTCTCAAGATAACCAGTACCTCTTCCTTGATGGTATTTTACCAGTTGATGGAAAAGACACCAAAAATGTGGGCCAACAATTTTTCAAAAAAAGTTGGTTGATGGATGAAAATTTTCTATCTGAAACCTGACACTAGTGTTTCTCTCTTCATTTGCTGCGCTTGCACAAACAGTGTGACACCATCACCTCAACAGGTTCGTGTCTGTCCTCCCCAAATGTTCTCTGAAGATGGATCTAATCTTTACTCTGCTCGGGGCATTTTGTCGCTTATCCAGTCTTCTACCCGTAGGGCTTACCAGCAAGTCTTGGATGTGCTGGATGAAAATCGCAGGTGACTGGCCATCACTGATTCTGCCCAATTTACTGAATTTTTTTTACTTCACTTTCATTTTCCTGTCAATTGTTTTTTATTTGTTTTAATTACACGGGATAAAATTAACATGTTTTTGCTTTCTTTTGCTTTTGCTGCTTGTGAATAACATTTCCAAAATTCACGTTTCATAGGACTTAGTGGACTTATTTCTTTGGTCAGAGTGAACAAGTAATCTGTTAAAATTCTCAACTACCCAGTGGAAATTAAGAACAAGATAGTATTATACAGCTAGGAGCATGAAATATAACAGCTGGGAATATGAAAACATTCCATATTTTGGTACTGGAATATATCGGTTCCAAAATTGTTTAAAGCAACTAGTATGATCCATTAATATTGGAGGAGAACTAAATGAAAGCTGGTAATAGAAAAGAGATGTACAATACTTTCTTTGCAAAAAAATAAGCTATGTAGTAGCTAAACTGAAAGAAAAGCTAAGGGAGGGTATCCGTGTACCTTGTTCATTTGTTTGCTCCTGCCTGTTGTGGGTTTACCTGTTTGATCAGACTATAGATTAGAAGTCTAAGATTTTACTGATTTCTTTTATTAGAGCGTTTGTAAAATGGGTCTCAAGAATCTCAGCTACAGTAGAGGTTTATGTCAAGATAAAGATATTCTGCAGCCATACTCCTGTATTCTATCTCTCCACTGGGGTGTTTGAATGAAGACAACTTTGCGGACAAAAGGTCCTACTTCTAACCTGTAACCTTTTCTCATAACACAGAAAGTTCAAGGTTGGAATTAAAAGGTAGAAAAAGTAGTTTCTTATTTCTTTCAGAGCAAGTGCAAGAATCTTAGTTGTAGGGACAAACAACCTCAAATACCTTTCTTCTTCAAGTCATTTATACTAATCTTCCAATGACAACAACAAAAAACACTGCAGAAAATCCAACACAGTTTTCTGTCTTCTTTATCTTCCCCCGCATATATTTTTTAAAGCTGCTATGTGCCAAAATGAATGTTTTTGTCTTGGCATTCCAAACATAACAGTTTGGAAACGGTTATCATTGATTCTGTTCCAATGCACTCTCAATAATAGCGCTCATGGAGAGTTTTGTAGGGGTTTATTGTGTGCATAGAACACCAAATGATCAGAGAGGCTATGCACTTCTCACTGTCAGCTGACTTTTGCATGCCTGTTTTTAAAATATTTGTATCCTTTTTTCCATTTTAAAACCTTTGGTTTCTTGCAGATCATAAAACAGTAGTTTGTCATACACCCAGAGAATTTGCAAAAAGAATGTACTCAAACACAAATAAATTTAAAGTATTTTAAAAGTTTTTTTTTAAATTAAACACTTGTTCCATCATCATTGAGTACTTCGCATTCTGTAAAATACAGGCATTCCCCACCCCCTTGTTATGCAAACAATAAGGCCCTCTAATGGTGATCTGGAGATTCATTTTAAAAATCTGTCTTGGATGACGCTTTTCTAATCTGAATAGGAATGTGAAATTTGGAAAATGTACCACCTGCATGGCTACAGAGTGCTGCTTATTTTAGATTATTTCAAATTGTACTATTGCTTTTATTGGCCCTGGGAGCATGTTCTCATAGGTATGTTTTCTTTAAGTGTAAGACAAAATATTTCTCATAGTTATTGAATTAAGTCATTTCAACTTTCAGAATACTCTCCACCACCCATTACTCAATTACTTCATGGTTACTGTAATGAATGCTGATAATTTCTTTGCTTACTCAATATATTATCAACTAACTTTCCTCTGTTCTACTATTGCACCTTTCCCTCTCGGAAAATCTGATGGAAATGTTTAGGTAACATCTGGTATAGAGTCAGACTGTTTCAAGTAAACAAGAAGTATCTGTTTACACATAAAAGACTGCTGTAACCCCAAAACTTGAATGACTATGTACTGAGTGAAACTCTGCTAAACCTGCCTGTCAAATTGGACCAAAACAGACCAGCCCAAAGAGGTGGTGTGATGCTGCCACTTTGAGTGCCCGATCGGGGCTGCTGCAACCACACATCGTGGCCCCAATCTTGTCTTTTTTCCAGCACCCTTTCCACCACTGATATGGCTTTAAATAACAAGTGCTGTCACAAAGAGGAGGGTTCAGGCTTGTGCTCTGGTGCCTCAGAGGGTACATCTATGTCTAATGGTTTTAAGTTACAGGAGGATAGATTGCACTTGAATTTTAGAAGAAACTTCTTGACAGTGAAAGTGGTTTGGCAATAGAATCACTGCCTTGAGAAGTGGTGGGGTTGCCTTCTCTAGATGTCTGCAAAAAAAGTTTAGGTCTAGGGGATGCTCTATCTGGAGATACTGCATTCAACAGCAGGTTAGACTCAACCCTGCATGCAGGTGGTTCAGGACTTTGGTCACTTGAGACTGACCCAGGAGATGATAGTCTTGTTCAGCTGCATCCTGAATGACTTTTTTTTAAGGAGAGCACTGCTTGCTCCATATGGCAAGCAGTCTTTTTTAAGGAGAGCACTGCTTGCTCCATATGGAAAGGTGCCTAGAAAAGGTAGCCTAAAGAAAGCTCATCTCCATCACCCGGTTGGCTAGCCGCAGCCGACATACATCTTCTGATTGGTCAAACAAAAACAAAGATGCAAAGGCACACATCGGCCTCCAAAGGTGCAAACAGACTGACGCTTGCATGCTGGAACATTAGAACCATGCAAGATTTTGTAGATAGTGGACATCCTAAGCATCGTTTTGCTATAATAGTCCATGAACTATCATGACTTAATATCGACATCACTGCTCTTAGTGAAGTTCATCTCCATGGGGAAGGCAGCCTTAAAGAACACGGTGCTGGAAAACCAGAAACTGAAAAACATCTTTCAGGAGTAGGCTTCATGATTAAGAACACAATTGCCTCCCAACTCGAAACTCTGCCAACAGGTTACTCTGATCGTATTATCTCCTTAGGCCTCCCACATGTTGTTCTCTTCAGTATATAGGCCCCAACTATGCAAGAAAGACAAATTCTACTCAGACCTACGCCACCTCATACAAAAAGTCCCTGCAGAAGATAAAATCATTATTCTTGGTGACTTCAATGCCAGAGTGGAAAGAACTTTGAAGCCTGGAAAGGTGTTCTAGGCAAGCATGGTGTTGGAAACTGTAATGATAATGGACGCCTCCTGCTAGAGTTTTGTGCAGAACAGCAGCTGACTATTACAAACACTATCTTTCAACAGAAAGATAGTTTGAAGACAACCTGGATGCATCTCTGATCCAAACACTGGCACCGCATTAACTATGTTCTAGTGCGCCAGAGAAACATTCGCGATGTCTGTCATACTCGAGTGATGCCCAGTGCAGAATATCAAACAGATCATCGCCTCATAAGATGCAAACTAAATCTTCATCTTAAGCTCAAACCTAAGAGGGGTGGCATCTTAAAGAGGAGACTCCAAGTCAACAGTCTTCAACAAGCTGCCATGAGAGATAACTTCCAGGCAAATCTGCAATCAAAACTTGAAGACCATCCTATAGATTCTTCTCCTAGAGTGCTTTGGCAACAAATCAAAAACAATATCCTGCAGTCTGCGGAAGAATCCCTCGGGTTCTCCCGCAAAAAAACCCAAGACTGGTTTGATGAAAACAACCAAGAGATCCAGGAGCTGTTGGCAAAGAAGAGAACTGCTCATCAGGCACACCTCGCCCAGCCATCTTGCCATGTAAGAAAAGCAGCCTTCCGTCTCGCATATAGTAAACGCCAACAAAAACTCCAAGACATTCAGAACAAGTGGTGGATCAATTTAGCAGAAAAGACCCAACGTTGTGCAGATCTGGGTGATTCCAGAGGATTCTATGAAGCTCTTAAAGCAATGTTTGGACCTACTTATCAGGTCCAAAGCTCCTTATATAGTACAGATGGTCAAACACTAATCACAGACAAAGCCTCCATCCTGAATCGATGGGCTGAACATTTCCAAAATCTCTTCGGTGCCAACCAAATAGTCCAAGGCTCAGCTATCCAAAATATGATACAACAACTGATGAAAAATGAACTAGACATGGCTCCCACTTCGGAAGAGACCATTAAGGACATACAGCAGATGAAAAATGGCAAGGCAGTCGGGATTGATGGAATCCCACCTGAAACATGGAAACAAGGAGGTCATGTACTCCATGCCAAATTCCATGAGCTCCTTGTGAGTTGCTGGGAAAAAGGTCAACTGCCATCAGATCTCTGAAATGCAATTATCATCACCCTGTATAAGAAAAAAGGAGTGAAATCTGATTGCTCAAACTATCGACGTATAAAACTGCTCTCCATTGCTGGAAAAATCCTCGCAAGGATACTCCTGAACAGATTAGTTCCTGCTATTGCAGAAGAACTTCTCCCTGAAAGCCAATGCTGCTTCAGAGCTAATAGGAGCACTACAGATATGGTATTTGCTCTTAGTCAGCTGCAAGAGAAATGTAGAGAGCAGAACAAAGGACTCTATGTAACATTTGTTGACCTTACCAAAGCCTTTGACACTGTGAATAGAAAAGGTATGTGCCAGATCCTGGAACGACTAGGATGTCCCCCCAAATTCCTCAAAATGATTATCTTGCTACATGAGGGCCAGCACAGACAAGTCAGATATGGCGATGCTCTCTCAGAGCCCTTTCTAATAACTAATGGTGTGAAACAAGGCTGTGTTCTCGCTCCAACTCTATTTACAATCTTCTTCAGCATAGTGCTCCTAAGAGCTACGGCAGATCTCGAAGAAGAAGATGGCATCTATATACGTTGCTGTACTGATGGTAGCTTGTTTAATTTAAGCCGTCTGAGGGCTCGCACAAAGACTCTAAACTATCTAGTCCGTGAGCTGCTTTTCGCTGACGATGCTGCCCTTGTTGCCCATACAGAAGCAGCTCTGCAGCACCTAACATCCTGCTTTGCAATGGCTGCAGAACTGTTTCGGCTGGAAGTCAGCCTGAAGAAAATGGAAGTTCTCTACCAGCCTGCACCACAAGAAGAGCACTATCATCCTCACATCACTATAGGCAAATCTGTGCTTAAGTCCTTCCAGCAGTTCACCTACCTGGGAAGTATCATCTCTAAAGATGCCAAGATTGATAAAGAGATTGATCACAGATTAGCAAGGGCATATAGTGCATTTGGAAGGCTTCACAAAAGAGTCTGGAGTAACAGGCGAAGCACAAAAATCAATGTGTACAGAGCCATTGTACTGTCCATTCTCCATTATGGGTCTGAAACATGGGTCATCTATTGCCAACATTTACGACTCTTTGAAAGCTTTCATTAGCACTGTCTACGCACAATCCTAAACATACACTGGACTGACTATGTGACGAATGTTGGTGTCCTTGAGCAAGCAGAGATCACCAGCATTGAGGCCATGCTATTTAGAATGCAGCTGTGCTGGGCAGGGCACGTTTCTAGGATGGAGGACCACCGCCTCCCAAAAATAGTACTATACGGTGAACTCGCCACAGGCCAGCGTAAGAGGGCCGCCCCAAAGAAGAGATACAAGGACTCCCTGAAACAACATCTCAGGCTCGGCCAAATTGATCACCAAAAATGGTCTGCCCTGGCCTCCCATCGGGAGGCATGGAGATGCACTATCCACAATGCTGCAGCCTCTTTTGAGAACTCCCGCCGAACGAGACTCGAAGAGAAACGAAACGCAGAAAGAACCACAACTTGCAAACATCACGAGATTTTTTACTGTGCTCTCTGCAACCGGACTTGTTTATCTCAGATTGGCCTTTTTAGTCATCAGCACGCTTGTAGAAAGCGTGGGATGAGTCTTTCCTGAATCTTCGTTAGTGGAGAAAAGTCAGAGAAAGACCCAATGATCCATGGGGTCTCTTTCAACTCTGGTTTTATGAAAGGAGAAGACAAAAATACCAAAGCCAATTGATTACTGAATTTAGCACAATGTATATTTCATCACAGTAAAGTGAGCATTTTAATATAAGGTTCAAAATATTTTGTCCTTTGAGAAATCGAACTCTGTTCTTCTAATTCCTGAAATAAATATCACATTGCTAATACTCCCTATTATTGGGATGAAATACCAATAATAATGAAGCTAAATAAATACTGCAAAAATAAATACTGGCAAAAAGATACATTGTAGTTGTCAGGAAAAGGAAACTAAAAGAAGCAGTTTATTTCTTCAGTATCAGCCTTCTATGGGAGTTCTTGGAGTTGAAAGCATTGTAGGAAGGCTGGCTTGTAAAATCACCTGTCATGGATCAAGCAGAAGTTTAGCAGAAGAAAGGCTGAGTGCTCCATTCTGTCCCCTACATAGAAATCAAAAAGACTACAAGGGAAGGGAAACCTTTCACTCCCAGTGTAAAAATCTTTGTGGAGCAGATTGCAGATTTGAGGATAACCTGGATCTTTTGTATGTCAGTGGGACCCTGCATATCTTATATAGAAGCCATGGTAGACATCAGTAGTGCTTGGTGACTGGGGAGACCATCAGTTTGGTTTTACCTTCTATAGTTCACTGTGGGGAAATTAAATGGTGGCTAGACAAGTCTACAGGGCTGTTTAGAGTGGCCAGCCAGAAAAAAAGTAGAAAGTGGTCTTAGGCCAGATGTTGGTCCTACCAGGATCTGGAATCCTGGGTAGTTGTCCAAAGATGACTTTCCATCACTTTTCTGCAGGTTTCCAACAGAAAAGTAAAATATTGTAGAAAAATAGCAATTGTGGTAATATTTGCAAGACCAGTTAATAAACTTACCCATTTTTCATTTTGATTGATGTACTTGAGAGTACCATACATTTCCATGTTTCCAGCAGCCAGGATATCAGAATTTCTGCAAGCATTCAAAAACAGGTTTCTTCTGTGTTATAAAAACCACTGCACTTGTTCACAATATAATTTTATTTCTAATAGACTGTACATGTCCATAACTTTTAGAATGCTAGTTGAAAATGAGTTTAGGTTAGTTGTGGATAGATTTTCTGTAGTGTTACTTTCTGAACAGTCAAATTATGTGTACATCTTTTGCAGCTAACTACACATTACGTTAAATAACAGATTATTTGAGGACAACACTAGCTATCTGTCAGTACTATAGGTTATAATAATATTTATCATTTTGTACTAGCAAAACCACCTCTGAGTGTTCCTTTCGTAAGAAAACCCTATGTAATTCATGAGGTCATGATAACTTGACAGCCAAATTGAAGGCCAACACAGCTACCCCTGCATGTTTTCTGTACACACAATGAGTTGTAAGATTTCATGGGAAGGTGACATGTGTATAGTAACTATACTCAGTGATGCATGTTAAGACATCTTGATAGCAATGCTTTCTGAGATGGTGTCCTTTTTATCAGATAACCTGTGATACTATTTAATGAGTACTCATAAAGAGGTAAATTTTAGACATTTAATTTGAGACCAGGAATATAACGTTTTAGCATGTCCTTAAATTATTATTGGTTTGTATAAAAGGCTAAGGATTGTCAAAGGTTTAAGTTACAAAACTCAGAAGAAACTTGAAAATTAAATTTAATATACTGTATATACTCATCTATAAGTTTAAAAATTCATGCCCAAAAATTGCCCCCAAAATCCCAGGTTGACTTATTTACAGGTCATTCTGGTAATATAATAAGCAGCTCTTTCAGATTTCCCCATGTGGCGCAGAGAGGAGTTTATTTCTCTCTGAAGCTAAGCAGAAAGAGTCCTGGGTGATTGGTTGTAATGAACATTTGGTGATTTCTAGTGATCAATATAAAATGTACTTCTAAGACATAATTTACTTCTAAAGGAAGTAAACCTATCCCCATCTTAGGAAGCCAGGTAATAGATGAAAAGAGGAAATTGACATACATTATAAAATTCTAGAATCTAGATCAGTGGTTCCCAACCTTTTTTGTGTGTTACACTCCTAGAAAATGTTTGATCAGTTTGAACCCCATACAAAAATAATATCACATTTGACAATGAATTTGATGAAAGTTACTCCCACAGTAGCAGGACCTTTTAAAGGGATTTTATTTGGTCAATCCTAGTTGCCTATTCATGCTTGCAACCTGTAGGCAGCTAGAGAATAGTCTTTGCTTCTGGAAGCCTATAAAAGTTGTCAATTTGTTGATAGAACTGCAGTCCCAATCAATAGGTTGTATTTTTGTTTGTGTTTTTATAAAATGAACCATTGCAAATTAGAACAAAACTAGTTTTATATGGTTGTGAATTATGTCAGTTCTGCTATAGCAGATAATTCTCTTCCTGGCCCTCTTGTCCCCTGTACTTACCTTGATAACACTCTATCCCTAACTGAGATGTCTGTTGTAAATAAGCATGCTGAATCAGCTCATGAAAAAACTTGAGTTTTGCTGTAAGATAATTATCACAATGAAACAGTAAATGAGTGAAAATAGCATCTCTCTCTCTCTCTCTAAAAGAATCATTTTAGAAGCTTCAGTTCTGACTATTTTAATGAAAAGGGGAAGTAGATTTTTGTGAGTTTTTCAGGCTGCATGGCCGTGTTCAGAGAAGATGCCGGCAAAAAGTCAGGAATAAACTCTTCTAGAACACAGCCACATAGTCTGAAAAACCCACAAAAGCTATGGAAGCTGGCCATGAAAGTCTTCACAAAAGGGGAAGTATTTCTAAAATTCATATTTAGGGCAAACCTATTGAAATAAGTGAGAGTCAGGACTAATTTAAACCCCTTTAATTTCAGTGGGTCTCCTCTGTGACCAAAATTAGAAAATGAAATAAGCAAATTGTTAAGATATTTTAGTTATTAGTAATTATTATTTATAAAATGGAATATCTTATTAAAAAACATAATTAGGATTTATACTGATGATACTTCAGTATGATAAAATTGAAATATTTTAATAATCAGATTTTTGTTCTCCTTCCCCCCTCCCCAATTTTCTCCTCCTGTATTATGTCTCCTTTGAACAAACTTTGTACTAGGCCGGTGTTACGTGGTGGGTCAGCAGCTGCCAGTTCCTCTAACCCTCATCATGATGCCAGGTAAACTTGAATTTAGTTAGCTGTATTACAGTGTGCCTGCGCCATATGTGGGTGCACTATACGTGGCTTCCTGCTTATGCAGACACCGCGCAGGAATATAAACAATGGTGCATGCACCCATGGTGCGCGTGCTGCCCTGTGCACACACCCTATTTTTTCCTATGGGGAGAGCATATGCGGGATTTCCCTTAAGCAGGGGAATCTGGAACAGATCCGCCACGTAAGGAAAGGGCCCACTGTATTTTATATTAAGTTTTCACAGAACTTGATAGCAGGTTGCCCCTGGACTTACTTATTGAGGAATAAGTTCCTCTGATTTCATAAGAGTATATTTCCTTTTAAGATCAGTATATGCATTAGTTCTACATGTTTTGATGTCAAACAGAATTTTTGTTTTTGATTGGAGAGCTAATTCTCTCCTGGGCTGTAAATCTTTAAATCTTTTCACTGGCATTCCTTTTGCATTAAACTATGCTTACTAATTTTTAAGGGACAAATCTTATGCTATAAAAACAATTTATGTTAAGGCAAGAGCCAGTGCAGGGTGGAAATCCGTTTCAGACTAACAAATTCTGCAGAGTGCTTTCCCCTGTCTCCTTTCATCTGCTCCCTCCAGTGTCTAGTTGGGTGCCTGTCAAATTTAGAGATTGGAAACATGTAGCATCCAAGTCTACCTGTGGCTTCCCTCTGAGCTGTTTTATATGCCCCTCAGCCTTGCCCACACCCCAAAACTACATACACACAATTTTCCTAGGTATGTTTTACACACAGTTGATCCAGAAAGGCCCTTTAATTATCATTCCCTAGGCAGCCCAGTAATCAAACGGAGGAAACCCAGCTGTAGCTCATCACAGAAATGCAGCAGTGGAAGTTAGCCCTTGCACCTAGCATACCTGTTCACCTCTGTTTTTATTATATAGAATTAAACTGATTTATCTCTTCAAGCAGTTTCTAAGCTGCAGTGTAGGCAACAAAATGGCTTGCTATTAATTCACAATGTGAAGAATTAACCCTTTTTCTGCTCCACCTGAGAAAATGCATTATGACTATGAGGACATGGCTGAGGCATTGTTTTGTTTTATTTTTCAAATATACCTGTGATGGTTTACACAAGGAGAATAGCTAGAAGATTTTAATTGTGCAAATTGCCTGTAAATTGCCCCCAGTAAACCATTCCCTGACCTTTTCATAGA
Source organism: Urosaurus nigricauda (assembly GCA_034509955.1). NCBI lineage: Eukaryota > Metazoa > Chordata > Lepidosauria > Squamata > Phrynosomatidae > Urosaurus > Urosaurus nigricauda. Next base: position 240,682,730 of record JAOEGL010000003.1, read on the forward strand.
TTTCGTATCCACATATGATGATATTCCATGGATCATTTCCATCCCACCAAGTCTCCATTATGCTAGCTGTATTTGTATTAGAAAGAACTCACAAACCCTTCAGCTTGGTTTGAAGGCTACTTAGTATTAAAACTGAAATATCTGGAAGGGGGTTTCCCTATGTTCATGGCATGTATATTTTCCTTATTGACTTTGATTGGCTTTCATGTTCTCCTGTATGCTTGTGACCTTTTTCTACTCCATTCTCATTTGAATGATTTATACTATTTTTGTTTTCATACTGTAAGGATGAATCATCCAAAATATACGGTCCCAATTCCTATCACCTTTCTCCAGACTTGTTTTAAAATCTGCTTCACCATAGTTTGATGCAAACTTTGATGCAAAGTACAAGTATTTTTATTGTGCTTTGCTTCAAATAGAATCTATCCATTTTGGACAGGTCTGAGTTGTTTCAAAAACATTCTGCAGTTTACACAAATATAAACAATATTTGATTTGATTTTAAATGGAGCCTGTGAAAAAGAATTCCACCAAGAATATATTTAATTCAATAAGTAAATCGGTCAGTGTATAAATAAATGACTGTTGTTGTTGTTGTTGTTATTTATATAGTGCTGTAATTTTACACAGTGCTGTACATACAATTTTATAATTAGACAGATCCCTGCCCTCAGGCTTACAATCTGTTGGGGTAAGTAGGAACATCTTCACACTACTTAAAGAAAAGGAGTTTCCAAACATGCAAAATAACTCATGCAGCATTAGCGATATTTTTCTTGGGATTCAATAAGGCCTTTATTTGTACTTAAACATTGCTGTGAACACACAAGATAATTGACTAATTTTGCTTTTCCTGTTGCATTTCTTCAAAATAAACTTAGTGTGGATATTCTGGTGACATCCAGGAGTTGCTTTTTAGAGGCTGCAAGAAGTGGTGGGGGGGGACCCCATTGTATGCACAGAACATCAGCCTCTTGGTACATCTAATTTTCCGTGTATATATATGATTAACTTAGGTGTATTTGCCGTTTTCATCTCATAGATATGCTCTGTCAAATATGGATACGTCATTTGAAGGAACACCAGAAGATATGACAGTTGTGGATGCTGCTGCTTTAAGACGACAGGTATCTAAATTGTTTCTTCAGTTATAGTGACTGCTTCATTCAAGGAGTATAATAAAGGATGTATTTACCAACATAATACATGTGAAATGCAGGGGAGACCAAAGTAAATTTGCACTATTTGGAAATGAAAATACAACCTTTTTCTCTGTGTGTCTCTCTCTGTCTCACAAAACTAGGATTCTCAGTATCTAATTCATATTAATAAAATATATGGACTGCAGCACATACATGATTAAAGGGAAAGGAACTGAGAAATGATACCCAGTTGGAAGGAGCATTGCCATGAGGGAGGGATGATCAAAATCATAAATGAAAAGTATAGTTAGCAGCAGATATTCATCTGTCACTTCATAAATGTATTCATAGGTATACACAACAGAAGTATAAAGGATGAGGAATAAATAACCAGGATTCAAAAATCTAGGAGTATGGCATCACGAGAGCTGCCTATTGAAAATAAGTTCTTGAAAATAAAGACTGTTAACAGTGCTGTAATTTTCCATTACTAGAGTCCCACAGCAGACCCTCTTTTGATCATGTGAACCTAGAGTAGGCTAGACTTGAAACAATTACTAAACTTGGTATAAAGCATTAAAGATTAAAATACTTTTCTATTTTAGATAATCAAACTTAATCGCCGTCTACAGCTTCTGGAAGAAGAAAACAAAGAGCGTGCTAAAAGAGAAATGATCATGTATTCAATTACTGTAGCTTTCTGGCTGCTAAATAGTTGGCTTTGGTTTCGGCGCTAGAAATAGCCACAAGTCCACAAAAGATTTGAGGGTGAGGGAATACAGAGAATTTACAAAGTCTTTTGTTTCTGTCTCTGAATTGTATGGTGATTTATGAACCATGCACTGGAAATATCTGCCACAGTAAACTGCTGTAAAATGTTACAGTGTTAAAGGGATGTCTGGATGGCTGTATTTATTTTTGAGGTTTGTTGTAACATCCTGTTATCTTCCTTTTGCATGACTTGAGATAAATCTGGATTGAATTATTTTACAAAGGGAATTGTCTCTTATTTAGGAAGGTGTCCAATAGAAAATTTTCTTTTGTTTAGGAAGGCAAACAGAAATTTTTCAAATTACCTGTATATTTAAAGTATAGGTTTTTCATTGTTATTCCATCATTAAATGCAGCATCTTTATAGTTAAACCTTTTTCACTTGTTTTGTTTTAACCAAATTTGATACAGTAGTGCACCAGATTAAAAGCCATCCTAAACCATGAGTATCTCCCATTCAAGGACATGTACACATTGACTGAAATACATTCTTTGCTAACATAAGTCAATTGATTATTCAGAGGTGTGTGTGTGTGTGATATGCATTTTAGCTTTCATTTGCAAGTGTTTTGCATTTTTTTTCTAAGAAATAACATTTTTAAGCAAGTCTGTCCATGATTGATGTGCAGATTATGGAACAAAGTACCAATGGTAGTCTATTTAATAAACATCAGACCAAAGCAGTGTTTAATTTCTTATTTTTTCAATGAACTGTATGTACTGTATAATCTCTGCACTTTGGAAACCTTCCTCTTATTTGAAAATACAAGCAAGAAATTTCATTAAGCTGTGTTAAAATCAATATTGCATTTCAAGTAACTGAGTTCTCTTTAAAGTATTTTCTTTGTTGCTTGATTCAGTATAAACATTATAGAAATCTTATTTTCCTATAGTAAGACATCCAAGACATCCTATCTGTTTGATTTTAAAGCTTCTACATTCTGTGGACAAGATGTCAAAAATAACAAAAATTGACTTGAAAAACATTTCTTCACTATAAAAAGGAGGGCCTACTCTGAAACACTTCTAATTATTAAAAACAAGATAAGGAGAGTGGCTTGCTGAAATCTTTAATCATTTGTTAGTGAAAATAAAATTTCCTTTTCATGTAAACATTTTATTCCAAATTGAAAGTAAAAGGCACCAAACGGCCAGTGATGTCAGCAAAAAGAACCAAAGTAGATAAGAAGAATCCTACAGTATCATATCAAAGTACAACATTCTCTTTAGTACAACATTCTGTTTACATAGTGGCCAACTAGTTGCCTGTGGAAGCCTGGCATTTCAACATGAGTACAGCTGCACACATATTTTCTACTTTCCAGTTACTAATGTAGAGACATCAGCACCACATTCAGCCATCTCCTTCAAAGTTCAAATCTGTGTATTACAAGGCAAGGGTTCTTACAGCAGAAAAAAAGTATTTACCAAGCAAATAAGGGAAGGAGCCAAGGAACAATTCCAGGAAGTAACCCTGGATTAAATTTCTTAGTAAGGGAAAGGAACCTAGACTATGTAACCAAAACTGGTTGTGTAAAGATAGGGCCATTGACTGACCAAAGAATACTCAGCAAGTTTTGCAGATAAGATATGAGGCTTAGAAAGAATGAGTTACAGTGATCTGTTGTGAATTTGTCTGTCATTAATGCACCACTCAAGATCTAAGTATATGCACCTGTTCATGGGAAAGGGAAACAGGATTCGTACCAACCACCATGCTCCCAAATAGCGCACTTCCTGAGTGGACAAAGGTGGTATTTGAGGTGGTGGTGATCTCTCCCAAACTGGTTGTGTTGTAGGATCCTAACAAAGTAAGTTGAATAAACTCTTCTAGAACATGGCCACATAGCCCCCAAAACTCACAGAAAACTATGAAACCTATCACTTTGATCAATAGTGGTTCACAGAGAAAGCTAAAACACACAAAACTACAATTTCCAGAATTCCATTCCATTGAGCTATGGCAGTTAAAGTGGCATCAGACTGGATTATTTCTGCAGTGTGGTTGTAGCCTCAGCTTCATCTGATAATCATGGACCAAACTATCTCTTGGCCAAGAAATAGCAAAGAGCCATGGTGTTCTCGTCCTATATAATTTTACATTCCCAGAAGGTGCTGGGGAACTCTTGCATTGCCAGCTGACCATGGAGCTCTATTTTGTCCCATATTCATTTTAATATGCATGTTAACCACTGGCTGAGCTTATCCTGGTTCTGGAGCTTAGTGCTAATAATTGTCAAGTTTATGCTTATTGGGTTCAACAGTTGCTACAGTGGTGGTGGAAGCCCTGGATCATCATCTGAATGCTATAATAGCCTGGTGCTAGTTGGAAATTTGGGCTAGTCAAAACAGACAATCCAAGCTTTGATTCGTACTGTAATCTGTTCTGCACTTTGAAAGGCCGTGTTTGTAGCTTGGTGGTACTTCTGAACCCAGCATTGTTCCAGCCATGTTTGGGTAGCTGCTGTGGCTGGTGCATCAACTGCATCCCTGCTTAGAGATGGGAGATTTCAGTTATCTATGCTTTAAATACTTAAATCCAAAACACACTGTGGAAATAATCCAGTTTCAGACTGCTTTAATTGTCCTTGCTCGGTGCTAGGGAATCGTGAGAACTAGTTTATTGTGGCACCAGAGTGCTCTGAGAGAGAGGGCTAAATGTCTCACAAAACAACAATCCCAGAATTCCCTAGCACTGAGCCAGGGGAGTCAAAGCAGTCTCAAACTGGATTATTTCTGCAGTGTGTCTTGGACATTAGTTACCGCTGTATGTTTTGTAGCCATCTAGCACTTGTCCTATACAAACTACAATGGTTTAATTTCTTTCAAGGCCCAGTGTTTATAGTATGCTATAAAAAAAATATTGTTTAAATCACCTTCAAAACATTCATCCTGGACAACGAAATAACTTGGAAATACTTTGCTAAAAAAGGACAACTTGTCTTAATTGGGTGGGTTAATAGCCAACGGTAATTATTGTGCCACAAACAATAAGCACATTTAGGATTTTATCTGCAAAGAACATCAAGGCCTAGTCAAATACTGCAAAGGTGCCAAGGAGATGCTCTGATGGCTGGTACTGAGAATGACATAATGGAAAAAGATCCTGGGCAGGAGAAACAGGTCAATACACTGTTCCATTGACAAAGGAAGAGGGAGCAGGAGGGGGAAAAGGAATGTTGCAGCACCTTTAAGACTAATTGGTTTTTATGAGCTTTCATGGATATAAACCTATTACATTCTATCCCCCTCCCACAACTGTACAAATATTTATACCTGAAGGCTTAATTTTTTAAAAAAAATCAAATTTTACCAGATTTTCATTTCAACCACATGAAACTAAATGTATTTTTGTTGTTGTTAACTGCCCTCAAGTTGATTTCGACCCATGGCGACCCTGCTGATGAGACATCTCCAGGATCCCGTCCTCCACTTCTTCGTGGTCTCTGTGCCTCACACAATAGGGTTTGCACCTGCGCAAAAGCTCCATTCGGAATGCTGAAAAGCTGAGCAGATTGGCGGGAGCCCTGCCCCTCCCATTCCCTGAGCATGCCCAATCCCGCCAATCTAGCTCCTCCTTCAGTTCTCTTTCGTCCGCCGCGAGAGTAACATCTCCTTCGGAGTGCTCTTCATTGCGACGAAAGCTGAGTAGCTAGACTTTGTCTATTTGGTTTTATTTTGTTCTTTTGTTAGTTTTTCTTTATTTTTCTTTATTTTTCGTTTACTCCCTTTTTTTTCCTTGAGCTGCCCCTTTTTGTTCGGAACTCGAGGGTTTTGGCCCAGACGGGCCCCTCGCGATCGGACCGGCCTCTTATGGCCGCCCCGTTCAAGAAATGTTCCGACTGTGGCGGTAAAATCCCAGTTGTGGATGGACACTCGAAGTGCATTTTCTGCTTAGGCAGTTCCCACATCCCGGAGAAATGCAAGCATTGCAAGGCTTTTAACCTCGCCACGCTTCGCCAAAGAGCAGACCGGCTCAAGGCCCATCTGTGGGAAAAGGCCCTCTCGGTTTCCCACTCTTCGGAACCGTCCACGGACCCCTTAGGACGCCTTCCCATCTCTAAGTTCCCGAGGATTCCGAAAATCAAAAGACCGACCTCGACGTCGACGGCGGCCTTGACGTCGACGGAAGCCTCCTCGGCGTCGGCCTTGACCACGACTACTATGTCTCGCCTCAAAGGGCAACACAGAGAGCACAAGAAACGGCCTTCATCTACCGAGCTGGAGAAGCCGAAAGTTAAAGAGCATAAGCATAAGGAGGTCCTTACTTCGGTTGCCTCGGCGGCTGCCCAGGCAGACCTGGCCATGTCTTTTCTTAGACAGCCTTCGGCCATTGACCTCTCGGTCCCGGCCCCGGTCACTGTACTAGACTCGGCGCCGGAGACTTTGGAACCCGCATTTCAGCCTGCATCTACCCAGGTCCTCGCCCCTACGGGGACGGTCTCGACCTCGGTCTCTACTGTTTCGCCTATTTCGGCTCCGACCTCTGTGCCACCGAAGGAAATCCTAGCCTCTTCGGAGCGCATTTACAGGCTGCGGTTCCCATCTCCTCCACCCCGGAAGTCTCCGGAACCGTTTGAGGAGCACTACTTCGACTCGCCCCACTCGTCGGCCTCCTTTCTGGCGCGACATCGGGCTGAATCATATTGGAGAGAGCGTCATCCATCCTACCGCTCATACTCTCCTTCGTACCGGGATCGGTACCATGTCCGTGACCTCCACGTCGGAGACTTCTCACGATCTCGATCTCGTTCTCCCTCTCGGTCCCGAACCGAATATAGGGCCATATCACCCCCGCCGGCCTCGACAGCTACGGTGTCGAAACCCCCGGAATCGGGTGCCATTATGACCGCCTCGGCCTCAGCTACGATTACTACTTCGACGTCGACAGTCTCCGCTCCGATCAGTTACGCGGACGCCTCGACGTCGACCTTCCTTACAGCGCCAACACAGCCTTATGTGGATCCGCAATTGCCAGCCTCCCAGTCTACGGAGGAATCCATGGGAGAGACGGACAACCGTCCCGACTCCCCACAGACTGCCATTTCCTCTCCCAATGAGGAAGTTGAGGACCAGACACCGGGTTCGCCTGTCGAAGACCTCCATCTCTTCACTGGAATTGTCGACAGGATGGCAAGGGCAGTAGGCCTCCAAACGGCGCAGACGGCCCAGCCTCCCAGGGACCCCATCGATGGCCTCGTGGTGCGTCCCCAGCAACCGGCGGTCATTCCATTCTTGCCTTCCTTCTCCGACATCATGGTGGCCTCTTTGAACAAGCCAGCCTCGACGCCACCTGCCTCTAAGAAGCTCGACTCCTTGTATCGGGTGCAGTCGGATGCAGCACCGTTCCTGTTCACCCACCCGGCCCCTAACTCCCTGGTGGTGGAATCTACCTGTAAGTCTACAGGCAAGTCTCATTCTGCCCCCGTGGATAAAGATGGCAGAAGGATGGACATCTTTGGTCGTCGCTTTTACTCCTCTGCAGTTTTGGCAGCAAAGGTCGCCAATATGCAAGGTTGTATGGCCGGCTATCAGAGGTTTCTGTGGGATCGTGTGGCTGCTTTTATTCCCTACCTGCCTCAGGCACAACAAGAGGCAGCTCAGGAATTTTACGCTGAGGCACTCTCCCTCATTGCCCAGGAGGTCCACTCAGCTAGAAATGTTGACTGTTCTGCGAAAGTGATGGCCGGTGCAGTGGCACTCCGCCGTTTCGCCTGGTTGAGGCCCACTTCCCTGTCTGAGGAAGCTAAGTCCAAGATCGAAGATCTTCCTTTTGATGGTGAAGGTCTATTCGCCGCCAAGACCGACGAATCCCTGGACACCATGGCCAAGGCTCGTCTGAACGGGAAGAGACTTGGGCTGACACCTAGCAAGCCCTCATCTAGTCGGGTCTGGCGCCAAAGGCCTTACGACCCTGGCTTCACCCGCTCTCGTTCGGCTCCGTCCTCCACTTATAGGACCCAGCCTTACAATAGGAGGCCTTACAGACAACCTCAACAGCAGCAGCAACAGCAGCAACAGCAAAGGCAAGGCCAGCAGCGTCAGCAGCAACAGCCTTCCAGGAAACCATCCTCCAAGTCGCACTTTTGACGGGCTCTTGGAGGCGACACCCAATTTTTGTTTGCCAGTCTCCCTCTCCTCAGTCCCCAGACTTCGCCATTTCTACGAGAACTGGTCCAAGATCACCACGGACTCCTGGGTGCTTACCATCATCCGCCTGGGATACGCCATTCCACCAAATGGCGTTTTCTGTTCCACTCCCTCCTCTCCTCCTCTTCTGGAGGAGATTTCCTCCCTTCTCGACAAAGGAGCCATTCAACGTGTTCCACTGTGCTACAAACACCAAGGCTTCTACTCCAGGTACTTCACAGTTCCGAAGAGAGGAGGAGGTCTTCGTCCCATCTTGGACCTGAGAGGCGTCAACTCTTACATCTTGATTCGCAAGTTCAAGATGGTGACTCTCCAATCCATGTTGCCGTTCCTGCACCAAGGGGACTGGTTTGCATCCATAGACCTAAAGGATGCGTACTTCCACATCAGCATCAGGCCTCAACATTGGAAGTATCTCCGTTTCGCCATAGATGGAGATCTCTATCAATATACCTTGGAAGTTTGAGAAAGACGACTTGCCCTCTCGATCCTTGTCCATCTTGGCTGGTCGCCCAGGGAGGGGACGCAGTGAGAACATTCCTTCGGGATGTGATCAATGCGTCCCTCAGGGAGGGTTCTTTACCATCTTGTCTAAAGGAGGCGGCCGTTAGACCCCTCCTGAAGAAACCCTCCCTTGATCCCTTGGATAAAAACAACTACAGGCCAGTCTCCTTGCTCCCATTTTTGAGCAAGGTCATCGAGAGAGCAGTCGCCTCCCAACTCCAAGCTGTCTTGGATGAAACTGATTATCTGAATCCATTTCAAACGGGCTTCAGGACAGGACATGGAGTTGAGACTGCCATGGTCGCTCTGGCCGACGACCTTCGCTTGAGCATTGACAGGGGTAGTGTGACCCTGCTCGTGCTCTTGGATCTCTCAGCGGCCTTTGACACGGTAGATCATTCCATCCTTTTGGGTCGACTGAGAGAGTTGGGGATCGGAGGCACTGCGCTTCGGTGGTTCCGGTCCTTTCTCTCCGGGAGATCCCAAAGGGTGAGGCTCGGGGACAGTTGCTCTTCTAAGATAGAGCTTAATTGTGGCGTCCCTCAAGGCGCCATCCTGTCCCCGATGCTGTTTAACATCTACATGAAGCCGCTGGGTGAGATCATTCGGAGGCATGGAGCTCAGTGTCTTCAGTACGCTGACGACACTCAGATTTACCTCTCCATGACAAGATCGTCGGCTCAGACTTCAGATGGCGTCTCTCCTCTCAATGACTGTCTTACGGCAGTAATGGATTGGATGAGGGAAAACAGGTTGAAGCTCAATCCGGACAAAACGGAGGTACTAACTGTCACAGGACCGAAGCCAGGATTGGGAATACACCTCCCGGTCCTAGAAGGGGTCACACTCTCCTCGAAGGACCCTGTTCGCAGTCTGGGGGTACTCCTTGATTCGTCGCTTCACATGACTAGTCAGGTGAATGCGGTGGTCAGGAGTGCCTGTTATCAGCTTCGGCTGATCCGCCAGCTGCGCCCTTTCCTGGAGCCAAAGGACCTGGAGTCAGTGGTACATGCTTTGGTAACCTCACGATTGGACTTCTGTAATGCGCTCTACATGGGGCTACCCTTGTGCCTAACTCGGAAACTTCAATTAGTTCAGAATATGGCAGCCAGGCTTGTCACGGGAACATCAAGGAGAGAGCACATAACACCAGTGCTCAAATCTCTCCACTGGCTGCCGATTAGTTTCCGAGCGCAGTACAAGGTGTTGGTTTTAACCTTTAAAGCCCTACATGGCTTGGGTCCATCTTATCTGAGGGACCGCCTCCTCCCATACGAACCCCTCCGCACACTCCGGTCTTCTGGGAGGAACTTATTGCAGCCTATGAAGACTAGACTGACGCAGACCTCCCAGAGGGCCTTCTCGGCTGTCGCTCCCAGGCTATGGAATGGCCTGCCAGATGAGATGCGTCTTATTACATCTTCTGATTGCTTTAAAAAAGCCTTGAAGACGCATCTCTTCCGGCAGGCCTTCCCAGAAAGTTCTTAACCTCCCGGCTCTGTTTGGGTTAAGCTCTCCCATTAGCATTTTAACATCTTGACCCTGATCTCTATGCAATGGGTTGCCGTTTTAAATTGAAATTTTTATTATGTCATTTTAATTGATGTTAGTTTAATTCAATTTTAAGGGGCGGGTGGTTGGGTATGGGTCATGTATATTTTATCTTGCATTTTTTAATTGATGTAACCCGCTCCGATTGGATACAGAGGAGCGGGCTATAAATAAAACATTATTATTATTATTATTACCGTTCTTCCTTTCGGCCTCTCTACCGCCCCTCGAGTGTTCACAAAGTGCATGGCGGTGGTCATCTCTCACCTTCGTCTCCAAGGAATAAAGATATTCCCTTACCTCGACGACTGGCTTCTGGTACAAAGACGTCCAGTACACTTTGGATCTTCTAGCCGACTTGGGACTCAACGTCAACTTACCAAAATTCATTCTCCACCCTGTGAGGGTGATAGACTATATAGGCACGTCCCTGGACTCTGTGATGGGTCGAGCCTATCTTCCCACCAGGCGGGCAGAAGCCCTCTGGGAACAGCTGCAATCCGTCCTCTACTCTCACCGTCCGTCTGCAAAGGACATCCAGAGACTACTAGGCCACCTGGCCTCAACCACAGCGGTGACCTACCTGGCTCGTCTCAGGCTCAGGCCTCTCCAAGCTTGGTTCCTGGCTTCCTTCAATCACCTGAGGGACAATCCGTCCAAGACACTCTCGCTGCCACCTCATGTCAGAGACTCTCTCAAGTGGTGGATGTCTCCCTCCAACATCCTCAAGGGGATGCCCTTCCAGACGCCAGAACCGTCCAGGATGGTCACTACAGACGCGTCCATGTCAGGATGGGGCGCACATCTCAACGGCTTGTGTGTGCAAGGACAGTGGTCCGCACAGGAGGCAGCCTTGGAACTGTTGGCAGTCATCAAAGCCTTCAGGGCGTTCGAAAATCATCTCCTCCACAGAGTTGTGCAGGTAGTATCAGACAACACAACCACTGTCTGGTACATCAACAAGCAAGGAGGAACTCACTCTCCAGTCCTCTTGCGTCTCTCCCAGCAGCTGTGGACGTGGTGCCACCACCGATCCATTCATCCAGTGGCCATTCACTTGGCAGGAAAGGACAATGTGCTGGCAGACTCCCTCAGCAGGGACAAGGTGCTGCAGCACGAATGGACTCTGTCGAGCCCAGCCTTCAATCTCCTGACGTCTCGTTGGGGAATTCCCTCGGTGGACCTGTTTGCCACCCCGGAGAACGCCCAATGCCGGGTATTCTACACCAGAGCGGGCAAAGGACGAGGTTCTATGGGGGACGCCTTCCTTTGCAGTTGGAGTCGAGACCTCCTGTATGCATTTCCGCCCTTTCCTCTGATCTCCAGGACGGTGGCCAAGATGGCCAGGGATCGGTCCAACGCCATACTGTTGACTCCGTTCTGGCCGAGACAACCCTGGTTCACTCCTCTTCTTCATTTGGCCAAGGGCCAATACTTCCACATGCCGAAGTGGCCCGACCTTTTGTCTCACTCCAATGGAGAGGTCCTGCACCCGGACTTGGTCAATCTGCGGATGACGGCGTGGAGGATCCAGCCATAGAGTCTCCTGACTTGCTCAGGGTCCTGTCTGCCTCGAGAAAGGACTCCACCAAGAGATCCTATGCATATAAGTGGAAGCGTTTCTGTGCCTTCGCGGAGGCTAGGTCTGAACCTTCCTCACCTGTGAGCCTTACTACTGTCTTGCATTTTCTGCTGCACCTCAGGGATCAAGGCCTGGCCTTCTCTTCCCTCAAGGTCTACTTGTCGGCTATTGTAGCCAACCAGCCACCTGGCTCACGGTCAGCTCGCCTCTTCACGTCACCCACGTTAAAGAGGTTCTTCAAGGGACTGCATCACCTTTATCCACCATTGCCACCACTGGCTCCGGCCTGGTCTCTCTCTCTAGTGCTTACATAGCTTACGAGACCTCCATTTGAGCCCTTAGGCTCTGCTTCCTTGAGACTGCTGACACTCAAAGTGTCTTTTCTTGTGGCCATAACTTCAGCCAGACGTGCTTGTGAACTGACGGCCCTACGCTCAGATGAGCCTTACTTGACCTTTCATAGGGACAAGGTGGTCCTCAGACCGGACATTTCCTTCCTCCCTAAAGTGGTTTCTCCGTTTCATCTCTCCCAGGAGATTGTGCTTCCTAATTTTTATCCAGATCCTTCTTCGCCTCTGGAAAAGACTATGCACACCCTGGACGTTTGCCGTGCTTTGGCTTTTTATGTTCAGCGTTCTCAAAAGTTCAGATTATCCAATAAGTTGTTTATTTGTTATGGTGGTGCCAGGAAAGGCAACCCAGTTTCATCACAACGGTTTGCAAAGTGGATTGCTCAAACCATTGCCTTGGCTTATGAACTGGCTAAACGCCCTCTCCCGGTTGGTGTACGTGCCCATTCAACCAGGGCTACAGCTTCATCTGCCGCCTTCCTCAGAGGTGTTCCCCTGCCAGAGGTCTGCAAGGCGGCCACGTGGTCACAGCCATCCACATTTGTGAAGCATTACCGGCTGGACTTCAGATCCCGGAGAGATGCCAGTTTTGGTCGTGCTGTCCTTTCTTCAATCTTGCAGTGACCTTCCCACCTCCATAGGTAAGCTTTTCAGTCACCCTATTGTGTGAGGCACAGAGACCACGAAGAAGAAGTACAGGTTGCTTACCTGTAACTGTGTTTCTTCGAGTGGTCATCTGTGCCCTCACACAAATCCCGCCCTACCTCCCCTCGGTCAGGTCCCTGCCTTTTTTGCGGCGGACTTGAACTGAAGGAGGAGCTAGATTGGCGGGATTGGGCATGCTCAGGAAATGGGAGGGGCGGGGCTCCCGCCAATCTGCTCAGCTTTTCAGCATTCCGAATGGAGCTTCTGCACAGGCGCAAACCCTATTGTGTGAGGGCACAGATGACCACTCGAAGAAACACAGTTACAGGTAAGCAACCTGTACTTCTCTGCTCAACTCCTGTAAGTTCATACTTGATCTCTTTGATAGAGCCCATCCATCTAGCATGTTGCTTTCTCTTTCTACTCCTCTCTACCTTTTCAAGCATTATTGTTTTTTTTTCCAGTGATTCAGTGCCTTCTCATGATGTGTCCCCAAGTACAGTATGACAACCTGAGTTTTGTCATCTTGGCCTCCAGGGAGATTTTCAGCTTGATCTGCTCCAGGGCCCATTTGTTTGTCTTTAGCTTTCCACTAAATCCTTAGCACTCTTCTCCAGCACCACATCTCAAATGAATTGATTTTCTTCCTATCTTCTTTCTTAACTGTCCAGCTCTCACATACATACATGGTAATGTGGAGTACAATGGCTTGTACAATTCTAACTTTTGTGTTCAGTTGTATATCCTGCTCTGCTTAGCTCCTCCAAATTCATACCCATGATCTCCTTAACTGAGTCCATCCATCTAGCATGCAGCCTTCCTCTCTTTCTACTTTCCTCCACCTTTCCTAGCATTATTGTTTTTTTTGTAATGAGTCCTCTCTTTTCATGATATGTCCAAAATTCAAGAGGCTAAGTTTTGTAATTTTGGCTTCCAGGCAGATTTCCAGCTGAAATCTGCTCCAGGACCCATTTGTTTGTCTTTGTATCCTCAGCACTCCTCCAGCACCACATCTGGAATGAGTTGATTTTCTTCCTATATACATGTAAATCCATTTAGGCTGTGCAGATGATATTGTAATTTAAAAGTATCATTTTGCTAGTTTTTTATGTCATAACTATTACCATTCTTTGGTCCCAACTTGGGAGAAAGGCAGGATAAAAATAAAAGAAATAAAACAAAATAAAATTGTGTATGTATATGTATGCATGTGCGTTTGTGTGCATATATATACATATATGTATATATGTAAGTTGTGAGCCACCTTGGGTCTGAACTTGGGAGAAAGGTGGGATAAAAATAAAATATAAAATAAAATAAAATTGTATGTGTGTGTGTGTGTGTGTATGTATGTATGTATACTGTGAGCCACCTTGGGTCCCAACTTGGGAGAATGGCAGGATAAAAATTAAAAAAATAAAATTGTGTGTGTATGTGTGTGTGTATGTATGTATGTTGTGAGCCACCCTGGGCCCCAACTTGGGAGAAAGGTGGGATAAAAATAAAAATAAAATTGTGTATGTATATGTGTGCATGTGTGTGTGTGCGCGCATATACATATATGTATGTATGTATTGTATGCTGTGAGCCACCTTGGGTCCAAACTTGGGAGAAGGGCAGGATAAAAATAAATAAATAAAAAATTAAATTGTGTGTGTGTGTGTGTGTGTGTGTATGTATGTTATAAGCTGCCTTGGGTCCAAACTTGGGAGAATATATATACACACACACAGACACACATCATTTTTTAAATTTCATTTATTTATTTTATTTTTATAAATATGTGTGTGTGTGTGTGTGTGTACACATAGTATATGTTGTGAGCCACCCTGAGTCCCAACCTGGGAGAAAGGCAGGATAAAAATAAAATAAAATAGTGTGTGTGTATATGTGTGTGTGTGTATATGTTGTGAGCCGCCTTGGGTCCCAACTTGGGAGAAAGGTGGGATAAAAAATATAATATAAAATAAAATTGTGGCACCAGAGCTTTCTGACAGAGAAGCCTAAATCCTACACCAAAAAAACCCAAAAACCAGCCCCTATTTTCCCCTCATGCTGCGTCCACACTGGAGAGATAACCCGGTTTGGTAGCGCTTTAACTCTTTTTGTGGCTCAAGGCTATGGAATTCTGGGAGTTGGAGTTTGTTGTGGGGTCCAGAGCGGAGCGAAGCTCCGCTCTGGACCCCACAACAAACTCCAACTCCCAGAATTCCATAGCAATTGAGCAAACAAAGAGTTAAAGCGCTACCAAACCGGGTTATCTCTCCAGTGTGGACGCACCCTGAGGGAAAATAGGAACTAATTTTCCTCGGAACAAGAAAGAGGCGGCGCTTGTTTCCAGACGGAGCTTGTTTTGTGAGGGAAAAACAACTCTCTGCTGGGCTGCTTCCTTTCTACAAAATGGCGGCCGCCCTTCGTCCCCTGCGCCTGGCCTTAAACCCTGCTGCTGCCTGGAGGGGAGGCCTCACCCTCGTCCTCTGCCAGCAGCAGCAGCCCCGCCGGGAGAACCAGCGCTGGGTCCGGGCTTACCTGGAGCAGCAGAAGCTGCAGGAGGTCCCTCGGCCCCGGTGAGAGCCTGGGGTGGAGGATAGATATATATCCTATTATTCTATGAGGCGTCCATCTGAGTCTTGTTTTTACCTCAGGGAGATCAGGGGCCCTCCTTTCCCAGGACATGGGTTCCATTTCAGCATCTTCTGTCCAGGAGGGATTCCAAAAGGTCCTCCATTTTGAGCAGGACCAAGAAGCATGAATATACATTTATATGAGTGTTTTTTTAGCTCAGGGTGGCCAGAGGTCCTCCTTTTCCAGGACATGGGTGGCATTTGATTGCCTTCTGTCCAGGAGGGATTCCAAAATGTCCTCCATTTTGAGCATCACTAAGAAGCATGAATATAAAGTACATCTGTATGAGTGTTTTTAGCTCAGGGTGACCAGAAGTCCTCCTTTTCCAGGACATGGCCTCCATCTCATTACCTTCTGTCCAGGAAGAATTCCAAAAGGTCCAACATTTTGAGCAGGACTAAAGCATGGCTGTATATTTCTGTGTGTTTTAGGTCAAGGTGGCCAGAGGTCCTCCTTTTCCAGAACATGACTTCCATTTCATTGTCTACTGTCCAGGAAGGATTCCAGAAGGTCCTCCATTTTGAGCATTACTAAAAAGCATGAATTTACATCTATATGAGTGTATTTAACTTAGAGTGACCAGAGGTCCTCCTGTTCGAGGACATGGTTTCCATTTCAGCATCCTCTGTCCAGGAGGAATTTGAAAATGTCCTCCATTTTGAGCATCACTAAGAAGCTTGAGTTTACACTTGTATGTTTTTAGCTCAGGGTGACCTGGCGTCCTCCTTTTCCAGGACATACCCTCCATTTCATTATCTTCTATCCAGGAGGGATTACAAAAGATCCTCCATTTTGAGCATGACTAAGAAGCATGGATTTATACTTACATGAGTGTTTTTAGCTCAAGTTGATCCAGCATCCTCCTTTTCCTGGACATGGCTTCTATTTCAGCATCTTCTATTCAGGAGGAATTTGAAAATGTCCTCCATTTTGAACAGGACTAAGAAGCATGTACAGTGCGTCCGTGCCATATGCAGCTTTCAGGTTATGCTGAAGCCATGCGATGGAAGCAGCAGTGGCGTGTGCACTCATGGCGCATGCTCTGCACCACATGCACAAACCCTATTGTTTTCAATGGGGCTCAAGCATACTTGGTATTTCCGTTACACAATGGGGTCTGGAACAGATAAGGGAAGGGCCGACTGTATTTATGTTTCTATGTTTTTCGGTTAAGGTGACCAGAGATCGTCCTTTTTCAGGACATGGGCTCCATTTCATTACCTTCTGTCCAGGAGGATTTCCAAAAGATCCTCCATTTTGAGCAGGACTATGAAGCATGGATTTACATATATATGGATTTACATTTTTATGATTGTTTTTAGCTCAGGGTGACCAGATGTCCTCCTTTTCCAGCACATATCCTACATCTCAACTTTTTCTCCAGGCAGGATTCCAAAATGTCCTCAATTTTTATAATGGCTAAGGAGCATGAATTTATATTTCTAAGAGATTTTTTAGCCTTTATTTTGTCACGTCCTGTATTTTTCTTAGAGAGCCAGTGTGGTGTAATGGTTTCAGTACTGGACTGCGCCTCTGGAGATCCTGGATTCAATCTCCAGTTCAGCCATAAAACCCACTGGGTGACCCTGAGCAAGTCACACACACTCAGCCTCAGGAGGGAGGCATTGGAAATGTGTTTAGGTCAATAGGAGAGAAATTTAGGAAGATGAAAAGTCAAAGCTCTGTCAGTTTGCCACCTTCACATCTCTGGAAGTTGATTCTGAATAGGAGTTGTTGTTGTAGTTTGGCCTAATGCACTTAATTTTTTGAGCAGTTTTTTTTTTTAAAGTTATTTTTTTAACTTAAGTGTTTGAACAAAGTGTTTGAACCAATTGACTTAATTGCTATGACAGCAATCAATGTTACTGTTACAGTAATTTGTATACTCTGTCTGTACACCTGCAAAGGTGGCAAAGCCATACAGCAGGGATGGGTAATGTTTGGGGGGCATTTGACCCTCAGAGGTCAAAAATATTTTTTTATTTGCAAATTTTGCATATGTATATATATGTATATATAGGTTCCAGAATGTCTTCAATGCACTCTAGGAGGTATGGGGGGCATGTTTCCACCACAGCCCCCCCCCCCCTTAAATGCTCCAAAGTGTTCAATAGGGGCATGGGGTTCATTTCTACCACATTTTGCATTTTCCATCCATTTAAGCCCAGGAGAGGCTTTTTTTGAAACTCCAAACAAGTACCAAATGCTGTAGGCTATATTACAGAGGTCAGAACTAACAAACCTTTATCTGAGTATCCCTTGCCATTTCTATGTATGGATGTGAAAGCTAGACAGTGAAGAATGCAGATAGGAAGAGAACTCATTTGAGATGTGGTGCAGGAAAAGAGTTCTGCAGATAATGTGGACTGCTAAAAAGACAAATAAGGAAGAGAGCCCTCCCTCCACACCAACTGCCATCCTCCGGCTTTTGAGGGAGAGAAGTGGCAGGCTCAGCTCCATCAGGGCTTGCCTGAAGGAAGAGAGCCCTCCCTCCATGCCAACTGCCATCCTCCGGCTTTTGAGGAAGAGGCAGGCCCAGCTCCATCGGGGCTTGCCTGAGGGAAAGAACCCTCCCTCCTTATTATTTAGAAATTTAATTTATTTGCTCATTTATGTATTTTGTGTATTTGTTTATCCACTTTTGTAAACCGCTTTGATCTTTTTTGGAAAGGCGGTATATAAATAAATTATTATTATTATTATTATTATTATTATTATTATATGGGTCTTCTCATGGGAATTCTCATTCATACGGACTCCATAAGTTGAAGTCAACTGGACAGCAGTTAACAAGAAAACCCTATAAAATTGATGGGTTCGCTATAAGTCGACAGGCAACTCGAATGCACATACAAACACAAACATGACAATGCCCTCATACTCTTGATGCATTTGGGGGGATTGCTTGTGTGTAGGAGCAGATGCAGCCCACCAAGGCCTCCTAGGGGGCTAATACACACCCTAGCCTTCCACTATTGGCTGTCCCACCATAAAGGATTTACTTCTATTTTTTAAAAAAGGAAAAAAACAGCCCAAGCATGTTCTTGACTAGCCAGATGTGTCTCATGAATGAGGTTCACTGTATCAGAGTTGGGAGAAAACTGCCACTTTCGTTATTTCCCTAATGAAAGCATTAGATAACTTCTGGATTCTTTTACTGTAAGAGCTGTCCAACAGTGGAACATGCTGCTTTGGAGAGTGGTGGGCTGTCTGTCTTTGGAGATTTTTTTTAAACAGTCTGGATAGGCATCTTTCAGGAGTGCTTTAGTTGTGTATTCCTGCATGGCAGAATGAGGTTGGACTGGACGACACTTATCATCCTTTCCAGCTCTTGAAATCACACAAAAGCAACTAACAAGTTATAAATCAGTTTTGGCAAGTAGAATATATAGATAAGACATATGTAGTTAATTGTTAATATGCACCATTGTTAATTTATTGTTATTTTTTGCTTGTGGCAGTTACCTTATTTATATACACAACTGCAAATCACAACAAGATTTAACAGATCTAGATATCCCTTCTCTCAGCCCATAATATACATGTGATTATATGCATGTATGCAAAATACATGAGACTGCAGACATGTTTTTAATTCTTCTTTCCCTATTACGCTGATTTAAATGCTCCTTCTGTATAGGATGTTCAGGCTGTGGTAACAGAAGAAGAATCGTAACATGGATATGCCAAGTTTATGTAGTAAGAGCAGCAGATTCCTCTGCTTGAATTTCATACCTACCACAGCTTCTTGTTTCCTGTCACCTTATTAAACATTACATAATTTATCCATGCATAAATTCTGCCTACCTTGGAAAAACAACATTTCTTATTTGAAGTAATCCAAAGCTCCATTTATAGAATTCTGTTGTTAAAATTTGCTTACTAACAGCAGTTTATGTCTCTAGAATACTGTCTTATTGTGTATAACCCATTATTTTTGCATGCTCAAATTCTGTAAATTTGAAATATGAACAATCAGGAATACAGTATAGTATTTGCTTTGTAAGATCAAGTTTAAAATAAGAGTCTAGAAAGGGCCTTGGTTTTAACACAAAATCAGTCCTGATTGTTTTCTGTTTTTTCCCCCTCTCATTATATAGGTCTGAGAAGCCTAACTGGGATTATCATGCAGAAATACAGGCTTTTAGTCATCGGATACATGAGAAGTTTTTGTTGGATCTTCTTAAAACTGCATTTGTTAATCGTTGTTATATTAAACATGAGGAGTCTAGACGGGAAGCATTGGGGCTAGAGAAAGAAGCAGTTGCTCTTAATCTCAAGGACAACCATGAACTATGTCTGCAAGGGAACTCTTTTTCACGCTTGTACCTCACACAGTGCTTTGAAGAGGCATATCCAAAAATGCCGCCTGCTGGCATTCAGGCTCTTGTTAACTTTCTCACCAGTGAAGAATTAGTGTCTTACTTAGCCCAAAATCTGTCACTACAAGACTTGACACTCTGTGCAGAATTTCCTGTGCCACCTAATGTGCTTCAACGGACTTTCTTTGCTGTAATAGGAGCACTGCTGCAGAGCAGTGGCTCACAGAGAACAGAGCTTTTTGTTAGGGTAAGTTATTATACAACATAAGATTGTCATGTATTGAAAAATGAGCATCTATCTAAGGCTACAACATTGCCCATCACAAGATGCAATCAATTGTGTCCTGTTGCCCATTGTACAATATACAGTAATTTCACTGTAAACTTTCCCATTAGCTTTTACTCCATGCTTGCAATTGTAGAAGTAGTGATAGTTGAAGAAGCTTGTAGGCAGAATGATTTTTAAACTGTGCCAAAGAAAATCATTGTTACTGTAAGGAAGAATAAGATTTCATATATTACACTTGTATCTTATTCTAAACATATTTCTGTGTGAGCATACATTACAATACAGTACATCCAACGAAAAAGGAGTAACCACCGAACACACCAACATCATATGCCACAAGGAAGCATGTCTGCATTTCCTTTTTCCTAAACAATGTGTAATGATTACCAGTATACCGAGACCATCTTTTCCTGGACCAGATGTAGTTTTAAGTCTAAAGAAGTGAGATGTGATTTCACAAATTTACAGATTGGATTATCCAGAATATTAAGAGGATAATCTTTAGTATTATCATTTTAATATACAAAATTAAACTCTCAAAAATAAGAAGACACATCTGTTTGATACAGGCATCTGAAAATTAGAGAACTGATGCAAAAGTATGACTTATCTATATCCAGTTATGTTTCTAGAACTTTTTTGTGTTACGGCTGAATCATCTCCTTACCAGTACTTCTGTCATTTCATCTGGACTGCCAGATGTCCCAACTGCAGCTTCAAAGCTGCTCACATTTATGTGGAATTGTTGTATTCCATTCTAAGATCAGAACTATAGCCACTGTAACACTCTCCCTGACATCCATATGTGATGTAGACTCTCTTAATGTAAAAGTCTATTGCTGGAAACTGGGTAAGAGCATGATAGCGTGGCTTTTGCTGCCTCAAAACAGAGATGCAATGTGTCCACCTCCATTTATCTATCTGCAAGATACTTTTGATTGATATGCTTACTTATGAGATGTTTAGGAAGTATATTTGGTTTGTTGTATAAACAGGAGAGATTGTAGCAGCACTTAATCCCTTAAAGAAACATAGGTATTCAGGTGAGCCTTATCTGATTAACAAAATAATTCTGGTCTCCTCGTCAGTCTCAACTTCCAGCTGTTTGGAAATATGAAACTGGTGGGCATTTTTTAACAGTGAAACATTTTAACAGTGAAGCTTAAAAAGGAGCATTTATAATAATGACTAATGGTGATCAGTTAGAAATTAATAATAAGTGAATCTACATGCCAGAAATAAAAACAAAAACATAATGATATCTGAAAATTTCTACTTTTTATATACAGGACTTCTTCATTCCTCAACTAATAGGAAAAGATCTCTTTGAGATGTGGAATGTTGTAAACCCCATGGGTTTGCTGATGGAGGAATTGACCAAGAGGAATATACCTGCTCCAGAACCAAGACTAACGAGACAATCAGGAGCTACTACTGCACTGCCATTATACTTTGTTGGATTATATTGGTTAGTAAAATTTCCAAGTAGTTGAGATGACCTTACTGGGTGTTCATGTTTGGCTATGCATGGTGCAATTACTTTTCATGCCTCTAAACCCACCTATTGTTGATATCTGAGACTTGTATGTGTAGAAGGCATGTCTGTATGCACAGGCATCATGTGGATATAGCATCTACATGGCGAAAGTGACATGTAGAAGCCCATACAATACAATCTATATTCTCTGTGAATTTAAATTATACATGTTAGCATGAATCAAATGTAATAACCTCATATAGATCTGGTAGATGTAGAGACTGCACAGGCACCTCTAGAGGGCAGATTGGGTTCACTGCACATAGCTAGTAAAAATTATCTGAGCTGGTGCTGTTATCTGCTGCATTTTTTTTAAATTGTTCAAAGTATGAGATGGATCTTGTTAAGGAGGAATTACATGTTTATCCTCCTTTGGAGAGAGAAAAGGAAGTACTAATAAATCTCAGGTGGCAGCTTTATAGAATATGGGTGTCAGACTCTTCTGACATGAGGAGACTTGTCTCTGGCATTCTTTGGCCAGATTAACTCCTACTTTGAAATGTGAATTCACAAATTACTAGTTAAATGCCCTCTGTTAAGCGTACTGTAAACACTTCTGAATTGCTTGATGGATTTTGAACTTTTCAAAAGGAAGATGGGTGAGACTACAGTACTTAATTATATAACCATGACTTATCTTGTCTTTCTCCTAGTCTTACCTTACTTCCTCTTTTAACTATAGTTCATTAGTAATTCCTGATCTTTTGCTTCTCTGGGTTTTTCCCTCCTGAATGCTGAAAGTACCTTGTTATCCACTGGGATATGGTTCCAAGATCCCCTGTGGATAACAAAATCCATAGATGCTCGAGTCCCATTAAATACAATGGCAGAGCAAAATGGTGTCCCTTATATAAAATGGAAAATCAAGGTTTGCTATCAGGAATTCATACTTTTTAAAAAATATTTTCAATCCATGGATGCTTGACTCCTTGGATAAAAAAAAAATCTGTGTATAAGGATGGCTGACTGTAATTGCAAATGCAGTTCTAGTGGGTGTAGCCATAACTTGATGTTGGTTATTTCCTTCCAGGTACTTATTCAGAGGCCATTCTGAAATTGTTAGATGCTTATTAGCTTTAATTTTCTTAAACCTGCATATTTGTATACTGGGCAATGCCTATTGAATATTACAATCAGATGCTTAGTTTCTGTTTTTTTAAAGCTGTTTTTATAGTGAGAAAGACAAGAAAAGGAAATTATTTTTCAGGGATTAAATGTATCACTCCTATATGAAATGTGTATATGCACACACCCAGTCAAAATATGAACATAGCCTCTACCTATCTTTCTCAACATATTGAATCTCAACTGAGTTAGAAGAATCTGTTTGAACTGAGAGATATCTTGACAATAGTACAGTATACTTTGAGCATAGTTTTATCTAGAACGCTGTTGCTGATACGAAGTGACAGAGGTGATTTTACTAATTCTTCCCATGTAATTCTAAGCACTATCTCCCCCACTGTCCCAGTCCCTCCGGAGCAGATTGATGAAAAGACCTTGAGACTTCAGGAGGAAGAGAAAATTGATGAATATCACATATGCCAGTAGGATTTCTCTGTCAGATCAAAAGCCTAATAAAAGGAATCATCTTATTCCTTTTAATCCTTATTTCTTTTATTCCTGCAACCATAGGCCTTTAGAGTGGTTATGCTTTTCTTGGTGGTAGAATTCAAAGGATAGTCTTGTTAGTCTGGAAAATTAGTAGGCGAAGGGATCATGTAGCACCTTTGGGACTTATTAAAAGAAAAAAGCTGATAGCATGAGCTTTTGCAGACTTGAACTTACTTCCTCAGATTCCCCCATGCATCTGAGGAAGTAGGCTCATGTTTAAAAAGCTCATCTACCAGCTTCTTTTTTTCTGTTGGTCTCAAAGGTGCTACAAGATCTCTTCACATACTGATATACTTTACATATTGACACATAAAATTGTTATAAAGTTATAAAGGCAAGAGATAACACACTTAAAAATAGAAATCCAGGGAAAAAATGTTTCCAGGATGAGACTCTGCAGAAAGCAGATTGGAGGTTAAAATTATTTCTGAACTGTGCCATTTCAGGGAATTGCTGCTCTAAGAAACTGGTTAAATTAAAAAATTGTGCTGGGAGGTACTATAAATTCTGGCAGGGTATATGGGGAAGTCCATACCCATAACTGCAGGCCATCAGAAATAGTGCAGTTCAGAAACAGTCCTTATCTCAGGATCTGTCATCTCTGTAGGCAGAATTCAGAATTCCATGAATACAGTAACAGGTCAGTGGTCCTTAACATGTAAATTGTGCTCCCTAAAAATTAGAGTGTCTTACTGTGGTTGATCTGCATCCAGCCTGTCTGAAAGGATATGTATGAGTTATTCTAAAAGTTTTCTGCCATGATTCTTTATTGTATAGCCTTTAGTTGCTTGACATATGGAATGCAATATTGCTATTGCCTTTTATATATGAAGTAATACTTATAATCCTCATAAGAACATTTCTTCTCTTTTCAGTGATAAGAAGCTTCTAGCTGAAGGGACTGGTGAAACAGTATTAGCTGCTGAAGAAGAGGCTGCCCGTGTGGCCCTACGGAAACTTTATGGATTCACTGAGAACAGACGACCTTGGAATTATTCTTCACCAAAATGGGAGCAGAGAGCAGAAAATGTTATTAGCAGTAATTAGGCAGAAAAAGTTATTTCCTCCATTTGCAGCGATGATACATTGCAGGGAGCAAGATTGTTTTGATATCTACGGCTTATTATCACTTTGGAGAACATTTGCTAAACTGAAGAAATAGGGCATTGAATAATAACTCTTAAAAGCTACATGGCAAGGCATGCTTGATCTTGTATGAGGAAAATCTTGCTTAAAAAACTAAGGCGAAAGTCTGCAATAAAAACCTTCAGTAGTGGCCAATAAAATGTTTTGTATCACAAAGAATGAGATCAATTGATGCTTTAATTTTAAATAATTTAAAACATACTCAAAATTAATCTGAGAGTAACATTAATTAGAGAAACGTTTTATGGAGCTTTTATAATATGAATACAAAACATGCTGGGTTATTTTTATTCTCCCCTGTATATGACAAGATATCATGTAAAGTAGGCCTGCACAACATAACATACACACAGAACTCCCTAGGAGGTTTCCTAATACAGTAGCTGTTGGATTAGGGAGAGAAGTAGAAAGTAACAAAGACTTGAGATGGGAGAAAGGAAAAACGGTGTGCAGCACTTTAGGACTGCATGAAGAAGAGAAAGGGGATGTACTGTAGAGGGAATCAGGATAATGGAAGGGGAGGGACAAAAATGTTAAACAAAAATGACAGATGCAGAGAATGGACAGGAATTCATAGACCCAAAAATGTAACTAGAAGAAATATGCAAAAGTGGCAGTGGAGTAATGACAGAGAAAATAGGTGTGGCGGGTGGATGGGTACACGCTTGTGTGTAGAAGTGAGACACAGATTTTGGATGGATGGAAAGTGTGGTCTGAGAAAGAGTAGTGTTTATGTCAGGGTGATGATCTTGAGAGAAAGGGTATGTTTGTTTAAGTGATGAACCTGAGGATGAGAGAGGGTTTTGGGGTGGTGAAATAGGTTAGGCAGACCCTGCTTGGATTACTCTCTGGCAAGTTACTTATTTCTCAGCCTCACAACAGTGCCTTCTGTGTGATGGGCATTTTGTTGTGTTGAGTGGGGGTAAATACGTTTTTTTGGCTTTGGGGACTCAGACATCTGAGGAACAGAGGAACCCTGGTGGTTAAATTCTGGTACTGCAGCCACAAGGTTGTAAATTCAATCCCAGACAGGGCTCCAAGGTCCACTCAGCCTCCCATCCTTTCCTGAGTCAACCAAATGAGTACCCAGCTTGTTGGGGCCAATTGGCTTACACATTGTAAACTAATTGGGGAGTACTAGTTCACTGATAAGCGACATAGAAATTTACTTGCTGTTGCTATTACTATCTGCATTGTAGAAATAATCCAGTTTGACCCCACTTTAATTGCCACCACTCAGTGCTATGGAATTCTGGGAACTGTGGTTTTGTTGAGAAATTTAGCCTCCTCTGTCAGTGAGTTCTGGTTCCCCAAGTCCCAATAAATAGAATCACATAGTAAAATGGTGTTCTTAATATAAAAAGGCAAAATCAAGGTTTGCTTCTTGGAATTTATTTTTTAAAATAATATTTTCAAGCACTGGATTATTAAATCTGTTGATAAAGAATCCCTGGATATGGGTGGCTGACTGTATATTGAGCCAGTTGTTACAGAGCCGTATGCAGAACCAATGAGCAAGCCTACTCTTCCTGATTTGGCTAGATGTCAGTGTATTCATATTCTCTCCTGACAATTTCAATAAAGATTTCAATAAAGAAATTTACAGTGGCAGGTAGGAGTGAATTCTGCCCTATGAATATCTTCACAACTCAGAATAATTTATTCCACTACTTACAGAAAGGAATTTGAAAAGTAAGAAATTAAGGTTTTAATATTCGTATCCCAAGCAATCAATGCAGTCCATTATCGCAGTCCCTGGAGCCATCTTCCATTATTTCGAAAACCCATAATGAAAAATATCAGTGTCTGCTAAATTCATTTGGCATACTTAGCATTAATTGAATGGAGTAAAAGGTTACAACAGACTTTGCATCATATATTTTCTTTGTCCCACTTAAAATTCCTCCCACTCACACTTGTTTGAAGACAAGTGATCATATATAGCAATGATTCACAGGAACCTATTCTGCACAAAGCTTCAGTATTTTAATTGGGGGAGAGATGCAGTTTTTCATTCTCATATACTTGGTTTCCCTCACATGAGAGATAAAATATGTATCTAATTTTTTCTCAGTAGATAATTACATTTGAGATTGTAGCTGCTTTATGATCATTTAGTGAGTTCTGTATCATGACTAAGCTTTGTTTCATGCCCAGATCCAAATTCTATACCCTTGCACCATGTTGGTTTCTAACACTTTCTTACAAAGTGCTTCACCTGGTTTCAGTCATGATTCCTTCATAGCTTCCAGCTGTCTGTTCCATGATTTTGCAAAAAAAGATACGATGTAACATAAATATCAAAGGAATGGAGGAGGATTGTGTTTGACCATGCATTCCAAAAGAGCATACAAAAAGATTGTTCCTCCCTGAAATGGCATATATAGAGAGATTTAGAAATGAAAATTAGAACTGATCATAGCTTTCAAAAACAGTCATCCATGTTTAAGCATGCTTTTAGCTTGTTATTAAAATGGAATGCATTTGTAGCATTAAAACCTCTTGAATTAGCTTTCTAAAGTGAACTTTTAATATTAAAAGCTAGAGCTTTTACAAAGCAATCCCATAAACCAGTTATGGACAGAGGGAGTATCTTGTCTCTCTTGCAGTTTCACAAAGGACATTTCAGCTGATAGGCTTCTATCTTTCAAATAACTGTCTTGACTATGATGGGCTATCAAATGCACACATGTATAGCTCTTTTAGGATGTCCCACTCCTGAATGATGTTCAATAAAAGCTTGGGCATTGTAAATATGCTGTACGTATATCCAGGATATAATAGATAATAAATGTGATAGATCTATTTCAGAAGTTCATAGACTAGAAGTGGATAAAGTGGGAATTCTAATGTGTGTGCCATGCTTGCATCTTGTAGGGAGCATGATGATGAGCTCAGAGGCAGTGTCCTCTCTGGACTGTGCGTAGGAAAGTCTGGTTGCAAGATAGCAACATTAAGTCTACCAAAATGTAAGAAATACTCTGTTTGCAAGAAGCAATGAAATATCCTGGAATTGCTATCATGCAAAACAGCAAGGGAACAGTGCTTGAGAAAAAGATAGACCAAAAAGGTTGCTTGGCCTCCCTGAGTGTGGGGCTGTCTAGTTCTATTTGAGCTAGAGAACTTGAAGCTATAAAAAATGAGCCTATTCTGCCTGCAGCCCCTGTGCTCCTGGTATTTATGATTAGATACCGAGGCTTGAAAGAAGACTAATGCCTGACCTGTCTACTACTACAGCTGAGTAAGTAGGGAGCTACTCTGTGGCATTTGCATTGAGGGTTTTGTTTGAGTCCTGGAAATTCGCTTTTTGTCCTGGATGTTGCCCTCCCCTCACCACCAGAAAGATATGCGAACAGAGAGTCCAGGCAGGTAGACCTCTTCCTGTGGGTAGATCTCAAACTTTCATTTAGTGGCTCCCAATCTCATACTCTACACCAGGGTGGCCAAACTCGGGAAGACTAGGGGGCTGCAGTCCTCCAGGGGACCTTGGCTTTCTGTAGTCCTCATCTCCTACTGCTAAATAAATAAATAAATAAAATAAAACCTGTTTTTTGTCCCCAGATGCCCTCAGTGGTAGATGGAGGTATGTTCCTGGGCTTTCTTGGACCCCTGGAGGGCATTTTGAGGTAAAATTTCACTTTGACCAGGATGCTTCAAACGTGGTCTAAATGTCCTCCATGCCCCTTAAGGGATTGTTTTGGGGCATTTTGGAGCAAAAAACAAAACAAAAAACCCCTATGAGGATTTAAAAAAATTTAAACACCACAGGCAGGTCTGCAGCCTATTTAAAAGCTGTAACACTACTACTAGTGCCTTCTAAAATAATTAATTATTTTTTATTTCTTGGTCAGAAAAAGACCAGTCTGGGGCTTCAAAAGCAGCCTTGGGGTCCACACAGAGTTGCAGGGCTGCACTGTGCCTACCCTGGCCCATACTCTTCTCACACAGGCTCCTACCACTTAGATTTTTAATATCCATTACCACCCAGGTACATGTACTTAAGGGGAAGGGCTGACTTCTTTTCACAACTTCCCTTAAAGGGTAATGTGTCCATCATATGGGTAAAGTCAGCACTTAGACTAGGAAAGAAAATCAAATCAACTTATTTCTAATATCAACTGTCTATTTAAGAACCAAGCCAAGAAAGGTTTAGATACATTCACTTGCTTTTGTAATAAAATGAACTATTAGATCAATATTCTAGTAACAATTTGCCAAAACAGCTTTCAGGGGAAAGGAGTTGGGACATCATGACAGGTTTGGCCAGTCTTGCCCCTCTGCTGTCCAGATGAAGGCAAAGGAAATTTCTTTCATAGCCAAAGATATACTTGGTGGGATGGAGACTAGGCAGCTCCCAGAGAAGGAAATCCAAACTGAATAATAAATAGGTTTAGGTGACCTAGGGGCTAAACAGATAGGCAAAAAGAGGTGCTTTCAGGCTGGCTTGAAGGTGTGGCGTTTAGATGACACATGCCTTGAAGCAAGCAGAAAAGGGCCCTTATGCAGAGAAAAGCCGTTTAAAAAAGAAGCAGCTTTTTTTCCATTTCTTCCTGGTTTGAAGTGATGTCATGTGGTCATGACATGACCACTCCAGCTGCCTTGGGAGCCGGTGGTGCGGTTGGTGGGGTTTCATTGTGGCTTTAGAAAAGGCAGCTTCAAGACACTTTTTCCTGCCCATCTGTTTCGCCCCTAAGTCACCTTTTTTAAAGTGTACATAATGCAAATTTTATTGAATATTTGCAGTCTGCATTTGAATGTCAATGCAGATAAAATAATTAAAATCGGAGATTCACAAAAGTAAATATAACAACATTGAGAGATTACCTAATCCATGGTGTCTGTATGATGCCCCAGAAGAAAGGAAACGCTTCTTTTCAAATGTGAAGCAAAGTCTAAATAAAACCCAAACACTGTTGTCAGTGTTTCTGCTTTATTTCCTTACAAGGTTTCCTAACATCTGCCTTAGACAAATATGAAAGACAAAATAGTCTTTAAAAAACAAACAAGAGTCCTTGAGTACTACATGAAAGAGTTAAAAGGATATGCTGGTGTTATTTCTCCCTGAGGCTGAGTCAGTCTGGAATGCACATAAAAATGCAAACTGACTGCCTGGTTGTTCAGATACACGTGCAGTAAAGATGCTGCTGGGAGGCTGGATTTGTTACATGCAAACCTCCCTTTAAAGCCTAGATTTGCAGTGGACTTACTTTGGGAATTTTTGTCAGTTTTAGACTGTAACCCAGCCTGTAAAATGAGAGGTATATATCACAGAGAGCAGTTGTGAAGAATTAATTACAGATTATGAACCACTTGGGTTAAATCCAGATTTTAATCTTAACTAGCAGAGACCAAATGAATGTACAGAACCTATCAAGTCCCCATTATTTCAATAGGTCTACTTTAACTGGGACTAACAATTGGTCTTTACAACTGAGACAGACTATTAATGCTTATCTCATGAGCCATTGCTTTCTCAATGCAACAGAATGCATAAAGAGGTTGCTACACTTGACTATTATTTCAATATAGTACTTAAGTAAAAACAGCAAAAGACTGAGGTCTCTCAGTCACAGTAGACAGACCTGATGCATATGTATATGCTAAAACCATTAAATCCCATTGGAATCTGAAGAATGTAATCAGTAAACATTAACTATGTTGTTTTCTAGAGAATGCATGTTGCATCACTACAAAAGAAGCTATCAATAACTTTTTGGCATGCTCAGCAGACTGGCATACCTTAGTAAGAAGCAACGGAAATAAAAACTGAGGAAGTGCATTCCATACTCCTCTGACTCACTGCAAAATAATACCTGTGGATTATTGAGAATTTGATTGAACTGTGTGCAAATACTTTTCATTCTCATTGGTAACCCAATCTAGCAGTTAGAGAACTGGAATGTCTTTGAGTACTATAAAAAAGAGAACAAGTCACTTACCGGTAATTACACAAGAGCTGTGGAGTAGGGATAAGGAGTAAAAGAGTAAGAGGTTTTTACAGGGGTAGGAGTAGGAATAAGTAGTAACAAAATATATTTGTTACTCCTTATTCCTGTTATTATATTGTACATGCAAACACCAAAAAAACAATTTTAATATATTGTACGGGGGAAGAGAATTCTGATTAATGATGACCATATAATCAGAATTATGAAAAGTAGCCTGATAAGTCATGTGGCAATGATGAAATATTTTTATTGAGGAGTATAACAGGAGTAGGAGTAACATTAAGAAAAAAAAAATCTTACTCTGGAATAGGACAAGAAGTAACCCCAAAATCACCACTGCTCCCCAACCCTGGTGTATACAGTGGTTGTGAGATGAAACAAGGTGTTTCATATTTTAAAAATACTTATACTACTACTGCTGTTACTAAGCATTTGTACATTGCTTTGGAAGAGTCAAAGCAATCAACACACAATGTTTCATAGGCTTAAAACAAAAACAAATTCCAGAATAATGTCTGAAATTACAGGCTGCAGGAGTTTCAACAAAGGTAAGAATGTCTGGGTTCGGTGAGTGTCCAGACAAGAAATAGTATGTGCTCTAAACATTCAGTTTTGCAGAAGAAAGACTGAACATAAACATAATAGCCTGAATTCACCATTACACTAGTAGAGTGAAGATCATTTCTAATGCATTTGTATTGGATTATAACACTGCACACCTGATTATGTAAATGCTTGCATAAGAAAGGCCAAAATGAGATAATCCCAACTATAACAGAGCTATTGAATCAATGGAGCTCACATGGGTGTTGCTTTGTCACATCAAGTTCCCATTGATTCCATGGGTCTGCTCTAGCTGGGAATAACAACTGGTTTAGAATATTAATTTTATTGGATATCATGCTTCTGCTGACTCTGAAAACATGCCACCACCAGCCCAATGGGCTTTGATCTAGCCCAATGGCATCATTAAGTAAAGGTCACTCAATCAGCAATGTATTGGCAGCTGTACATTTGGTTCCTGCCCTCATGGGATCTCAAATATTGGAAATATTGTGGGATGTCAAATCCATGTAAGTTTACAGACAGTGGACTCTTTCAAACGGGAGGAATTTCTCCCAACTCCGAATGGAGCCAATGCGGATTCATGTAAATTCGCTTGTTTAGCGAATTTACATGAACCCCTGCTCCATTCGGAAGAACCCCTGCTCCATTCGGAATTACTTCCCATTACCTGAAAATAACCCCCTTCTGCCCTCTTGCCCGAATTTGCGTGCGAAGAGTTAATTTGCAATAACATAAAACCCATGATTGCATTCGAATTGACCTTAAATTATACTTCCAATTTAGCCTCGTATGAAAGAGTAGAGTGACATGCACGTCTCCATGGCTGTGTGCACATATTTCCATTGACTATGGAGGACTAGCTGCGGACACTCCAAACTGTGGATAGTTAGCCCACTGATATAGTATGAAAAAGGAAGGAATAGTAGTCCTTTGGAGTTTTTAAGACAAACCAGTTTATAACAGCATAAACTTCCATGGGTTACATCCCACTGTTTCAAATGCCAGTAAATTAGTCTTAAATGTGCCACCAGGCTTTTTCCTTTCCTTTTTTGTAACCCACTGAACTAACAGTTTCAAACTCTGTCTTTGCTTTCACACATTTTCTTAATAACCTGCCACTTAGGCTGCATCCGCACCCCAGAAATACTCCAGGTTGACACGACTTTAACTGCCATGGCTCTATGAGATGGAATCCTGGAACTTGCAGTTTATTGTGGCACCAGAGCTCTGACAGAGAAGGCTAAATGTCTGACAGAACTCAATTCCAGAATTCCTAGCACTGAGCCATTGGCAATCAAAGCAGTGTCAAACTGGATTATTTCTGCAGTGTGGATGCAGCTTTAATGTCTCTTTTTTGACACTCCGTAAACTTTTCTGGGAGCCTCTTATGACTGGGAAACAGGGAGAAAATACTTCCAATCAATGAATGAATGGCAAGTTTAGTTGAGGGTGAAGAAATGAGAAAAAGACAACTGCTGGCAGTGGATAGATCCACCCTCTTCCTGGTTCCTTTCCCTTTTGCACCTCTCCTTTCCTCACATTCTGACTCCTTTGCACCTTCAGTAACCATGGAGGATCTACATAAATTCAACCTACACAATGTGGAAATCTAAATAGTCAAAATATTTCCTCTACCCTGGATCAAACACTGACCAGAACTGAGACGGCAGTCAAGAAATCAGAAGACTAGGAATGGGAAGGGCAGCAATGAAAGAACTAGACAATTATATCTTTACTAAAGGGTAAAGATATACAACTGAACACTAAAGTTAGAATCATGGAAGCCATAGCATTCCCCATCGCTGTATATGGATATGAGAGCTGGACAGCGGGGGAGAAGCAGATAAAAAGAAAATCAACTAATTTGAGATGTGGTGGAAAAGAGTGCTAACAATACTGTGGACAGTCAAAAAGACAAACAAGTGGGTCTTAGAACAGATCAAGCCTGAACTCTTCCTGGAAGCCAAGATGATCAAATTGAGGCTGTTGTACTTTGGCCACATCACAAGAAGCCATGATTCATTAGAAAAGGCAATGATACTAGGAAAAGTAGAGGAATATCAACAATCTAAGACAAGCAGATGGCACCATACTACTAGCAGAAAACATCGCAGACTTGGAACTACTACAGAAGAAAGCGCAAAGGCAAGATTTCTGCTGAACATATAGAAAACAAAAATAATGATAACAGGAGCTACACAAATTCAACTGAGACAATGAGGAAAAGGAGATAGTAAAAGAGTTCCCATACATTGGCTCAAACATTGATCAGAATGGGGACTGCAGTCAAGAAATCAGAAGACTAGGAATGGGGAGGACTGCTATGAAAGAACTAGAGAAGAACGTCAAGAGTAAAAATATACAACTGAGCATGAAAGTTAAAATTGTCCAAGCCATTGTATTCCCTATCACCATGTACAGATGCGAAAGCCGGACAGTGCGTAAACCAGGTAAGAAGAAATTCAATTCATTTGAAATGTAGTGGAGAACAATTCTGTGGATACTCGGGATGGCCAAGAATGGGTCCTTCAACAGATCAAGCCAGAAATCTCCCTGGAAGCCAAGATGATGAACCTGAGGCTGTTGTACTTTGGCCACATCATTAGGGAAAATAATAATGCCAGGAAAGCAAGATGGTAGCAGACCTTTGGAAATTTCTCTTGGGTAATGTAGGGCACGTCCTAGAAAAAGGAGGACCTCTGGTCACCCTGAGCTATACACTGCTATAAATGTTAAACCATGCTCCTTAGCCCTGCTCCTTAGCCCTGCTCAAAAGGAGGACCTTTTGGGATCCCTCCTGGACAGAAGGCTGAAATGTAGGACAGGCCTTGGAAAAAAGGAGGACCTCTGGTCATCCTGAGCTAAAACCACTCATATCAATATACATATACATATATATATATATCCATGCTTCTTAGCCTTGCTCAAAATGGAGGAGCTTTTCGAAAGTCCTGGAAGACCTCTGGTCAACCAGAGCTAAAAGGCAATCTTATCAATGTAAATCCATGCTTCTCAAGTCCTGCTCAAAATGGAGGACCTTTTGGAAAAGCCCTGGAAAAGGAGGACCCCTTGGGTCACCCTGAAACACACACATATATATTGAAATACACACATATATATACTGCTCAAAATGGAGGACCTTTTGGAAAAGCCCTGGAAAAGGAGGACCCCTTGGGTCACCCTGAAACACACACATATATATTGAAATACACACATATATATACTGCTCAAAATGGAGGACCTTTTGGAAAAGCCCTGGAAAAGGAGGACCCCTTGGGTCACCCTGAAACACACACATATATATTGAAATACACACATATATATACTGCTCAAAATGGAGGACCTTTTGGAAAAGCCCTGGAAAAGGGGGACCCCTTGGTCACCCTGAGCTACAATTACTCATATCAATATATATATATATTGTTACACGCACGCACACACACACACACATATATATATATCTCCATGCTTGTTAAGTCCTGCTCAAAATGGAGGACCTTTTGGAAAAGCCCTGGAAAAGGAGGACCCCCTTGGTCACCATGAGCTAAAATCACTCATATCAATATATATATATATATATATTGACATATATATATATATATATATATATTGATACACACACACACATATATATCTCCATGCTTCTTAAGTCCTGCTCAAAATGGAGGACCCTTTTGGGAAAGCCCTGGAAAAAAGGACCTAGTGTCTGCCCACTCTCCCCTTTTCAGAGCAATGGAGTTTGGACCGGATGTGAGGCGAGGGGACTCTCTAGTCCCCTATCCTCTCCCATCTCTATGACCCTTTCCTTTCCGGAAGCGCGCCAGTGAGCCACTCACTCAGGGGGGGCGGGGGTCGCGCCAGGTAAAGCCTCGAAACTCCCTTCAGGGGAAGACTAACTATTAGAAACTGTAGCGAGCCTTCCAGACCGAGAGGGGTCGCTGTTGTGTTGGCCATAGAGAGCTGGAGGGGGAGGAGAGAAAGAAGGGGCGGGGGCGCTCCTTCCTTTCGTCTCGTCTCTCCTCAAAGGTGAGGAGGAGTCCTCTCGGCGCCGTCGACGGTTGGGCCGCTTGGGCGCGTGCGTGCGTGTTTGCGTCACGCGCCGCCGGCCTCGTGGCCCCGCCCCTTCCCTTGCCTTCCCTTCCCTTCCCTTCGGTCGCCCCTGTCTCTCTCTGTCTCCCTCCTCAGCCTCTCTTTCCTTCCTTTTCCTTCCTTCCTTCGTCGTCGTCGGGCGCGATGGCGGCCAGCGCGAAGCGGAAGCAGGAGGAGAAGCACCTGAAGCTGCTGAGGGAGATGAGCAGCCTCCCTCCCAACCGAAAGTGCTTCGACTGCGACCAGCGCGGACCCACCTACACCGACATGACCGTCGGAAGCTTCGTCTGCACCTCCTGCTCCGGGATCCTGTGAGTCCTACAGCAGCAGCAGGACGCTCTGGAGCCATAAGGACCCGCTTTAGCCACGCTTTAGCCCTTTATGGGGCTCAAGGCTGTGGAATTCTGGGAACTGGAGCTTGTTGTGGGGTCGCTTTAACTCTTTGTCTGGTTCTGCTGTGGAATTCTGGGAGCTGGAGCACGTTGTTGGGTCGCTTTAGCTCTTTCTGTGGCTCAAGGCTGTGGAATTCTGGGAGCTGAAGCTTGTTGTGGGGCTGCTTTAGCTCTTTCTGTGGCTCAAGGCTATGGAATTCTGGGAGTTGGAGTTTGTTGTGGGCCCAAAGGGCCCACAACAAACTCCAACTCCCAGAATTCCATAGCAACTGACCCAGACAAAGAGTTAAACCGACCCCACAACAAACTCCAGCTCCCAGAATTCCATAGCAACTGACCCAAAGAGTTAAACCGACCCCACAACACACTCCAACTCCCAGAATTCCATAGCAGTTGAGCTACAGAAAGAGCTAAAGCGACAACAAGCTCTAGCTCCCAGTATCCCATAGCCTTGACCCAAGGCAATTCATCTCTGGGCCCCACCACAAACTCCCAACTCCCAGAATCCCATAGCCTTGAGCCAGGGAGCGGTGCCAAACCGGGTTGTTATGGCTCCAGTGTGTGGATGCAGCCACAGTCCCAAATTTTGGGGAGAGAGGTGGGAAGAGTTTTAAAGGAAATACATAATACGTACGCGTGGGATGTATTGGAAATTTTGAAGGGAGAAGTTGGCCAGGCGCTTTCCCCCTTCTTGCCCTCTCCTCCATTTCATGGAGGGGTCCCAAAAGGTCCCCCATTTGGACCAGGACTAAGAAGCACGGGTTTACATTTTTATTGATTATTAGTGGGTTTCTTTTATCCCCCAGAGTTGTAGCCCAACACATAAAACCGCTATGGCACGCTTATATACTGTTCGTTGATCGTGTCCTCCATTTTACCTTGGAGGCCCTACGTTTTGTGTTGTCTTCTCTTCCTCTGTGGTTAGGACAACCGATTATATTTCAGCCTTCTGTCCAGGAGGGATTCCAGGAGGTCCTCCGTTTGGAGCACGACTAAGACGCATGGATTTACATTTATAGTAATTATTACCATTCTTTTTTAAAGACATGCCCTACATTTCAGCACTTTCTATTCAGGAGGAATTTGAAAATGCCCTCCATTTTGAGCAGGATTTAAAAAAAAAACATGGATTTACATTTATATTAGTGTTTTTTAGCTTTTATTTTGGAACGTCCTACATTTGTCTTGACAGTTCTGTGTTCTGTGGTGCTTTGTACTCCTTTCTGGTTAGGACATTGGTCACCCTGTATTGGGAAGACTTTCCTGTCTCCTCTCCGGTTCAAAACTGGAGCAAATGGCCTTGAATTGTGGAGGTGAGGCTCTCTGGGGGACAACATGAAGACTGAAAGGGAAATGTCTATTATGGGCTTTCTAGATGGACAGGAAAGTGTGACATGAAGTTGCCTTTTCCTTAATGCTTAGCAGCTGCACCGCAGCCTTTAGATGGAACTGCGCTGTTCCGCAGTTTTTAAAAAAGAAGCTGGGAAAACCAGCACCTTTTTAAAGGCGCTGCTTCTCCCCTAAAGCACAAAAAAAGCGTTTTCATGGCACACTTTCCCTTTTTCTCATCTAAAGGCTAGAGTTTCATGAAGCCATGAACACACTTCTTTTTGCCAATCTAGAAAGCTCCTTAGTTATTTATTTAGAGTATTTCTACCCCACTTATCTGCCATAAAGGCTCTGAGAGAGGATTTCTCCCCCTTTCCCCTCTCCAATCCAAAACTGGTTGGGTGGGAATGGCCTTGGAGGGTGGTGGGGTGTCCTCCAGGAGGTAATGTGTTAAGAAGCCGAGCCCTCCCTCCAGTCCATCTGCCTTGATCTGGGGCTCAGAGGGAGAGAAGAACCGCTGGACCTGATCCCCTTCCCCAACACCTTTCCCTTCTCCTTTTGTGTCATGTCTTGGATTGTAAGCCTGAGGGCAAGGAACCATCTAATTACAGATTATATGTTCAGCACTGTGTAAATTTACAGCACTATACAAATAAAGGTTAATAATAAAAATAATGTAAGACTGAAAGGGAGATACTTATGTGTTTATATAGACTAGAGTATTTATGCCTCACTCTTCTGCCACAAATGCTGTCAGAGTGGCTTGTTATTTAATTTTTTTGTATGCCTTCAAGTCATTTCTGACTTATGGCAACCTTATCATGGCATTTTCCTGTCAGTTTTTTTTTTCAGAGGAGGTTTGCCATTTCCTTTCCTTAAGGCTGAGAGAATGTGACTTGCTGAAGGTCACTCAGTGGATTGCCTTGGTCAAGCTGGGAATCAGACTGCCTCCAAAATCGTGGTCCAGTACTCAAACCACTATGCTGTGCTTACAACATGTTAATTGAAATGGGGCAAAGAAGGTATTGGGGAGGTTGCATGTCCTTCCCCACCCCATGTTTGCCCTATTGTGGGTCAAAAGACTGGAGTGGAATGAAATGCTGAAGTGCTGTCTAGAGAGAGAATGTGCATTTTATAGCAGAGAATGGGGTGTCCTCAAGTTCCCTAAGCAAGTTCACAGTAATACAGTTGGCCCTCATTTGTATCCACAGATTTAGCCATCCATGGCTTTAAAATATTCAAAAGAAATATAAATTCCAAAAAGCAAACCTTGATTTTGCCATTTTACTTTGTTGTGGTGGTGTGCCTTCAAGTTGTTTCTGACTTATGGCTACCCTATCATGGAGGTTTACTTGCAAGTTTGTTCAGAGCAGGTTTACCATTGCCATCCTCAGAGGATGAGGGATTGTGACCTGTCTAGAGTCACCCAGTGGGTTTCCATGGCCATGCAAGGATTTGAACCCTGGTCTCCAGAGTACTAGACCAACACTGAAATCACCACGCTGGCTCACCATTTTACTACATTGTATTTAAGGGGACTTCAGCATCCATAGATTTTGGTATCCATTGTGGGTCTTGGAACTATACCAAGAGCCCACTGTAGTTGGTATGACATGTATGGGGAGGAGGAAAGGGAAAAATGCTGATGAGATTAAGATGTGGGGAGAAGTGATTTTGGGGTCTGTGGAAACTTCCATCCTTCCTTATGTTCTGCTTAGGTGTATGGGTAGTGGGCATTTCCTGTAGCATGTGAGATATTTGTAATGAAGATTGTCATGTGTTTTCTAAAAGGAAGTTAACTTGTGTCAGTTTATTGGGCTGTTCAGAACAGTACTGGCTTTGGGAGAAAGCTTGCAGACTTGGTCAGCTACTTCTGTCATGGTCTCTCAGGGTATGTGCAAGCGTAGAGGTGGATAAGTGCCAGGTCTGACATTAGTCTTGAAAATATGTAAAATGGGTGGGGAAAGTTTGTTAGATATTTTCTGCCGGTGTAGTTTTTTAGTGTTCTGTTGCAATTATTCCTGCAGTTATTGTCTTAGTTTGTAGATGCTTACCACTTCCTGAGACTGAGTTAACTAAGCACACTAAATGTTTGCCTTGAGGGCTAATAGCAGGAAACAGAAGAACGATTGCTTCCTAGCCCCTGAGTACAGTACATGATACCAGTATTCCTTTAGAACAGGGATTAGAGTTATTTGCCCACCCCTAAGAAGTGCAACTTCCAGCAGCCCTAGCCAGCATTGCTAACGATGAAAAATAGTGGAGGGTGCATTTCAGTAACATCTGAAGCTGTGCTTTTTGAGTTATCTGATTGAGGGACCAGCAGGATTTGTTGCCTCTGGTGTGTTATAAACCAATAACATATTTCTATCCGTTGGCTGAAAGTGTTTCTTTCCTTCTTGGAAGCTTTCCAGGAACTGACAGCAGGTGGTTTAGGAACCATTTGAAACTGTCCTTTATTTTTGAAGAGGCGTGATACCTATGTAAATTGTATAGTAAACTTGTTTGGCCCTTATTCAAAAATGTAATGTTGTACATGATAGTTTTAGTTCAATCACACAAGACACACAACTTAGTGAAACTGCACGGATAGTTATAATCATATGTGTGAGAACAGCTGGGGTCTCCTGCCAGATTAAAGTTCATTAGTAGAACATATGTTTTGTTAAGAACATTCGAACCTTGGATATTCCTGTTTGGAATTAACAGTGTGGCTGCCAATCAGGAGTGCTGCTGTACTTTGAACAATGATTTGACCTTTTAAGGCAGATTATTATACTTTGGGCAGGAACTGAATTATTGTGTAACCGAGGTCTGAATTCTTTAAAGTGAATGGTTGAAACATTTAGATCTGATTTGATAGTGAATCTGGAAAATTGAACAGTCTCATGACCTTGGTCTTATATATAATATATAATAATGGTATCATTATTGATTAAATTTAAAAAATTCCCCCATTTTGCTAAACCGGGTAGAATTAATTTCAAGTTTTAAAAATGTTCCTGATGCTTACTCAGAAGTAAATTCCATTGTATTTAATAGAATTGAATCTGAATGTCATATGGTTGTGCAGGTTAACAAAGTAAGATTTGTTACAGTTGGCCCTCCACATTTGTGGCTTTGACATTTGCACATTTGGTTATTTGAGGTTTTGATTAATATGTTCTCTCTAGGAATCTCTAGGTTCTCCATTACACCTCTGCCAGAAGTTGACCATAGATTTGGGCTGGAGAACGTAGAAGTTCCTAGAGAAAACACTTCTCTGGGCATTTGTAGGTCCTCCATTATGTTTGTATGATATGGTACAACTCTTTATGGTCAACAACTGCCAGAGGTTAATCATAGAATCATAATGGAGGACCTGGAGATTCCTAGAGAGGTGTTCTTCTAGGTAAAAAGAATAGTATTTTTCTTGGGGAGCGGGTTCCACGTTGACAGGGGTCCTTCACCCCTAACCCTAACGAATGTGGAAGGACCACTCTACTTCTTTAAAAGAAACTTTGGTAACTGGGACAGAAATAATATGGAAAGGCTATGTTCCTGCCTCACAGATAAGAAGAGCAGTAAAATGTTTCAGCAAACTTTTTATTCAAAACTAACTTAATGCATATGTTTAATGAAAGAACCAGGTCTATTAGGGAACAAAAACATTTGGAATCTTATAGAGGCCACTTAAAGTTTTCTTCCAAAACGTATGCAGGTATGACTTTCTCCACTCTCCTTATAACATACATACTCAACTATAAGCCGTCTTCTACTATAAGTCAACTTCATGTATAAGTCGAGGGCAGGTTTTGGGTTATGGATTTTGACATGAGGCATCAACAAAGGATCTAAAAGATGAAGCAATAGAAAACAAGGACAAAAAACTTACAAAAATTCCAGCAGGCGTGTATATGCTCATACTAAGGCTGGATGACTAAGAGAATAGAGGAGGTCAGTGATTCCAGGAGATACTATGCTCTTGCCTTTCTCCAGGTGATGATTTCTTTTTATACTACGATGGAGTATCCAAAAGTTGTAATGATCACCTTTTTAAAAAATTGACA
This sequence comes from Urosaurus nigricauda, assembly GCA_034509955.1. Classification (NCBI taxonomy): domain Eukaryota; kingdom Metazoa; phylum Chordata; class Lepidosauria; order Squamata; family Phrynosomatidae; genus Urosaurus; species Urosaurus nigricauda. Next base: position 240,723,335 of record JAOEGL010000003.1, read on the forward strand.
GAAAGTTTGTTTTGATTGTAGTTGTTAACTTGTCTCTATGTAGTCACTATCTAGATTTATACATTTTTCCCAGCATATCTTGACCCTCTGAATGCCTGATATTGTAGAAGTCTGCAGATTGCGCCTGATGAGGATTTTACACTTTAGTCACTTCTGGCACAACCAGTCACAAAAATAAAGGACGCAATGAGGTGATATTCTCAGCACTGTGCATTTAGGGACCAATGATATCACTGACGAAATTTCATCAATATGCCATAATAACTTCCAGGTGATAATTATTACTTTATGATACCCCTCATAAGGCGCAATCTGCAGATATCAGGTATTCTACAATATCAGGTATTCAGAGGGTCAAGATACGCTGGGAAAAATGTATAAATCTAGATAGTGACTACATAGAGATAAGTTAACAACTACAAATCAAAACAAACATTCAATTTTTTAAAAAGGTGATCATTACAACTTTTGGATACCCCCTCGTAAGAATTAAAGTACAATACCTACACTGACCCATGGATAAGTTGACTCATTTGGAGGAGGGGGTTGTCAATGTTTTGACTAAAATTTTGAGACTTATGCATAAGTATATTTATTTATTTATTTATTTACAGTATTTCTAACCCGCTGTTCTCAACCCTCGAGGGGGGACTCAGAGCGGCTTACAAGGCAATCATTAGATGCCAGCAGTATACAATTTAAAACAAATACAGCAAGTTAAAACAAGCACAATCAACAATAATTAACAATCAAACAGTTTAAAATCTCAATATATGATCCTTCCATATCCCAAAGCGGTAATCCGTGTATATACCAGGGCTGGGGAATAGGAGAAAGAAGTAAAGGAGTATAATCCATGTATATACCAGGGCTGGGGAGTAGGAGAAAGAAGTAAAGCAGTAAGAGGTTTTACAGGAGCAGGAATAAGGAGTAACAAAATATACTATACTATACACTATACTATATACTATACTATACACCACTACTCCCCAGCCCTCATATATACAGTAAAGTTCCATTTTGATGGCCAGACTAATAGAGCTGTGCTTTTAAAATTTGTTTGGGGCAACAGGTGAACTTATGTGCTCTCCCCCTTTCCCTCTGTTTTGCAGTTCATACATACTCAGCAAGTGGTTTTGGAGGCAGCTGTGATTTATCTTGCTTGGTGGATGCAGGCACGCATAGCTACTGTAGGATCAGTTTGAGTGGAATCTTCTTCTTTCCCAACTCAAGCTTTGTTTATTGCATGCTTTTCTGTATCATGCTATTGAAACTGGATACCAGAAGTCTGTGTTTCTCCATCCTTCTTTTATCCTCCTCCCAATAAAGATTTTTTTAAAAAAAGGATGGGGAAAAGGGGGGCTCGCCAAGCATATAAAAAACTCAACAGAAAAGAAGCTTCTTTCTCAAAGGCTTTGCTAACTGAAGTACTAGTGTAGTTTAACTTTTCTTTGCCAATCTTTTTCTGTACAACTCATCTACCCCAGCTATGGGCTGGTTATCTGCGGATATGAGCATTTGTGTAATGCAAGCCCTGTTGGCCCTAGTGATGGTGTGTGCACTTGAGGTCTCATGGTTTTTGGCATCTGTGGGGAGGTATGAAGCAGAACTCCTGTGGATACTAAGGGCCAACTATACTATATAAATGCTTTTAGAAAGTTGCAATAAGATATGTTATAAATTGTTTGTTGAATATTAATCTCTTGGCTTGTGTCAATTGTAGTTTTTTCTTAATACTTTGGCCTGATCTAGATTGGCAAAAAGAAGTGTGTTCACGGCTTCATGAAAGTCTAGCCTTTAGATGAGAAAAAGGGAAAGTGTGCCATGAAAACACTTTTTTTTTTTGCGTTTTAGGGGAGAAGAAGCGCCTTTAAAAAGGTGCTGGTTTTCCCAGCTTCTTTTTTAAAAACTGCGGAACAGTGCAGCTCCATCTAAAGGCTGTGGTGCAGCTGCTAAGCATTAAGGAAAAGGCAACTTCATGTCACACTTTCCTGCCAATCTAGAAAGCCCCTTTGATTACTTCAGTTGTAAAAGGTTGTTGTTCAAAAATACTGATCATAATTAAAGCTACAGTGTTCCCTGTGTTTACCAAATGTAAGTCATCAATCTTTGCAACTCGTAATACTTTTTATGTGAAAAGATAAAGTAGTCTACTAAACCTAAGGTGAAAGATACACTGTCAGCAGTACCTCTTGATGCAGTGAAACACTTTAATTTTTAACTGATTTTATGAGCTCTCTTTTCTAAGCACAAATGGACTAAACCATATTACAGTTTTCGTTTAATCACCAATTCATCCTGCAGTAAACTATAATCTTTATATAGAGATACAGCTTTTCCCAAGCTTTTTGTACCTAAAGGCATAATTGCTTCTCACCCCTAGGTCTTCAAGTTCCAGTTTGTACATTATATTGCTGGTATAGCTTGTCTTCTGTAGGAGAAATTAACCTATCTATCCTTTGTGGAGCAAGTCCATGTTAAAGAACAGAGCGCATAAAATAAAGGTTTTACCTTTGTAGTTTCTATAAAAGCTGATCAAATGTCTAAATATAAGTCCATTTCTATATTTCATCTACTGGTATACATAATTCTTTCAAAAGTTTCAAGCATTCTTAAATCTTCTATCCATTGGATCACAGGTACAAAAAAAAAAAACTTGCCAGTAATGAATTAGCAATCTTTTTGCAGTCAGATTCCACTTTTGTTTGCCATTTGTTAATTTCTAAGAGACAAGTGAATAATTCAAAAGAATTTGTGCATCCCTGAATAACAAGGAACTTCCCAATACCAAATTTACTTGTGTGAATACTTCTTTCTTAAATGTAGCTATAGTGCGCTGTTCTGATCCACAGGGGTTCAGTTCCCCAACACACACAACACAAAGGGGAAACAAAGACACTCAAGTGTGACATACCTGCATCAGCACACTTGTATGCACATGCCACCACTAGATAATATGGAGCATGGCAATCAGCAGATGCTCAGACCTCCAGATGGGAAGCCCACTGATACTAAGGGACACTGTACTGTGGAATGTAAACAGATGTATTAAGGAAGCATTAGTGGTACTGTATTATATTTGCAACCACTTGCTGATTTCGTAGGCCCTTTCTTGAATAGAAGCTGTGGCAGTCCTAGAATTAGAAGAGACTACAGTACATGGGCCATCAAGTCCAACTCCATTCTGTTGTACAGGAATACACAATCCAAACAATCCCAACAGATGGCCATCCAGCCTCTGTTTAAAAACCTCCAGAGGGGGAGACTCCACCACACTCGAAAGCAGCATAATCCAAATAAGATTTGAACAAAACCAAATATGATTTCACTGTTACTTCTCTAGACACTATAATTCTATTGATGTAATCTAGAATCACATTGGGCTCCCCCCCCCCCCCCAATTTCTGCATCACACTGTTATCTCACATTCAGCTTGTGGTCTACTAAGACTTTATAGAGCCCTTTCACTGTAATGTTGTCAAGTCAGGTGTCACTCCTTTATTTGGTAGCGTGTTTTAAATGTTCAAACGGAGGCCAAGTAGTAATTCAAACACTAACAAAGTTTATTATAAAATATGAGAAATAAATTATAAATTAGTTTCAAAAATGCTACTATTGTCTTATTGCTTAGTTAATAATAATAATAATGATAATGATAATAAATTTATTTATAGCCCGCTTCTCTGTCAACGTTCCTTAACCTATTAATAACAATACAGCCACTCAGGCAAACTTATCTCCAATACCAAGGCCAAAATCTTTCTTAAAACCACTGGCTTGTTCTGAGCCTCTCTCTCTCTCTCTAGACTCTCTCAAGCCTATCCAGTCCCTCTCTGGACTCTTCAGACCCTTTCCTGGTCTCCAAACCAACCTAAAATGTTCCCTCAGGCACCCTAAGAGCACACCCTCCCTTTGATGTGACTCTTTTCCTCAAAACTCAATCAAACTAACCCACGTTTCCCTCTCTGCAAGGCTCTTTTGCAGCCCTGCCCAGCCTGCTTCTCATTGGCTGGTCCCATGTTGCTCTGTGATTGGCTGATTGGTCGGCCTGTTCACTACAGTTACCCCTCCTAATTTGGTGTCATCTTCAAATTTAATAGAGCGTGTCCTCTATTCCATCATTAAAGACATTTTTAAATTTTCATTCATGTTGATTTACCATTCAGCAGATGATTGAATAGGTTTACTGTGCTGGAGAGTAGTAGCAGTTGGGTTTAGGCTCTAAAATCTTCAAGTAATTGAGGATCAGGGATGGGCAACTACTGGTAGTTGAGGTGCTGCAATGTTTCTTGGAGGGGTGGCAAAAATGTTTTGCCCCAGTATAGCCAGTAGAATCAAGGAGTGCTATTGGCCATTTTGCCTCATTTGGGGCTCCCTCACTATTATTAGTCTTCTAGAATCCTTCCTTCCTTTGATCTGTACAAACTTATATTTTAAACAGGAATGGATCAGAGCAGAAGTACAGTCGCTTTCTGAGATTAAGAAAAACTGAAGGAAGGCCTTAAGGTTTTAAAAAGAGGGTGGAAATGCCTACTGGAGGTTTGTGGGCGGTAGCAGCTACTTGGAGGCAAAAAAATTGCCACACAGTTTTAGTGGGGAGGCAGGAACCTTGGCAGCTCTGCAAAAATGGGCTGCAGAGTTGGATATAGCTGATAGGCCACACTTTGACTGACTCTGTTTTAAGTAAAGTATTCTGACTTCTGTGAAATGTTTCTTCTAAGTAGGATGTAGGCAGCACATATCACATGTATATTGCAGGGCCTCAGTTGTATTCAGGTATTGTGTGATGTAAGTAGAAACATGTGCAGTATACAAAACCAAATACAAAGCATTCCCAGATGTGTGTCCTTGTTTGCCCCAGGATGCCTCATTTTAAATATGTATTAAGAAGCTGAGCCCTCCCTCCAGTCTATCTGCCTTGGTCCGGACCTCAGAGGGAGAGAAGAACTGCTGGACCTGATCTCCTTTCCCACCACCATTCCCTTCTCCTTTTGTGTCATGTCTTCTAGATTGTAAGCCTGAGGGCAGGGAACCGTCTAATTAAAAGATTGTATATTCAGCGCTGTGTAAATTTACAGCACTATATAAATAATAATAATAATAATAATATAGGCTAGACTATCCACAGTGAAGTAAGAAGTGATGTTTCTCTTCTCTCTCTTTCGCCTGTTGACACCTGTATGTGATAGCCACTCATGTGGGAGAAAGTAAAAACAAGGAGGCTAAATGATTCACTCCTTGATTCTATTTCTACTGCCTACACTGGGGCAAAACATTTTTTCCACCCCCCCCCAAAAAAAAAACTCTGGGAAGTGAAAATTGGGGGTTTTTTTCCTCTCCAGAACTGCCTTAGATTGCAGCAACTTTCCCCCCATTAAGCTCAGTTAAATGTTGTTGTGCCATCATGACACTATTGTAATCAGTGTTTTTTCTGAAATCAAAAGATTTATCTATCTATTTATTTGTTGAAGGGAAAACTTGAATTATAGTAAGTCTAAAAACAGGATAGAATTTGGATGGTGGGGCAAATCCATTTTGAGAACATGGCATATAAAATAAACAACCTCTTTGTGCCTAATTAATAAAATCACTAACCTAGAAAAGACCACGATAACTCTAAAAATACCCCTAATTCTTGCATACTTTGATGCAGTAAAGTCAAAAGAACAAGGTACTATAACATTTCTACAGTTTGTTTCCATTTATTGAACAGATTTTAAATTGCTAAAATTATATGTGTGTTTTTTTTAAAAAAAGGGATAGTGCCTCTCCAAATATAAGGAAAGCTGTGCACTGATACTCTGATAGTCTGAATATGAAACAAACTCCTTAAGAGCTAGAAAAATAACTCAACAGTAATGTTACAAGGTTTCAACAACTCAAAACACTTAGGATAAAGTGGATTTCTTTATGACAGTTATCATTTGTCATATTTTGGCCAGTGATAACTTTGTATTAAGGAGTACTTAAGAACTTCTGGGGTTATTTTTTTACACAACTCATATGACTATCTTTGTCTTGTTTTATAGGCGTGGTTTAAATCCACCTCACAGAGTGAAGTCTATTTCCATGACCACATTTACACAGCAAGAAATAGAATTTCTTCAGAAGCATGGAAATGAAGTAAGTATTTATAGTGGAATGCTTAGTTGAGTGAAATATTTTTTTAAATAATAAATAATCCATCAGTGAATGTAGCCTGCCATTATTTAAAAAGATTACAGCACTTAAATGTTCATTCTGAAGATAAGAATATTTTCTCTGCTACCAGAAGTAAAAAGAAGTGCATGTATGTATTTGTGAATAGTATGAACCTTATTAGCCCTATTGTGTTATAATTTGCTTTTGTCACAGGAATGGTGTCTCTCTGCCTTATGCTGAATTACTACTCAAAACTCCCCCCTCCTCACCCATATATTCTGCTGCATTGCATTTTCCAGGGTAGGACTTCCTGCTCAAGATGCATGGTATTTCCTCAAACTAACTCCTGTTTACATTGCATAACAGAATAGTATTACAATGATTTAGTTTAAATGAAGTGAAACAGAATTTTCTGAATATAAGATCTTTAAAATTTCCAGAAAATATAATGGATTATTTAAAAAGATAAATGTGCAATTCTAGTTGTCAAAATGCAGGTTCTGCGATTTTATTTCTTTATGGAATGATCTCTAACAGGATTATGATGATGAATAAATGAAGCAGTACTGTATGTTTATTGCTGCTGTTGGAATCCTCAGGAATTATGCATAAAGAGCAGCATTACATTGCTCTGTGGGCTTTCTGTTGCTCGTGACTAGGCTGTTGCAGCAATTCTTCGTAGGGAAAAATTGCTGAATTACTACTCAAAACTCCCCCCTCCTCACCCATACATTCTGCTGCATTGCATTTCCAGGATAGGACTTTCAGGTCAAGATGGGTGATATTTCCTCAAACTAACTATGGGGCCTCCATCCACCCATTTTACAGCCAGATCGAGGTCACAGCAACCACATGCTGCAGCCCCGATCTGGCCTTTGCGGCTCGTTTTTTCACCCTGCTAAGGGTGCAATAGCTGTGGCACTGCATCTTTACGGCGCTCATTTTAGAGGAGTGCCATGACGCCACCCTGGGGGCGGAGCTGGGGCATGCATCATGTAGACTGTATACCCCAACTCCGCCCTCAACCTGACCTTTAAAGCCAGTGTGTACAGGGCCTATGACAACAGAGACAGCCTTGGTGGATGACCTACGCAGGGAGCTGGACAAGGGGAGTGTGCCCCTGTTATTTCTGCTGGATCTCTCAACAGCTTTTGATACCATAGACGATGGTATCCTTATGGACCATCTTAATCCAGACAAGATAGAGGTGCTCCTAGTCAGTCAGAAGGCAGATCAGGGAATAGGGATCCAGCCTGTGTTAGATGGGGTTACACTCTCCCTGAAAATGCAGGTACACAGTTTGGGGGTATTCTTGTGCTCAGCTATGAACCTGGAGGCCCAGGTCTTTGCAGTGACCAGTAGTGCCTTTGCACATTTAAAACTTGTGCACCAACTACACCTGTTCTCTGAGACACTGGATCTGGCCCTGGTGGTACATACCTTAGTTACATCCTGTTTGGACTACTGTAACATGCTCTACTTGGGGCTGCCTTTGAAGAGTGTTCGAAAACTGCAACTGGTCTAAAGTGCTGCAGCCAAACTGTTAATGGGGGCAGTTTATAGAGACCACACAATGCCCCTGTTGAAACATGTCTGCCAGTTGTCACTTTGTTTCCAGGCACAATTCAGAGTGCTGGTTATGACCTATAAAGCCCTATATAGCTCAGGTCCAAACTAGTTAGGAAACTGTATCTCCCTGTATGAACTGGACCAGGCTCTGAGATTCTTGGGAGAGGCCCTTCTCTCAGTCGTGCCACCATCACAAGCACAGTTGGTGGGGACATGAGAGAGGGCCTTTCCTTCCTTCTACTTAGAGTGTCCACTTTGTTGGTAGAATGCAGACTGCAACTCCAGAAATCTCTGATAATAGCCCCTGATGAAGGCCAATTTTGGCAAGGACGAAAGATGTTGGGCTTTTTAAAATACTAAAGTTTGTGGACCATCAACAGCATGTGGGATGTTGTTTCCTTTAATATTTCTGCTCCCAATTTTGGGAGAAAAGTAGGATACAAATTAATATAATAAATAATAATAAATACAGACTGGAAGAGGAGCAACTGCCCAAGTTCAGCTTTGCTGGGCTGTTTTCCACTCTTCCCCCATCCCATCCTGAAGATGAGATGGCAGAGGAGTAATCATGAATATCCTTGCCAAATTGGGATAGTTGGAGGGAATGCAAGCTCACTGAGTGGGTTGCGTTTCTCAGTGGGATGTAGAGCCTGGACTGGCTTAATCCAGCACTCCAGCCACTACACCATGCTATCTCTTGTCAGAGCCAGCTCTTAATTGCGAGCAGGTAGTTTAAGCCATCAAAATAACCAGGAGATACTGTGTTTTTACTGCTCCCATTAGGCACAGTAGCCAGCTCCCTTTTATCTGACGTAGGGATGCATGCATATTACATTTTAACCTACTCCAACAGGGAGCCTTGCTTGAAGTTAAAGCAGAAGGACCATAAGACCTACACCTACCTGAATTCAGCTTTAGTGGGCAGTTTTTCCACTGTACCTGGCCCATCCAGGAGGCAACCTTGGCTGAAGGGTGTTGGTTATCCTCTGTGTACTGCAGGTGTGCAGTGGCAACAGAACAAAATAAAAACTAGGCCCAAACAGAGGTGCCAGTATTCAGCACGTTTGAGGTACTTGACCTCAACAGTAGCTCATACACAGCAGAGTGCAGAAGCACAACCCACTATGCAGTATTGCAATATTTGGCAACAAGGCACTGACCAATCCGAAATGAGGCACAGACACAGTTGACTTCTTCCAAAGTCCTTGGAGGCTTTAATCTTCCTGTCGCAATAAGTACAATATATACAACAAAAGCTCTGACTTCTGTCAATATACACACTTGTCTGATATATTTACAATCCATACTCTCCAAACTAACACACCAACTCCTCTCTCAAATTCACTATCCTCAACCCACACCTTCTCTGGGTTTCAGAGTCCTTATATACCTAACTAATAACAATGTATTGGCACCTGGTGGTTTCCCCATTACAGTCGTATAATTATTTTCATTTTCCTTAAAGGGACATTTAACCCAATAAAGGGCAGGCGAGGAGTTAACAACTAACTGTAGTAGAAAGTAAATTGATAAATTTAGATACCATGGGAGGGGACTGAGTGGCTTTCCTAGTGATTCTGCCCTTTAAGATCATTAAGCCTATGAAATCCTCAGGAGAGCTCTGCCCTTCTCTCCATCCCACCACCATCACAAGTATGGTTGGTGGGGACACAAGAGGGCCTTTTCTGTAGCTGCCCCTAGACTCTGGAACTCCCTTCCCAGGGAGACCAGAATGGCCCTTTCCTTGATGGTCTTCTGTCAACAGGCAAGAACCTTCTTTTTCAAACAGGCATTCAAAACAGAAAACTTTTAAAGAATGCATTGGGGTGCTATATTGTTTTAATGTATTTTAGACATTTTTACTTCTTTTTTATTTTATTGTAGTAGCTTAATATTACTTTAATGTATTATTTTAGTATCTTTTTAATTGTATTGTTTTAAAGTTGTAAGCCACCCTGAGTCCCAGTCCTGGGAGAAGGATGGGATATAAATAAATATAATAAATAAGAAAATCCCATGATGGGGTTTGCCTTACGATTGGCATATGTCAGAAATGGCCTGAAGGAACACAACAATACAACAAATTGTAAAATGTAGCCATAGTTTTAAGATAAGGCAGAAAAGCCTTCATTCTGCATGTATTGATTCATGTTTCTGACTACACATGGTAATCCAAGAAGCTGTTCAAACATAATACCAAACTGTATTTTTCATTACAAGAATAAGCCTTGTGTTCATGTTTTTGTCCTTGACCTCCACACAGTGATTTAATAATTTTCAGTACTCATATTCACTGAGTCTCAGTTTGCAGCTTTGTCAATTTGTGCTTGTCCACAGGATTAAAAAAAAAGATTGCTAGATAAAGAGGACACAAGCTCCTTGGTCTTTGTTCTTGTAGTGCCTCCCCAGTTCCCAAGGGCAGTTCCAGCCTTAATATATATATATATATATATATATATAGATTTTGTAAAAAAAGAAAAATTAATTCAAAATGCCCCAAACAGCCTTTAGTGGGAATCTTTTTTTCAAAACTAAAAGTGACTTCTGGCTCACTTCTTGATTTGGAAAAAGGCTTTTTTTTTTTTTTTTTTGCCTAAAACAGCCCAGAGAAGGCAAAATTTGTGGCAAAACTGCCCCTGTCCCTAAAGTTTGCAGGAGGACTTTTTAAAAAAAGTGCATACAGACTATCCTAGTTCCAGTGAGGGATGCTTCTGGCCCCCTGGACCTCATCCTTGTTTATGGGACTAGAATTTGCATGTTCTGCCATTCAATTCCATGTGTGACTTGGGATGCTATGCCTTGGCAGTACTATCTGCTATTATGTGCTAAGAGTCTCAAATATCAGCCTTTAAAGTAATAATTAGAACCATCTAATTATAAGATTGTATGTACAGCACTTTAAATTTACAGTGTTATATAAATAAAGGTTAATAATAATAATAATAATAATAATAATAATTTTCCTCACATTTCTCTTGTTGTCAAGGTGTCTTAGACTTTTAGCTCATATAGACTGTTTGCTTCTATACAAAGGTACCATGCTTAAGCCCAGCAAAATAATGAAAGGACCTCCGTGTATTCCACATACATTGCTGTGGCCTTGAAGGAAGAGAACAGCAGCCAGCATCTGAAGCCCGAGGGCAGGGAACTGTCAAAAGTATAAACTGTTCATGGAAAGCATCATGTACATTGATGGCACTATATAAATAGTATATAATTATAGTGAAGTAGGAGTTGTCAATTGTACAGTTTGCCTAATTCTCAGCTGTTTCTAGGGAATCATAATATGAACAGCAATAGTTACTAGTGAAGGTTTTAGAAATTCTGAGCTTCTCTCAGCAAATGATATTCAAGAGTTAGTGTTCGTGCAGTTTCAGGATTTAGCAAGTCTTGATCAAGTACAGCCTCCTTGATATTCTTTTTGTTTTGTGTGGTGTGCAAAAGTTATTCCCATTGCAGAATTTGCAAAATAATAAGCTGGATCAAAACATATTGCAATACAATGACATCACAAGTTAATTTTGTATTTATTTGTTAACATGTTTATATCACTCCCTCCAGCAAAAAAATTGAGATAGTGTAAAACTATAAAAAAGATTACTATGAATACAGACCAGGGGCAGAGTAGTTGCCATAGAAATAGTAGAATATAAGGAGTATCAGTGACATATAAAGAATATTTCAGTGTCCTACAAAGGCAACTGGATAAATGTTCTGAACTGAACTTGCTTTTCTTGGGAATATATGTTTCTTAATAAATTAGTGATCAAGACAGATGAGAATAGTGAATATACTGAACCTAAATTATAGCTTCCTTACGTAGGATCGTGATTTCACAATCTTCCTTGTGACAAGTGTTGTAGTTCTGCTGCATTGTCCAGTTAAATGGTTGCAATAGTTAGTGTTCTGTTTGAATTGGTCTATCACTGATTAATAATTAATATACATTCTTTAAACTTATTGTGGTAAAGTGTTTGTTAGCTTGATCTCCTAACTATTTTCAAACCTATTGGTCCTTATTTGAATGAAGTATGACGTATACCTTAATTACTGCATCCTCTATAGTAGTGTCTCTGGAAAGAGATTAGCATTATACTGTAGAATCTTAGCTGTCAGACAGAATCAGTCTTTAACTGATCTGTACTTCTTAAATGAAAGTTCAGGCTAGTATTCTGATCATGGTCAGATGTATCACAAAAAACCCTCATAGGATATGTTTCCCTTGCTTGACAAAGTATTGAACATGTGGCTCATACTTTCCTTTATCTGCAGAATAAGGAGACCCAACTAGTGTAGGTGACATGTGGTGTTTCCCTCATTGTTGAGAGTAGCTACAAACCTAGCCACCTAAATTGAACAGTAAAGTCTAGCTTAATCTCAGCATGAAGACATAATTTATGTTTATCATATATGAAAGTGGTATCCTGTCTTTCCACTGGATAGTGTTCAAATGTGAACCCTTTCTTAAAGCTCTTATATCAGGGGTACCCAACTTGGAAGGAGGTGGGGGCCGAAATTAAGATTGGCTAAGGTTGTCTGGACTGCCAATAGTTTTAAAGTGAAATGTAGGACACTCAAGAGACATTTTCTTTTCCTTTTCTTCCTTCTTCCCTCCCTCCCTTCTTTCTTTTCTTCTTCCCTTCCTTCCTTCCTTCCTTCCTTCCTTCCTCCCTTTCTTCCCTCTCTCCTTTCTTTCTTCTTTCTCTCCTTCAGTTCTTTCAATTCTTTCCTTGCTTCTTTCTTTCCTCCCTTACAGCCATTCTATAAAGCAGGGTATTTCAGTTAAAATCACTTAGATCTATTAATTCAGACTTTTGCTTATCTTGAAATCACATTAATTATAAAAAACAATACTTTAGTGTTACAAGTTTCAAGTTTATTTATTTACGTTAGCTGACTATGCTTTTGCACACAGTCATAAAGCAATCCAAGAAACATAGATAACACAGAACAATTCGACCCTGGCAGTCACAGAGGAGGGGGGGGGCAAAGGCAAGGGGGTGAAGGTAGATCCAGGCAGAGGAGGAAGAGGACAATAGCAAGGGGCTGAAGGCAGATCCAGGCGGAGGAGGAGGCGGGAGCAAAAGCAAGGGGATGAAAGCAGTTCCAGGCAGAGGAGGAGGAGGAGGACAAAAGCAAGGGGATGAAGGCAGATCCAGGAGGAGGAGGAGGGCAAAAGCATGGGGATGAAAGCAGTTCCAGGCAAAGGAGGAAGAGGATTATATCTTGTCACCAAGTGATTTCAACTCTGGCCTCACTGCTCCAGGTTGAACTCTACCAACTACACATGTGATAATAGTGTTCCTGTCCTTGAAGAATGAGCATGCTGTTTTTACATTTCCTTGTAGTCTAGATCTGCCCTTTAGAAAATAAGCAAACTAGTCAAAAAGGAAATGTAAAAACTGCATGATCAAGGAGAGGAACACTATTGTCACAGGTGTAGTGGGTAGAGTTCAGCCTGGAGCAGTGAGGCCAGAGTTGAAATCCTTGCCCAACTGTGAAACTCAGAGTGACTTTGGTATAGTTACTTTCCTTGCCCTCTCTTAGATTGAAATGTTCTCTCTGAAAGCAGAACATCAGCACAAGGCTTTCCTTGTGCTACACAACCTTTCCTTCTCTCCTTCTTCCCCCTCTCCCCATACCAAACGAAAAAGAAGGGCCCAAAGCCCAGACAAGGCCTCCTGCCATGTACTCCGTAGCCTTTTCTTCTCCCCCCCCCCCACTTCCTCCTCCCCCCGCACTCAGGCTCTCTCGCTATCTCTAGCTCTCTTGCACTCATGTTGCTAAACTCATGCTCTGTCTGCCCTCCTGTCTCCTCCTCCCTACAAAAAGCTCCTCCCTCTGGGCCTGCCTGGCCAATGGGGTGAGAGGAGCTTAAGCCTGCCCCTCAAAAGCTCCCCACTTGGAAGCAGACTAGACTCCTGAGTCCCTAGTCCTCCAAAGCCCTGAGCCAGGACTCAGGGAGCGAGGACATCATCCAGCTCTGTACAATTGGGCTGCCAAAAATCCTGTGGCAGGCCGCTTCCAGCCCCTGGGCATGCACATGTTGGGCAGCCATGTCTTATATGCTTGATTGATACATTGTTTATAATTAATTAATTGGATTTTGACACATAGTACTATATGTCAGTAGTTGAATTTAAAAAAACCCAAACACTTAGTATATATTGCAATAGAGTCAGCATTGTGTAGCACCTTGAGCAGACTACAACACTGAAATGCTGGGGTTCACTCAACCATGGAAGCCCACTGGATGACCTTTGGCAAGTCTCTATCTCTGCCTAACAGAAAGGCAATAGCAAACCTTCTTTGTATAAATACTAGCAAGAAAACAAATACATTGTGGCATAACATAGACTAAATGCTGCTGTCCTATAAAATCTTTGATCTACTGGTCTATAATGAAAGGTGGACTCTTCTTTTCATGAAATACAATTTAGAATATTATGCTATATTGATATTCTGCTGTCATGTGCTCTGCTAAAAGTAGTATAAAATCTTACTTCATCAATAATACTTTTCACTGTTGGCACTTCAACTAGACTTTTCTATCACGTAACTTCAGGTGAACTGGCTTCTAATGTTAGCTGAGATACTGCTTTCCTTTCCTCACTGCACACAACCTTAGCTTAAGGCAGCAGGACATACTGCCATATTCAGTTAGCCAGCTGTAGTTTTTGCTTCAGAAAAAAGGAAGAGACATCATCTTCCTAGACATCTAGTAAGTATGAGGGAGTATCCAAAAGTTTTAATGATCACCTTTTGACAGAAAGTTTGTTTTGTAGTTGTTAACTTATCTCTATGTAGTCACTATCTAAATTTACACATTTTTCCAGCATATCTTGACCCTCCGAATTTCTGATATTGTAGAAGTCTGCAGATTGTGCTTTACGAGGGGGTATCGTAAAGTAATAATTATCACCCAGAAGTTATTATGGCATATTGATGAAATTTTGTCAATGTCATCATTGGTCCCTAAGTACACGTTGCTGAGAAAATCAACTCATTGTGTCCTTTATTTTTGTGACTGGCTCTGCCACAAGTTACTAAAGTGTAAAATCTTCATCAGGCATAATCTGCAGACTTCTACAATATCAGGTATTCGGAGAATCAAGATACACTTGGAAAAATGTGTAAATCTAGATAGTGACTACATAGAAATACGTTAACAACTACAAATCAAAACAAACTTTCTGTCAATTTTTTAAAAAGGTGATCATTAAAACTTTTGGATACCCCCTCGTATACTGGAAGTTTGGATGTATGATGGCTGTTCCTTTTGCTAGCTGGAGAACTACAGCTGGATAGTGTTCAGTAGGCACATGATGCCATCTCTGGCCATTGGTTGGCTTTGGGAATGCACTTTGATGTCTCACCAGCAAATAGATATGATATAAAAATGTTAAAACAAACAAGCAAACAAACAAAAAACAAAAACAACCAACTCAAAACAATGGAGGAGCAGTGAGGCCAGTAATAAGGGGTTATTTTACAATACATTCACATTGAAGTTGTATCTGGATGAGATTGTTGTGCAAGGAGATACTGAATATTTTCTTCCGCGGTGACCAAAAATGTATACACTAGTGGCCATTATGTTTAGGAAGTAGGCAATCATGTCAATTTTTGAATGTGAATATGTTGTAAAATATCCTGCTTAATACTCTTCTTCTGTTTTTGCTTTTGTATTACATCTGATGGAGAGACTATCTTATAATTGTCTGTATAGCACTTCAGGTATCTGATGAGTATCCAGTTTCCATACTTGTATCGAATAGTGAATGTGTTTCTATGAATTAGCTGGAGTACAGATGCCTTTTGGGTTTTGCAGTTTAGGAAGAGGCATTTAGAATATTCAGCCAGAGAGTCTTTAGGCCTCACTGAACTACAAACCACAAAATGCAAAAGGAGGCAGTCAGAGCAGTTAAAGTGGAATAGCAACGCTTTTAACAGTGTAGTGTGATAAATCAAGGCATTCATTTTGGTAAAATTAACAACTTAATTTACTGAAATTACTTGGTTGACTCTATGTTAAGATTTATGATAGTTTTAAAGATTCAAAAATTACCTCAATTTTTCCATAGTACACAATGGCCTAAAGAAAACTTTCTTAAGGTTAAAAGTTTAATAAAGTCTCTTCTTTTGAGTTCTGAGAAGGAGTCATAGAAAATAAACACTGAATCATAGTGTTGCTTACCCCTGTCTTATGACACCAACTGTTCTGGGTCATCTTCTTAGTTTGCATTAGTCAGTATGAACCATGGGCAATTTTTGTTTTCTTCATTGCTGAATGACAACAAGAATTGTGAGCAAAATCCCTTCATTTTTATAACTGTGTTTTTATTTATTTATTTTCCACCTTTTCCCCAATGCTGGGATTCGGGATGGTTTATAAAGTTAAATCAGGTACACATTTAATTCTACATCATTAAAATATACAAAAGTTAAAATATAATTAAACTGTAAATAGAATTAGTGTGGAGCCAGCATGGTATAGTGGTCTGAATGTTGGACTATGATTCTGGAGATCAGGATTTGAATCCCTGCTCAGCCACAGAAACCCACTAGATGACCTAGTCACATTTCCCAGCAGATAGGGTGCCAGCATCCTGAATTCTGGGTTAGCTCCTCCTACTTCGCTCCAGTAGGCATGGACTGTTTTAAAACAAAAGGCCGGCCCCTATAAAGGGAGCTAAGCCCCACCTGAACCTCAGTCTTGTTCCTGCCTATGCAGCGCTCCTTGCAGGACTTCTTCGAGCCAGCGAAGCTTTCTTTCGAAGCGGATTGAACTTTTTCTTCCTGGCCTGAACCCCATCTTGGGTGCCCTCGGGAGAGGGCCTCGGGCGGGAGCCAGAGTCTCCCTGGGGTTGCAGAAGGCTCCCCATCCCCTGTCCGGACCTGGCCGGCCCCCGTAACCGCCAAATGGCCCAGGGAGGAGGACGAGGCCTCCTCGTCCGATTCTGAGGCCGAGGTAGGCCAGGTGCTTTCCTCCAGGAGGCCTTGGAGGCTTGGTCAGTGGCAGGACTGTTTTAAAACAGTCCCTGCCTACTGGAGCGATGTAGGAGGAGCTAACCCAGAATTCAGGATGCTGGATCCTTGTCTGCTGGAAATGAACGTCTCACAGGTGAGTACCAACATTTGTTTCTCTCATCCACAGACGAAGGCAATGACAAACCCCTTCTGAACAAATCTTGCCAGAAAAACCTGTGATAGGTTGCCTTAGGGATGCCATAAGTTAGAAACAACTTGAAGGCAGACAATAACAACAAATAATAGAATTACAAGCAATTTAAAAACACATGCATTTTTAAAAGGATGCCCAGTACAGACACCACTTCACATTACTAAAATCTCTTATATGTGAAAATTTGGTTCCCAAAGGCCTGTTAAAACAAACAAACAAACAAACAGTCTTGCTCGGGAAGGCAGCATGGCAGACACCAGACTAACCTCTCCAGGGAGAGAAGTTCCAGAGGCTGGAAACAGTCAGGTGGGAAAGCTAGGGATTCCCCTGAAGGTCACAAGACACACACAGGCTCATATGAGAAAACAGTGTGCTTTGGGTAAATTGTGCCTGACCTGAGGAGGGCATTATATGACATAACCAGCACTTTGAATTGTGTCTGGAATCAGACTAGTAGCCAGTGGAGCTGTTTTAACAATGGACTGTATGTTTCTTATACCTAGCCCCAGATATTCTTTTGTTCTTTGAGCTACCTGAAGTTTCCAAATGCTTTTCAAAGACAGCTCTGCATAACATCCAAGGATAGCCGTGTTGGCCATATAGCAAATCCAATAACATCCAAACTATGATATCTTTATTGGGCCAACCAAAATGCACAATATGCATGTTGCAAGCTTTTCGAAGCTCCACTGGCTTCTTCATTAGGCAAGGTGTTAAAAATCATACAGGAGGAAAAAAAATTATATCATATGTTGCAGTATTTCAAATGGGATACAACTAAGACGTATGACAGTGTAGCCTGATCTGACTTCTCTAAGAACAGCTATAGCTGACACACAAGCCTTTACTATGGAAATGTACTCCTGGTCGCTGCAGAAACCTGAGGTTCTATGGTAGTTCAGGTATAATCTCAGTCAGTAAACTCATGTCTTCAAAAAGAGTGTAAATACATCCAGCACAGGCTGAATCCCTGTTCCCTGTTTTTGACTGATCAGGAACATCTATCTTGTCTGGATTAAGTTTCAACTTGTTTGCTCTCATCTAGTCCATTACTAACGACAGGCACCAGTTTAGAAGCGAAACAGCTTCCTTTGGTTGGGATGGAAAGGAGTAATAGAATTGAGTGTCAACTGCATTCCAGTGGCACCAGACTCCATACCACCAGAATACTCTCAGTAGTTTCATATATATGTTAAACAGCATATTTAACCGGGGGCGGGGGGGGGGGGGCTGAACTGAACCTTAAAAAGTGTCCTTTAGCCAGGCCTGAAAATGAATCAAATGTATCTAAATAGTTAGTCTCATCCTGGAATCCCTGGAGGTTGGAGGCTACTCCATGTCCAGTGCCTTGCTCAGAAATGAAACGTTAGAAAAATGACCAGTAGTTATCTTGCATCCAACTTATTTTAGAGACCGCCTCCTCCCATATGAGCCCCCGCGTACACTTCAGTCCTCTGGGAGGAATCTGCTTCAGCCTATAAAAACTAAGTTGTCCCAGACCTCCCAGAGGGCCCTTTCTGCTATTGCTCCCAGGCTGTGGAACGACCTGCTGGATGAGATGCGTCTTATTACAACCTTGGAAGGCTTTTAAAAAGTGACGAAGATACATGTCTTCTGGCAGGCCTTCCCGGATAGTAATTGATCTCCCACTGTCTGATGACCCCTCCCCCCCGGTCCCCTATCCGGCTGCCTATATGGGAATTTGAAAGATCATGTATTTTAGATCTTGATTGTTTTAACTATGATTAGTTTAATACTGTTTTAAGGGGAGGGAGGTGGATATGTTGGAGGATTTTAACTGCATATGTTTTTAACATGTTGTACCCAGCCCCGATTGCTCGCTCAGAGGGGCGGGTAAGAAATAATAATAATAATTATTATTATTATTATCATCCAATATGGTGGGATCAGCACAGGGCTTTTTCAGCAATTGTCTTACAACTGCCTTCTTCAGGCATGATGGAGGTCTGCCTTTTCTCTCTACAAGTTTGTCAAGTTATAGCCAGTAACTATGATTTCACACTAGATGTACCACCAGCCTGTTTTCCCCCCACTATTGGTTTTTCTTAGTTCTACAGCACATATCTGGTATAAACCTTCCCCCTCCTCATTACAGTGCTCCCAAATACTTTTATTTATTTATCTCCAGAGGTCAGATGTAAAGAAAGGATAAATGTGTAAAACATTCCAAAAGTCTACCTCGTGCCATAATAAAAACACTACTGTAAATTCAGTGTACATGCAAGTTACTATGATAGCAGAGGTTTTTGATGTTTACTGGAAAGTAAACCATACAAGGCCTTAAAATGAAAGCATAGGCAAAAGTAGAGCTGTGGTTGAAGTCAGCATGCTGTACGTGTACTCACTTCAGTGAATCTGGCATATACATGAAGAGCTTCAAACAGTACTTTTACTGTGATGGCAAAAATGAAGGCAGAACTTAGAAAAGATTTATTTTAAAAATAAATAAGGGTAAATTAGAAGCTTCTTTTTGTTTCACTAATTTAAACCCACGTCCTATAGACTTTTCTGTCGCTGGCTGTTGAAATACTGTTTTTAAAAATAAAAGTGGCAGTTTGACTGTTTTAGAGTTTGGATAACAAAATTGGGCATTGGAGTTAAAGGCTAATGTTCAGCATCCAAATCTTAATTTTATGTAGGCAAGATAGGCTTTAACTTGGGAATTGGAACCTTTTAAAGATACTGTTGCTGGCAGAAATCCAACAGGCACAGACTTCCTCTTTGTAGTTGAACTATATCCTTTCTGTTGCTTCCATCTGTTAAGGCTAGTTTATTAAACATGTTTTCTGTGTTCTGCAAAGTCATAATCAGTTTGAAAAAAACTTTTGTTTATGATACCTTTTTGCAATAAAGAATCTGGTCTAAATCCAGTTGTTAGTCTCCAGTTCCAGTAGAGTGCATGGTATCATTTATGGGGATTATTAAGTAAACTTAATTTCTATTGATTTAGTGGGCCTACTGTAGCTGAGACTAAACATTAGATTTAGCTCCTCTGTATAAGCCAGAATCCTGCTACTAGTATTTGTATTCATATAGAAATTTTTAATGTGGTCTTGGATAATAAGTAACAGTTTAAACTCACTTTAACATCTTTATTTCAGTATTTAAAATAAAATAAAAAAGCTGGTATTCTTCCTATATAAATGCTTTAAATGTCTTTGGGGACCCTTTTTAGCACTGAAATATTAATTAAAATTATATAAATTATAAAGAAACTGGTATGGTGTAGTAGTCTCAAACATTTATTCAAATCGCTCCTGTTAAGGCACAGAAGATTGACCAGAAGTATTGATGAAAAATATCAGCACATTCCCAAACCCAACTAATGTATCTGTCTTGGTAGAAATAGCTGTTGTTGTTGAGAAAATACATAGCCTTGCAGGGATGCCCAGGAGACTGAATGACAATCAAAGGTTTTGTTTTTGTTTAGGCGGGGGATGAGCTGTTTATATTATCAGGTTGAAATCTGTGTAACCTAATAGTGAGTTGTTTTTCCTTCAAAAGGTATGTAAACAAATTTGGCTAGGATTATTTGATGATAGATCATCAGCAATTCCAGACTTCAGGGATCCTCAAAAGGTCAAGGAATTTCTACAAGAAAAATATGAAAAGAAAAGATGGTTAGTACATATCTTATTTCTTTATTCATTTAAAACTACACTTTGTTTTTCAGATGAGTTCAAATGTGTTAATTTTGCTAACATGATAGTAATTTAAAAGTACACCTGTTTTTGTTTACATCATTGTTTACTGCTTGGATGCTTTGCGGGAGAATTACTTTTTCAACTCTTTCCTGTTTTCCCCTGTAACTCCCAGTGCAATGCCCAAAGATGATGATGATGATGATGATGATGATGATAGGAAAAGGGAGAGGTGGTGGGGAAGGGGGAAAGATACTACAGTGACCCCAAGCCACTTTCCACGATGACAGCTGAGACACCCTGTCCCACGTGATTGTTTCCAAAAGTTAATCATGGTCATGTTGGAAAGCAAAGAACTGGGCTCCAGCCATTGTGTCCTTTTCTTCCTGTAGATGCTTTTTGCATAATGTATTTTGTGCAATTTGATTAGCCCATAAGGTATTACTCTTTTGTGGATAGAATGCTTCTGGGCTCTCTAGGGGGTCTTAATGAAGGAACAAGATGACACAACTGGAGGTCATAATTTTCCTTCCATTGTGACCAGACAATTGATTAAAACTTTCTCTCCTTAAAGGTAAAAGGAATAGAAACCTCCCCTTCCCATAATAGGCTTGGAAGTTGGAGCAAGTGGGTAGAGACCAAGAGGAATGGTGTTTTTTTTTGTCTTGTTTTGTTCTTTTGTGTAACTTTTGCCTGGTTTTGAGATGTGTGTTTCTTTGAACATTACCAGTTCTTTTCTCTGAAATGCATATTTGGTTGTGCTACATGAAGAAATATGTACAGTCACCCCTGCATTTTCATGGATTTGAGATCTGCGGTTTTGATTATTCACAGAAGGGCGACCTCCATTAAAGTTAATGGTGCACGCGCCTGTGACATGTGCACATGGCCGCATGCAGGAGCATGCAGCCATTCAAAGCTTTGGGGCTTGAATATACATGGATTTCCAAATTCACAGGGGGGGGGGCAGAATGGATCCCCTGCAAATTCGGAGGGAGGGCTATAGTTTGGTATTCAACCTCTACCTATTTAATTATGGGGAAAAATGATTCATATTTTGAAACTAGGCAGACCCCTTGGGAAGCCATTTTGTGACTGTGCAGATCTTCCAAGCAGGCAGACCAGTTTCCAAGACTTCAAAATATGAACATGAGCTCCAAAAGCACCACCTTAAAAGCATATCTGCTGTTGGGTTTTTGGGAATTCTCTGCCTTTCCAGGTGTTAAGGCATTTCTGTCAAGGGTTAAATGTTTTGTTCTTCTTATCATACATTTAAATAACAACCTATTCCAAAACTTTCTTGCATTGAGCATAAGAATGAAACAAACCCAGGCAAATTTTTTTTAAAATAAAAAC
Organism: Urosaurus nigricauda; assembly: GCA_034509955.1. NCBI lineage: Eukaryota > Metazoa > Chordata > Lepidosauria > Squamata > Phrynosomatidae > Urosaurus > Urosaurus nigricauda. Next base: position 240,745,247 of record JAOEGL010000003.1, read on the forward strand.
TTCTTCTTAAATATACAGACAAAATGTTTGCTACACAAACTGGAATGTAAATCTTCCATGCCTTTAGGTAAACAGTTGTGGGAGCTGCATTGCCTCTACTGGGTCTTTGAAAGGCCATGCCTTCCCATTTTGTTTTGCTTATTTAAAAGTATTTATTGCCTTTTTTCCCACCAGGAGATGAGCTAGTCAACATTTTGGTTCAATTCCTGGTTAAAAAAGGCCTCTCCTGGCCTTAAAATGGCTGCAAGCAGGCAAAAATGTGGCAAGATAGCATCTCTATCCCATGCGAACGATGAAGGACATTTTAGACCAAAAAAAGAAAAAAGTAGGATGCTTTTGGAATGGTTGGATGCTGTTGGCCTGGTGTACTTTCTCCATGTTTGCCTTCATACACAATAATTTTTCTACATACATACATTGGTACTGCTTCTCTTTACGGAGACATACAGACCCAATAAACATGTACATAAAATCAGAGTTGACACAGATATTTATAATATATTCCAATATATTATGTGCAATATACCATGGTTTTTCCACTGTGAAATTGATATTGATATGAGAGAGAATTTGATGGAGAAATCTATAGGGATGCTTCTAATGAAATACAAAGGTTCCTGTAGAATTCTTTTATGATTTTAATTTAGTATGTTGTTAAGTGTATACCTTAAAATTTTGTCACAAAATCATCCACTTTTGTAACTTTTTTCAAATGTAAAATGTGTTCCATTTGATCAGCTTGGAGCTGGTGTAATTAACCACTGACATAAACATATACAGTGGTTCCTCTGGATTCGCGTGGGATATGTTCCTACCCCATCCCCCCGTGAATCCGAAATTTCGTAAATATTCAAGTCCCATTCTCCCCAATGGTGGGCCACCATTGGAGACAGTGGGACTCCTCCCTCCCTCCCTTCATTCCTTCCCTCCCTCTCTCCTTCCCTCCTTCTATACCTCCCTCCTTTCCTCCTCTCTCTCTCCCTTCCTCTGGTGCCAGGGCCGCTGGGGCCTGTAATTCACATCAGCCGCATGGGGACTTGCTTTCCCAGCAGCACTTGAGACCCGGTTTGTGCATGCCCCACCCCCTCCTCCACAGCCAATTGACATATGGTGAGCCCATTGGCCGCAGCAGAGGCAGCAGGAAGGGACATGAGCATAACAGGCCCCGAGTGCTTCTGGGAAAGTGAGTCACCATGCATCTGGCATGGATTACAGGCCCCGACGGCCCTGGCACCAGGGGGCGGAAGGAGGGAGGAAAGGAAGGAGGGAGGGAAAGACAAAATAGCAAGTCTGTGGGTATTGAGGGATGAGTGTAGTATTGCAGAGTTGCAAACATACTAAACACAACTGATCTTGCCATCTGCCTCCATTTACTGTTTACCTGGTACCCTAAAACCAGGATTGGTGCAGGTTTTCAAATGATTTATAACAAATTCCAAACTTGTCAACTGTAGTAGCAATAGTAAGTACAATTCTATACTGCTTATCAGTGCACTTAAGCACTTCCTAAGCGGTTTACAAAGTGCAAGCTAATTGCCCCCCAACAATCTAGGTACTCATTTTAGCGACCTAGGAAGGATGCAAGCCTGAGTAGAGCTTGAGCCCTTTTTGCTGGTATTGAACTCACAACCTTCTGGTTTATCAGTGAGTGGCTGCAGTACAGGCATTTAACCACTGTGCCACCATGGGTCCTGTTTGGAGCCTGTTTGGAGTTTTATTACAGTGGTCTAGTCTTAATCATAACTGTTTAAGACTTTGGACCTTGGAGCCTCTTGTCATAATATTGTTCAGAGGTGAAGGTTAGCAGAAACAGCATCTGGATTTCAGTGGATTATATATTGGAAGCTGCCAAGAATATAATTTTTGGAATAGTTATCATTTACTAACAATAGATTTTGGAAATACAGTCTATTAAATACACAGTGCATATATCTGCATTAGGTATGTTCCACCAGAACAAGCAAAAGTTGTGGCATCTGTCCATGCATCGATATCTGGGTCCTCTGCCAGTAGTACAAGCAGTACACCTGAAGTCAAGCCACTTAAATCTCTCCTGGGAGAGTCTGCACCAGCGTTGCACTTAAACAAGGGCACACCTACCCAAGTGAGTAATATGGCAACAATCCTACTTAATGTAAATATGACATGTTAAACCAGTATCTTATCCAGTGGTGGTATTCAGCTCCCAGTGTATTCTGTCTCTCAGCCTCTGAGATATAGGTCACATTTCCACTTCCTCATTGACCAGCCTCTTATTCAGCTCCATGCCAATTCCAGAGTTTCCTTGAATTTCATTTTGTTTTGTCCTTCCCTGCTGTGTTTTGCTTCTTTCAGTTACAATTAATTTCAGCCATCCTAACTGCCTGCTTAGCACTCCTATCTTTTCTGTTGACAGCACAAATCCTTAAGTACAGTGTAGCTTTTCCATAGCCAGTCATAGTTTCATTATCCCCTCCTTTCCTGTATATACTGTATATACTCGAGTATGTCAATCTCATGTACAGGTCAGGTTTTGGAGCCAAAATTATGGATTTTGACATGACCTGTGGGATAATTGGGGGTAAAACTTAGGAGAACAGTCAGGCTGGAAAAAAGGCTTGAGGAGTGAGTGCCTTCCCTTCCCTGCCATCCCAGCCCAGCTGTCCCTGTATTGACCTGTATATAAGCTGACTCAGGTTTTTGGGGTCACTTTTTGGGCACAAATTTCTCAACTTATAGTCGAGTATATATGGTACATCTGCCCTTAGGATGTTGTGTTTTCTACCTATATGTGATTCACATTCTTATTTTACAGTCCACTGCCTCTTCAGCTCTGTTGTACAATCCAACTTGTCTGTAGACTCTCAGCATCTATGTTTCTTGAATTCTGGTATGTTTCTCTGTTCAAGTTTCTAGTTTTTAATCTGCCTAACATGTTCACAGAGGTATGCCTGCATTTAGGAACCTTCCTGATTGAATTTTTTTCTTGGTTAAATTCACAGTGCACAAAAGTTGACTGTAACAATGTCTTTTCTCACAAAAATGATTGACTGTTAGGCACATCAGAGGAGTAAGTGAGGGACTTTGTTAAAGCTGCTGTTGTTACAAATCCCTTAATTTATTACAAAGTACAATCTGGATGAAAAGTACTTTGCTTTATAAAAGTGGTGTGTCCCTACACATTAGAAGAAAAACTGGATTGGTTTGTATTCATGCTTGTTTAGACAACTATAACTTCTTGTTTACAGTCTCCTGTTGTAATTCGGTCTCAAGGACAGTCCCAAGAAAAGAAACAGTTTGATCTTCTCAGTGACCTTGGTTCAGACATATTTGCTGCTCCTGCTCCTCATTCCACGGCGACAGCAAATTTTGCTAATTTTGCACATTTCAATAGTCATACAGGTAACAATATTTGTTCTGTTCTGAACAATATTCTGTTCTCTTATAGATAAAACCCCCCTGAAATTCAGCATTTTTGAATATAAATAGAATACCTCTGTGTTGAAAATTCAGTAGTTTAAGTAATTTGTTTCAATAAGAATTGTTAGATTATAGAATTATAAGTTTGGAGTTGGTCATTAAACAGAACAAGTAACAATACGAATCTATCAGAGTATATAAACAAAGCAGGAAATTCAGTCTGTGAAAAAGTAGACTGGACTGATTTTGTCCCTCTTAATTCTAAAATAATTGGTAAGATTTGACAGAGTTAAAGGAAAGAAGATATAGTTGTTATTTATAGAGATTATTGTGGATTGCAGTTAATGTTGACCAAGCATGTGGCTGAACTAACATTTAAAAAACAGCAATGAGAAATCCCTCATGATTTGGAGTCTGCTGCTTTACATGAAAAAGATGGTTGTAGTTTGTTTATACAAAAGCTTCTGTCCGACGTGTATACTGTTTTCACACCACTCAGAGAGGCTAATAACAATTAAAATCAGATACAAAAAACAATAGATTTATATATAATATGGTAAAATTGAAAAACTAAGGTGTAAATTTTTAAAAAGTACTATAAAAATTAGTTGACTAAATGAAGAGCTGCCTGTGTAGTGGGTATTTGCCATATGGACAAATGTTTCTGGAGACGATGCCAATTTAGCCTGCTCAGGCAAAGAATTCCACAATTTTTGTTTGGCCATGGTCCTTTCTCTTATTCACATCAGTTGTGCTTATATCATAGATTGGATACAAAGATATCAGATATCTGTCCTCAGATATATAAGGATCTAGGTTGACTGGTATGGGAAGACAGTATCCTGGGCTGAAGTCATTTAACACTTTAAAGATCATAATTAGCACTTAATTGTGCTCAGAAACAAACAGGTATCTGATGCAGTCTCTGCAGAATGGATGTAAGAGAAGCATAGTAAGCATTCACCAGTATTCTTGCTGTTGCACTCTGGAACAGCTGTAATTTCTGATGATATTTCAAAGGTAACCTATATGGAGTGTGCTGCAATAACCCAGTTGAGACGTGTCATCATGATGCATTCTTACTTGAAGAACTTTAATTTTGCCTGTACACTCTGGATAGTCATATCTGGTGCATCCCATTTTGGGAGAAAAGTGGGATATAAGTGCAATTAATAAATAATCATAGAAAAACCCTTAGTTTGTGAGTTGATTCTGTAGTTTAAAAGTGGGCAAACTATATTTTTGGAAACTTTGCCTAATTTCAGAAGCCCTCTCTTGGCGATCAATACGTCTGGTAAGAATCTTCTATCTTTCTCTGGGCAGTCTGATGGGAAGGAAGGTGACACTGAAGAAATGATAGAATGAGAAATGGTACTAGCAATAATAATACTTTTGGTTCTGACTTTGACCCTCATGTGTTTCATCCTGTCCTCTGCTGGCATGCAGCCTCTGACTGATTATCCATGAAGGAAATTTACCTTCAGAAGAGAGAATGTCCCCCACCCCAATCCCAGTCTAAAAGTAACACCTTTAGGCCTTTGTACCCATTTAAACCCATAGTAATGGAAAACGATGACCCAATTTCCATTGTTACATCACATGCAGTAGAAGAGGGGTATCATCTGTGATGATTTCATCAGAGGAAAAAAGGAAAGATGAATATTTTCAAGGGTGGGTGCCTTTTGTGACAAATTCCTGTGGAATATTTTTTTCTTCTTTTTAACAATGTAATTACCATCATCTCTCCTTTAGAGAGCCTGCCATGTTCTGCTCCCCCATAAACCCTTGCTTGGCATGGTTTTTCATCATAATGCCATTCTAGTAGCATTGCTGATTGTAGAGGGGGAGGGATGGCAGTCACCAGTAGTTGTGTAGTAGTATTGTTTGTTTACTATCTGTTAGATGGCTTTTATTTAAAAAATACTTTTTTGAATCATTATAAGGTTTCAAGATGAAAATTTTATACAGGGAATATAATATATATGTAGGACCTAAATACCCTAAAGGCACCAGAGTAAGGACAGCCTGGGTTAGTACTTGGATGAGAGACCACCAGCAAATATCAGATGCTGTAGGCCAGTAGTTCCCAAACTTTGATCCTCTACGTGTTTTGGACTTCAGCTTTCAAAAGCCCCTGACAGCTTGGTCAATAGTGAGGAATTTTGGGAGCTGAGTCCAAAACATCTGGAAGACTAAAGTTTGGGAATCACTGCCGTAGGCTATATTTCAGAGGAAGAAACTAGCAAAACCACCTTTGAGGATCCCTTGCATTAAAAAAAACCCTATGAAATTCACAAGGTCCCCATAAGTCAACATGAACCAGAAGGCCCACATGCATGTGCACACACACACACACACACACACACTGTAGAATCCCAAAGTGGAGATAATTGGAATGATTAGTATTTATATGGTCTGTTAAATTGCTCAAAGTGCTTTGCATACATAATTGTGATAATCATTACAGCAATCCTTTAAGGGCATATTCATAATCTCTTAATTCACATAGGGAACTGAGTATACAGACTCAGTAAGCAAACTGAGGTAAAGCCATGACTGAGGCAAGGTGTGAACCACACATATCATTTCATACTAGTTTTCATATATTAATTTAATATATTTATTTTTATGCTCATGGTATGCAAAGAGAATCCTCTTTTTTTTTTTTTAATAAACTAGGATATGGGTGTGTAATTCCAGTCTGATATGGTTGATTACTTAGGAAGTAAATCTCTTTGTGGTACTGTTTTTGTGTGGCTGAGAATAATGCTGCATGTGGGGCAGACTGTGAGTACATTGAGAAGGTTTGGAGAAGTTGAGGGAAAATCAGGACAGAAATAAAGAGGTTGAAATAAGTGAATAGAAGAAGCAGTAGAATACCGTGATGGTAAGGATAAATGAAGAAGAAAGTAAGAATAGTTTTGAGAAGGTAACAAGAAAGTTGTACAGTTCTCTGAAGAAGAAAAATAAGGAGCATATGCTATATTGGAGATGGAGGCTTTTTTTAAAAAAACACAGAAGATAGAGCAAAGAATAAGAGTAAAGCAGTGGCAAGAAAGCAAATATGAATGGAAATAATAGACAATGGCATCGATGAAAATCTGGCATTGATGAAAAGAAAGAGAAAGGTGAAGTTAGTGCTGTAGTAGATTGGAAAGGATAGCCGAAGAAAGATGAAAACCTGGAAAAGAGGCTGGGTAGTAGAAAAAGGTACAGCCTTGCTAAATTTGGGTCCTGTTGGGAATTCTATGAAATGTAACTTATGTAGTAGAATATTCAGGTGTGATCTTACAATCACAATGACAGGAGAGTGATTCTGTTGTATCATAATCCAGAATACATGTTTGAGCTTTGTATATGTCCCATAATCAAACTCTCTGTAGTTGTTTGTGGTTTACTATCTACCTTTTAAAATCTGCAAACATGTAAATAAACTAAAATTGCAAAGTTTCTGTTTTGATTTTGGCAGAATATATCAGGTATTAGTTGACCTTTTATGGATTAGCTGCTTAAATTTTTTGTTGGCTGTGTTGTCTCCTTTGTATGACAGAGAGCCTTCTTAAAGGCCAGGATCAAGAGAGCTACCTTAGGTGAGCTCACAAGTGTGTGTATGCTTACTAGTGTTATTAACTTTTCCTGGTTGTGCAATTCCTTGGTTTCAAAAACTGCTTGCCATGTAAAACAGGGCACTGCTGTTTAAGGAGCACAACACAGAACTTGTAGGCTGCTGTGGACTTTGACCAAAATGCCTTAAAATTGAAAAATTACTTGTCATTGAGAAAATGAGGCTGTCTTAAACTAGGGACATAGTAGCAATGAACATAAATCCATAGTGGCCCATTGCTCCCTGACAGTGATCAGCAGTTTATTAAGTAGAACAAAACATTTTGTTGATCTCCTAAATTTCCAGGGCATAGAAGACACTTTAAGCTAGTTTCGTGAGCTAAAATATGCCATGGTTTTTCTTAATGTTGGGGGGGCGGGGTTGCTTTCAGAAAAAGATTACTATCTTACCTATAAATTTATAGAAAGAATGTTTGGATGTACTGTGATCATTTGAGAAAGACAGACAGCAGAATATGTATTTTCCCTATATACGATTGAAATAAGTGATATTCCCCATAGAGGACAGGTAGGACTGGAGGCTATGTTTAAGAGAACTTTTGTCCCATATTCTATAATTTCATGATTGACAATTTATGTCAGTGGCATATTTGAGGTACAGCTACCCTCAAAGCTGCCATAATCTGAGTTCCGTTTATGATCTGCTTTTGTTTTCATATCATTAACATGTTTTGTTCATTTGCAATTTACAGCGCAGAACTCTGCAAATGCAGGTTTTGCAAACTTTGATGCATTTGGACAGTCTAGTGGTTCGAGTAATTTTGGTGGTTTCCCCACAGCAAGTCAGTCTGCTTTTCAGCACCAAAATACAGGTAGAAATGCTCTAACATTGTTAGTTTTTCTGATATAAGTTAATCTGGATGCATAGCTTAGACTATATATTAACTCCTTTCTGCATCTACTTTTTGTGACATACACACATTCTGAAGCTCTGGGGAAACCTGAAATGAATGCTTCTTTTTCTTTGCTATATTTGGCGTGGGTTGTTTTTTTCTCGCATGAACTTTTTGCACTGTATCTTCTTAATTCTCCCTACACATGAAATAAGTTGTGTCATATTTGTTGGCACTGTTGCATATTGGACCATATCTATGTTAAAAGGAGACTGTTTTCCATCTTCTAAAATAAAATTAAATGCATTTCAATTACAGAATAAATTTACTTAATCCAGCAGAAATATTTTAGAAGTAAAAGAAATCTCATGTGTAAGGGTTATTGCTTTGCTCTTTCATTTGGTTATGTTGTAATAATGTTTGCTTGGAATGACAAGCTGCTTGTCTTGATCTATGGCTGACTTATTTTCTTTTTCCCTTTTCCTTTTTTAAGTGTGTTGTCTTAAGATTTCCTTTTAAAATTTTGTTTTTCCCTTTTGTTAACTTTAACCCCTCACACAATTTCTGGCTGTCCAGCGTTCAGAACGCTTTCATCTAGCTGCAGTTTTGGTGAATTTACTACTTCCGCTTTTCCTCTCCAGGCTATGCGCAGTAAGTTCCACCGAAGTGGGAAATTTAGCTCACTTCATTTACAATGCCATTTTTTGTTTCCATTATCGTGTCCAAGTTTTCTTATATTAGCTCTTCCTTTAAAAGTATTAGCTCATAATTTATTAATTCATTTGTAACTGATTAAAAGTCATCCCTATATATATATATATATAGGGAGAGAGAGAGAGGGTGTCAAGCAAATTGTGTAAATTAAAAATGTAATTGAATTATCAGCATTTAGGAGAATCTCATAATATCAGGTTATCTGTATAAAACCAGTCCTTCTAATAGCTTAGGTGCTCGGGCCGAGAAATTTTTATTCTCATAGTCTTGTGTAGGAACCATATAAGCAAGCATTGCAGATTGTCCCAAGTCAGGCCAAGGTGAATGCCAGTTCTGTGAGGAAGGAGGCTAGTCATCTTAGAATCCCCACCAGTGGAACACATTGTTTTCTTTAATTGAGGTTCAGCTGTGTCATAACTGAGTGGAACTTTCTGATTTAAATTTTCAAATATTAAATACCGCTCTACTACAGGTACTGAAAAGAAGCTGTTCTTCAATGCTTCATGTGTACACAGTAAGAATCCATGGAATAAAAAAGTTTAAAAGTAACACTAAATCCTCAGGAACCTTAATTTTAACTTAACTTTCCAACCTTATGTTCTTTAAAGATAGTTCGTTGCTATGAGAAATGGGCAAAGATTGTTTTAGAAAAGGGATTCCTATTTAATCCCTATTTATGGTAGGAGGAGGCTTAAAATGGAATGCCCTATAATGTGAATTACTGAGGTTAGCTTGGCTGCAACACTGACTCTTGTAGTGTTCTGTTGTGATGTTAGTAAGCGAAGACCTGCAAATTTGGGAAGTAGAAAACATCTGTTTCAACTGATCAGTACTTGAGAATATGGGAAGCTTCTTAATATATGTGACCCTTAAAAATATCCACACACATGGTCACCAGTAACATTTGAAGAGACATTCATTGAACATGGAAGTATCCATCTTGTTTACTTATCTTGTTGCAGGTGGGAGCGCTGGATCAGTGAATGCTAACTTTGCACACTTTGATAACTTCCCCAAATCTTCCAGTGCTGATTTTGGAGCCTTCAGTGCTTCTCAGAACAACACAACTGCAGCCAGTAAAGCTGCAGTGAATAACCCGAATCTCCAGTCAGCAGATAAATACGCAGCTCTTGCTAATTTAGATAATATCTTCAGCACAGGGCAAGGTACTAATTCTTATTCTTTGACCTGTTCTCTTACGCTATATACCATGGCAATAGTGGTGTTCTGTGATGTTTTCATAGTCATAGTGAAGTTCCTAATGATAATCAGCTGCATAAAATGCCAATACCAATAGTGTTTTGTGTACAAATCTGGTACACTGGCAGTGATGCAAGCATATTTTATTGAGTCTTGTCAGAAAGTGTAGTTAATTATCTAATTTTACTGAGGATGAAGCTTCCAGGGAAACATCTTTTTAATGTAGCTAATTCCATGAGAGACATATAGTGGTGATGCTAGAAATAGTGGCCTTTGCATCTGACTAATTCTCCTGATAATTCTATCTTGTTCAACTATTTTTGTGTATTTTATAATGTGTTTATGATCCATGGCACAAAAAACCCTTATAGCTATTCAAATTATCTCATAATTAACACTTATTTGGGAGCTGATGTAATTGTCTCTGGACTTTTTCACATGGGAGGAATGTATCTCAATTTCAAAAGAAAGAAAGTGGGGCCAATTTGGAAATGAACACAATTACGTAGATAGTAATCACACCCATATAAGACACAACCCCCATCCCAAAGTCAAAGCAGTGCGAATGCAAAAGAAAGTATCACATGAGTACGTACCCATCATAGTCTAGAATTTGAATTAGCATCCCTGCACATGTGCAGTGAGGGCAGAATTGGAACGTGACTTTTTTACACTTCTGGCGGAGCTTGCTTGTGGTTCCCATGGTTTTGCCTTGTTTCACATTGTTTTGCTCATTCATTACCCTTTATTTTGCATTATTTAGGCAATTCACCGATTCAAAAACAGTCCATAGTAACCTTATACAGTAAATGGTTTGAGCATTGGACTATGACTCCAGAAAGCAGGGATCTAATCCCACTGGCTGACCTGGTGCAAGTCACACTCTGAGCCTCCTCAAAATGTGGCAATGGAAAACCCCATTTGAATAAACCTGCCAAGAAAACCCTGTGACAGGGTCATCCTAGGGTCATCTTAAGTTGGAAACGACTTGAAGACAAACAACAACATACAGTGGGCCCTCCCCTTACGCAGGGGGATCCGTTCTGCCATCCCCACACATAAGGGGAATTCCGTGTATGCTTGAGCCCCATTGAAATGAATGGGGTGAGTGTACGCTGCGTGCCATTATCCCTTCCGTTGCAGCTTTCAGCATATGCTGAAAGCCACGTATGGCACGGGCGCACTGTATTGGACAATAGGTCTTGGACAAGTCACACTCTCTCAACCTCGGAGGGTGGCCATGGCAAATCTCCTGTAAATAAACCTTCCCAGAGAACCCTGTGACAGGGTCGCCTTAGGGTTTCCCTTGGTTTTAAAGGACTTGAATGCAGAAACACTGGCAAAGCCAGGAGGGCGGGAGAGGGGAGAAGAGCTTATTACCAGGAAGGAACCCCCCAGGATCCAAATCTAGCCAGGCTCCTCCTCTCACTGTGGAGGCTCAGCACACAAATTCATCTCTCTGCGAAGCCAGCAAGGGCTTCTTTTTCAAGCGGGAAAACCTGGGGGGTGAGATCCTGTGATGCAAATAGCTATATATGGACTTGTTTTCACTGTGTTTGTTTGGTATCCCTAGCAGTAGGGAATCCCATTCTCACAGCCCACGCTGCCTTTCACGTGCCTGTGGACAGAATGGAAGAGGGGGTAGGAGACACGCTGGCAGCACAGGAGTACAAAGGAAAATTGCCTTCACTTTTCCCGCCCCTTTTCTCCCAGAGGGAGTAGCCAGGGAACACAGGGGAGAAAATTGCAGCAAAGGAGCTTGGGAATTGTAGTCCATACCTGGCAAATTGAACGTAACTTTGGAGTGGAACAGGATGTATAAATTCGATGTTTCCCAGAATTTACCCATCCCTGGGATGACCCACGATTGTGTTCGAATTGACTTACCATTGCCTTCAATTTTGTGTGATAATCTTTCATGAAAAAAAGCAAAACACCACAATTGCACCTGGAATGCCATTGCATTAACCTTCCAATTTTCCCCGTGTGAAAAAATCTTCTGTCTCAAATTGCAGAAAGGCAAAATAATCTGAAAAGGTCAGAGGGGCTTATGTACCCGTATTCCTCTAAAAGTCAGGGAAATAAAATTCACAGCAAATTCTGTGAAGTATTGTCATTCTAAGGCACAGTCTGTAATGTTCATAAGTGGAGGAGCAGCTGGTTTTATGTAATGTAATGTTTAGTTCGATGCTTCTCAAAGTGGTGGTCCATGGATTGGTGCCAGTCTGCAGGCCATCTGCTGCTGGTCCCTGGAGAGCTTGCAGAAAGGAAAAGAAACAGGTATAGCCAATGGGCATAAATATGGTACCAGTCCCTAGCACAATGGGGAAAAATAATTTGCTTGTTCTTTACATCAGATAGTTTAAGATGTACAGTTCTAAATTATGTTTCTGGATCATCATAATGAATATTTTCAGAGGGACCAGCTTTGGGGCAGAATGAGATAGTGTTACAGATAAGCTGAATTTGTGATTATCTTGAAAGTCTTTATATTTCAGTGCCATAATTCCTTCAAATAGCTCAAGGTAATTTACTCAGCTTCTGCCCAGCTCCTTCCATTGCAGCCTTGAGGTTATTTTAATTTATTTCATTGTAAATTTAATATTTTAACTTGCTTTGTAAGCTTGTTAAAAGGTGGGATATATATCAAATACATAAATAAATAACAAGTCCACAACAGTGCAATATGAACCTACATTTTCCTAGTCCTTGTTTAATAATCATAACAGCTATATCATCAGGTTTCGTAATGCTGTTACTCCAATTCCTTATTTTTTTCAGAGGTTTAATTTAGCTCTGCTCTCTGGACAGTTTATGCTGACAAAACAACAAAATAGGTAAAATCATAAAAATCACAAATTCTGCAATTAAATCAATTTTAATTTTAAAATAAAAGTTTAAAATAAGTTAAAATTAAAATCAGTTTTAATTCCCATTGTACAAATATTTATGTATTAAAATCCTAAAGAGTCTTTACTCGTAACTATAAAAAGAAAGGTAAAAATATACACCCAGTGTTGAGTGTCTGCTGGAATTTGTAACCTGATCTCTAAATGCTGACAGGATAATAAAATTCAACCATATTCAGGTCAAGCATAAGTGTATTAGGATTTGGATTTAGAATTAGAATTGTGATCTGAATCCAATTGGTGGTCTCAGTTATTGTAGTCCTATTGGATCAATTGTTGAGAGGTGAGTCATCACCTGTAGCTATCCCATTGATTCAATAGGTGTACTGTAGTTGTAACAGTCAGTAGAATTCAGGCCATATTTTGCTGTAGCAAATGAAGATTTAGGAATGCAAATACTCAAAATAAAGCCAAAGTGTACTGTAGGACACATTGTTCTTTTTCTTTATTTATTGGGTCTTTATTTATTTATTTATATTTATTTACGGTATTTATACCTCATCCTTCAGCCCTAAAGGCTCTCAGAGCAGCTTACAATTATTATTATTTTTAATTAGATGGTTCTTTGCCCTCAGGCTTACAATCTAAAAAGACACGACACTGTGATCAGGTCCAGCAGTTCTTCTCTCCCTCTGAGGCCATCATAGTGCCTTTTGGGTCAGTGACAGTAGCATTCTTTTCAGTATGCATAAATTACAATATATTAGTATAGAAACTGAGATAGTCAGTAAATAATAATTCACCTAAAAATAGAAAATTGCATATGTTCAATTCGGTTTCAAACTTGCATCCAGATTTTGTGGATAAGATCTTTACTCTTACCAATAAAAACCTTCCTTATCAAAAAGGACTTAATATCTGCAACTAGGTTGAGAGAAGAACTCTTTAACAGTAAGGGAAATTGCAATGTAGATTCATTTAACAGTGAAATATTTTTTATAAGAAAATAGTTTATTAAGCAGAAACTGATAGTTATTATTGCACTCCTTACTAAAGGTTCTGATGGTGCTACGATAAGTTTAACTCTGCAGAAAAACAATTACAGTGGGCCCTTCCCTTACGCTGGGAATCTGTTCTGGACACCCCACCCCCCTGCGTAAGGGAAAAATGTGTATGCTCAAGCCCCATTAGAAGTAATGGGGCTCATGCCCACGGCGTGCCCCATTACTTCTGGGGTGCGAGGGTTTTTTCCAACATGGCTTCCACTATCTTTTGTCAATATCCAGTGGCTTGTTCCTTTAATTTTCTAGACTCTTAAGACACTTGTTGGGTGGTTCACCATGTGAGGTCTGCTTCAAATGGCTGTTGCTATATGATGAGTCATTCATATACGGCAGTTCTTTTGTTCACATCATTTCTTCCTACTACCACAGACTTTGATTTTACCTCTTGAAGGGATACAAAGGTATGAATTGGATTGCATGTACCTGTACACCTTGATGCACCTATGCATAGTTGGATTGCATGTCCTTGTTCACCTAGATACATTATATTTGTAGTTTATTTAGGATTGGTTATAATACAGTGGCATTAAAGAAAGAAACTAGAAAACTCTAGACTCCAGAGCCTCTCTACAAGATTCATACTTCTGAAAAGGAGAATAAACTACTCAATTTGATAAAATGTTGGAAATGTAATCCTCCCCCCAACTTTTCCCTTGAAGGAAATAACATTGATTGAGAGTATGGATGTGTCTGTCTCACCGAAAATAACATTTAAAAAACAACAGCACATGGTTGCAGTTTTCTTATAGTAGATTGCACATGAAAATTTCATTTTGCTCAGTATGTTAACATGTTTTTAGAAACTTGTTTGAACTTTGATTCCACTGTCCTTTTTCCTAGGTGGTAATGAACAAGGAAGTGGCTTTTCTGCCAATCCAACACCAGCAGGTCCTACTGTGTCGGCCCCAAGTCAATCAAGTGCATCTTCAGACAAGTATGCAGCTCTAGCAGAATTAGACAGTGTGTTCAGCTCCACAGCAACTTCTAGTAATGCATATACTTCCACCAGTAATGTTAGCAGGTACTCCATCTTGAATGAAGTTAATGTAAACCAGTTGTGTTTACAAACAGAGAAATACGGTGTTACACTTTTGAAGAAGTACAGAACTTTCAGAAGATCACAGTTTAAAAGTTGATTCAGTTAAGATGTTGTTGGAAAACTGGTCTTCCAAAATATGGCTGGACTTCAGCTCACATCATCTCTGGCAAATGTGGCCAGTGTTTAGGGATGATGTGAGCTCTACTCCAGTAGTGTCTGGAAAGCCACCTTTCCCCATGCATCAATGGGACATATAGGGTGCATGTGAAGACAGCTTGGTTTACCAGAACAATAGGATTAAAATTTTCCACAAATTTTGTCAACAAGAGTTTGGTAGAATAAAACTGTACCAAATAGAAGGTTTTAGCCTAATAAATGTTTATATTATTTCAGTGATAAATTCTTTGTATTAATATTGTACATTGACTCTTATACCACAACTAGCTGTGTTTGTAATGTTACTCATGAGATATTTGCAAATTTAGATACAATTTAGTTCAGAATAAATTAAATATAATGTAACTATCTGGAAAGACCATATCTAAATTTATGTTTTACTCTTTGGTATATTTTTGCTTACTGATGATTTCTGATTTAGGTATCTTTTAAGAATGTGCTTTTAAGAATATTGCAGTTAAATTAAACCAGTTAAAAAGCCTTCTGTATTTTCCAGTAAAATCGTTTGAAGATGCAAAATTGTCAAAAAACTGGTTCTGATGTTGAATAATGTGAATTATTTTCAGTAATGCTTTTGGAACAGTACCAGTGGGTGCTAATACACAGACACAACCGGCATCCTCAAGTGTTCCTGCTCCATTTGGAGGTACTGTAAAAAATTTTAAAATCCTGTTAGCTGGTATTTGCAAGATCCAGTGGCTGGGGAAAGTATAGCCCGTGTCAACTGCATGCACACCCCAATGTTGTTTTTGGGGGGCTGCAATTATTTTCCCCCAAATTGAGAATTATATTAAAAGCTCCCTGGACCATCAAGCAGGTGGGAGTAATTTGCCATGTTTCTACCCCTTCCCTACCTCAGTATACAGTGGGTCCTTGTTATCCACTGGATTCCTTGTGGATAACAAAGTCCATGGGTGCTCAAGTCCCATTAAATAAAATGGAAGACCAAATGATCAAATTAGACAACAATTTCTGTTAGACTTGAAGTCAAATGTGATTAAGGAGGCAGATCAAATGTTTGATAAAATCATCAAATCTATTCCAAAACAGTGAATTAAAAAAACTCTACAACTTATTATTAAGCTATGATATGGAAGAAGAGATTATTAAAACACATATAGTTAAATGGACCCAGGAACTGAAACAAAACATACAATTTGATCGATGGGAAAAAAAATTGGGATCTGAGATTAAAATATACACTTTGTTATGGAATTAGAGAAAACTATTATAAAATGCAATACCATTGGTACACCACCCCTTTTAAATTAGCAAAAATTTACAAAAACCAAAATGATTGGTGTTGGAAATGCAAAACTGAATCACACCATGTGTGATGGAGATGTAATCTAGCCTCAAAATATTGGAAAGATATCTATAAATTAATAGAATTGATGCTTGATACAAAAATCCAGTTTGACCCAAAACATTATTTACTAAGTATTAATGAAGAAGAAGTATTGGAAAAAATTATGGAAGATTACTTTTTTACTTGACATCAGTGGCCCGTATAGTTTATGCAGCAAACTGGAAAGATGAGTCTATTCTGGAGATAAATGGTTGCTTAAAGTATGTGATTTCATGAACTCAGATAAATTAAAACAGATAATCCAAAAAAGAAACCAAGACTCTACATAAAGATTTGTACCCCCTGATTAATTATTTGAAAAACAATTTGGGAGAAAACTGAATTTCAGGCCTGATGTAAAATAATCTTACTGATATGAAATAATCTTACTAATTGTTAATTCTTTTTAGAGGTAACATATGGCCAAAAAACTATACTTTGTATTAGTTATTAAATTCAAAAGGTAAAAAGATAATGAATATCTGAAACAGAGGAGAATTTATTTATTACAGTGGTCCCCCGGTTTACGAATCTCCCGGGGAACGAAATCCCCAGGACCCGAAACCGACGGGACCAAAAAATATCCCCGGGATCCGAAGGATCCCCCGGGATATGAACAAGAAAAACCGCGTGGCCCCTTTAAATCGGCCGCGCGGTCTGGCAGAATTAGCGGTCCCCTGGGAAATGAATACTTCTGGGTTACGAAAGGTAATCCGGAACGGATTACCTTCGTAAGCCGGGGGACCACTGTATAAGATATTACAAAGTTCAGTGCCCTGGTAGGAAGTAATTTCGTTGTTTTAGTTATCAATGTTTGTCTGCTTTAAGATATGGTAATTTGTGTTAGAAGTGTGTTGTGTTTGTTATGTATATGTTGAGACCATTTATGTCTGTAAATTTTTAAAATTAATAAAGAATATTAAAAAAATAAAATAAATAAAATTGAAGGGCAAAATGGTGTCCCATATATTAAATGGAAAATCAAGGTTTGCTATTTGGTATTTATACTTCTTTTGAATATTTTCAAACCATGGATGCTTGAATCTGTGGATAAAAAAATCCGTGGATAAGGAGGGCTGATTGTACTTTCTGATTTTAAAAATGTCTGTCATGGGCCTAAAACAGCTAAGAGATACAGAAACATGGCACAAATTCCATCCAGATTCTAGATGATGCAGAGAGGCACTTGGTGTAATAATAAATATTTAGGGTGGTTATAAGGAGATGCAGTGGTAGATAACGCTATTGTCTTGGGTCGCAGCCCCCAGTCCATAGAAAAAGTGATTTCTCTTTTTAACCAGTAGCCATAGTTATTCCTTACTCCTGAACACAAATTGTACTCTTTCATATAACAAGCTGAATTCCTCTTTATTCTAACAAGTAAGCTTAACGAAATAATATACAAGTGAACCTTTTGCCTGCACGTAGAGCCCCTTTGCTCCTCTCTTTAAGGTGCAGGCAAGCAAGCCAAATCATAATTCATTTGAAATTTGGTAACCATATTTTTCCAGTTCTTATGGAAGGGGAAACTGGCTGTTAGAAAACTTTCTGTTTTAACTGTGTTTTAATTGTGGGTTCCACAAAGTGTCTGCATGCACAGGCAAAATGTATTTTGAAATGGATTGTCATACAGTACTCTTTTGATTGACTATTTGAAGATTATAGTGTTTTAATAATGTTAATGTTTCATTTTTCAGCAGCCCCATCCACAAATCCATTTGTGGCCGCCCCTGTAGCAGCAGTAGCACCTTCAACAAATCCATTCCAAACAAATAACAGAGGAGCAACAGGTGAGTGATAAAACTATACTATGCAGTTACGTTTAGTAGCTATACTTGCTTTTATCTTCTGTTTTTATTGATTTGTAACTTCTGAATTGACCAACGTGCTAAATGTGCTATTATAAAATCACATTTTTGTGATTTTGTTGTGATTATTTGTGATTATTAGTTGTTCCAGCTGTATCAGACAATTGAAAACAGCCAGTATGCTCACAATATGCTCTGCTTACTGCTCTGATAAATCTATTCAGTAACATATTTGTGCTTTAGACGCTCACAGAATACTGCTGTTGTATATGATACCATATTTGAATATCCTAATGCATCCAATATGTATAATAAAATTAATGTATTTTTATTATCATGCTTCTTAGCCCTTACACTTAATAAAAATTTACAGTTTCTGTATTAAACAAATGAATATGACTTCTGTTAAAATAATTTTATCTGTCAATTTCTGTCCAGATCAGCAAAATGACTCCCAAACAGTGTTATGAGTTTTTTTTTAATACTGACTATTTTCAAGCAAAAATATTTCTTTAAGAAAATGTGTTCAAATGATTTGACACTGTCTGGTCTCTTTGTGACTTCTCAAAAGGCCTCTCAGGAGCAATGCATTCTCACATGTTTCCTCAGGCTCATTTTGGTAGGTGGCCACATTTTATATAAAATTCCATGTGGCTAAAATGTTGCTTGTGAAAGCTTATTGCCACTTAGTGGTTCCTTTGCATGTACAACTTTTTCAATCCTTCTTCCATATTTTGAAATGGAGTGGGCATGGAAGGTAATTCACTTCAAATATGTGTTGACATTACTTGGTGTAAATTTAAGTCTTACACCTCAGTCCTAAACACATGTATTGAAAATATATGCCATTAGTTCCATTGGACTTGCTGTCAAGTAAGTGTGTTTAAGATTGTGAGTTAAAATGTTATGTTGTACCTCCATGGTCACATTAGTAGATGCTTAAAAATGGGGTTGGAAGCTTGCGCTCATAGAAGCTCAAGTGAAACTAATGATACCAAACCATTGTGTATTTTTACAATGTGTTTGCATTTGCTATTTTAGCAAGTTTCAGTGTTCAACTATCCTCCCTGCTAATAGAAGCTTCTGTAAGTTCTGTTGGTGCTCTGTCTGTATCTTGTCTATTTCTGTATTCATATGTGTTTCCTTGTTCCACAAATTCCTTTAACAAGTTCTTATGCCATGTCTTTTCCTGGCTAGCCGTAATTATTGTTTGAGAAATGTGGAGACATAGAATTAAAGTAGTGCCAGTTCTCTAAAACACAGCGTGGATATATTCTATAAACAAACAAAATAATTAGCTAAGTAAAATTATTCTCTGGACAAGCTAGTCAAAAAGTTTATTAATATATCTAGTAACATTATGTGAAATTTAAGATGTTTTAATTACTGGACTGCTTCATACCAAGTGATGCTGTGGAACAATATTTCTTTACCAACCCAGCCAAAATCTATAAGGGGCAGGGTGGGGGATTTAGCAATTTTTCTTGAACATCACCCTCCTTAAAAATATTAGATGACTGAACTGTGAGTTACTTGTTGGATTAAAATTCCATTATAGCCAGCTCTTGGGTGCAGCTGTGAACTGGACAAAATTTCTTGGAAGTTTGTCCCTGGAGCGGTCAGTAATAGTTACTGGCATGCAAACACTTTCTCATTTTTCCTCTCTAGTCTATTTCTGAAAGTACTCTTGAACTGTTACTGTTTCCATGGCACTATTGAAATTAGCTGTGTTTCCCACTTCTTAGTTCCCTGTATTATTGTCTGCTGAAAACCACTGGAAATTAGCTATTGTTTATGACATCTATACACTGGTTTTTGTTTTTTTGTTGGTTTTTTTAAAGTGGAAATGTCAAGGAAGAGATATTGGCAAATGTTACATTTAGTAAAAGGTGCAGACTAAACACATTTTGGCTAGGTCCTAGAATATCCAGAAACTTAAGGCTTAAAGGCTAGCCATGTGGCTGCTGCTTCATAATGGATTCTGTGGAAATGCTGCTCGTGTGACTTCACAGTAGCAGTAGAACACATTTCAAAGTAATTGAACATTATATTTCCCTTACCAGCAGCAACATTTGGCACAGGATCCATGAGTATGCCTGCAGGATTTGGAACAACGGCCTCATACAGTCTTCCTACTAGCTTTAGTGGTAACTTCCAACAGCCTGCGTTCCCAGCCCAGGCAGCCTTTCCTCAGGCTGCATTCACTCAACAGCCTAATGGTAAATACTTGTATGTTACATTTTGTTTCATGGTAGCATAGTACTGTATTGCACATTTTTGCTGCTTGTCAGTTAATCTTGAGATAGCTTGCCTATCCTGTCCCATGTTTTCATTCATTAATCAGTTAAATGTTATATTGTAGCTTCAGGATTTAACTGATAAAGGGAATGCACCCTGTCCAGCTATTTGCATATTTTATATTCTTGCATTCCCTCCCATGGAATACAGGAATGGCTGTTGCACAGGAGACTGTTGATGTGAGTAATATAGGGCTTAGAAAACCCTGGTAATCCTAGGTAAATTTTGATTTGGCAGACACCAGGAATTTATTTGAATTCATTTATAGCCTGAATCACCAATAAATGTCATGATATCAAGTTATGCAGAAACTACTTATTTTATCATCTAGTTATATATTTAGTTAACTGAAAACAATCTACAAATATATGACTAAGGGCTGAAACAGATGGCCCTGAAGGGGCGGCTTTACTCCATCCTTCTGAGTGCTGGATCAACTGCTCCTTTTGAAGCCAACAAAAGGATGTCCTTGCTGCAGCTTTAGAGTGCTTGGGTGGCGTGCAGCATCTAAACACCATGCCACCGGAATGCCTAGAAGCCAGCCCACATGTGGGCAGGCAGGTGGCTTCTGGGCAGCATCAGGGCGTGTGCCATGTGCATGCCACACCGCCTGTAAGGTGGGATTTAGTTCTGGTCTGTACAAGCCCTAAATAATTAATTAATAACTTAGTTTCTGCATACATTTTTATCAAATAGTTTACTAATTCCTTACATTTTATTAAGATCAGGTATTTATATACCTTAGACTTTCCTAGCTATGATTTATATAAATAGTCCTTTAAGTATACAGGACATTTCTGAGTTGTGTTTTTATTTATAAATGGACCCTACATAATGGCAGGCTGGCAATTTATGGATTTCACTGCTCATGGATCGCCATATATTATTCTGTGGCAATATGTGCACATCTGTATGCACATTGCCACCACTGAATAAAATAGAGTATGACTGTCCACAAACCCTCACAGATGGGAAGGGACCACTGTATTATTTTGTTGGGAGGGGGGAAAAACCAAACTGGAAGTTAAATCAACAGAGTGATGTTTGTTGGGCATAATGTCATGTGATCTGATTCCATTGTTTTGATTGGGATAAAAACTTTATTTGATGGAAAAATTAATTTTCGGAAACAGATGCTAATACAATACTTTACTGTCTGTTTAAAATTTAAAAAAAATATTCTTCTATATAGGTGCAGGCTTTGCTGCATTTGGACAGACAAAACCAGTAGCAACCCCTTTTGGGCAAGTTACAGCTGTTGGAGTATCTAGTAATCCTTTCATGGTAAGTGATCCCATATGGCCTGGTAGTCTTTCAGATTTAGAGAGTTCTTTGTTGCTCTGTTACAGAATTGACTTGGATCCCTAAGATTATTCAGCAAGAAATAGGGAAATGATCAATGACTTTGCTCTTGGAAGCAGTATTCTACATATTGGAGGTCATGTGCGATCCCAAAGGGATTCTAAAACATTTACCTTTTCCTCCTTTTGCAGTTTCGCTGCCATTTGTTCCCCTGATTTATGGAATATTTGCTCCATATTGTATGTTCTGTCTTCTGTAGCCCAAATCCAGAATGGTGGTGTTTCTCCTGGCAGATCTCCTTTCATCAGCAGAACAGGGAAGCAACTGGTTCCCACCCCTCCAGGTCCCTTCCCCCGCTGTTGCAGCCTAGAAAACAGCTTCAGTGGGTAGGAACCCAGGGGTGATTTTTGATGGGTTGGTTCAGTTCAGAGACATAGCTTTGTTAGTCTTGAGTACCAGTGTGCAGAGGGATCTTGTAGCAGCTTTGAGACTAACAGAGCAAAAGACATTGTAGCAATGCATTGCATGCATCTGAGGAAGAAAGCTAAATCTACAAAAGCTTGTGCTACAAAGTATTTTGTTCTTTTGGATGGTTGTTCTTTACTTTTGTCTATATTGAACAGGAGGTTGCTAGAAATGATCTTTTTATGATTATCCCTGTTATAAACAGGGTATTAAAACTATAATTTAAAATGGACATTAACGTGTTTGATCCAAATATCATATTTGAAGCATAGCAGAAAGACAAACATATGATGTAAGAGGTGCTTTCTATTGTTGTTGTTGTTTTATTTATATAGAGCTGTAAATTTACACAGCACTGTGCATACAATCTTTTTAGTTAGATGTTTCCCTGCCCTCAGGTTTACAATTGAAGAAGACAAGATATAAAAGGAGAGGGGAAGGGTGGAGGGGAAGGGGATCAGGTCCAGGACTTCATCTCTCCCTCAGAGGCCTGGACCAAGGCAGAAGGACTGGAGGGAGGCTCTTTCTGCTTGCCCATCTTACTCTCCCTCAGGATGATGGTGGAAGAGGGAGGCCTCTTCTTTATAAAGGCAAGGCCTGATGGAGCTGGGCTGCCTCAGTCTCTCCCTGGATGGTGATGGAAGTAGTATCAGATCAAATATCCAATGACAATCAGATAGCAGTCACACAATGCCTTGAAATGCCTATTTTGCAAACTAATACTTCTGACATGGTGATATCATCTCAGCTTCTACTGATTTCTGTCTGTTGAGATAGTATGCTCTTTATAATGGCTTTATGTGATTATTTTGGTAAAACTTTTTTTTTCTTCTATTAGGCAGGTGCACCAGCAGGGCAATTTCCAACAGGAAGCTCATCAACCAATCCTTTCTTATAGCCTTATAGACACTTTACCCAAAAGAACTCTTATGTGATCACATAACATCTCTACGCCTCTTGCACTGTTGTCTTGTTTCACTGACCTTAGCTTTAAACACAAGTCTTTCAAGAAAAAAAAAGCCTGCATTGTGTATTAAAACCAAGGAACACCAGGTAATGTGCAAAACAGGGGGCTGTGATAACATCTTTTAATCTGTGCATTGGCAGGAGAATGTTAAAGGTATCATGTATATTAAAATTGGCTAATATTAAGTTATTGCAGATACCACATTCGTTATGCTGCCGTACTGTACATATTTTTTCTTAGAAATTAGTTCTTTGTGCATATCAGTATTTGTAACTTTTAGCACATATGTGAAAAATGTTACTGAGGGAAATAGATCAGCCACTTTAAGGTGCTGTCATATCTCTTGGAATGAATGACCTACATTATTTTAACCATTGCTGTTGGGAGTTATGAGTTCAAAATTGAAGGTTTTATTCATTTCTTGAAGTGTTTTTTTTTCCTTTCCTAAAGAGCTCTTCTATTTATACATGCCTAAATTCTCTATAATGTAGAGGGATACCTGTCTGCATAATAAAGCTGATCATGTTTTGCTACAGTTTGCAGGTGGAAAAAAATAATAAACATTAGAAAAAAGTTTTGTCTTGGTCAACATTTGCACTAATGAATTTTGTTAAACTTTCAGGTTCAATCCCAAGATAGATACATTATCATCTTGGTTGTTTCATCTGTTATAATTGCCATCTGTTATATACTAAAATCACTCTTATCAATCAGTCAATAAAATACCAATTGTTTGAACACTGAATTAAGCTTGGTTCCAAACACACAGTACATAATGTATTTCTTTTTATTTCTTGGTGTAAATGTCATTCAAGTCTCTGCAGTTTGCTGCAGTTCTACATCCTGGTTAATTTAAACAACCTTGAAATGGAGCATTATTGAAGTCTGCCAGCCAACAAATACTTCAGCACCACTTTGGGACTTTTCTTAAATATTTTCCTCCTATTCCATGGATAATGTGCTACTTTTATGTAAGAGGGTTTTTCGGTATTGCATTTTTTCTAAGTAATAGTTTTCCTTGCCCATCTTAGGGGGAATGTTTCGACGTGCCTTTGTAGATTGGTACACTGATACACAGTTATCAGAAGAAATGCAAATTCTGAACATAACAGCATTTTCAATGGCAAATATAAATCTATGAATGAGCTGATCACTTCTTCTCTAAAATGCAGTGAACTAGGAATGGGATCCAAATATACCTTACAGTAAACATGATTCTGGAATGAAGTGAAAAAAGTCTGAATATGTCTTCTAGCATAATATGTGTAAATGTGTTGCCAATAGAATTTAAACACTTTCTGTCCATAGAGAACTCACATGTAAAAGCCAGTTTCTTTTAAATTGATTTTTTTCTTCCACTCAAGAAAAGTGCTCAAGCTAGCTACCAAATTCACTAAAAACTATAAGCAAAATGATCACAAAAAAACCTATAAAACAGTAAAAGAAATAATAAATAATAAATCCCCATCAAAATACCAGAACAGTTTGAAGAGGATCTTTGCAACCTTCTTAAAACTTGCAAGAGTCAGAACTGATCTGCGGAGAGTACATTCAATAATCTGGGAGAAACAGCCCTTCCAAATGTTCATCAAGTGAGCCTCTCCAGAAGAACTTAACATGTGACTAAGTTCATAGCAAGGTGGGCTAAGTTCATAACAAGATGGCCTCAAACTCTTGAAAGAGCTTAATTTTTAAAAAATCACCTTGAGTTGGGTCCAGAGAGCAGTTCGTACCTAACTCAGGTATTTTAGTATCGGACTAATATGATAATATAATATGATCCTGCACCACTTAGTAATTCAAATGCCACATTTTGCACCACCTGAAATTCTTAACCACTCTTCAGAGGTAACTTCATATACTCAAAACACTGTATAATTAAGGCACAGATTTTATTGCCAGATCAGATCAACCCTGGGAACAGCAGAACATTCTTTATCACTACTGCCACCTGCAGAATTAAGGAACAGACTACACTTCTTATACTTTAGGATTGAGCATAGCCCCAGTGGTTTGTGTGTTGGACTAGGACTCTGGAGACCTGGGTTCATACGTAGCCTCTTCTAGAACAGGTTAAATCCCATTCCCAAACCAGACTTTCCAGTGACCTGCAGTTATCTCCATCTTTTCATGGTTTATAGACATGCTTATTTAAAAGTAAGAAAAGCCATCAAGGACCTCAATTGGGACCCAGAAATCATCATTCTCCCAGCAGACAAAGGCAGTGCCACAGTAATCATGGAAACAGATCAGTACAAACAAAAAATCAAGGAACTCCTAGATCCTTCAATATACAAACAACTGAAACATGACCCAACCAACAAAATCACCAGGAAAACAAACACCCTGATCAAAAACTCCTCAATTCAGCCAACCACAAAACAAAGTTTGTGCAAACCCGAGGCTCTTCCACCAAGACTGTATGGACTTCCCAAGATTTAAAAGGAGTCCATTCCACTCCGACCCATAGTAAGTGCGATTGGATCCCCCACATACGACTTGGCCAAGTTTCTGGCCATGCAACTTCAAACCTATATAAGGCAAACCTCCCACTACATCAAGGACTCGTCTTACTTACGAACTAAAACCCAGAGACATACTAATCAGCTTCAATGTGGTCTCCTTGTTCACCAAAGTCCCCATAATGGACACCATGACGCTTATCCCAAAAAAAATTTCCAGAAGACATCACAGCCCTGTTCGAACATTGCCTCAATGGTATTTCCAGTGGGACAATGGATTCTATGAGCAGAGAGATGGGGTAGCAATGGAGAGCCCTTTGAGCCCTGTGATAGCAAACTTTTACATGGAGCACTTTGAAAAATAAGCCCTGGAAACAGCACCGAAAAAGTCCACAACATAGTTCCGATATGTGGACGACACTTTCATCATTTGGAGCCATGGAGGAGAAGATCTGGCTGTATTTCTGAACCATTTGAACAACATCCATCCTAACATCCAATTCACAATAGAAAAAGAAAAGGATGGAACACTACCATTCTTGGATGTCCTAGTCATTCGCAAACCAAACCAATGTTTGGGCCACACAGTATACAGAAAACCTACACTTACGGACAGATACCTGCACAAGAACTCAAACCATCACCCAGGACAAAGAAGAAGCACTTTAAAAACACTGATAGACCAGGCAAAACGTATCTGTGAACCCCACTTCTTGGAAGATGAACTGAAACACCTGGATCGGGCTCTACAGGCCAATGGTTACTCCAGCGCAAACATCAGAAGGGCTGCCAGGCCCAGAAAAACCCAGAAGACTCAAGACAAGCAACTGCCCAAAGGGAAAATATTTTTTCCATACATCAAAGGAGTCACAGACAGAATAGGGAAAGTGGTGAAGAAACACAACCTGTAAATGGTTTACAAACTGACGAAGAAAATCCAGCAAATGCTTTGCTCAGCCAAGGACGAGAGACCCTCTCACAGCCGCAGGAGTCTACCGCATTCCATGCAGCTGCGGACAGGTCTACATAGTGACCACCAAACACAGTGTGCAAACAAGAATCAAGGAACATGAGAGACACTGCAGACTGAGTCAACCGGAAAAATCAGTGGTAGCAGAACATGCTATAAACCATCCTGGGTGTAAAATGCTGTTTGAAAGCACTGAAATTCTGGACCATGCCAACAACTACCGTGTCAGAATGCACAGGGAGGCCATTGAAATCCATAAACACCTGGACAATTTCAACAGGAAAGAGGAAACCCTGAGAGTAAACAAGGCTTGGCTACCAGTCCTGAAGGACAGCAAGGTCAAGACTCAACCTATGCAAATGAGAAACAGCCTGGGGTCAGGGGATTCCCAAGAGACAATGAGCACCACTTAGCAGACATTAATCCTTGTTTGCATATCCTTCCAGCCTGAGGACTGCCATTAAGCAACAGAACAATACATTTGCAAATTACTCCTTCCTTCCCAGGGTCACACAGGATATATATCTTCAATCCTTTTTCCAGGCTATCATTCTCTGAAGATGCCAGCCACAGATGCTGGCGAAATGTCAGAAAGGAACTCTTCTAGAACATGGCCACATAGCCCGAAAGCTCCACAAAAAGCTATGCTTATTTAATTTAACACATTCTTTCTTGAGAGGGTGCATTTCCAGAACCATTGCTTCAGAGACTAGATAAAGTATCCTGGAGTTTTGCCTTCTCCCTGTGCTGCTTTTTTCTTTAGTTTCTCTGAACAACTCATAATAAGGAGTGTATTAAATGTGGGGAAGGCCTTTACTTTCTAGCCACTTTTTAGTCTTCTGAGTTTAAGACATCCCCATATTTTGTTCACAACAAGATTTTGTGGCTCCTGTTCTATATGAGCATGAATTCAGGAAGACACAGGTAAAAATTATTCATCCAGTACATAGGCATACATGAGGACCTCTGAGTATGGCAGTGGCCGACTGATATCTGTTCATAGGACTTGGTGAAAGAGAGCTGTAGGGCGGGGGGGGGGGACCACTGGGTCCAAGGCAAGTTCTGAGAGATTATTCTCTCCCTGGAGAAGTGGGGAGTGCAGTTTGTCCACAAAGTTCTGAGCTGCTCTGGAAGAAGAGGTGTTTACTCTTTCTATACTGTGATCCTGTTTAGTAGAAGGATGGCAAAGATGCAATATCCAGAATATGACCCAGTGAAGAAGAAATTACAGGGGAAGGTTTGCCACCAAGTCAGGATTTTTGGAGATTTTGAAGTGAATCAGGAAGAATTGAGGGAGAACATCAGATTCAATAAAGAGCCAGCGTGGTGTAGTGGTTTGAGTGTAGGACTAGAATTCTGGAGACCAGGGTTCAAAACCTGGCTTGGCCATGTAAACCCACTTGGTTACACTTTTAGCCTCAGTATGGCAATGGCAAACCCCCCTGTAAAGAAACATGCCAAGAAAACCCTGTGATAGGTTTGCCTCGGGGTCATCATAGGTCAGAAAGAATTTGAATGCACACGACAACAAATCCCAGATGTTTTGGGGGGCACACTGTTTTGGTTTAATTTGTTTTTAAATAATTTTATTAGATATTCAAAAAACTAACAACAAATATATAAAACATTTTAAAATAGCTGACAAAAGTTATTTAAATATTGCATTAAAATTCTGTCTGCTCGTTATTAACAAGTAAAATCCCATGTCACACCTCATTATTATTAAATGTACTTGATATATAAATTACCTATTTAAACTTACTTTTAATGTATTATGGCCTATATTGATCATTGATATTGAACTAAAAGGGCCTAAATTGTCCTTTTAATTCAGTCAATTATATTGATTGTTTCACTGCCTATAGCGTTTTGTTTGCTGCCAAATGTCACCAACTAAATGCAGTCTCAACAAATCTTGGGGCAATGAGAAACTGCAGTAAAGGGCTCAGGGACTACATGTGGCCTGTGGTTTAGTTCCCGGCAATTGTACTGATGATCACATTTTCCAGCCATGAGTCCAGGCTTATTCTGTGCTTTGTTTATTAGAAAGCATTGTCTGAATTAAGACCATATTAACCATATAAATAGTCTTATATACAGGTGCGCTGTTTTCCCTCAATCACTTTGAGAACAAAAAAAAAGAAACGTATTATTAACATTTAGTATCCTTAAGCAAACATGACCAGCATACATTTCTGTGCCAGTTCAAGTATACTAAGCAAATCGTAGTACTGAGACTGCACTCAAGTAATTGGAAAAAGACTACAAATAGGAAGGGCAGTATTAAAGAAGTGGAAAAGCTCTTAAAGTGTAAAGATATACAATTGAGCATTAAAGTAAGAATCATCCAAGTCATTGTATTCTCCATCACCATATAAGGATATGAGAGCTGTAGAGTGAAGAAAGCAGACAGAAAGAAAATCCACCCCTTTGAAATGTGGTTCTGGAGAAGAGTGCTGAGGATACTGTGGATTGGCAAAAAGACAAACAAATGGGTGCTAGAACAGATCAAGCCTAA
This sequence comes from Urosaurus nigricauda, assembly GCA_034509955.1. Taxonomy (NCBI): domain Eukaryota; kingdom Metazoa; phylum Chordata; class Lepidosauria; order Squamata; family Phrynosomatidae; genus Urosaurus; species Urosaurus nigricauda. The sequence goes on from JAOEGL010000003.1 coordinate 240,774,284, forward strand.
AGTCCCTGGAAGTCAAGATGATGAAACTCAGACAGTTGTACTTTTGTCATATCATGAGAAGGAATTGACTCATTAGAAAAGACAATAATGCTAGGAAAGGTAGAAGATACTAGAAAGAGGAAGAGCACACGCCAGATGGCTAGATCATGGGCCTGAATCTGCAAGACCTAAGCAGAGCAGTGGAAGATGGGGGTCCTGGAAATATCTCATACAAAGGTTCGCCATGAGTTGGGTTTGACTGGAGATCAGTTGACAATACCAATGTTGAGATAAGCATAGCAGATTAAATTTGATTAACAAAATCTGATATTTCACATTGCTCTGTACAGTATTATAACCACTGTCAAACTGGACAAGAATATGATATGGTGACTTCAACTTTGACATGTTATGTGAGAGTTGGTTAAGTCTTTCAGGGATATGTTAAGTCCTCCTTCCTTTATACAAGTATATGAATATATGTTTGGTTTGGTCTCGGTGTAATTAATCTTTTGCAAAAAGTGTAAAGTCTCATATTCACAGTCTTGTACTATAGTCCTTTGTATTCTGCATCTCTGCTTCGGGCTTCTGAGGATTCAGTAGAGTTCTTTGGCATTTGATTGAGATTATAGTGTAAATGCTTCTGCATAGAAAAATTCCAGCTATCACTGCAAAGTAACTGCCATATATTAGGAACTGCAAGCAAACAGAGAAAGAAGTAGTCAAGCAGCTTTTCTAATAAAACATTTCAGTCTGTCCTCAGCGGTAGATTTTTTTTCAACCCCTTTTATCCATCTGTATCCTAATGCCTGTCTTAAACACATTCTTGATCATGGTCAGTCCATCTTCCATCAACTTCAGCCTGGGGAGCAGGTTGCACGGCAACCCAAGCTCCCCATATATCCAGCAGTGGGGAATTTGATTGCTGGCTTTGGGATAGTCTGGTAGAATTGGTTTTGGGTACCCAGTTTTGTGGGGAATTGGTTTTGGGTACCCAGTTTTGAGCCCCATTAGTGAAAGGTCTGGAATGCTCCTCTGATGTGTACTATTGGCTGCATGATTTATCACCAGTAATGCTTATTTTATAGTAATAATGTGTCAAAAGAACTCTTGGGGAGGTTTGGAACTAAACCTAGTTCTGAAATAGGACACAATCCATATTCACAATCCTGCAAATACCACAGATTCTACTGTGTATATTCCCACGTAAGTGTGCATAGGATTATAAATGCATCCTTATATAATCAAATTGTTCTTACTCTTTTAACAATAGAAGTTGCTATCTGGAAAGACAGTGGTGTAACACAACACAGACAGAAAAGGGCACACACTTGCAGAGGGCCTTCCATAAAAACTGTATACCCCGCTCTTGTGAACTTTATATACACCTGAAAAAATTTTCTAAGTCCAGCAAGCTTTTTAAAATTGTATTGCTGGATGATTATATATATATATGCATGCCATTTTAATATTCACTTGGTTATTTTTTCTGATTGTTTTACTGTAAGCTTTCCTAGGGAAGGGTAGAATATATTAAATAAATGAATCTAGTCATAAAACAGTCTTCCCCAACTGCTAAGTGTTTTCAGCCATACCTCTCATCATCCCGATAGTTATGGTTAGTGCTGAACACCTCTAAGACCATTTTTTCACTGAATCTTTAGCTCTTTGAAACACTTAAAAATATTATTTGAATTAACAGTGGTGTAACATCAGTAGGTTACCTGAGTCTCAATATTCAGTCCAAGTCCTTTGGAATCCACCACTATAACAGTCACAATTGTCTGGATTAGCAGTGCAACAAAATTGTTGAATCCAAACATTAAGGCATAGCGTTCCATGCTAAGACTGACAGCAATCTGAAATCTAAAATTAAACTTTTGTTAGAACAGAAGCACTCTATAGCTGTATTTTCTTTGGGTGGGGGGATAGGAAGTACTGTAATAAGAAATACATAGGAATTTTACCAAAGCAAAATGTGCTGAGTAATGAGCTTGGCTCAGCTGATGTACAGCCAATGTGACAGACAACTAGATTCCACCACCGCCACCCCAACCTAGTATCTTTTTCTCCAAACTTCTGTGAAATAGACCCAGCCATTTTGGGATAAGGAAGTAACAAACGTATATATAGCTCAATCACAGAATGGTTACGATTGGATTAAATCTATCCTTCCACCCTTTTGCAGTTTGGCAAAATGAGTACCCAACTTGTTGAGGGCAGTTGGCTTACATATTGTAAACCGCTTAGGGGTTCTAGTTCACTGATAAGCAGTATAGAAATGTACTTGCTATTGCTATAATGACCCAAACAAGTAGCAAATTAGCTTGAGGCTGTACACACCCACATCTGCACACATATAAATGAACACGCAGAAAATACATACTTACGTGGCAATAGTTATAAGGAGCATATAGCATGCCTTGAAAACTAGATAACCAGCATAGCAGACCCAGATGTTACTGGTAAAATGCATTAAAAACAATGTACCAGCATCCAAGGCAGAGAAGATTCCCAGTGCTAGCTCCCCTGTTAGATCCCAATTCATTTTCACAAATCCTACAGTCAGTGATGTTACTGAACCTAGAAATAAATAGTGGTTTTAGATATGTGATACTTTGTTTGATTCACAAGCAAACTGAAACGTGGCTTAACATGGTTAGTTGCCTTGATCAGGTCTTTCAACAGGAAGTTGAAATAAAATTATTCTAATAAATAAAATGATTTAATATTCAATTCTAGAAGAGCATCTGGAATTGTTCCGCAACTGTTTCTGATAGTATGAGCTTTCATATCCTTAGAACCTCCCAAATATTTGAGCTAAAAAACAACAACCACCCATGGGGTGAAAGTAAATTAATGGTGTTCAGAAAACTAGGTCACTAGCATTCATTTTATTCTGACTAATTTATTTCATAATTAATTATACTACTTTGCCACTTTTCCAAACACCCATAGTGGCTCACAAAACCTAAAAAGCACACACTGACAATAAACAATTGTCATCCATCATCTACCAACTGAAGCTAGAAGCAGAATTCAAAATACAGTATTACAGTAAACAGACATAATCTGTGCCAAAACCTAGGAACCACAGAAGAAAAGACTTTGTTCATGCTCTAACCTCTTTAACAGAGATTGTATACAGTTGGCCCTTCATATCCATTGCTTAAAAGTATGTATGTATACAGTATACCGAAAAGCCATTTTATTAGTTATTTATTATATTTATTTGTATCCTGCTCTTTTCCCAGGAGTGGGTCTCAGAGTGGCTAAAAAGGATAAAAATGAGTCAAAAGTGTTATAAAAGGATCACCATTTTACACTCTATGGAATTTAATGGGAGTTGAGCATCCATTGATTTTGGTATCCATGGAGGATCCAGGTACCAAACCCCAGGGGATACCAAGGGCTGCCTGTATAGTAGATAATAGAATCATAGAGTTACAAAGAGTCTGAAAGGTAGTTATTTTAACTTCCTACCAGTGTTGAAACAAAATCCATAATGGATGGCCATTGAGCCTCTGCTTAAAAACTTCCAATGAGCGAGAGTGTCGACCTTTTGACACAGCAGAATAAAAGCAGGCAGTGAGCAGGCAATTTTTTTGGTACCTGTTGCAGCACTGTTGTGTTCTCCTTTCTGTTTTTCATAGATTTCTGTGAAGCCTCAGTTAGTGATTCTCATCCTTTTGTGTCTGCAGGAAAATCAGGTAAGACAATTCCACCCATGAATTAAAAGGGGGAGGAATCTTTATAAATTCCTTTTATGTGGTGTTTAATAATAGCTGATTTCAAAATAAATGAATCATTCAACCTGTTGAGGTTGGGGGAGGGGGGAATTCAACCAGCTAGAAAATAATTGAGTTTTGTTTCATATGAGTTCCCTAACTTTTCAACATCAGTTTACATTGGCTTTGAGTGTGCTTTTCATGACCATGACCTGCAGGACTAAACTCAACAGTATGATATGATAAAACCAACAACCAACATCAAAAAGCAAAAATAAACCAAGGCAGGGCCCTAGCTTTTCCCACTGCCCAAATCTGGAAGACACATTCTGAAAATGTTCAGATGCAACTGAAAAAAAAATGCTTTAAGTAATTTCTAAGTCACAGTCTTCACATGGATAGAAGAGGGATGGTTTATGCAGTGTCATACCTGTAAGGGGATATGTGGCTTCTCCCATCTTAGAGGGATGTATTCATTGGGGATGAGGGATGATACCAAAATCCATGGATGCTCAAGCCCACATTGTCCCCAATGGCGGCATGTGGGGACAACATAGGCTTGCCGCCTGCAGATGCTTGAATCCGCAGATGGCAAGTCCGCAGATACCAAGGGGTGGACTGTAGTGGATGATAGAAGTGGATGACATTAATATAACAATCCATTTGGCTTTTGTATATGGAATAGAATCATAGAGTTGGAAGACCCCAAGGGCCATCCAGTCCAACACCTGCCATGCAGAAACACAATCAAAACCCTCCCTGTGACAGATGGCCATCCAGCCTGTTTAAAGACCTCCAAAGAAGGAGACTCCACCACACTCCAAGAAAGTTTGTTCCACTGTTAAACAGCTCTTACTGTCAGAAAGTTCCTCCTAATGTTGAGGTGGAATCTCTTTTCCTGTACCTTGCATCCACTGCTGTAGGTCCTATTCTCTGGAGCAACAGAAAAAAAAACATTTGCTCCATCCTCAATATGACACCCCCTCAAATACTTAAACATGGTTATTATATCACTTCTTAACCTTCTCCAGGCTAAACATACCCACCTCCCTAAGTCTCTCCTCATAAGGCATGGTTTCCATCTCATTCCCCTTGGTGGCCACACATCTACAGCTCCATCCCTCCCCAATGGCTGGGGTCCACACATTATTCGCCCTGCCTTATGAACCAAAAGAAAACTGCTGCGAGCTATTGAGTCTCAATGGTTAAGGTCTATGTAGCTGTAAAGGAGTGCCATATCTATTAGACTAAAGAAATCAAATTGCCCTCTTTGTGGGTTTGGGGCAATTCACAGTGATCATTGTTCTTTAATGATTTAAAGAAACACCTTTGACTCATTGAAGTAAATATTTAGTGCTCCAATTCAGTTTTTAAATTGTGAGATCAAGTGTACCACAAACATTCCTTACCCATCAAAGCTCTCCTAATGTGCCTCAATGGAAGCCTTAGATCAATGGAAGCCTTAGATACATTTTCACTGGTGTGTATGTAACCCTCCCTTCCTTGAAATACTGTAAAATGCAGAACATTGTGAGTGTCAAAATACTTACACATTTTCAATGTATGTGAGATTGTTTGGATTATGGAAAGCCTGTTTTAAGAGTTCTGCTTGCCCGTCTTCAACCCTTTTAGGCTGGGTAGGAAAAATCTCTCTACTTACAGTACATTGCATTTGTGCTAATTCAAAAGATGAAATTAAATCACTTACTTAAAAATGTTGCAGTGGCTTCAACACCTCCATTGTAAATGTCAGAGGTACGGGAAGGTGCTTTAGCATCCCACAGTGCTTGAATGTAATTCAAAATCTGATTGTAGCCTGCAGTAGCTAATGCCCACCAGATTGACCAGTAGAGAAGTTTCTTTCTACTGTAGCATTCCTTCAGGTCTACACACAGTTGCAGAAGCACTGCTAGAAAGTGATTTTGACTTTGGATTTTGGGTAGCTGGTATTCAGAAAAATTCTTGGAGTTGACTGATGACACTGTAGCATCTTTGTCCTGTTGGTAGTTTGGCTGGCTTAATGCATTTGAGGGACCTTCATCTGATCCAATAAAAGAAGCATTTGTGGAAATCTTTCCATGAAAGAACATACTTTTTTGAGGCATGGGCAGAAAAAATGAAGATATAAATGCCACAGAAACAGAAGCCAGTGTTATGGCATTCAGGTAAAAATATGATACATAGGCTAAAGAAACTAAAAGTTGGCCCAGTAAGAAACCCATGGTAGATGCAACCAGAGTGACACTTCTGCAATAACCTGTTACTTTTTGGTAATGTTCAGCACTAACCATACTGTATATGTAGGCATAATAGGCAACCTCTGTTGCAGTCACAAGTCCATAGAAAAACTCCATCAGCTGCATGGCTGACAGACCATGTGCAAATAATAGCAACATCCAGGTAACAATAAAACTAATTCCTTGGAGAATTATGACAGGCTTATAGCGTACGTAGTCCGTTAGCAGGAACACTGGGAATAGCAGAATGAGGTATGAGTATGTCCAGACTGGAAGAACATGCTGTGTAACCTGAAAGGAAAAAGAATAAATTCTGTTAGCATGGAGAAATTAGAAATTAAAGTCATGTCAAAACATATAAGCATTTAATGGAATTAAAGATTATATATTGGACCTCTTTGCGAAGCCCTAGGCATGCAAATTGTTGTCTTCCAGTAGCAGCCCTAGTCAGCATAACAGATCATAAACAGCGATCAGAACAGCAGCACAATAACATCTGCAAGTACACATGTCCTGGTGTACCCTAGACCTGAGCTGAGGAATCTTTGGTTCACTAGATGTTTTTGCCTACAGTTCCCAGAATCCCTTGCTCTTAGACCTGCTGGACGGGACTGATGGGAAAAATATCTGGAGCACCAAAGATATTTCACCTCTACTAAGCTGATGAATTCTGTACATTTTTTTTCTTTCTATTGACACTTATCCTTCATGTCCACCTTTTCCTTGTCCCTTAGTTTCTTGCTAGCCTTAGAGAGCTAGATCAACTGTCAATAATTTAGGAAAAAACAAAACATGTCATTTAGGTTATGCATATCATTCATATACCACCCCATCTAGCAGATTTGTAGTGGGTAACAAGTACATTGTGAAACAATAAAACATGCCATAAACCATTAACATTAACAATAAAGTTAGGCAGCAACCAAAAGCAAAGAGATTCTCAAAATGCCTGGAGAAATAATTCTGCCTTAATCTGTTGCCAAAACCAATATAATTTATAGGAGTAGCTACATCTTCTTCCTGGCCTTTGTAACTCAGACAATTATTTATCCTGTGCAGTACATGATGCACTTTGTAAGTGCAGGATAATTCATTTGTGTGAGTTCACAGATGACCCCTTGAAGAACTACAGTTGTGGTATGCAATCTATCCTCCTTTAGTATGACATTCTGTAAACACCTTTTAAAGAAGTTTCACTCTTACTGCCAAATAACAGGAGGAGCATTTGAAGAAGAACTTCTGCAGGAAATCCCCAAACATGGACAGACTTTTATGCGAAGAATCTATTGTTGTTGTTGATGATGATGATGATGTATGCCTTCAAGTCATTTCCAACTGATGATGACCCTAAGGTGAACCTATAATGGGGTTTTCTTGGCAAGAATTGTTCATAGGAAGTTTGCCTTTGCCATCCCCTGAGGCTGAGTGTATGACTTGCCCAAGATCACCCAGTGAGTTTCATAGCTGAGTTGGGAGTCATCCTCTGGTCTCCAGAGTACTAGTCCAACACGCAAACCATTATACCATACTATGCAAAGAATCATACCTTCAAATATTTAGGTCCCAAGTCATTTAGTGCACTGATTACCAGCACATTGGGTTAGGCCCAGAAACAGAACAGTAGCCAGTATAATTCTTTTGAAGATTTTATTTTTAGACTGGTGCAACATAAACCAACATTAGTTTAGCATCAGTTAAAATTTCAGCATCTATATAGCTTTAAGGGCAGCTCCACACACAGTGCATTAGAGGACCATCTGGAGCACCATAGCTATCCCTGTCTAGCAACAGCTGCAACTGGCAAACCTGCCAGATTGGTAAGAGACGCTCTTACTTTGTGTTTTCAGACACTGTTAGTATTGTTAGTTGGGATATAAAGCTTTTCTAATGTTAGCAACAGATTCCCTACTAGAAAGGAATGGGATAAGAATTTCTTGGGCAAAGCTGGGGAGGGTTTGACTTTCTTGTATGTATCTCTGTGTCTACATGCAAAAGGTGATATGACTCAGATCTTCACATTATTATAAGAGTTGGAAGAAAACTTCCAGAACATTCCCTGCAGGATGTATAGAATCATAGAGTTGGAAGGGCCATCTAATCCAACCTCCTGCCATGCAGGAACACACAAAGCACTCCCAACAGATGGCCATCCAGTCTCTGCTAGATGTGGCCACAGCATTCTTGATAGGCAGCTGACCAGCATCTTCTTAAAAACCTCCAACAAAGGGTGACCCATTACCTCCTCCAGCAATCTGTTAAGCTGCCAATAGTTGCCACTAATAGGAAGTAATGATTAGCCAAAATCTGCTTCCCTGTAATTATTGCCCATGGTGTGTGCATTTTTTAAAGAGAAGATGGCATACAATAGCTACTTGAACATTACTTTGGAAGATTAGGTTTGTCATTAGGTTTCTTTATGTCTCTGACTGCTGCAGTGACCAAGGATGGCATCTCCTTTCTGAACACCTGCCTGGAGTCGGTAATGGGCTGGATGAGGGAAAACAAACTCAGGTTGAATTCAGAAAAAATGGAGGTACTTGTGATAGGCTCCCCCGGCCCAGGGATGCAGATTTGTCAACCTGTTCTTGATGGGGGTCACACTTCCCTTAAAGGACAAAGTACACAGTCTGGGTGTACTCCTGGATTTGTCCCTCCAGCTTACATCACAGGTGGAGGCGACTGCCAGGAGTGCATGGTACCAGCTATGGCTGATATGCCAGCTGCCTCCTTACCTGGGCAGGGAGAACCTTGAAACATTGATACATACACTGGTAATCTCTCGCTTAGATTTTTGTAATGCGCTTTACATGGGGCTACCTTTGTACCAAGTCCGGAAGCTTCAGCTGACCCAGAATGCAGCAGCCAGGCTAATCACAGGGGTATCTAGAACAGAACATCACCCTGTATTAAAATCATTGCACTGGCTGCCGATTAGCTTCCGGGCGCAATACAAAGTGTTGGTCATTACCTTTAAAGCCCTATATGGCTTGGGCCCGAGTTACTTGAAGGAACACCTCTCCCTACACAATCTGCCCCGCACTCTCAGAACATCAGGGAAGAATTTATTAGAGGTTAAAAACACAAGGCTGATGACGACTTCCCACAGGGCATTCTCTGCTGTAGCCCTGAAATTATGGAATAACTTGCCGGAGGAGATCCATCTTATTACTACCTTAGATGCCTTTAAGAAGGCACTTAAGACGGATCTCTTCCGACAGGCCTATCCACCCGACATGTTATAACCAATCACTACATGACTGGTTAATCAGATTAATGAGGGAAGATGGAATATCAATGATGAAATTGAAGGATCGAATTTTATTGCTTTTCTTGAGATTGTTTTTATGGTTATGCCATGGTTTTTATAACTTAGAGATTGATGTAATTGTATTTTATAATACTGTATGTTGGAATCCTGCCTCAATCTGAAGGAGAGGCGGGAAATAGAAATAAATTTATTATTATATTATTATTATTTGTGATGCTGCCCAGAATTTCCTGTTTTTAACAAAAGTACAGAAGAAATGTTCTACAGAATGCAGGCATCCATAATCTAAGGTGGACTCCTCACTTATTTTGTATCCCCGGACAAGAAATAAATTGGTGGTCCTACCCTACATCATCACCCCACGGGAGGAATGCAGTGACTCAATGGATAAGATGCTGATTCTGAAGATTACAAGGTTGGCAGATTGGCATTTCAAGACCCAAGCACCATGTGACACAGTGAGCTCATCACTAATCCCAGATTCTGCCAACCTAGCAGTTTTGAAAACATGTAAAAGCGCAAGTAGATAAATAGGTACCACTTCATTGGGAAGATAACAGCATTCTGTGACACATGTGCTGGCTCCCTTAGCTTAGTAACAGAGATGAACACTGCCTTCTACAGTTGGACACAATTAGACAACCTTTGGACTTTATCCTATGTGCTTGCATCCTGAAAATGGTTTAAGTGTTGGCATCCCGGAAAAGCACACAAATGTGCAACTGATTATCATATACAGAGCACAGCAATGTGTTAAAAGCACATTACTATTCTGAGAGAGTGGGTCAAAAGCACATTTATTTTTCAGACAGATGCAGAAAAATCTCATTGATGGCTTGGAAATAAGTGTTTTGCACATAAGCACAGAAGCAGTAGTTGCATCACCAGAAATCACCAAGAGAAGTAAATAATTTTATTTACACAGTTTTCTTTATAAAGGATCCCTGTCTCTCCTCAGCCAATGGCTAATGGGAAAGGCTTAAGAAGGAGACACATTCAGGCAGAGAGAGCTGAGGGAGGGAGGGAGGGAGGGAGGGAGGGAAGCAAGCCATTTTTCTGTGCGTGCCTGCTGACCCTTTAAGAACAAGGCTGCCTCCCTCTCAGCACAACAAAAAACTGTGGGAACAGGGAGAATCTCGCAGATGGTTATCAGACTGCAGCAACTGTGCAAAGAAAGCAAATTCATGAATGAAATGGAAATGAAAACACAAATGCCTGCTGATTCATGTCACTTTCTATTTGGATTCTAAGCGGTTTGCATGCAGTGTCATCTGAAAAGCAATTGCAAAATTGTGCGTAATACCCTGGATAACTCCAGGTTCTGTTTAAACTTCCAATTTTTCCCATGTGATAAAGTCACTTGTCAAAGGGGAAACCTTTACCTTTTACCTTTTCCACCTCGCACAGAAGCAGGCTGGATGAACTGCTGGATATTTCTCTGACCCTGTAACAGCACAGCAGTCCCCATACACTTGAGGGCAGCAGACTAGCATGCAGAGCATACTAGATAGAATGCATGACAAACAAAATTGTTGTCTTTCAAACCTTGAACATGAGGCAGTTGCCTCACTATATTCATTTTATCCCTGCCCCTGCCCCCCCCCCCCCAAACTGTTTTTCTCAAGACACAGAGGCTGGATGGGCATTAGTCGGGCATGCTTTGATTGTATATTCCTGCATGGCCCTTGTGGCCTCTTCCAACTCTATAATTCCACAAAACTAAAGAGAAGAAATATTTTTGGTCTCAGAAATTAATGCTGAGGTCATTCCCACTTACTGTAAAATCCAATTCTCTATCCAGCTCTGCTTCACTATGTAAATTGATTCCAAAAGGTCCCTCATTCACACCATGAATTGGGACCTTTTTTGGAATCTCTGTTTTTTGACACGTTAGTTAGCACCTGTTCCCCGGCCTTGCCTTGGTCCCTCCCCCGGCCTCTGTGCTCCCTTTCCTGGCCTTCTGTTTGTCCTCCTCCTCCTCTCCGCTCCCTCTCTCGGCTGCAGCACTCTGTTTCTTGGACTCACAACAGATTCCAAATCCCAGAATTCCATAGCCTTGAGCCAAAAAGAGTTAAAGCGGTGCCAAACTGGATTATTTCTCCAGTGCAGATGCAGCCTAAGTGATGATGGCCATGAGAGGGCGACTCCCACACACAGCTTCACACACCTTCCCTTCCCTCAGCTCCTTCTCCATGGGCCAGGAGGAGGAGAAGGCTTGAAAGTGCCCAGAGGTGTCCTCACTGTCAAGGAGGGCCTCCTCACTCTGTTTCCCGGCCTTCTCTCTGTCCTCCTCCTGCTCTCTGCTCCCTTCCCCGGCCTTGCCTTGGTCCCAGAGTTGAGTCCAGGGCATTGACAGGACGGAAAACAGAGTGCGGAGGCCAGGAAGGGAGCAGAGAGGAGGATGAAGACAACGATGGAGAAAAGGCCGGGAAATGGAGCACGGAGACCAGGGGAGGGAGTGTGGAGACCAAGGAAGGGACCAAGGGAAGGCCGGGAAACAGAGTGCTGTGGCCAGGGGAGGGAGTGGAGAAGAGCAGGATAAGGAGGACGGGGACCCTTCATTTTTTAAAAAATAAAATTTAACCGAAAAATCAATAGAATGGTTTAACAACTACTTGCAAAGGCCTTTGCTTGATCAATCTATCAATTTTTCAGTTAATTTTTTTTAAGCCCCCAAAAGGCAGCACTTGGGTGTGTTTGACATCTCTGGGGAGGGATGGTACACACAGCTGTGCCATGTGTCCCTCCCCTCAGAAAGAATCAATTCTGATCTGGTGTTCTCACTTATTGGACACGCTTCAGAATCAATTCTTCAGGAAAAACCCACTTTCAAACTAGTGTCAGGAAACCCTGGGTTTTTTGCATTTGCCTCGCTTCTTTCTAGCTGGAATTTATCCACCAAGGATCAGAAGCGGTTTCAAATGGGAACGAGGGTCATATTGCCCAAATCATGCTTCGGAGCAAATTGTAGTGGGAATCAGCCTCTAGTCAGAGTGGAAGCTGTGAGGAGAATGAATTGAGAGAGGTTTGCTAGTAGAGGTCTACTGTCCCACTTAGATCAGTCCAAATGGTCCACATCAGTTCCAGCTGTTTGCAGTTGGCTGCCTGTAAGGGGCTGCTTGAATCATGAGAGAAGGGTTTGTTGGGGTAAAATATTAGCAGACTAGCAATCTAGGAGCATTTAAAGACCACCTTAGAAGATTCCAATGCTTGAGAAAAACTGTTCACCCACAACCAGAGCTTGGAAAATAACCTTTCGGCTGTGCAGTGAGCCAGCTGTACTAAATATAAGCCAGCCACAGTAAAGCGTGCAACTGATTTCCATAGATAAAGCAACATTTCTCTATACCTCATCAATGGTCAAGTTTTTATCAGGTCCAGCAAGATAAGGGATCAGGAAGGGCTCAGATGGTTTCATCATGCTGAAGAAGCCATATGTGCAAAGGACTAAGGTGGGGAAAATCCATCCGCTGCCTTGCATCTTCTTCCAACAATCCATGGTTCTTGTGGCTAAAATATAGTAAATAAAAAGTGTGGAAAATGGAAAAGAGTAGAATTATTCAAGAGGACAGGACTATACAAGGGACACTGAGTTATTTTGCAAAAGACATGGAATCATACAAAGGAACAATTCAAAGTAACATTAAATAGTTCATAATTACCTTAGATTTTAATGGGACTAAATGACTATGTGGAAGGCTTGGAGCTGGGAAACATCATATCAATTTAGCATTTAATAGTAACAACTTGAAAAAAGTTACATGTTTCTCAGGATGGTATCTGTGGCCTGTTTTCTTCAGCATGTCACATTTCATTGAACCCTTGGTTCTCAATTTCACAGTTTTTACTCAAAACAAATAAAACATGCTACAAAACCACTTTCTTGGAAGTAACCCTCATTATTTTCAGTGGAATGTATTCATCTTTAAGCAAATACTACTGTAAATGGGGAGAGCCAGCATACTATAGTGGTTTGAGTGTTGAACTAAGACTCTTGAGAGCAGGATTCAAATCCTCGCTCATATGTTGTACCCTGCCCCAATTGCTCACTCAGAGTGGTGGGATATAAATAAATATTTATTATTGTTATTGTTATTGTTATTATTTATTATGGAAACCCACTGGATGACATTGGGCAAGTCACACTCTCAAAACATCAGATGAAGGCAAATGGAAGCCCTCTCTCAACAACAATGCACAAATGGGGCAGCCCTATGAATTTCATTGGATTTTCTTAGGCAAGGAAAACTCAGAGATTGTTTTGCCAGCTCCTTCCTCTGAAATATAGCCCACAGCACCTGGTATTTGTTGACAACCTCCCAGCCAGGGGTGACACTATTTAGCTTCCAAATCAACCAAAAGAAAACCACCATGGTCCCTTAATAACAACAGAAAATACTGGACAAAAACTGGTATGCAATGTATAATAATATGTGATTGTGTAATGTTACATTAAAAAATTACAATACAATCATATAAAAGAATTCTGACCATACACATCCATTACATATACCAGGAACAAATGGCATGCATCACAATATAATATTGCAAAGATATAAACATGCATAGAACTAATATTTCATAGAATCCATAGGGAAAATACTCAGCAGAAATGCCAAGTTATTTAAATGTCCTGGAGAAGTCTTAAGGTTTTTACATCAAATGTTAGAAAGTCATGATGGAAAAACAGCAAGTTCCTGAATGCTAAACATTCCATGAAGTAGATAAGTATTTATTGAATGAATAGTGGCATGGAGAGCAGGAGTAGAACAAAAGACCCCGAGGAATTATAGTCTCCATTTCATCCTTGGAGATTTGATCAGCTGCCAAAATACAAACATTTGTTCATAACAATTTGTGGTACAGAAAAATAAACTAGACTAATAAGTTAGACTGTTGATCTAGCTAATTCAGCACTAGAAATGGAAGAGTGTGGAGCTTGTGGGCTGTATGCTATGCCTGGGCCTACCACTTTGCAGCCCCCAAATGCCCTACTTTAAAGAGTGGCCAAAATATATCATCCAAACTACATTTTTGGAGCCCAAATATACCATCATTAAGCAGCCAAAATATACCATCCAAACCACAACAAAGGTATGGTAGTTTGGATCTGTTTTCCCCTCTCCCACTATTATCCCAATTACCTTAAAAATGAAGGAAACCAAATGGGTGTTACATCACTTCCCTGTTGCATGAAGGGCGACACTGCAGCCTGCTGGAACAGGGTGGGAATCTGTTTCTAGACCTCCAGTTCTGCAGCATGCTCAGTCATGTAGAGCACCTCTAGGTGTCCAACTAATCAGGTATAGTCACCCCTTAGCCAACACTCTTGCTGCTCATTTGGATACAGAGAGACGTGAACAGTGGGGATGGTACAACACTGGTGGCAGAGCCAGCAATAGAGTCTTGCTGGCTTCTACTCATGATGACCCTACACATATAAAGTGACTAAATTAGGTGGGCAACTGTGGCTTTGTAGATGTTTTTCACTTACAGATCTCATGAGCCCTAGCTAACATAGTCCGAGACTAAGGGAGTTGCAGTCCAAAAACATCTGCGATGCCACAATTGCCCATCCTTGAGCTAAATCCAACATTAGTGTGATCTAGAAAGAAAATAAATTGAATTTAAAATAGTTATGACTAACAAGCCCCTTCATTTCAATGGATCTAGACTAAGTAGAATTAACATTGGATTTAGCCCAATATTTGCCAAGGACTAGAACCAATTTCTAATCATATTCTGTATGTGAAGATCAGGCCTTGGGCTTTTTCCAAGTATGAGCATACAGATCATCACTTAAAGCAGCTAATAATATGCTTTGTCTCTGGGTTTTTTCTATTTGATTTGTAAAACAGAATAATATTTGATCTAAATTTGTTGCTGTGTGCCTTCAAGTCATTTTTGACTTACGATGACCGTCAGGCAAACCTATCATGGGGTTTTCTTGGCAATCTAAATATATAGGGTTAATACGTTAGCTCATAGGAGACAAAAGGGAGTGTTGAAGTTGGGAAGAATGCAGTAGATCCCTGTCTTGTCTAATCAGGGTAGTATTATAAAGCTTGAATTTCTAGTAAACAGCATTACACAATTGTTTTTGAATGAACATTTCAGTTTCTCAACTTCAGACCCATAGAATAACATACTGTAACACACAAAGAGACAGTGTGTATGTAATCCATTTCTATAGTTTACCATACAGTGCTGCATCTAATGGAAGACTGTATGCTTTCTTGATCAGTTCATTCACTTTTTGACAAGTTCCCAGCTTCCCTTCCCTACTATTGAAGATATGAAAGTAAATGACAGAAAGTTTACCTTCAAAGAATCGAGGGAGGGCAGTTTGAGACTAAAGATTTCTGGCTTAAACAACTTTATACACATCATATACCTTAACTCTTCTTTCTGGTGGGGGACTTTCTCCAGACTTGTAAATCCACTTAGAGAAGTAGATGAATTACCAGGGAGGCCACTTTTAAAAATGTGTTACTGAGTAGCACTAAACTGCAAAGTAGCACACGCACAAACATTTTTAGCAAACCTTTCACTGTAGTTGGTCCCAGTTTCTCCTCTGGAAATAAGATCCAGATTCTTTTCCACAATTCCAGTGTGATTGCTGCAGCTGCATTTACCCGCCACCCACACTCCAAGCAAGCAGCTAGAATACAGCAAGAATTTATAATGGCCACTCTATGAAGCCTTTGTACTTCCCTTACCCCTCCCTGTACTCAAAACAGCATAGACAGGGTATGAGGTTTTCAAAAAGAAAATGGCAATGGTGGAGAGAGTTACCCTTCACCATCTCCATCAAAATAGGATGATTGGCAACTTCTGCCCTTGGCTCAAAAAAGGAAGGGGATGTGAAAGACAATGTTGTTGTTTGTTGTGTGTCTTCAAGTTGTGTCTGACTTATGGAGACCCTAAGATGAGCCTATTGATGGGGTTTCTTGGCAAGATCTGTTCAGAGGAAGTTTGCCATCGCCTTCCTCTGAGGCTGAGAGTATATATGTGCAGAAATTTTACATAATTTTCTAATTGAGAAATGTGTGTAATTTTCTAATTGGCTAATTGAAGTGTATAGATGGAAATTTAGAAATAATAATTATTAGTTAAAAAGAAGTAAAAGGCATATTATGTATTTTATTGTACTAATTGCATTTCTGTAACCCGCCTCGATCTGTAGGGAGAGGCGGGATATAAAATTATATTATTATTATTATTATTTATATTATTATAGTGCAAGAGCATGTGACCATATTATACCTGTACTTCAGGTATACACTCTTTGTGGGTAACTTCAAGGCAGCTGCATTTTTCTCCTCTTCTGGTTCTTTATTTTTAAACCAACGTTGGGTTGGATAATCTTTCAAATAGAGGGATGTCCTTTGACAGTCATTCAAAAAAAAAAAGGGGGGGTGTGCCTCTTTGTAATATGGGGCATGTGGCTGTTGTATGGTCTTAGTTCTGCGTCCCAAGTGGAATAAGCAGCCCTGTCTCTGTGCTTGTTACTCTCATATATTTAGGACAGGTTTTATGTGATTTTTATCCCCTTGGTATGTGTAGATCTCCCCAGAGTTAGCATAATTGTTCCACATAGTTTGTGCGATTGTTAACACACACAACACTGTTATGGCTGACTCTACAACCTCATCTTAAGTATCAAAAAACTTGACACTAACATTTCTGCTATAAAGTTACAACGCTTTGGCTGAGGTGGACGACTCTCCATGGACGGCCTAGACCAGAACTTCTCACACTATCTGATGTGGTGGACCAGCAATACCGCCTCCCCCCATGCCAAGGACCAGTACCATAATTGTGTCATATTATCTTCCTATTTGCATAGTCTCCCAGAATCCCAATGTGGACTAGCAGCTGATGCCTCGCAGTTCAGCACCAGTCTGTAAATTACTAGAATCATAGAATCATAGAATCATAGAGTTGGAAGAGACCACAAGGGCCATCCAGTCCAACCCCCTGCCATGCAGGAACTCCAAGTCAAAGCATCCCTGACAGATGGCCATCCAGCCTCTGCTTAAAGACCCCTAAGGAAGGAGACTCCACTACACTCCGAGGGAGTGTGTTCCACTGTCGAACAGCCCTTACTGTCAGGAAGTTCCTCCTAATGTTGAGGTGGAATCTCTTTTCCTGCAGTTTGCATCCATTGTTCCGCGTTCTAGTCTCTGCAGCAGCAGAAAACAAGCTTGCTCCCTCCTCAATATGACATCCCTTCAAATATTTAAACAGGGCTATCATATCACCTCTTAACCTTCTCTTCTCCAGGCTAAACATCCCCAGCTCCCTAAGGCGTTCTTCATAGGGCAAGGTTTCCAGACCCTTCACCATCTTAGTTGCCCTCCTTTGGACATGCTCCAGTTTCTCCACATCTTTTTTGAATTGTGGTGCCCAGAACTGGACACAGTATTCCAGGTGGGGCCTGACCAAAGCAGAATAGAGTGGCACTATAACTTCCCTTGATCTAGAAACTATACTTCTATTGATGCAGCCTAAAATTGCATTGGCTTTTTTAGCTGCCGCATCACACTGTTGACTCATGTTCAACTTATGGTCTACTTGGACTCCTAGATCCCTTTCACATGTGGTCTCATTCAGCCAGGTGTCCCCCATCCTATATCTGTGCATTTCATTTTTCCTCCCTAAGTGCAGAACCTTACATTTCTCCGCATTGAATTTCATTTTGTTAGCACTGGCCCAGCTTTCTAGTCTATTCAGGTCATTTTGAATTTTGATCCTGTCCTCTGGGGTATTAGCTACTCCTCCCAGTTTAGTGTCATCTGCAAATTTGATAAGTATGCCCCCAATTCTGTCATCCAAATCGTTAATTAAGATGTTGAATAGCACTGGGCCCAGGACAGAGCCCTGTGGGACCCCTAATTTGAGTGGTACTGGTCTAGACCAGTAGTTCTCAGATTTTTTACCCTTGTGACTCTTTACAGCTACATGTAGATGTCACTCCCCACAAACTTGACATTGCATATCAATAAAAATATTTTGTTTGTTTAGTGTGCATATTTTCATCCACACATTTGTGTATATTCTTGTTTTAACATTTTATAAGGAAATAGCTCTCCTCCTCATCCTGTCTTCTTCCCTCAGGTAGACATAGAATCATAGAATCATAGAATCATAGAGTTGGAAGAGACCACAAGGGCCATCCAGTCCAACCCCCTGTCATGCAGGAACTCCCAATCAAAGCATCTCTGACAGATGGCCATCCAGCCTCTGCTTAAAGACCTCCAAGGATGGAGACTCCACTACACTTCGAGGGAGTGTGTTCCACCGTCAAACAGCCCTTACTGTCAGGAAGTTCCTCCTAATGTTGAGGTGGAATCTCTTTTCCTGCAGCTTGCATCCATTGTTCCGTGTTCTAGTCTCTGCAGCAGCAGAAAACAAGCTTGCTCCCTCTTCAATATGACATCCCTTCAAATATTTGAACAGGGCTATCATATCACCTCTTAACCTTCTCTTCTCCAGGCTAAACATCCCCAGCTCTCTAAGGCGTTCTTCATAGGGCAAGGTTTCCAGACCCTTCACCATCTTAGTTGCTCCTCCTTTGGACCCACTCCAGTTTCTCCACATCCTTTTTGAATTGTGGTGCCCAGAACTGGACACAGTATTCCAGGTGGGGCCTGACCAAAGCAGAATAGAGCGGCACTATTACTTCCCTTGATCGAGACACTATGCTTCTATTGATGCAGCCTAAAATAGCATTGGCCTTTTTAGCTGCCGCATCGCACTGTTGACTCATGTTCAATTTATGGTCTACTTGGACTCCTAGATCCCTTTCACGCGTAGTTTCATTCAGCCAGATGTCCCCCATCCTATATCTGTGTATTTCATTTTTGTGTCCTAAGTGCAGTACCTTACATTTCTCCGCATTGAATTTCATTTTGTTAGAGTTGGCCCAGCTTTCTAGTCTATTCAGGTCATTCTGAATTTCAATCCTATCTTCTGGAGTATTGGCTACTCCTCCTAATTTGGTGTCATCTGCAAATTTGATAAGTATGCCCCCAATTCTGTCATCCAAGTCATTAATAAAGATATTGAATAGCACTGGGCCCAGGACAGAACCCTGTGGGACCCCACTGGTCACTTCTCTCCAGGATGAAAAGGAGCCATTGTTGAGCACTCCTTGAGTTCGGCCAGTCAACCAATTACAAATCCATGTAACAGTTACCTTATCTAGCCCACATTTTACAAGCTTGCTTGCAAGAATGTCATGGGGAACCTTGTCAAAGGCCTTACTGAAATCAAGATATACTATATCCACAGCATTCCCTTCATCTACCAAACTGGTAATTTTATCAAAAAAAGAGATCAGATTTGTCTGGCAAGACTTGTTTCTCTGAAACCCGTGTTGGCTTTTTGTGATTATGGCATTTCCAAGTGCTCTCGCTGCCTTTCTCTTCCCCTCCAGGACAGAAAAGTTTGGGAAGATGAGAAAGGATCAGGGCCTCCAAGTCTCATGTCCCATCCTTGAACAACTCTCACAGCCTCTCTGGGATCCAGCACCAGTTTGAGAACCACTGGCTTAGACTTCCTCCACACCTAGGAAAAACCATGCTGCAGAGTTCTGCTAGAAGATATAATCCTTTTGATTAAGGGGCTTTCCTAGCTGGATTGGGGCCACAGCAACCTCATGCCGCAGCCCTGATCCAGCGACTCCTTTTTGCGCCCTCGAAAGGGTGCCATAGCCACATTGCCACAGCTATATGGTGCTCCTTTGGTGCTGCGTCGTATGGACGCAGCACCGAAGGAGCGCCATGATGCCGCATGCTGTGTGGAGTAGCGTGTGGTGTCAGGGCACCCTCAGGGGCAGAGTCAGGCTGCTGTGTAAGAGTATTTAGATGCCATCACTGATGTTAAACTTAAATGTGTGTTGTCAAAACAATGAAGACAACACAACCACAACCCCCAAAGTAGCATATATAACTGCATCATTCTTTACTTGTATTCACAAGTATAGAAAGTACAGCTGTTCTTATTGGTAATCAAAAAGAAGACAACACAAACCTTTAAGAGAAAGGTTGGGTAAACCTCTACTTACCTATAAGCCAGCTTGACACTTTGAAATGCTTAAAGCTGTGGCAGAATTCAAAGTTTCTCCAAACATTTATCAAGTTTGTTTTTATATCTTCTAATAAAAATCACATGCATTCTCCTACATCCTTATTAGATTGGTTTTTTAAAAAAAACCTGCAACTTTACTACAAAGCAAAGACATTTGCAGGATATTAAACTATGTAGACTGCAAGAATCAAGACACATTCTTTCCAACCAGGAAGATAAAACTGGCTATCATTTGGTTTAAAGGAAATGATCTTTGCCACTAAGGGTGACTTTTGCCCCTCTAGTTTATGGCATTCTAAACATCTATGAACAATTAAAAAAACAATTTGATAGCTATGGTAATTAAAGAATTTCCACTTATTTAACAGTCAGAAGGATACTGCTCTTAGGTAATCCATAATATAGTAATAAATAGTCTGATAGTAGCAATATATGGTCAGAAACAAACAACAGAAGGAGAAAATTGCAGTGTTCTGGGTGATATCTTTTTCAGTGCAGAAAACATTACATTTTATAACTGTGTATTAAAACCACCAAAATAAAGATCTCTGCAGAAAAAGCAAAATATACACCCAGTCCACCCACCCTTACAGCAATAACAGTAAAAGCAAGAAGAAAGAGGCTAGACATTCGCTTAAAGTAAGTTTGGTTTCCTTTACTTCTGCCATGAACCTTGTTTGTTTGCTTTTTCTACACAGTTTTCTTCTCTTTTCTTAAAAAATTAGACTTCTTGGTACATTTTGCAAACTGGAAGGTATTTCATAAATCGTGAGAGAACCTTTGCACTGTTGTTACTTGCCACCAAATCACCTTTGCTTGTGGCAACTCTATGAATGAGACTTCATCAAGTATCCCTGTTATTAGCAGTCTTCATATCCCAGGGCGATGGCTTCTTTAATTTAGTCCTAAATCAGGGAACCTAGCATGCCTTTTAAAAATCCTGTTATTTTTTACCCTGAAACAATTATAGAGGCTTCACAATAAAAAAAGTCCTCTGGTTTTGCCCAGAATTTCAGAACTGCAGTATGAATAGCAACCCTTACATAGGTTTATAGACTATTCTTTGTATATCAGTAGGTCCACTAGCATTCTCTTTCTCTTTGCATCTCTGATATTCTTCTAAAATCAGTCAAGACCTCATATCCCTTTATTTTCTGATGTAGTTACCCACACTTTTTCTCAAGTGCCTCAGCTGGCCAAAAAAACCAAGGGTGCCTTCTGTGCTATTTTCAGTTCAGCAGATAAAATAGCAACTCTTTTTCCTTCCTCTTCTTGCTTCCAAACCAGTGTACTTCCTGGGTCTCTGTTGTTTTAAAATCCAGCTGGATTTGAACCTTTTGAAACAGGGCTAGTTCAGTCTCATTTCTTCCTTGCTGTGGATCTCTTCTTGCAGTTTCTCATTCTGATGGATACCATTTCAAGTTTTACACTTTGCTGTTTTTAGTGTGGTTCCCTTCCTTGGCTCGCTCTGATCCTGTTATTCCAGTCTTACAGCTTCTAAAAATGTCATCTCTTCAAAACAACTGGCTTTGTTTCAGGGCCCTCCTCTTCAATGAAGTGAAAATATTAGAGGGATCTTTTAATTCTGGTCCAATATCTACAAAGTGCTTCCTGCTCTCTTTCCTACCTTGAGTAGTAGTAGGAGGAGGAGGAGCCAAAGGGGAAGGCACAAAAGAGATGCTATGAAAGAACAATCATTTATTTTCCTATTTTAAAAAGCATGGCTTGATACACTCTAATATGTTTGGTTGGTTAAATTGCATCTCTGCCCTGGTTCTGATGTGTTTCTCTTTTGAGATTGCTTTTAGTGTGCTTCTTATGGAGCTAGAGTGACCACTTCTGCATTGTCAAAAAGAGGATTTTAGGTGACCTTTGAAAGATGTGATTCTTTTTAAATAATAGTAATAGTAATAACAGTAATAATAATAATGGGGAGTACTTTATAGTTTATTTCAGATTACACAGTATATTAAAAATATCTGTTGAGATTCCACTTTGGGAGGCTGTAAAAAGACCCAGCACTTAAACAATTGTAAGCTGACCAAATCTGATCATGATGACCAACAACAAAAATAGTAAACCTCTGAAAATCCACCAGAAGACCCCTCCCTCCATCCACCATCTTGAGGGAGAGAAAGGCAAGCCAGAGCTCTAACAGGCCTTGCCTGAAGGGAAGAAGAGCCCTCCCTCCAGTTCATCTGCCTTGTCCAAGCCTCCAAGGGAGAGAAGATCTGCTGGACTTTCCCCCTTCCTCTCCCTTCTCCTTTCGTGTCATGTCTTTTTAGATTGTAAGCCAGAGGGCAGGGAAATGTCTAATTACCAAATTGTAAGCCGCTCTGATAGCCTCGGCTGAAGAGTGGGATATAAGTAAAAATTATTATTATTATTATTATTATTATTATTATTATTACCTATCAAGGGCCACAACTATCATAACCTCTTCAGTTTGGATTCACAATGTAAGATGTTCATGAAAAGTCCATGCTTCTTCCTTTGGAAAGCAGGGACTGTGACTTTAATTTTACAAAAGGTGCATAATGTTCTTGCTGATGACACAGAGATACTATAGCAACCACTTCACCAACTTTATTTTGAGCCATTGGGCTAGGTGCAGCCATGCTTGTGCTAGAGTTCAAACTGCTCCATCTTGGAAATGATAGATGGCTGAAAATGATATAGAAAATAGAATTCAAAATGATTACGAGACAGGAATGCTTTGTTACCTATGAGTGAAGACTACAATATTTGGGAATGTTTAACTTAGCAAAAAGAGCAACTAAGAGGCCAGTCACACTTACACTTTTGTCCAACAGAGACACAGATCTCCACGGTGATGCAATCCTGGAGAAATATTCTCACTATGTTTTACATCCCCAAATCTCTCTGAGGCAATTTAAACCTTGTCCTTGTTCACACTTAACACCCACTGGAGAGAAAATGCCACTGCTGTCATTTCTGGTACTGCTGCCAAACAACCTGGACTGATTTGGTAGTTTACTCACACCACCCAAGCTTAGAATGGCTTCTCTTCCTCATAATAATAGAATTTAGAATTATTTAATGTGGGACAGTTTGGTTGGAGATGTTGCTATGGAATGTGTGTGCTGTCTTTGTCCCCCTCCCCTAAAATAAGAATGTTGTCTTCCAAAATGAAATTTTTAAGTCTTCAAATTTCTAACATTGCAAAGAGTGAGACAGTGAAAATTGTCTACCCCTTTCTCTTATATTTGCTGTATTTGCATTCTCTTGGTAACTTCGCCTGACCCTTTTGTTTGGATGCCTTAATTGTATTCCCAAATATTCAGTTGTTATTACAATGCTAAAAATTTGGGGAATGGAGGGAAATTTCATTCTTATTTGAGGACACTGTCCTCATTTTGCACACATACCCCACACTCTCCCAAGTGGATATTTTGGAGCTTTGGTGCAATTTCTTTGGGGGAAAAATGCAAAGTGTATGACCGTATGGGGCCCAAGTTGTGGAAATGCCCTCCACATTCCCCAGAGTGTATCTGGAGCACAATAACAACAAAATTATTTTTTAATCTTTGGGGGCCACATGCAACCTCTGAAGAGTTTATCACATGGGAGGAATTTCTCTCAATTTCGAAAGAAATGGAAGTGAGGCCAGTTCGGAATTGAGTAAATTCGCTAGTTCAGCAAATTTACTTGATTGCGTATTGACACTGCATTGTGTTCAGAACTGCCCAAAATTGCCTCCCAGTGCCCGAAATTGTGTGTGATAGTTTCTCACGCAATCACGCGAAACCCCATGATTGCGTTTGGAAGGACTTCCCTTTGCCCAAAAATGTGTGTGATCAGCTTTCACGCAATCACACGAAACCCCATGATTGCATTCAGATTGCCATTGGATTATACTTCCAATTCCCTTCATGTGATAAGCTCCTGAGCCATGCTTTGCCCATCCCTGATACAACCATTCCTGCAAGCTTCCACCCCAAATGAAAAGCATTCTCTTCTACCCAGAAAGGAACCTAGCACTGAGGCCTTCTGAGCTTTCCTTCCAAGGAGGCAATACACAACACAACACAGGCAAGAAAATTCATAAGTCGAAAGTATTTTGTTTTGCTAGGATTTTGTCAGGGTGCAGTGTTTTTCTCCAGACAAGGAAGAAGGGAATAGAGGTACAGATAGGAAAGGGGAGGTCAGCTATAGTTTGAGGCAACATTAAGGTGCCAGCATGAACAGACGTGGTTTGCATGATGTAGGCTCGGCCATGCCAACCCCCTTATTATGTATTTCTGAAACCAAGAGCTAAATGATGAGTTCTGCCAAACACAAGCAGAATCTCTCATTTCATCTCTTGTGTATTCCCACTTTGAAAACTTTTTTAGGTCCCATTGAGAGGCAATCAAGCTTTTGGTTTCCTATGGAATCTCTATGGATTAGGGTTGGCTTTAAGGGTATAAATAGCCCCCCAAATATAATCTTTTTGCTGCAGTTTGCTCCCCTGCTTGTATGGTGACTATCGCAAGCCTCGCAGCTTGAGCTTTCCTGCTTTTCACGCACCATTTCTTCATAACATCTAAATGCACCCTCTTTGCCACTCCTCAAAAGCTACCCCATTTTATCTCTCCATTTTGGTTAACTCTGTTTGTTGGTTATTTAAGTGAATTATCTTCGTGTGTGTGCTCTTTTATATTTCTTTCCAATAAAAGACTTTCGTTCCCCATGCCTGAAGTTTTTGTCAGTCCTTACCTGTATAGATGGTATTGGGATCCTGCATCTGCTACCCCCTCTCACAAAGCTAAGCCTAGTATTCCCCAAACCAATTAAAGATAGACTAGTGCTGTCAGTAGAGGCTCTACAGGTCCCACACATGTAGGGTAACAAGATGTGTTTGTGTCCAAATGGCATTATCTTTGACTGATAACCCTCCTGGTTCTTCCAACTCTGTGCTGCTTCTGTGTTGTTGTTGTTGTTTTCCTTTTGCTTTCCCTAGCCAAAAAAAAAAGAAAGAAAAAAAGAAAAAAAGAAAAAAAAAGATATGTTAAGGAGGAAAAGGCAGAATAGTTCCACAGTGGGCCCTTTTACTCTGAAAATTATAGCACTGTATTCCACTTTTACTGTCATGGTCCCATCCTATGGAATCCTGAACCACTACCATTCTTTGGTTAGGGATTCTAAATTTCCCTCCCTAAACTGCAAATCCCAATATTCCAGTAGAATGGGGTTGTGGCAATTAAAGCGGAATTATAGAGCTATAATTGTGTCATGTGAAAAGGCTCCCATGTCTTATGTCTAGAAGCAATAAAAGCCCTCTGTCTGGAGGCATTCCTGATACCTGCCTTGTCCCACCCAATGCCAGCCCAGAGCCTCAAAAGGCAATGGAGGACTCCAGTGGAGGAAGAGGACTGCCTTGCCAACCCAACACCAGCCCAGAGCCTCTCTCCTTCAGTCTAAGAGGAAAAAGGGACCCTGAACTCTCTTCCTGCCTCCTCCCCAAATTCCAACAAGGGCCAGCAGGAGGATGCTGAAGGGATTTGGTCCCCCTTAGAGCTTGTGCATTTTTTATCTTAATCTGCAAGGAGCATTTCCTGTTAGTTATTCTTTTTACTTGTTTTACTTTGTTAACTGTATGTTTTTTTTGCTGCTGTTGATTTGCTATGTATTTTTGTTGTTGTTATTTACTACTATAGTTAATTGTTATTTTATTTTATTGTCATTGTTTAATATATTGCTATATTATTTTTGCTTTTTATTTCATTTGTATTGTTATTGCTTTGTATTTCCCTATTTTGTAAGCCGCCCGGATTCCCTGTGATTGGGCGGCATATAAATAAACATTATTATTATTATTATTATTATTATTATTACCTTCTGGGTTCACCCATCATTTCTTAGGCTTACAAAGTTTATCCCTTCAAATTGTGGCTACTAATGTTAGAGAAGAAACATTTGGCCCAAGAATGGTCACTTTGCATTTGAGAAACACTTTAAGGAAGTGATTTCCAATCAAAAGATCATTTTTGGGTAATTACTTTCAAATACACATTTTACAGGGAGTCATGCTCTTGAGCACTCTTGAGTTCTGACAGCTTTCCATAGTGCAACAGAAGATTCACAGTCCCAGCAACAGCAACAAATGGATCAAGAAAGTGCTTTTCCAACAATATCCCTCTCTCATTATCCCACCTGTAAGAAAAGGACGTGTGTTTCCTAGCAACAGAAGAGAAACATGTCAAAAGAAGAAGCTGAAAAGACTAAAGGCTAGTGGCAAGCTGCCATAGGAAAGGATAACGAACAGAAATCTATGTGAAGCAAGGTAATTACTGGTTATTCCCAGCAGGGCTAAAATTAATGACTGCTCCAACTAGACGTGACCGCAAGCTGTTGTCTTATTTTGCTTCCTTCAGTTTGCTGCTTTTTCTTTTCCAGATGCTAAGTATTTGGGAATAGGACACTGATAGGATTCATTTACAATAAAGCATGAGACAACATAGGAAAATCTGCCAATTTCACTTTCACCCCCCCTCCCCCCCAATTTGTGAAGCCTGAAGATGAGGAATTTTCAAAATGTTGTTTTGGCAAATGTATTAAAAATGAACTGAAAGAACTGAAATTCTCCCACAGTGGCACCAACCAAATTCAGTAGGTACAACTGGTCCAAGCATGGAGGTGATCATGTTGTACCTGCTTGACAAAAAGATGGTTAAAGATGAGGAGTCTCTTTTGGGGAGGGGGATCTATTTATTTTTATTTATTGAACAAATATTCGACTTTTCCCCCTAAAAGGGATCCAAAGCAGC
The DNA here is from genome assembly GCA_034509955.1 of Urosaurus nigricauda. Lineage (NCBI taxonomy): Eukaryota > Metazoa > Chordata > Lepidosauria > Squamata > Phrynosomatidae > Urosaurus > Urosaurus nigricauda. The sequence continues at coordinate 240,801,360 of JAOEGL010000003.1, forward strand.
TGATGGGATCCAAGTTGGAAAATGTTTTAATTAGCATTAATGTGGTTGAGATTCACAGCCAGACTTGTCAAAGGGCTAAACATGCAAATCTCCGGATCAAAATAAATGAACCTGCTAGTTTCAGTTTTGCCAACATTCAACAAAAAATTAAACACATGCTCATTCCATTCCATTATTCAAATGTCCCATTCTGAATATGAATAAATTTGTGAATTTCAGAAAATTCTCATCAAAAAGGAACTGAAACACAATTCTTACCACCTCTTCTGGAGAATATATAGCAAAACAGATATACCGGTACTTCCAGCCAGAGCTTGGAAAGTTACTTTTTTGTTGATACAGTCACCATGTCAATGGCTTTTGAAATCAACCCATAATGTTTACTCGTTACTGCTAAAATGTTTTGGGGTGTCATTTTGGGGAATTTGAGGATATATATATGGATAGATAGATAGACAGACAGACAGACAGACAGACAGACAGACAAGATTGTCAAGATGAAGAAGGGCCATTGGTGAGCACCCTTAGGGTTCAGTTGGTTAACCAATTACAAATTCACCTAAGAGGTGTTTTGTCTAGCCTACATTTTGCTAGCCTATTTGCAAGAATATCATGGAGAACTTTGTTGAAGGCCTTATTGAAATCAAGATATGCTATATCCACAGCATACTGTTCATCTGCCTTGTAACTCTATCAAAAGGAGATTAGATTAGTTTGGCATGATTTGTTTTTGAGAAGCCCATGTTGACTTTTTAGTGATCATGGTATTGCTTCTAAGTACTTACACATTGTCTGTTTTGTGATATCTTCTAGAATCTTTCCTTGGATTTCAGGCATTTTTGCTGCTGTTGAATGCTTTCAAGTTGTTTCCGGCATATGGCAACCCTATGGCGAATCTATCATGGGGTTTTCTTGCCAAATTTTGTTTTGAGGAAGCTTGCCATTGCTTTCCTCGGAGGCTGAGAGCATGTGACTTGTCCAAGGTCATCAGTGAGTTTCATGGCTGAGGAGAGAATCAAACCCAGGTCTCCAGTGTCACAGTGACTGAGCAGTAATTGTTTGGGTCCGCCCCTTGAAGACTGAGACAATATTTGTCCTCCTCTAGTTTGTGGGACTCATGTTCTCCAGGAATTCTCAAATATTATTATCAGTGGTTCTGAGATTACTTCTGCCTATTCTAAAGGGCTCATCTTCTGGAAGAGCCATAAGATTAAGTGTGTATAGGACTGCAGCCCTAGTTGCCCAAACTTTGCAAAAATAGGGCCAGTAAAATGGATTTCTTTCCCAAACTGTTAATCTTATATTCTCCAGAGTAGGCTCAATGAAACACCTAAGTTTAAATCTCCCCTTTATTTATTAAAAATATTGACTGAAATTCACAATCATACTTGCAAATATGTAACCTAGAATTATGCATTCATAATTAATTTCTTTTTGTGAAGTCGAAGGCTTTCATGGCTAGCATCCATAGCTTTTTGTGGGGTTTTCAGGCTACGTGCCTATGTTCTAGAAGAATTTATTCCGGATGTTTTACCTGCTTCTGTGGCTGGCATCTTTAGAGAATCAAGATGCCAGCCACAGGTGCAGACGAAACAGCAGGAATAAATTATTCTAGAACACAGCCACATAACATGACAAACTCACAAAAAACTATGATTTCTTTTTCATTATCCCTACATATTTTAAAGTGTAGGGAATATGTAGGGATTGCAAAACTCCCCCAGTCCTGGGCACCAACCATTGTGAATGATAGAGGTCTAGTCTCCTGTTGACTGGCGCACTACAGACTGATATTTCCAACCCCCTCCTGTGAGCAAGATCCCTGTTGCAATTCCTCCTCGCACCAGAGATTGCTGGTGGGAATAGAGTGAAAACATTTGTCTCCTGTATCCCAATTGATAGGAGAACAGACCCCACAATGCTCACAGTGACTGCTGCCTGATAAGACAAGATGGGGAGATCAGGCAAGGAAATGCTACTTAGTTACAGAGCTAAGGCAGTTACATAACTAAGTAGTGCATGTAGAATTCTGGCCATTTATACCCTTCCTTTTTGCCTAAACAAATGTCTTCTATGGTAGGCAGTTGATAGTGAGAATTAATGCATAATAATACAAAAGATTCTTTTAAAATAGTAGTGACTTAAGAAAGGCCTAAATATCTTCAACATACCAGATCCTGTCTGATCTTGGAAGCCAAGCAGGGTCAGCCCTTTTTTGTACTTAGATGGGAGACTGCCAATGAATACCAGGTGCTGTAGGGCTATATTCCAGAGGAAGGAACTGACAAAACCTCTTCTGAATATTCCTTGCCTAAGAAAACTCCATCAAATTAATGGAATCATCATAAGTTGATAGGTGACTTGAAGACACATACACACAGAAACTTAAGAAGGCTCTGGGTGGTGAATGAAAAAATGGCCATAACATCACTGCTACTGCTGTTGCTGTTGCAAACTTTTCAACTGATGCACTTTGATGATTCCAGGATGACTACTGGGAATAATACCAGCCCCCTCACTGCTGCATGTGTGTACCATCCACCATTCCTAGCCAGGTAGCACCATTCCTTTTTGTCCCTGGGAGATTTTGGCATCTGAATAGTCTGCAGCTCCTGACTCTTCCCATTGGCAGGGGCTGATGTTATCCCCTTTTAGGTGATAACAATGAAAAAGGTCAACTCCTTAAGTCTTTATCCTGTTGCTCCAACCATTTGTAACATACGCTTTTCAGGATAACATCAACTGGTGACATTCCCAATTCTTTTTTAAATACTGTATTTCAGAAACACTTCAGATTTTATTGCTCTGAAATGAACATTGGTCTCTGCCTGACACCTCCCTATATATTCCAGAGGGAGTCCTTGTGTTTTTAATTTAAATTCTTCAGAGGAGGCTGTATACGTGCTTAACAAGTTACCTTTGTCCTGCTGAGCAAACAACAAATACATGTTATGTCCCTCAAAACGCAGCTTGAAAGCATAGCATGGTAGAAAGGTGCAGAATAACTGATTTAATACAAATAAATGATTAGAGTGAGTAACAGAAGTCCCTTTCTTTCTTCTGGGAGCGGTTCAACGTGTATGATTTTCACTGTTTTGTTAAAGTGATTATTTCTAGGGGCAGCCTATTTAGTACCCAAGGTAAGCTGATTTCAATGAGATGCAAGCCTGTGGGAATTCTAAGGGGCGACAGCCATTTAACTGGTAGCGTTGCTTGAGGCCCAAGCATTAATGTTATGAAGAGACTTTGAGGGAAGAGTTGTGAAATATGCCAACACATTACCGCACTAGGATTTAAGCCTTCCAGCATGCTATGACAAGGCTCTTTGAGAAGACACACAGGAGGATTTGTGGAAGTTGGCTCTGCTCCCGATTACGTCAACAGAGAGCCACAAAGCAACATGCTCACAGTGCTCTCTCTTTAGATTGGCTGCATTCTATGAGGAGTTTTTTGCTCTCTTTTGTGCAATCCAGTCCTTGCAATCGGAAGTCACACTGGGGATTTTTCCTTTCCTGTTTTCAATCCTTTCTTCCTTCTTTGAGCCTTGCTAAAAGGTTCCCCTCTCCCTTATCTCATAATAGCTTTGGGTGTGGTGACACAAACTGGGAATAGAAGCACAAAGCCAACACAAGTAATACAATATGCATAAAGAGTTATAGGACAGCATTACCCTGGCTTTCCCTTTTTTCCACACCTTTTGTGTGGGCAGAGAGGAATGAAGCCAGGCCAATTTTAGAACAGCAGAATGTCTGATGTGTTCCAGAATCTCACTGATCTATTGACTTATGCCTGCGGCTTCAGCTCCTTTGTGGTGCTGCCAAAGAAATTTCACAAATAAATTGCCCAAAGCAGTAAAACACCTGCAAATGTGCATATTCAATAGGATGCCACTAATGATGGGAAAGCTATTTGAATACCAACCGTAACAATTGTGTGGGTTACTCTAAAACAATAAATCATACAAACATCAGATTGGACATCCCCTGGAGACATCACAGTTCTAAATCTGATAATAAGCTTAAAATACTTTGTAGGTTTTCCCCCTGCTGTTTCAGCCTCCAAGAAAAAGCTGCCATGGTTCAATGCTATGGAATTCTGGGAATTGTAGTTTGGTGAGATATTGAGCCATCTCTGGTGCCACAACAAACTATTCCATAGCACTGAGCCATGGCAGTTAAAGTGTCATCAAACTGGATTATTTCTTCAGTGCAGATGCATCCCATATTATACCCGTTGAAAAGAAAGAATGTCCAGAATAAAATCACTTGGTAAAATTTGAATAATATGGTCCATCAATTCTCTGGGCAAACTAGGGTTGAATCTTGCATGAGCCACATAGCCATGATGTAGCTGTGTCCTGATCTGACCCCACAAACCCACCAGAGAGACGTACCAAAGGATGGAGTTTTGAAGAATGTTACATTCAGTCCCTCCCACCTGCAAGTAGTAGTGTGTAGACCAGAAACAGGGACCCTGTTACAACATGTAGGTGCACCAAAATTTTCTGGTGAGAGAGGTCTGGATATTTCACTGCTCTGCTTACCAGTGCCACAGAACTCCATTCCTTGGTGCAGCTTGCTGGATTTTAAGATGGGTTTTGGAGACATTTACGATTGTGCAGTGGTATCATGATTATAAATGTGAATAGGAAGCAGTTACAAAGCTTAGCTTTTATGACATCATAACTAACAGGATGCCAGCCTACTTGTGACATTAAATTGCACTAATGCAAATCATGTGCAAGGTTTTTTTTCCATGTAAATAGCAGCTGTAGGGAAGCCTGATTGGTTTTGAGATCATATCGAGTGAAGAGGTCAATGAGGGCTTCTCTTTAAATGCAAACAGCAGATAGGGCATGTTTGTTGGTATCCCTTCCCACCTGCTCTGCCCATTTATTCTTTCTTTCTTTCTTTCTTTCTTTCTCTTTCTTTCTTTCTTTAGTTTATTTATATCTCACCTTCCTCCTAGTACAGGGAGTCAAGGTGGCTTACAAATCTAAAACAGTCCAAGTTAAAATACTATAAAAGATGCAAAATACAAGTTTAAAAAACAGTTAAACAATTCAAACAATTAAAAACACTATATCATTAAAATTTAAAGTATAAAACTCTTTAGAACAAAAACATAACAGCATCGCTGTCATGCATATGTTTTTAATATGTTGTAACCTGCCCTGATTGCTCGCTCAGAGGGGCAGGTAAGAAATAATAATAATAATAATAATAATAATGCAAAATCCTTGTGGCATAGAAATGTCTTTACCTGATGCCGGAAGGATAGCAGGGATGGAGCCATCCTGGCCTCCCTAGAGAGGGAGTTCCAGAGCTTGGGAGCAGCCATTGAAAAGGGCCTCTCTCAATGACTTAGTCTTGTTCCCACCAAATGCACCTGAGAGGGTAATGGGACAGAGAAAAGGGCCTCTCTCAATGCCTTCAATATTCTTGGTGGCTTTTACAGGGAGATGTGGTCTTTCAAATAGTCTGGACTGAAGCTGCATAGGGATGTATAGGTCAAAACCAGCACTTTGAATTGTGTCTGGAAACGGACTGGCAGCCAATGGAACTGTTACAATAAGGGAGTTGTATGATTCCTGTAGCCAATTCCTGTTAACAGCATAGCTGCAGCGCTTTGGACCAGCTGAAGTTTCTAAGCACTTTTCAAAGGCAGCCCCACGTTGCAGTAATCCAATCCAAACAGGATGTAACTAAGACATGTACCACCGTGGCCAGGTCTGGCATCTCCAAGAACAGGTGCAGTTGGCGCACAGGTTTTAGCTGTGCAAAAGCACTCCTGGCCACCACTGATTCCTGGGCTTCCAGGCTCAGTGCTGAATCCAGAAGTACCCTCCTAAACTACGAACCTGTCCAGTTCTCTGCGTAGGTCATCCACCGAGGTGACCAAATCTGTTTCTGTCCTATAACCAGGTGTAAAACCAGACTGACATGGATCATAATCCATCTCATCTGGGAACACCTGGAGTTGTGAAGCCACCACACACTCCAGCACCTTGCCCAAAAATGGAAGCTTGGAGACTGGCATGTAATTATCTAGTACAGTAGAATCCAGGGAAGATTTTTTTTTCAAAAGAGGGCTTACTGCAGCCTCTTTTAAGTCTGTTGGAACCCTGCCTTGCTGTAGAGAGGCATTAATCACTTCCGTTACCCACTCCACCAGTCCTTCTCTGGCCTGTTTAATAAGGCAGGAAGGGCAAGAAGGGTCTAGTATATATGTGGTGGCTCTCACCTCTCCAAGGATTCTGTCCACATCCTCAGGCTGCACAAATTGAAGGGTATCCATCAATCCTGGACAATCAGGAGCCAAGGTTACATCCACTGAACCTGTATCAGCTCTGGTGTCTAAGTCAAAGCAAATCTGAGCGATTTTATCAGCAAAATAGTGGGCAAATTCCTCACAGTGAGCTGTTGAGTGGCTTAAATTTTCCTCAGGACAGATCGTAACAGATCACTCGAAACAGCTCAGCTGAATGATTCTGTGCAGCCCCAATAGTTTTAGTCAAAAAAGCCTTTTTTGCTGCCTTTATTGCACCACTGTATGTCTTCAGATAGATTTTGGCCTGTTTTCCGTCAGATTCACTCTGAGTTTTCTGCCACTGTCGCTCTATCTGTCTTGTTCACTTCATTGATCAACTCCTTAGAGAACCAAGCTCCTTAGAGAACCAAGGGGTTGGTTTAGCTCTACTCCGTGAGATGGGACACTTAGGAACTATAGTGTCAACTGTCTTGGTTATTTCTCCATTCCAGAGATCAACCAGGGCTTCGACAGGACCACCTGCCAAGGCAGCAGGAAACTCCTCAAGAGCCATCAGGAATCCATCCGGATCCATAAGCCTCCTAGGGCAGACCATCTTAATGGGTCCCCCACCCGTGCAGAGGCTCTGAGTTCCAGCAAGTCTAAATCTGAATAGGAAATGATCTGTCCATGACAACGGAACAGTAGAAAGCTCCTTCATTCTCAGATCACCATCGTCTCCCCCTGTACAGAACACAAAGCCTAGTGTGCCCAGCAGCATGAGCGGGGTCAGATACCATTTGGGACAGCCCCATGGTTGTCATGGTGGTCGTGACATCCTGGGCTGCTCCCAGCAGGGTAGCCTCGGCATGGATGTTGAAGTCTCCCAACAATATAAGCCTAGGAGACTCCAACACCACCCTCAAAACTACCCTGGCTAGCTCAGGCAGGGAGACTGTTGTGCAGCGAGGTGGACAGTACACTAACAGAATCCCTAATCTGTCCTGGCTGCCCACCTTTACATAAACACACTCAAACCCTGCAGACTGAGGAATAGGACACCTGGGCAGGGAGACAGTATCCCAATAGACCTCTGCAACTCTGCCTCCAGGTCTTCCCTGCTGCTGCACAGAAAAGCCTGGTGGGCAAAGCTGAGAGAGATTCCCCCTCCCGCCCCCACTTAGCCTCATCCAACCAGGTCTCTCTCTGTAATACAGGCCAGGTCAGTGACGTGTTCATCCAGAATCAGGTCCTGAATGGCAGCTGTTTTACCATTCACTGACCTGGCATTCAGCAGCAGCATTTTCCACCTGGGAGGGTTGCTGTCTTGGCTGTCCAGATTATTTGAAATGGGGGACAGTTTGGGGTTGACTAACACCCCATGATACATTCTACCCCCATGGTGGTACAGTTATCTCCCATTTCCATAGCTCCCAGTCCCTTGTATAACTTCAATGGCTACTCTCTCAGAACCATTCCCTCCCTTGTTTTGCTGGCTATACATTATATCCCCTTTCAGAAGGACAGGTCTTCCTCCTTGGCTATACAGCCAGGAACTAACTGGTGGCTGGGTCCTGGTTCTGTCAGGGAGCAGTCTCACAGAGTCCACCAGGTGAGGAGAGGCCAGCAGAAGCAGCAGCAGCAGCAGCAGTAGAAACAGCAGTAGTAACAGCAAGCAGGCATGTGATAGTATCAGCCTCTCCCTGGGGTGCACAGTGGTAGTTCTTCCCTTCCCCTGTGCTAGCTCTTTTTTTAATATTTTTATTAACATAAAAGCAACACACAAACCATAGAAAACAAGAAACATATTAACAAATACAAAGATAAAATAAACATTTTACATATGTCAATGTTGCTTATAATAACTCCCCATCAAGTTTTGTCAATATTTTTCATTGTTCCTCCATAATATCTTCTTTCCCCTCATTATTCTATTGACTTAAGTAATTTTTTATTTTTCTTTTAACACTTTTAATTGTTTATTTATTTGTTTCTGTTTTCTTCCTTTGCCTCTTCCAAGCTCCTTTCAATCTTTTCTTTCATTGTTATCATCAATCTATTAGTCTATTAATCTTTATTCAAATTATTCCTTTTAGACTTCTCTGCCTGTTTATAACCAGGCAGGTAAAAATACCTGGTCAGTCAATTGAAGTATCTCAGGTAGAACCTGGTACAAAGTCTGTTTTCTCTCTAGTTTACTTACGTTGGGATTTTCCAAAGCCACACTCAACAAAATGTTTTCTTTTGTACATATGGTGGAATTTCCAAACAGTAAATATCAATACATATGGTATACGAAATGAGGGAGATAAAGCAGAGGGGAAATAAACCTTTAGAATCTGTTTGAGGTTTCAGGGAATTTACCAAAGGGTGTGTGCTTCCTCTCTTGGAGTAGGAAGTAATTGTCTGGAAATTCCTGCTCTTCTATACCTCGTTCTGCTCTCACCTGGCACTGATGTCTGACCATTTCCTCTTCTACTTGGCTACAGATTATACTTCTTATCCAGTTATCGATTACCACCTTGGCCATGTTACCAAAACCACTTAGTTACATAGAATGCTTGACCTGCTATATTGATCTGTAGGAAATTCCCAGCATTGCATTGCATCGCAAGGCATAAGGCACACCCCCTGGTGAATTCCCCAAAACAAGTTTATAAGCAGCTTGGCTGGAGCAGGTTAACATGAATCAAAAAAGCCATTCTTCTGATACACATAATATTACCTGCAGAAGGATCATGGTTGGCTTCAGCCAGACAACTGCAGCCTTGGCTTTTTTGATGGGTTTGTTCCTGCTCTTGGGCACTATTGAAGGTAAGTGGTCTTTTCCAGATTTCCAAAGTGACCTTTTGTGATGATACTGTTTTTTGTTAGACTGCGTTCACATCAATCCAGCCAGCACAAATGTGGTGAAAGATAATGATAGTTGCCCAACAAAGTCTCAAGGACCAGCAATTGTCCAGTCAGGGGTTTAACTACTAAGAGAGGACAAGGGCATTGTCCCCCCTCTAAGAAGTCTGCCTCCAAATGAAATTTTCCTTCGGATCCTAAATTCCTAGCATTGTAAAAATTGGAAAATTTATTTGAGTGTTTAGAAACATAGGCTGGTGTCCTGTTCAATGGTTATAATACTGTAGTCTGGACGTACAATATCCTAACCACTGAGGATTCGTATTCTTTATCATGAATGACTGAATGTGACCCTGAAAACCTACCATTGCACCCTGGCAGCATCCTGAACAAAATGCTTCTGATGCAGTGGAGGTTAGACTGTTTGGACATGACATCTGCAGTGTACTCCCAGTCTCAAGGTGCCTTGGGACAAGCAGTTGTGGTGGGACCTCAAGAGATCTCTCTAGCTGCTGATTTTCAAGATACTCCGTAACTGGGAGTGCACTGCTGTAGTTCACTACAACTGCATATGTCATTTCCCAGCATTCTGATCACCACCTCGGAAAGTCATCTGCTGAGTTTCAGTTAGGTTGTGGGAAGCAGCGTCAGTCATAATTATGATGACAGCTCCATCACTACAGTTTCAATGATAGTGCAGAACCTTGGCCACAGTTTAGGCATCCAAAGAAAAGAGGCAGCCAAAATTACTGAGGGAATGTGAACACTGCAAACAGAAAAGTTTTAAGTGGGAACAATTTTTTAATGCTTTACTCTTTGTAATGCTAGAAATTTGGAGACTAAAGGAACATTTCATGGCAGGGGGAGAATTCTTATTTGGGGAGGCAATGTCCTCCCCTCACCTCCGTATAGATACACTGCTGTGTCTAGCTCTGCTGCAGTATGTACCTTGCAAGCTGAGGTGGAAGGAAATAGGTTCCTAAGAGATTTTAAAAAATGCAGCAGCACTACAAAACATTGTTTGCAGCACTGCCACTTGATAGGAAACTGGTCCAAAGCATGTGCAAGGCAAAAGTAGGGAAACATTTATTGTTTTTCCTTTTCTCTCCTAGCACAAAGCAACCAAGATTGCTGCCTTTCTTATACCAAGAAGCCACTGCCACGACGGGCCATCATAGGATTTTCAGAACAACTTTCCAGTGAAGTCTGTGACATCAATGCTGTCATGTGAGTTAACCAAGAGGGGGAAAATGTATTGTGAGAGATCTGTTTTTCTTAAATGGTCCAATCATTCAGGATTCTGTGTAGAGCGGGATACAAATAAATATAATAAATACGTATAATAAATAAATAAAATAAATAATAAAATAGGTTGAAAAGGTCCAATGTAGGTTAAAAGATCAAAATCTAGCATGAAGTGGGAGATTTTAATGGGAAAGTTATTTGATTGTATTATTATTATTAGTTATCCTTTATTTATATAGCGCTGTAAATTTGAACAGTGCTGTACATACTATCTTATAATTAGACGGATCCATGCCCTCAGGCTTACAGTCTAAAAGAGACATTACAAAAGGAGAAGGGAAGGGAGGTGGGAAAGGGAGTGAGGTGCAGTGGTTCTTCTCTCCCTCTGGGGCCTGGACCAAGGCATATGGGCTGGAGGGAATTTGTAATTTTATAATTCCTGTTCCCACCCCCACCCTCTGCTGTTTCCAGTTTTCTTACCAGAAATGGAATGAGAGCTTGTGCAAATCCTAAAGACCAGTGGGTGAAGAAGCAGCTCCAGTGGTTGAGGTAGGTAAGAGGAACCAGTTTCTTTGAAAAAACAGAAATGTCTGATATATTTTGACAGGCTTTGGAATCTGAATTATGGAGTTGCAGTCTGTGAAGTGGTGTGCTGTATATGTGTGTGTGTGTGTGTGCTGTTGTTGTGTGCCTTTAAGTTGTTCCTGATTTATGGCGACTCTAAGGCGGACCTACCATGGGTTTCCTTGGCATGTTTCTTCAGAGGGGGGTTTACCATTCCCATCCTCTCAGACTGAGAGAATGATGTTACTTGCCCAAAGTCACTCAGTGGGTTTACATGGTTGTGCCGGGATCCAAACCCTGGTTTCCAGAGTCATAAACCAAACTGCTACACCTTGCTGACTCCCTTGTGTGTGTCTGTATGTATTTAAATATTTTATTGAAATATTTTTTAGTGCTTTAGCTATTTTAATCATGTTTTAATAATGCAAATGTCTAATTCCTTCTTAACTTTTGTAAACTAATATTTTGGTTGGACCTTTAAAAAAAGCATTGTAAATTGCCTTGGATAAAGATATATAAATATATAAATAAATAAACATAATAAATATATAATAAACATAGTTACTGTAGAAGATTTGTTGCTTATGGAAGGTAGCTATAACTCAGAGGCTGAGATAGCAAAGTATGGTTGGGCCACACTTTGGAAATATGAAATTTAATTCATTCAACACTGCTCAAATTGGAATGGGTAGCAATGTCAAGGGTGTAGCTCCTGGAGGTAGGGTGAAATGAAGAAATTACCCCCCCCCCCCAATCTGCCCCCCTCTGAAATTTTCCTTCACCCTCCAAATTTGTAGCATTTCACTAGCTTAAAACATCAGTTGAACATTTGGAAATAGAGTTTATGCATTCATAGAAAAAGAGCTGGCAAAGTTACTAAGGGGTGGCAAACACAACAAATAGAATATTTGTTGTGTTTGAAATATGAATTTGTGGGATATGAATTTGTTTGGGATGTGAACAATTTTCATTGTTTTACTCTCTGTAATGCAAAATATTTAGAGATTGAGGGAAAATTTCATCGAGGGGAATTCTTATTTGGGGGCAATACATGCATTCCTATCCTCTTGAGCTACACATCTTCATAGCACTTCATGTCATTTTTTTAGTGTTAGAGGTAGGGTTTTCTCATCCATAGTGCAGGAGCTGTACATCAAAGAGGCAAATGGAAACTTACCTGTTTATTTCCTCCTTATTTTTACAGTATCAAACTCAAGAAGATGTCAAAATTGCACAATTTGTGAAAGAACAGAAGTGGCAAAGGCAGACTGGATGGCCCTTGTGGTCTCTTCCAACTCTATGATTCTATGAACCTAAACTAGGTTGGAATTGTTTCTCTGTACACTATTGTGTGCGTTTTGACTTTTAAATCCTGAATTCTCTGGAACCGCAAAAAGTGATTCATATTGCATCAGTTACTGTTTTGAAGTTGCTATGCTTGTTTATATGGTCTCATGTTTGTGAACAACAGATATATATTAAATTGTATTATATGCATATTGTGACTCATTGGATGTAGCATACATCCTACCTGTCATATGATGCATATACTTATACATATCTGGATACGGCATTGCCACTCAGTGGAGGCTTCTGTTATTGCAGTGCACAGTCATCATTTGCATCATCTTATTGTGTATTATTATATTCTTTGGACTGGTGCACTTTGCTTTTATATTTCTTTAAAATGAATAACATGTACTTATTCATACTGATGGGTACGTGTTCATCAAATGGTTCTAAGTAATGTTGCAATATGGATGTATGTAAGCTGAAACATATATAATATTTAAGTGTATATGAAAAAATACAATATGAACATATAAACTTATGTTTTACAACAATATTGTTTATGCTGTATTATATACTTAGCTCTCATAGTATTCACAAAATCAGAGAGGAAAACAGTCACATTCTGAGTTAAACATTTACAGTTACCAGACTTAATCACTACTCCCTACACACGAATCACACATGTTGATGATATACACCTTCTGTTGCACATAAATCCTGTAAACTCATGAGGCCATTTTGTAGGACGTAGGCATGTATTAGGAAGCCGTATTTGGATACATCTTCCCAGCATGTGCCCACTGCATGTTCAGACGCTCCCCCCTTTCATGCATTATGATGGTCAGACTGGTCAGTCCAAATGTAGCAAATATATCTGCTACTTAATGTAATGATCAACTGCACATGAACCCAAACTGTTTCAAATCCTATTACTTATTACAACTAACTAGAAGCACTGCTCATTTAAAATATCTTCCATTTGGCATAGCTGAATTCCTAAACACAAATGAGATAAACAAATCAAACTATTCAAAAAGCCAAGGTTTCTTTCTTATCTCTCAAAGTATTTTAAACATTCCCTTCTATTCTATCTTATTTCCTGTCTTTGAAACATAAAAGGATTATCTTCAAAAGCCAAACAGTGGGGAGTCATAGTAATGTTTTGAAAATGTAGCAGATTATTAAACTCTGACCTATACCATAGTGGGATTGACCTATAATCTGTTTTTTTCCATCTGAAAAAGGGGCAAAGTTCTCTTGTTTGAAAAAGAAGAAAAGTGTTTCACTGTTTGATCATTCTTACTATGTATGCATATTTTTCCCTAAAAGAATTTTTGTTTGTACTGCCTTTGCAAATTAATCATTGAACGTTCCTTGGCAATTGGAAAGACATTAACTGAGAATCTGATGGGGACTTATATTGAAGCAAAAATCTCTATTATTTAACAGTAAGAATAACAAAAAGTTTCTTACAAATTAACAAAGTTATGATAGTATGGGCTTACCATAGGTGACCCAGCCCACTTATTTTGATACCAGCTTCTTAGCTGTCTGGATGCAACTTGCTGATCTTCCTTTAAGATTTTAGGAAGATCTATGTTAAACCAGTTCTTGAGATTGGCATGTGGTGGTGATGTTTTGTTCCTTATAAACTAACACAGCTACAATCAGTCTTCTTTATCCATAGATTCAAGCATCCACAGCTTGAAAATATTCTATCTATCTATCTATCTATCCATCCATCTTCCAAAAAACAAACCTCGCCTTTGCCATTTTATATAAGGGACACTTATACAGTGGGACCTCATCATCTGTGGGCTTGCCATCTGTGGATTTCAGCATCTGTGGACAGCAAGTCCCATTGTTCCAAATAGTGGCATGTGCATGTGGCCTCGCTAGTGGCTGTGCGCACAGTGTACCACCATTAACAACAATGGGCCTTTAGGTCCCACAGTTTTTTGCATCTGTGGGAAGTAGACGTGAAATGGACCCCCCCCCCCTTGGATACAAAGGTCAGACTGTATAAATATTAAATCCCTTATATTAAACTCAATGGCACTTGAGCATCTATGGATTCTGGTATCCACGGCAGGTCCTGGAACCAAACCACAGCAGATAACAAGGGCCTACTCTATAAAAAAAAGCAAAAGTATCAGATTACTTGACATTGGCTTTGGAGATCTGAAGGAACTTGTTGCTATTTCACTTAGCGTGGCATAGTGGTTTGAGTGTTGGATTATGACTCTGGGCAGTGTGTGGGGTGTGTGGACCACACTGGGTGATGCCCTAGAAGATAAGTGACACCCGGTTGAGTGCACCCCCCTCCCTGCTGTGTGACAGTTTACTCATGAATAAACAAACCAGTACTCAGCAGGGAAGAAGAGAGCCCAGAGCACCCTTCCCGCTTGCTGCATGCCATTTTACTCCAGTGCACAGCAGCAAGGTGAGGAGCGTGCCCTTTTGGCTCCATCCCTCACACTTGGTGATAGGAACGCCACTGACTCTGGGGACCAGGGTTCAATTTCCAGTTGGCCATGAAACCCACCTTGGGCAAGTTACATGCTTTCAGGCTCAGGGGAAGGAAATGGCAAACCTCCTTTGAGCAAATCTCACCAGGAAAACACCTGGATAGGTCTGCACTGCCTTAGGTTCTCAATAAGTAAGAAATTGACTTGAAGATATAATAATAATAATAATAATAATAATAATAGATTTTATTTATAACCCGCCTCTCTGATCAAACAATCGAGGCGGGGTACAACAAGTACTCCATTGCATAGCAGTGCATATAACAACAAACAGCAAACTCCACTCTTTGTATTCCAATTTTATGGCACAGTACACATTGCCCTTAATTCCTTTCTGCTCATACGCTTGATATAAGTGACTTGTCATTTTCCAGATCTTAGAACAGAGATCTCTTCCTGCAATCAGTCTATGCAGTTTATCACACTGGGGTTGATTGCGGCATTAAAGAGAGATTAAAGTGCATTTAAAGCATCCTGCAAATGAATTAGAAATGGCAAGTAATTGCGCAAATGATTATCACATGCAATTGCGTGAATAAAGTGATATGGGAAATCCAGTCGATGAAATTCCAAAAGTAATAAAAAGATGTGCATTAATGCTTCTTTGTGATGACTTTAATGGCAGTTTTTGTGCGATGTCTGGGTGACTAGACGTCCTTCGTTTCCACATCCTACGTTTCAACCTTCTTTCAAGGAGGAATTTCAAAATGTCCTCCATTTTGAGCAGGGCTAAGAGGCGTGAATTGACATTTGTATTAGTGTTTTTAGCTCAGGGTGACCTGAGGACCTCCTTTTCCAGGACGTGCCCTACATTTCAACCTTCTGTCCAAGAGGAATCCCAAAATATCTTCCTTTTTGAGCACGGCTAAGAAGCACGACTTTATATTTCTATGACTGTTTTTAAGCTCAGGGTGACCAGAGGCCCTCCTTTTCCAGAATATGTCCTCCATTCCAACCTTCCTGTCCAGGCGAGATTCCAAAATATCTTCCACTTTGAGCATGGCTAAGAAGCACGACTTTATATTTCTATTGGTCTCTTCCAACTCTATGATTCTATGATTATTGTTTTTTTGGCTCAAGGTGACCACCAGAGGTCCTCATTTTCCAGGACCTGTCCTCCATTTCAACCTTCAGTCTGGAAGGAATTCCAAAAGGTCCTCCATTTTGAGCATGGCTAAGGAGCATGACTTTTATATCTTTCTATCATGGTTTTTAAACTGAGGGTGACCTGAGGCCCTCCTTTTCCATTTCAACCTTCTGTCCAGGAAGGATTCCAAACCCAAACCTCCTCCACTTTGACAATAAGAAGGGAGAAGAATTTAGAGTCCTATCTATGATGCTGAGTGGTGTTTTTAAAGCTGTTATATTGGGCCATGCATGGCCCTCCCCATGGCTGGCAATGGTGGTGCTGGTGCTGCGCCTGCGCAGTAGGCCGAGCGTGGGTTGGCCTGGTTGCTATGGCGACGGCTGAGGCCTAGTAGGCCTGCGGGGAAAACTGGAAAGATGAAGCTGAAGCGGTTCTTACTGCGCTACTATCCTCCTGGTGCGGAAGGGTCCAGAAGGGAAAGGGATATTGGGAGATATGGCTGCCTCTACACTGTAGAAGTAATCCAGTTTGGCCCCACTTTAACTGCCATGGCTCCATGCTATGGAATTCTGGGAACTGTAGTTGGTTGTGGCACCAGAGCTTCGCTCTGGTGCCACAACCAACTACAATTCCCAGAATTCCATAGCATGGAGCCATGGCAGTTAAAGTGGGGCCAAACTGCTTTAACTGCCATGACTCTGTGGAATTCTGGGAACTGCAGTTTAGTGAGGCAGTTCCCAGGATTCCACAGCACTGAGCCAGGGCAGTTTGGGGTCCAAAACACACTGAAGAAAAATAATCCAAGTGCTAGGGGAATCCTGGGAATTGTAGTTTATTGTGCCACCAGAAGGCTCAGTGTGTCACAAAACTACAGTTCCCAGCATTCCTTAGCACTGAGCCAGGGCAGTCAAATCAGTTTCATACTGGATTATTTCTGCAGTGTGGATGGGACCAAAGTAAGGTCAACCTGGGATTATTTTTCTACCGATCCCACATTAACTGCCGTGGCTCAATGCTACAGAATACATAATCCAGGGTTGACCCAACTTTAACCATGGTTCCATGCTGTGGCATTCTGGGAGCTGTAGTTTTGCTGTGGCATCAAACCTCTCTGACAGTAAAATCCACATGCCTCACTAAACTACAGCTCCCATAATTCCAGAGCATGGAGCCATGGTAGTTAAAGCAGGGTCAAACTTGGATTGGCAGAAATAATCCAGGTTGACTTTACTTTAACTGCCCTGGCTCAATGCTATGGAATCCTGGGAGTTGTAGTTTGCTGGCACCACCAGAGCTCACTGGCAGAGAAGGGTCAATGCCTCACAAAACTGCAGTTCACAGAATTCCAGAGCATGGAGCCATGGCAGTTAAAGTGGGCTCAAACTGGATTTTTCCTGCAGTGTGTTTTGGACTATAGGCCTCCAAACATAATGTGTGGAGACTGGGAAGTAGAAAAACCCATTGTATTCAATGGGAGTGGGGTTACTTCACCTTCTCTGTCAGTGGGGTCTGATGCCACAATCAAAACTACCACTCCCAGAATGCCGTAGCATGGAGCCATGGCAATTAAAGTGGGGTCAGGCTGGATATAATTTATTCCATAGCACTGGGATCAAACCTGGATTGGCAGAGATAATCCCAGGTTGACCTTACTTTAACTGCCCTGAATCAGTGCTATGGAATCCTGGGAGATGTAGTTTGCTGGGGCACCAGGCCTCTCAAACAGAGAAGGCTAAATGCCTCAACAACTACAGTTCTCAGAATTCTGTAGCACTAAACCATGAAAGTTAAAACGGTTTCAAACTGCATTAATTCTGCAGTGCAAATGCAGCCTTAAACTTCCTTCAGCAATCATTTGAAAGGAAGGACAGAAAATCTTTCTATTAAATATTCAGGTAAGTGTGTGTAAGATTGCAGCCTCCCTTTTAACTGCCTTGGCTCAGTGCTGTGGATTCCTGGGAGTTGTAGTTTGTTGTGGCACCAGAGCTCTCTGACAGAGAAGGCTCAATGTCTCACTAAACTACAGTTCCCAGGATTCCCTAGCATGGAGCCATGGGAGTTAAAGTGGTGTCCAACCTGGATTATTTCTGCAGCGTGGATGCGGCCTAGAAGTTTCCATGAGCGTTCACTTGAAAGGAAAGATTAAAAAATCATTCTAATAAGCAAATATGGAGGTAAGTACATGTAAGACTGTGGCTTCAGCCATGAAAAGTCAAGGAACTGTAAGGAAGCATTTCTTTGGGGATGTTCAGGATACCCTTTTCCTGAGTGTTGAGGAACCAAGCTATTTGGGGGATGGCTGGACAGGCCATCCTCATTTGTCTTGTCACTACTACTAAGGAGTGTAGGAAAGATAATTTTAAAAAGGGGAATGTCTTGCAGTAGTTATACAGTACATAGATGCTTACTTTGAGCCTGATCCTATCTTTGAAGTTGGACTGGAATGGCATGCTGAGAGCAAGTGTGGTGAAGTGGTGGGTTAGAAGGACAGACAAATATGAGAAGATACAAATCCTCAACTAGATATGAAACTCATTTAGAAGAAGCCATAGCATTGGAACCATTGTCATGAAGAAAAACCAATGCTCTGTAAATATTACACTAAATATGAGCACTATATCTCAGCCCAACCTAAAATGAATGGGAAAACTCACATCTTGCAACAGTCCTGAATTGGCAAGGATAGTCTTGATCAATCTCTGTTCTGCTTTTTCAGCTGCTTATAAAATGTCTTTCTGTCTCTTCTTGCCACTGTTTGTTTGTGCTCAGCTTACTCCCAAATGCAAAAGCAGTGAGCTTTCAATTAGCAAAGAGTCGAGAAGAGAATGGGGCAGAAGCTTGCCCTTCCCAGTAGGCTCAGGCTGTTTGACACCACTTTACTTGTCATGCCTCAATACTATGGTATTCTGGGAACTGTAGCTTTGTGAGACAT
Organism: Urosaurus nigricauda; assembly: GCA_034509955.1. Lineage (NCBI taxonomy): Eukaryota > Metazoa > Chordata > Lepidosauria > Squamata > Phrynosomatidae > Urosaurus > Urosaurus nigricauda. The sequence goes on from JAOEGL010000003.1 coordinate 240,820,108, forward strand.
TTAAGCCTTCTCTGTCAAAGTGCTCTGGTGCTAAAACAAACTACAGTTCCCTGAATTCTATAGCATTGAGCCATGACAGTCAATGTGGTGTCATACTTGATTATTTCTGAAGTTCAGATGCAGCCTCAGTCAAAAGCAAACTGCTGCAGTCTCCTAGCTTGTATTCTTTCTCATCAATAATTTTACCATCTTTTCTACGCTGATATTGTTTGGCCTCATGTGTTCTGGTTTTCACCTGTGAAATGGTTTTCATTTCATAGGTGTTTATCATATGACAGAATTTGGGGGTATAATGCAATGGCAATCCGAGTGCAATCATTGGGTTTCATGTTATTGCGTGTATCTCACGCAATTTCGGGCAATGGGGGGTCATTTTCAGGAAATGGGAAGTCATTCGGAACGCATTCCGAATGCAATCAGATTTCACGTAAATTCACTAAACTAGCGAATTCACGTCATTGCGAATTGGCTCTATTTGCAATTGAGAGAAATTCCTCCCATGTGATAAACTCCATAGCTGTGTAGATGAATGCATTTTTTGAAGCTGTGTAATTTAGTACTTAAAATTGGGTGTAGGTTAACAAAAATAGGATATCTCTCATGCTTTGTAAGAATATGTTTGGCATCCATAATGTGTATTTGAAATAGATAAAAATATACAGATATGGATTAGCCTTTTGTATGTACTATTGGGATGTAAGCCCCAGTCTTGAGATGTGATATGGAATGGCAAGAGAACATAAAATAAATTGTTCAGAACCATAAATAAGATGACAGCTGGAATTTACTATTGCAGTTACGGATGTATAACCTAGAGTTCCACACCCACAACTGTTTCGTATGCATAGCCCCTACATTTTAGATCATGGCGCTATTGTCACAGTTGTAAAAATCTCCCAATCCTGTTTTACCAGGAGGCAGCTGCTGCATGAGATAGAGGCCTGTTCTGCTATCAAGTGGGACACATCATACTGATGTTTCCACCCCCTCCCACTAGTGTTTTCTGGTGCGAGGCCAAATTTAAACCTATTGCAGTTCCTCCTCACACTAGGGATCATTGACGGGAGGAGGATAGAAACACTAGTATACTGTACCCCACTCAGTAGCAGAACAGATCTCCATCACTCTCAATGGAGATGTTATTTGATTAAATTTACTTGATCAAGTATTTTCCAACTTATGGCAACCCTAAGGGGTCTTCTTCGCAGGATTTGTTCAGAGGGGAGTTGCCTTTGCTTTCCTCTGAGGCTGAGTGTGACTTGCCCAAGGTAGCTTGCCCAAGGCCATGGAGTAGGTATCCATAGCCAAGTTGGGGTTCAAACTCTCAAATAATTTTACCATCTTTTCTACGCTGATATTGTTTGGCCTCATGTGTTCTGGTTTTCACCTGTGAAATGTATAGAGAGGTGAGTATGTTGCCCAGACCTTAGTGGTGAGATATAAATACAGTCGCCCTTTTGTTTTTGCAGACTTCGAATCCGCGTCCCTCGCCTGTTCGTGGGTGGCAAACAGAGGGGGACAAAATGGGCCATGTGCTGCCATTCAAACAATTTTCTGTTTTTGGAAAATGGAGGGGCTACTGTACATTATTATAATTGCAGCCTATTCATACTGTCCTTTTTTCCCCTGGCTATTACGTAATGGAGAGTAGACGCTGCCTTGAGTCCCTATATTGGGAGAAAGGCAGAATATAAGATAATAATAATAATAATGATCATCATCATCATAAAAAACATGATACAACTTTGGCTTTTAATACCATCTGTACCAAAGTAGCACCTACTGAAGCCTCTGAACCATCTTCAAGGGCAGCCTCATGTATCATAGTAGTAGAAGTACAAAGTTACTAAGAGCCTTATCACATTATTAAATAAACTCATCAGGCAAAAAAAAAGACCTGTTTTTTCCCCTGCATTTTCATTGCTCGTTCTCTTGTGGTTGTAAAACTGTGGAAGAGGATTGTAAAAAGTGTTGTAAAAGTGTCCCATTTGCCAAGCTGAAATAAAATGTTTGGCAAAAATGATGCTTTTACAAGGCTTTTACAACCTAAAGAGAATGAGATTGAGAGTCATGTAAACGGAGGGGAAAATGTGTCTTTTCATTTGCCTGCTGGATTTGTATAATAATGTGATAAGGCTCTAAGACATGTATCACCTGTGCCTAAACTGTCATGCTCTGTGGAGAGCTGTAGGTTGCAAGTAAATAATGATTGTGGCAGCAGGAGTTAGGAGTAGATCCATTCTGTGCACCTGCTGCTTTTAGGAAGAGTGCAACTCCATTTAGAACATACTGTGTTCCCATTTCCCATGGAGTTCGGTGCAGCTTGGCTTTTGGTAGACAGAAATTATTTTGGAAATTGTGGTTGTAACTAACAAACTCAAGATTCAAGACAACTTAATGTCACAGACAGGCCACCTGAGATCTAGCATGGGTTGATTAAAGGCTGTCATTGCTGTAGGTAGTAAGAAACCAGAATATAAAGTTTGTATCAAATACATTATAGAAAAACAATATGCAACAAAATTTCAGCCTATTATATGAAATCTTTTGCATAGCGTCTGAAAAGCAGTCATAAACCAAATAATGCTATGTATCCCTATAATGCCACAGGGAACAACTGACAATCCAACAGTGGATTAAAATCTACCATATATACTTGACTACAAGTTGACCTCATAAATTGACTATAAGTTGACCCAAAATTATGGATTTTGATATGGATTTTGATAAGTCAAGGGTAAAACTTAGGGTCATGTCACATAGGATGTAAAGGACAAAGCAATGGAAAATGATGCCAAAGAATTTACAGAATTCTGGCAGGCATAACTGTATGTGTTCATCCTAAAAGATGGATAAGGAGGGAATTATGGTAGATGGTGGCTGTGTGATGTGTGGGAGAGGAAACAAGATGCAGGTGGGGCTAAGAAAATGCCCACATGTCACAAAGGATGAAAAGGCAAAGCAAAGAAAATTGTGATTGTGTTAGCCTTTAATGTAAAAACTTTGCCTGATTTTAACCCAGAAAAGCTGACAAACATACACAGATGTCTTCTTCAGATCCTTCAGATCCCAATTCCTTTTGGTGCTCTTTTAAGGAGAAGCATCAAAGAGCTGCTGCCGCCACCATTTTCCCACCCAGGCATTAAAAAATGTTAGAAGTGGGCCATGGGGAAGAGAGTAGAGGGGGTTGGTGCTTCTTTTAGGTGCCCCGGGACAGATTAAACTCTCATCTTTTGCCACTCTACTTGTAGAATAGGATGGTACCTTTTATTTGATAAAGTACAGTTAAAATACAGTACTAAGATTAACCTGTAGATAAATTAACCCAGCTTTTTTGTTTCAATTTTTAAACTAAAATAGATGTTTACATGAGTGTATACAGTAATCCACACAGTATATATAACAAGGACAGAGAGAGTGCAACCTGTTGGCAACATGCATCTCTGGATTCCTGTGTTGAAGTGTCCAAAACCCCTCCCCATAAAAAAGGCAGCTGGAGGAATGGCTGTGAAACATACAGAGAAGTCCAAACTACACAAATACAGACTGGTTGGGTACCCTTGTTCATCTGGCCCCAACATAATATTTGGGGCAGTTCTAAGGACATCACTTTTGGTCATGCCAGGAGCAACTGTGTGGAATTGCAGGGAAAGTTCTATTCATTCTTCCACAGTTGCCCACTCTGATGTACAGGAATACAGATTATAATAGCTGGTGTCCGTTTTGATTATATTTAGTAGGATATCGTATGGTATATGTGGCAGATTTACTTTGCCATTTGCATGATTTTAAATTGGTAAGCTGGTGTGGTGGCTTATCAGTGCATTGGACTGTGATCATGCAGGCCCCTGAAAATGCTGTCCAGACTCCTGTTGGACAACTGCAAAAATGTAACTTACAGTTACATGTTTGCAACTTCTATGTTCATGATCTCTACAAAACCACTAGTTTAGGGGCAAGGTAGGGACTGCAAAAGTCCCCTAAACTCCACTTAATGAAAAGCAACTGCTGCAACTAACTGGTTTGTTCACTAATCTATTGGGAAGAAACTGTCTGATGTTCCCACCTACCCTTGCAAAAGTGTTCTTTGGTATGAGGGGGGTTAGCAACAGGGATCCTTTTCTTGCCTGTCACAGAATGCTCTCCCCCATGTTTAGGATGGGTCATGCTGGAGTTTACTATGTAGCAATGTTGTTATGGTCCTATACAGAGTATTCTAGTGGTTAGTATCAGACTACAAAGAAAACTGGTTTAACAAAACCATTTCTAACAAACCCCATTTAACTGTAACAAGCATAGAAATCACTAGAAAGTCTTTTAAGTAAACGTATCTAGGATTAAAGTACTAGTCAGGTACTCTCTTGTTACATGACCTAGGAAGCTATTTAGCTTACGTTGCAGCTGCAGTACATTAATACTTCATCCCATTTTCTTTTTATATTTGAAAGGCATCTTGGGATATTAAATTGCTCTCAGCACCTTCAAAGTCTAGCCACCTAAGTGCTTCGGAAATAGCACAAGAATTGTTTAAATGAGGGTAGCTTAATTAAACAGACTGTATTGGGGCATGGTAGTGTCTGAAGACCGATGCCTTGCCCTGGCTGTGCTGTTTTTTACTTCTTTCATTCATCATCCTGTAGAAGACAATTCCATCCATTAATGATGTGGTAGATCACAGGGATACTCAGTAATCTGAGTTCTGTATATGAGGAACTCTAAGGAAGGCACGGCTCCATTATGCCGAAGTCCAGAAGTAGATGTGAGGCCCTTCTTCCAACCCACTTCCCTGACCACAGAGGGAGGGAGGGAGAGAAAAACCTTCAATATCTGCTGGGCTTTCTCTCCTCCCCACTGCCATTTCATTTTCCTTTTGTGTTGTGTCTTATTTTGGTTGCAAGCCTGAGAGCAGGGAACTGTCAAATTAACTATTTTTAAGCTGTTCTGAGAACCTTTGTGGCTACAGAGTGGGGTATAAGTATTCTAAATCAATCAATCCATAAATATGACAATTGCAGCTGTAGCTAGAGGAATGTTGCAATATTTATTTTTCTAAGCAAACACTGCAGCTGGAACCTAGAAAAGACACTACAGAGGCTACAATTCTATGCACATTTATCTAAGAGGAAGCACTACTGAACTCAGTGGGACTTATAAATAGACCAGAATAGAACTGTGCTGGAAAGGTGCCCAAGTGCTTGTTTGCACGTAGTGAAACCTTTGATATTTCCCCTTTGAACAGGAAGCCTTCAAGCCATGAAATAAACTGCTGACCACTGAAGTTTCCAAAGTAGCTTATCATGTGACATGGAAGATGAGGAACACATGTCCAGGGATCCCCTCACATTGTTCTTTGCTGTGGAAGTGTGTCCTCCAGTAGGAGTGCAAATCATACAGCCTTCTGGATGTTGTTGGACTAAAAGTCCCAGCAGCGCTAAGCATCACAGCCAATAGTAAGGAATGCTGGGAGCTGCAATAACCTGGAGGACCATGCGATTTTGCCTCAGTACCCTAAAGCACCAGATCCTGTCTGATTTGGAAGCTAAGTAGGGTCAGCCCTGGCTAATACTTTGATGGGAGACTGCCAATGAATGCCAGGTGCTGTAAGCTAAATTTCAGAGGAAGAAACTGGCAAAACCACCTCTGAGTATTCCTTACCTAAGAAAACCCTATGAAATTCATGGAGTTGCTATAAGTTGACAGGCAACTTGAAGGTGCACACACACATGCTCAATTACATATCGTGATTTCCATTACAGTGCTAGCATGTGCTACCACAGAACATAACAAGATGTCTGGCTAGTTCTGCATGTTTCTTTGTTGTTTGCCATTTCAGACTTAACAGCAACCCTAAGGCTCTGTGTTCAAAGGAGGTTTGCCACTGTTGTCTTCTAAAGCTGAGAGAGTGTGACTTGACCAGTATTACTTAGCAGGTTTCAGTGACTGAGCAGGGATTTGAATCTTGGTCCCCTTCACTTAAACCACTATACCATGCTGGCTATTTCTTCTTTCTTACATAGTTTAAATTAAAAATAGGGATACTGAAATGAATAGCATTTTATCAAAAGAAAGGCTAATCTTTATATTGTTTGCTATTAGAAGTCAGCATAAGGTCAGACTTCCTCCTCTGTTCCCTTATCTGTTGGAGTCCCCCAGGGCTCTGTCCTGGATCCCCTTCTGTTCTCTCTATACACATTGTCCCTTGGTAAACTCATCAGTTCTTTTGGTTTCTCCTATCATCTGTATGCTGATGACACTCAACTGTATATTTCCACCCCTGACCTTTCGCCGGGGCTGTTCAAGTCTCCTCTTGTTTGGCTGCCATCTCTCAGTGGATGCGGCATCGGCGCTTGAAGCTCAACATGTCTAAGACAGAACTTCTCATCTTCCCACGTAAGCCCACCCTTCAATACTCCTTTCTGTTTCTGTTGATGGCACTTCTATTCAACCGGTTCAGCAAGCCTGCAGTCTTGGTTTCATCTTTGATTCCTCTTTGTCGTTTATTCCCCAGATTCAGGCCACCACCAAGACCTGTAGATTCTCTCTCTACAACATTGCTAAAATCCGTCCATTCCTCTCAGCCTCCACTGCCAAGACTCTGGTCCATGCCCTGGTGGTCTCACGACTAGATTATTTTAACCTTCTTCTGACAGGGCTTCCTCTCTCTCACCTCCATCCTTTAATCTCTGTCCAGAACTCAGCTGCACATATTATCACATCCGCTCGCCGCTTTGACCATGTTTCTCCTCTTTTATCCTCCCTTCACTGGCTCCTCTTCCCCTTCTGCATCCAGTACAAGCTTTTGTTGTTGACTTTCAAAGACCTCCACGGACTGGCCCCTCCTTACTTGTCTGACCTTCTTTCTCCTCACACTCCTTCTCGTACCCTCCGTCCTGGTAGTCAAGGTCTCCTGTCCCAGCCGAGGATTTCCACTGCCCTGTCCCGGATTTGTCCCTTCTCACTTGCTGCCCCTCACTCCTGGAACCTTCTTCCCCCACATGTCCGTCTCATCACTTCTCTAACCAGATTCAAAATTAAGTTAAAGACTATATTGTTTAGGGAAGGGTTCCCAGGATTGTGCCATCTGCCCCAGGATGCCTCCTTTTAACTATGTATTAAGAAGCCGTGCTCTCCCTCCAGCCCATCTGCCTTGGTCTTGGCCCTAGAGGGAGAGAAGAAACACTGGACCTCATTCCCTTCCCAGCAAATTCCCCTCTTCCTTTTGTGTTGTCTCTTCTAGACTGTAAGCCTGAGGGCAGGGATCCATCTAATTTATGATTGTATGTACAGCACTGTGTAAATTTACAGCGCTATATAAATAATAATAATAATAATAATAATAATTGTCTTGTGCTTCCTCAAAGGCATTATTCTGGAATATGTTCAAGGCGGAGAAGTGAAAACCAGATCCATAGATTTACTAGATCTAAATGCTACGTGAGTATTATATTTTTTGTAGGCTATAAAACTACATAGTGTTACACAATTTACCTGATACATATAAATCTGTTGAAGAGTATAAAACAAGAATCACAATGCATCATTCTCTTTCAGGTATGTTCATTTGAAATTAAGTGCATTGTTAGCAGTATGATCTTTAGTTTTCTTGTGACCACTGTATGGCTGTAAATTCAAGGGTTCATGGTTTTCATTTCATAGGTGTTTATCATATGACAGAATTTGGGGGTATAATGCAATGGCAATCCGAGTGCAATCATTGGGTTTCATGTTATTGCGTGTATCTCACGCAATTTCGGGCAATGGGGGGTCATTTTCAGGAAATGGGAAGTCATTCGGAACGCATTCCGAATGCAATCAGATTTCACGTAAATTCACTAAACTAGCGAATTCACGTCATTGCGAATTGGCTCTATTTGCAATTGAGAGAAATTCCTCCCATGTGATAAACTCCATAGCTGTGTAGATGAATGCATTTTTTGAAGCTGTGTAATTTAGTACTTAAAATTGGGTGTAGGTTAACAAAAATAGGATATCTCTCATGCTTTGTAAGAATATGTTTGGCATCCATAATGTGTATTTGAAATAGATAAAAATATACAGATATGGATTAGCCTTTTGTATGTACTATTGGGATGTAAGCCCCAGTCTTGAGATGTGATATGGAATGGCAAGAGAACATAAAATAAATTGTTCAGAACCATAAATAAGATGACAGCTGGAATTTACTATTGCAGTTACGGATGTATAACCTAGAGTTCCACACCCACAACTGTTTCGTATGCATAGCCCCTACATTTTAGATCATGGCGCTATTGTCACAGTTGTAAAAATCTCCCAATCCTGTTTTACCAGGAGGCAGCTGCTGCATGAGATAGAGGCCTGTTCTGCTATCAAGTGGGACACATCATACTGATGTTTCCACCCCCTCCCACTAGTGTTTTCTGGTGCGAGGCCAAATTTAAACCTATTGCAGTTCCTCCTCACACTAGGGATCATTGACGGGAGGAGGATAGAAACACTAGTATACTGTACCCCACTCAGTAGCAGAACAGATCTCCATCACTCTCAATGGAGATGTTATTTGATTAAATTTACTTGATCAAGTATTTTCCAACTTATGGCAACCCTAAGGGGTCTTCTTCGCAGGATTTGTTCAGAGGGGAGTTGCCTTTGCTTTCCTCTGAGGCTGAGTGTGACTTGCCCAAGGTAGCTTGCCCAAGGCCATGGAGTAGGTATCCATAGCCAAGTTGGGGTTCAAACTCTCAAATGACACTGTGCAGAGTCATTTGGCGCTCAACCCAATACGTCACACTAACTCTCCTAAAAATACAGTACTTGGTATACTTAACTAAGTAGTGGTTCTAGGATCTTGGCTGAGGTTCATGTTTATCCTAGGAGGTTTCCTGAGTTAAATCCAAGATATAAAATAATATTTAAGAAGAAAGATTGACTTATATAGTTTTTTAACAGTAGCTAACAGATGTGATCCTTAAAGATATCACTGACCCATTATTGAGAATATTTCTCACAGCTCCATTTCTTTCATGGACTTTATTCCCAAGTAGAACATCTGCCCTTTACCAGCAAGAACATCCATATGAAAATGCTTTATAAACAGGAATCAGTTCTGTAAATTGTATATTTGTTCCCAGTGATACTGTTGTGTTTTTAACATTCCAAAAGATTTGAGGTTATTTTTAGTGGCTTTTTGTTTTTCAGTTAGAGAAATTTTAACTCCTGTGACTAACCTTGTGAGACACAGTATCAAAATACTGTTCCTAAGGCAATGTGATATTTTTGACAAGAAAATATGCTATCTGAAATTAATACCAGTAACAATTATGAATTGCCATCTCTGATATGATCATGTTGAAAAGAATAAAATATACCATTGTGTTTAAGTCACTGAGTGGAATCACATATGGAAGACTATATTCAAAATTAGACACCCAGATTTTAAAAAATAACAACACCTGAACCAAAAGTGACAGAGAATCAGAAAACATACCTTATGAAAAAACATGTAATGGATGCTAGAGTAATTTAATATAGGAAAATTAGATTTATAGATTAACTCCTAGAAAAGTTTATTGAAAAGTAGATCGCATGAAGTGCAATGCAAGTGGGTATTTGTTTTTATTTTATTTCCAAACTTTGTTTCCAGTCTTTCCACAAAACAGTTTGCAAGTCAGCTAGCTATATTTAAAGGTTAAGAATAGAAGCTTAGCAATAAATTGAAAAGTAAAATACAAAACAACAATTAAAACATAAAGCAAATTCCTAAAATAGTGATAAAATTAAAACAATCAGTGAAAACAAGAGGCACATCACAAGCCAGCATTAGACCTGTTATGTTCCTCCTCCACCATTTAGTGAGACCATGTCCCCATAAAAATAACTAAAAGCTGCATATGCACTGCAAAAGGTTTGAAGTCATCCCTTGTTAAATTCAATTTTAAATTTAATGTAGTTAGACCCTTGTTATTGAGAAAGGAAATAATGAACTAGTTATTTGTAACTAATTATTCCCAAACTCTGGACCTGGGTATTCAGGAATGCACTCAGTACTCTCATTTTTTTAGATCTTCTTCCTAAACTGTTACTGCACTAGAAAATAGTAACCATAGAGTTAAAGGGGACTGTCAGACAATGGCTTCAATTCAACATCCCTTCAGTATAGTGTAAAGATCTGCTTGCAGACCTTATACTATGCTCAAATATACTAACCCCCCCCCTCTTATTTTAAAGCCCTGAAGCAACCTCACACAGGCATTCTATGCTTCAGTGTGAGCAGGCAAGATTGAAGAAGGCCCAGTTATTCCTCTATAGCTGGGCACACAAGTATGACACCAGTTCTATGATATGTGGTGGTCCTTCAGAGCTATTCTGTAATCATTGTCTTCTGGCTTGTTGTGTATGTGGGTATTGTCAGATGCTCCTCCAATTCTGCCTGTTCATGTTGAAGCATGGAATGACTGGGCTTTAGGTTGGGAGGGGAGGCACTGTGCAGATACAATAGGAATACTAACTTCTGCAGCACCTGAAAAAGGTGTATGTATGTATCCACATATATAAAGCTCATATATGTGTGCAGATGTCCCAACATGAATTCCAGCCATATTCTTGATTCTGCAAACAAATTTTGAAAAAAAAAAGGCTTCTATTTAAAGCAGGTCTCCTGTGTGCTATAAAATGTGCATATTTGTCAGAAGATGAACATGTTACTTTAAAATGTACTTCAGTACAGATGTAGGAGCCTTAGTAGAAGATATTAGAAAGGCAGAACCCCTTATCACAGCATCATGTAAAGACCAAGTTGTACGTTTAATAATACGATTACAAGAGAAGCTTGGACAACCAATGGATCACAAGTTCCATCTTTTTAAGGTAAGACCTTTGAGTCAGTTTATGATCTTTGCTTTTGCTCATATAAATACCAAATACCTTTGTATATTGAAAGGTTTTCCATTGAAACCCTCTATCAAATAGCTAATTCAGCAAGGGGTGTAACTGTTGGAGGGGCAAAGTGATATACAACATCTTGTGTGTGTTTTTTCTCAGCATACCAGCAGGCTGTTGTAACATAACGTAATTGGGTTTGCATGTATTATGGATATAGAATACCCTTATAAAAGCGACTTTTATTTTGAGCACAATATAGTCACAGTATTGTCCTCCTAAATAAGAATTATCCCCCTAAATAAGAATCCACATTATCCCCCTAAATAAGAATTCCCTCATCCCTAAACATTTTTTTCCATCATCAATTTTCTAGCATTGCAGTAATTAAAACTTAAGTGTTTAGATATACAGTGTAGGCATTCATAGAAAAGGGACTGGCAAATCTATGAAGGGAACGTGAATACAATATGTGTAAGATGTTTAGGTATGTAAACAGTTTTAATGTCTCACTCTCAGTACTGCTAGAAATTTGGGGAGTGAAGGAAAATTTCAGTTGGGGGACAGAATTCTTATGAGGAAGCATAAGCCCCTATGTAGCTACACCCTGACCTCACCTGATGAGTTATTCCAAAAACGGAGCTGAAGACAGGGCTCTCTAGCAATAAAGATATATCAGTATACTACAGCAAACCCTAAGGCTTTTAGAAATACAGGCTGCGATTGTAGCTATGCTTTACTTCCCCATCTGACTCTTGAAACCCACGTTAAAAGCCAGTCAGCTATCTGGAGTGACTGAAGTCTGAGCAGCTGCCCAGTGGTGCACTGCAGAGTGGCATGACTAGCCCCTCCCACCAGTGAGTGATAATGTAACCCTCAGGGGTCTCTGCTCTTGCTCCCTGCAGCATCATTTGCTGGTAGGAGAGGGCTGGTCACATCATTTTGCAACACAGGTCTTCACCCTTGGGGAAGGTAATTGTCTTTTTGGGTCATTTGTTCTCATGGCAATAGTGCAAATGTTCATTGAAAAGTCTACTCTTTGGACTATTCCCTTAAATGGCACATTAATATAGTTGCCCCTTGGAACATGCAGGGGATATGTTTGGGACCCCCCCCCCCGTGAGTTCCAAACTCGCGCATATTCAAGCCACATAGGCTTGAATGGGGCATGTGCATGTGAGAGCACATGTCATGGGCGCACGCCCCATTGATGTTAATGGCGGTTGCCCCTCCGCAGATTTTCAAGTCCACGGATTTCAAGTCCGCGGACTTGGAGGAGTGATTGTACATGCATTCTGATATGGCTTCTCCTCTTGATGGGGTGAAGTTGGTGGTATTTTTTGTCTGATGGCAGCTGGTTGGTACCACTCTTTTCATATGTTGCAGTACTGATTTCACGTCACCAGGTGCCACTCTTGGACTATATTAATTTCAAAATACAACAAACTCCAAAATACTAGGGACCAGCTCAAAGCATAGAATACATTATGCACGTTTTCAACACTTTATTGGCATCTTCACCACTCAATGATTAGTTTCAGGAAAGCATGGTACAAAACTGAAATGACTTGAAATATTATAAAGACTGCTACTCAAGATACATTCCTTGCAAATACAGTGGTTAAAATAGTTATTTTTATGCTCTGTAAATAAAATCTATTCAGTATGAGCTTGTTTCTCCTCTGCCAGGAATAATTAGAGCTATATAGAGTATAAATGCAAAGAGGACTATTTTCATTTTCACTTGATTTCACATTGCAGCTGTCAGCAACACCTCTCAAATGGAGACACAGACTTGGTGTGAACCTATGCCTTTCTTTGCAGTTTCCTGGGTGATAACATCTTGTGTGTGTTTGTTCTCAGCATAGTAGCAAGCTGTTATAGCATAACTTAATAGGGATTTGAATGTATTATGGATATAGAATACTCATATAAATGGGACATTTAATCTGAGCACAATGCAGACATAAGCTTACTGATTTGCTTAAGAAAGTGAAGTCCATGCTCAGATACTTGGAGTGGAATTAATGTTACAAAAAAGCTGTAGCATTTGTACTTTGATATTTTGAGAACCCTACTTTTGTAGCTAATCATTTGTATTATAGGTTTTACAGGAATGCTTACATTCCATCCAAAAAGGGTACACCAGAAATTGCCTTAAAAAGGGTTCTGGTTTGTCATTCTATTAAAATGTTAATAAGTGAGGAAAAACCTCAATTTCATTTTTAAATTAAAATATTGTACATTACGTAGAATATATTCTCCATAGAGCATGACGTCAAAGTTCTATGCATGTAAGCTAAAACAAGACTGGGAAGGGCAACTAGAAAGATCCTAAAATGCAAAGACATAACACTGAATACTAAACTTAGGATCGTCCAAACCATTGAATGCCTTATTACCATATATGGATGTGAGAGCTGGACAGTAAAGAAAGCACACAATGAGAAAGTCAGCTCATTTGAGATGCGGTGGAGAAGAGCGCTGAGGATACCATGAACAAATGGGTCCTAGAACAGATAAAACTTGAACTCTCCTGGAAAGACAGGATGACTAAGTTGAGCTTGTCATTTGGACACACCATGAGAAGGAAAGAGTAATTGGAAAGGCTATAATTCTAGGAAGAGTGGAAGGTAGTGGAAAGAGAGGAAGACTGCACACTTGATGTTTACACTCAATTAGGGAGACTATATGCCTGTGCCTGCAGGACCAGAACAGGGAGATAGAGGATAGGAAGGATGACATGAAGGTGGCTAACAACAATGACAACAAAGTCTATAACATGTTAACATATAAAAAATCTGGTGCTGGTCCACATCTCACTTTTAGACAGATATTAAAAATGATTTATAGCTTAATAATATGGTTGTTGTTGTTGTTGTTGTTGTTGTATGCCTTCAAGTTGTTTCTGCCTTATGGTGTCCTTAATGTGACCCTGTCATGGAGTTTTCTTATCAGATTTCTTCAGAGGGGGTTACCATTCCCATCCTCTGAAAGAGTGTGACTTGCCCAAGGTCACCCAGTGGATTTCCTTGGCTGGGCAGGGATATAATATATTTAATATATTTTATTTTGACCTACAAGACCTATGTTTCCCCCTTCAGCATATATTATGTTATGGCTTATCCCGTTAACACCCAATTTGCTTATAGGCCTGACTGTGTGAAGCTACATTGATTTGTGAAATAAAATGCCATTTCATCCAGAATGTACTTAGGCTGCTTCCGTACTTCAGAAATAACCTGATTTAACCTCACTTTAACTGCCATAGCTCAATACTATGGAATTATGGGAATTGTAGTTTGTTTTGTAGCTTTGTTCCACTGAGCCATGGCATTTAAAGTGGGGTCAAACTAGATTATCTCTGTGGTGCAGATGCAGCCTTAGAGAAATATGTATGTCAGATAATTATTGCTTATACATAAACAGTGTTTATTACTGATTAATTCTTGCTATTAAATGATGTATAACACTGCAAATATATCCTTAACCCTGAATAAGAAAGCAATATTTTACAACCCAGCATTCTTCTGATAATGTTTAACACCAAACATTAAGGTCCTCAAAGAACTCTTGACTTTGAGTGATTGACATTAACTCTGAATTGTTTCCTAGGTGTTGTTTAACTCATCTGGTTAATTAGTTCTTGATTGTGAATCCTTAAGCATTTCAGTTCACTTTTCAAAGAAAAAAATAGTTTTCAGTAGGTGGGCTAGAAATTTCTCAGTAGATTTTTAGCAAATGAGGTAAGGAAAATATGTGAAAAAAGCACTTGATCTTGGTTGGATCATAGCCATATAAAACAATAATATATGCACAGTTATATTAGGGATGGCAAAAAATACCTTGGAAGGGGAAAAATGTAAATGACTTTACTGGGCTTTCTAATTTCAGGTACTTCGAGCACATATATTGCCACTGACTAATGTTGCCTTCAACAAGTCTGGTTCTTGGTAAGTGCAAGTATTAAAATTCAGAGTGCATTTTCTCAGTGCAAAAGCCATATTTAAATTCACTTTTCTTTATATAGTATTTTATTTATATTCCACTTTTCCTCCAACCTGGGACAAATAGGAGCTCAGAGCACATCAAACTATAGCTAAAAAAAAGGTGATAGTACTAAAAGTAAAATAAACAAGCAAACCATCCTGTTAAAATAGCTCTATTTTAAAATAGTTTGGATGTATTTAAGACATAATAGTGAAATGAAAATGTAACTAAATGTATAAGCTGCTTCTCAGAAGCCATAGTTTTCTATGATAAAAGCTTTGCTAGGAAAGGGTTAATAAAACCAAAACTGGAGCCCAGAATTAGTAACAACTCTGGTGTTTCCCCTCTTAAATAGAAAATTCAGCAAAATGACAGTAAACAAGCATTGAAAATTTTCCCCATCACTTTGTACACTACCTTCTGTTACCTTCTTTAAAGGCTACTCACCCAGTCCATCAACCACAATCATGTAACCAAAATAACCTATTTTTAAAAAACCTCATCATATCTTGAGATAACTCTCGTGCCAATAATGTAAAATATTTTGTATGTCATTTCATGTGGGCACTATTTGCTACCTTCCTTATACCATAGGTGAAAACCTCTAAAACGATGTCACTTATATCATTGTGAACTTTCATGTTACCCAACTCTCATCATAGCCAGAAACTAGGTTTAGGTTCTAATCCTGTATATACTTTTATGTATAGGTAGCATGGATAGTCAAATAGTTGAATCATAGATTCAGGCTGCAATCCAATTTCTGCTTACATGAGGGTAATGTTTGAGTTGATGTGTATACAATTATATTATTAGTAACAGTTTGGAGCAATAGAAGTACATTGATACATTTATATTCCCTATCCATAGGGAACATATAGTCATTGTGTCTCATTTCCATCCTTTGACTTGTTAGCTCATTAGCATTTGTGGTACTTTCAATCAGTATGGTAAGATGTGCTTGTTAAAATTTCTGAAAATACCCAGAATGCTAGCAATACAGTCTCTGCTCATTCTGATCTTTGCCAGCACCACCACCTTTAAGGAGAATATGGGAAAGAGAAGAGAATTACACCTGTTGAAAGAAAATAATTGATTTCGCTGAGCTTTGCATTAAACCGTGGGATATATGTTTCTTAAAAATTACATCCTGCTTTGTCCATTTTAGTTTTATCACTGGGAGTTACGACAGAACTTGCAAACTGTGGGACACGGCATCAGGAGAAGAGTTACGTTCCCTGGAAGGACATAGGAATGTGGTATATACACTTGCTTTCAACAATCCCTATGGGTATGCAGTCTTTCAGAATCAGTTACTTCATCTTAAAACTTAAAGCATTCTCTGAAGATGCCAGCCACAGATGCTGGCAAAATGTCAGGAAAGAACTTTTCTAGAACAGCCAGAAAAATCCACAAAAAATTATGGATGCCGTCCATGAAACCTTGACTTCACATTAAAATGAGTTGTTAATCCTAAAATCTTTTTGATCAATTGGCTTGAAAAGATCTATTTTATGCCTCCAAATTGTTTTTTCTTTTTTTCAGTAAACCACGTTTAACTTTTCTCTTCTGTCCTATTTCATGGGAATATTTTCTATTGTATCTGGTGTGATGGAAATAATTTTTCTTCCAATGAAAACAATAGGCCTTTTTTCACTTTAGTGACAAGATTGCTACAGGATCATTTGACAAGACCTGCAAATTATGGAGTGTGGACACAGGAAAATGTTATTATACCTTTAGAGGACACACTGCAGAAATAGTGAGTATGGGACATTGGAGAAACATCATAATTACATATATGGAACTGCCTCATTTTTCCAAAAAATGTTTAAAATGATTTTTTTTTTCTTCTGGTTCTCATTGCAACTTTGTTAATGAGAACATGGTATTATTCTCAAAACACAATGAAATCATTTGTACCCTGTTAATTGTGGATAATTTAAAGACCATATTTTTACTTTTTGGTCACCTGCAGTGGTACACCAACTGCTAAAGGCTTCTTTTTTTGATGGGATGAGTAAAACATGATTTTCAAAATCAGTTTCAAATAAAGCATTCTTTGTTTTTCAGAGTTTTTATTTAAAAATATCAGTTATCATTAACTCAGTAATGCTACTTCTTGCATATATTTGGTGTGGCTATACAGTACTGAGATCCATATTTAAAAAGTGGATATAGTTACTGGGTTTAAAACTGGGATTATAATATGATCAGTGATGAAGCTACCCTGATTTAAGTAGGCATGTCTTGAAATTTCCTCTCATTCAGTATTGAGGAGATATTCTCAGAGAGAAGATATTCCTCTCCATGATTATTCTTTCTCTTTCTTCATAATATCCAGTGAAATATAACATGTATCCAGGCAGCTTCAAAGTGTGTGGCATGAAAATGCCGTGCTCTGAAGTCGCCTGGACAAGGTGTGGTTTGTAAATGTCACATGCTGCTGCAGCACCTGGAAGTCAGCCTATGTATGGGCAGTTGGGCAGCAGTAAGCTGGCTTTCAAGCGGCTTCAGGGCATGTGACATCAAAATGCCATGCTCTGAAGCTGCCTGGATGGCATGCAAAAGAGCGGTCTGTTTTGCCCCTGTGTCACCAGTAGCCAGTGATGTGAGGCAAGAGTGGGAAATTAGATACTGTATTGGATATTACAAGGAAGCTTGTGAGAAGAAACAAGGCATGACAATAGCCATTGTTACTTGTAACATCAAGTTAGACCAGGGTTAGGTAACTTTGGTGGGTCTAGGTACCAATTCTGTCCTTCTGGGACCTATCATAAGTTGTAGGCCTCTTGTGTTGCTGTGTTTAGTAGAAATTCAGTAGCATGCCTACAGTTCTTAGGAGGTCTGGGGAATTCATACAGGTTACGTATTGTCCATGACCGAGTCATACAGCCAAAATTAATAGATTTCCATGAAACCAAGAGAGTAATGGTAAGCCTGGATGCATCTTTTGGGTGACTTGTTTCACCACGTCATAGAAATGTATTTTCATTGCCAAATTAAGGAATAAGGCAGAAAAACTTGCAAGACACCTTCCTTTATCTGACAGGACAAAATTTTGGAATTGAAGCACTCTTACTGATAGGATCTCAGCATTTGCAGCTATGTCAGCAGTGCCTTAAAAATAATATGAACTCTGTTCATGGTTTGTAGTTAAGCTGGTTCTCTTTTTTTGGCAGCCTATGTGGGTCCCGATCGACTCAAGGGTGGATAGCAACAACAACAAAAAATGCATGGAAGTACTGAAGTAAACAGAAGGCATCCCCACATAATCTTTTTAGTATCACACTTACTCTCCTATATCATCACACATGATTCTGGACTCTATTCTCAGTTTCATTGTGGGCCAACTATGCTGGAAGTAGCACAGGAATCCAGATACAGTATATGTGTTCCTTTCAATATGGTGGCTACTCATTAAATGTTGCTGTCAGTTTAGTCTATAATAATAATAATAATAATTTATAACTCGCCTCTCTGAACGAACAATCGGGGCAGGGTACAGCAAGTTAAAAAGCAATTACAATTAAAATATTACAACCCAATCCCTACCCCTTAAAATAAAATTAAATTAGCAGAAATTAAAACAATATAACAATAAACAATAAGATGTCTAAAACTAGTTATTCTTGGGCAACCTAGAGGTGGCATCTGATGTATGGCTGCGAAAAGCTGGGAAGATATCGTTGGAGGCCGAGAAAGATTAGTCACTATCCGGGATGGCTGTATGGCTGAATCATTCTTTCTGTGGGTTTCAAAAGTTGTTACCAAATAAATAAATACATAACCAAAGAGTTCATTTAAATAATTGCAAGAAAAAGGAGGAAACATAATGAAAAGTTCAGGCACTGAGAAGTAAATTATCTCTTTTCATATGTGGTCTGATCATGAAAGAAAAATGTTTTGCTCCTTCATCTGAGCCGTGGGAAAATATTCAAAACAATTTAGTGAGGAAGATGTCCCTTTGTGGCCATTCAGGGATCCTGTAGCTGGCAAATTTGATTTTACTGGTCTGTAATCAGCCCATAGGGCATTAAGCAGGTCCAGCTATTGTCATTCTACCGTGCTATCATTCTACCAAGCAGGGAGGATAGGAAATCCAAGGATTTATGTGAAGCTCTTATCTCTCTCTTTTCTCTAACAGGTTTGTCTGTCCTTTAACCTTCAAAGCACATTGATTGCTACTGGAAGTATGGATACTACAGCTAAAGTGTGGGACATACAGAATGGAGAAGAAGTGGTCAGATTAACAGTGAGTTGCACTGTTTATAGTTCTGGTGATAATCTATATTTTTTTAGGTTTTAATTGAAAGAAAAGGCTGAAAGAGCTTTTTCTTAATTATAAGTCGCAAAAGTCAGTGGTAAGAGTTTCTATAGATCTCTGTAAGCAAATAATGCATTAATTCAACATAAAATAAGACCAAAAAAATGGATATTTATTAAAAAGTCAGAATGTGCAGAACAATCTTATTCAGTTTTCAGTTGGAAACAAGCAACAAGTGGCACCTACCTGCATTTAGAGAGCCAGTGTGATGTAGTGATTTGAGTGTTGGACTGTGACTCTGTAGACCAGGGTTGAAATCTGTGCTTGGCCATGGAAACTCAGTCAGAGATCTTGGGCAAGTTATGTACTCTGAGCCCTCAGAATACTCTGTGATAGGTTCACCTTAGGGTCACCATAGGTCTGAAACGACTTGAAGGCACACAACGACAACAACAACCACTTGCATTTACATGTGAATAGGATACTAAGGTTTGTCTGAGCATTTAGGTGGAAACAAATTTCATTGACTCAATGGGGCTTGAAAGAGGTTTACCTCTACATAAAGATGTACACAACTGTACAGTAAATCACATGATCTATTTTTCCTAATTCAGTGATTTTCCCTTTATAAAGAAAATGTATTGCTTTATTAAACAGAATATATTTACAGTATATACAGTATACGGGGAGTTTCCCCTAACTCATAGATACTGTATAAATGCTTTAAAACATTTTGTCCTATATTTCCCACATCACCTAATGGGGGGAATTGTGCTCCTTTATAATGTGTACTGTATATACAAAGTATGCATGATATTATGTCTGCATAATTAACTTTTCTAAGACTTGAAATCCCTCTTTTAAAATTTAGGGCCACTCTGGAGAGATAGTTACCTTGTCCTTTAACACCACAGGAGATAGGATCATCACGGGTTCCTTTGACCACACTGTTGCTGTATGGGATGTTGGCACGGGCAGGTACTATTTTAAGCCATGGTTTATTTTATGCTGTACAAGAAATCTTACAGAATTAAATACAGACTTTTTTTAGATCCTGAATCTACCTTGCCTTGTTTATATGGATGATACATTTTAGGCAACAAAAAGCTTGTTGAAATTGTAAGGATGAAACTAGGTGCATTACTCCTCTATAGTTCTGCTTAGCAACAGATCTGTGTTTTGTCAGACATAGAATTAAGATAATATTTCTGCATGTTGACAGTTTATGTGGCGCATCCTAGTCAAACTATAGAGGATATGTATTGCAATATTAATCCTTCACTACATCAATGTTTATTTTTCTAATTTCTTTAAAATATTTACATGCTGCCGTATCTTGCACTTGAGGCAGTTTCTCCTGGGAACCTGGACAGCGCAATGATAGTATTGAACATAAGCTCTCTTATACTGAGTCAAGGAGGGCTATCTTGGTTAGGCCTATCTCTGTTTGCCAGTACTGTTTAGCAGCTGATGTCTGAGGTTTCAAAAGAGATCCACCCTAGCTTTTTTGAGAAGTGTTGACAACATGTAGGATCACATAGCTAGTACCTACTAGTTATGTCATATTCACTTTACAGGTTAAAAACAATAAAAGATTTTACAGTGATCAGTAGTAAACATTCTGAGCAATGAATAGCATGCTTTCATTTACCTCCTTAGTTACAGTGGAAAGGTCAACACAGTTACAAGTACATACATACTAAATAGAACAATTATTAAATAATGTGTTTGGGACCTTTTCCTTTTTTTAAAGTTTTTTTTAATTAGTTGCATATTTATGTACACCTAAGATATTAACAACCATATAATACACATATAATAAAAACACCTTACAAACATATATCACTGACTAACTAGACCCACACAAGTCCTTTACTAATCCTCTGTCAAAAATTTATCAATATTTAGAATCTATTAACTAAAATTTTTCGGATCCCGTCTTTCTTTCTCTACCCTTTCATATCACTTGTCTTTTCACCATTGTCTACATTCCTTAAACAATTCTACCTTATCTCTCCTTTCTACTTTCTCCTCAGTTCTATTCCTCTTCTCCTCTTTCTTCTTCAATGTACTTATAATCATAGACAATTAAGGATTACAGAAGATGTATTGCCAAATAATTGGTATTGTAAGATTGAAAGGTTATGTTGTATAATTTTTGAATGTATGAAGTGTTATGTTATGACAGAAAGTATTTGTAAGAAAGATAAATTATCTTCAGATCAAGTTAGTAGTAGGAGAGAATATAGTAAGTAGATAGAGGTTGAAGTAAGTGGATAGAGGTAAGAGCAAGTGTAAGAACAAGAGATTTTTTTCCCAATTTAGATAAAAGGGTATTGTTCAGAACATTTACTTCCATGAGTTTTAAAAATTTGGTATAATCATTAACTGGGATCTCTTTGTCTACAGTTCAAAACATTGAACCAAAAAATAAGACAACAGGTATTTCAGATTAAAATCCTATAAAAGATTTGTCATGAAAGCATGCATAAATTATAGCCCTTTATAATATGAATGAATACACTAGATAAAGTGTATTTACTTTACTTTGAGAATCCAGGGACCCAGCATGGTAGTTTCCCCCTGAAAGCAGGCAAAGATGCAGGCAGGCAAAGGCCCTTCCCTGGAGCATTGCTCTGAACATCCACAGAACCAGGCATTCAGTAAACAAGCAGCTGGAGCATAGAACTGATTGCTGGCAGTAGTGCAGAAGCTTTACTGCTTTTTGGGGTGGGAGTAGGATATCTTTGGCTGCAGCAGTGCCTCTAGCTATAGTGTCTTGTTGACTGTTTCTGGTAGGAGATCAAGCAAGGCATAAAGTGTGTCACTGAATTTTGGAGGTGGATCTTTGGGTTTATTAGAGGTTAGGGGGAGAAGTAGGGGCTCACAAAAAAGGGGCCTATGGGCCACAATTTGCTCACTCCTGATCTGTATAGATGTATCTGCTTGTGTGTCTATATGCACAGGCAAATTGATTTACATTTATATTGATTAATGTTTACTAGAACTCAGTGTATTATGTAGTTAAAAAGGGACATTGGCAGCTTTCAGTAGTTGATCCTGGTTTAATAATCTGATGCAGTTATGACTCTTAAGTTTACTGCGCTATTCATTGTATTAATAAAAACAGGGACAGATACCTGAAGTGTTCCTTGATGTGGATTATCATACAAAAGGGATGGGAGTTATGTAACCCATGGACAGGTGTCCAGTGAAGCTTTTGGCCCATCCAGAAACCCCAAACCCAGTTTTTTGGTGTGTGTGTGTGTGTGTGTGTGTGTGTAAAATAATTCAGTAAATTTTTCCAAACAAAAAATAGCCTTCAGGAGTTTTGCCTCATTAATCCTATTTTAACCTCTCCTGCCATCCACAAGAAACCCAGTGTAAAGTGATTGGGAGGGATTACTTCCCATGCCTCTCTGTGCTGGCACATCTCCCTCCTAACTGTTATCTGTGAACCTAGAGGGTGCTAAATCAGTTGTCAGTGAGAGGCAATTGGATGTAAACCATTAAGAGCACTAAGGGAACCTTGTTCCTTCCAGTCATTGGGTTTGTCATGCCTTGCATGTAAAGACAGAATGCTCTTCTTAGCATGGTTAACTATCCTGAGATATATAACAAGGCTTTCTGTTAGGCAAAGTGTAATGTTCTCTCATCTAATAGATGGAGGAATGAATGAAGGAACAAGGTTCTCTTAGTTCTCTTAATAGTCTTCGTCCAGTTGCCTCTCACAAACAACTGATTTTGCACCTTCTGTTTTCCCATATAATTTATGAGATGGGAGATGTAACAAAACCTAATTGAATAATAGATGCTGCCTCTCCAATAACACTGAGGCCTGTCTTGCATGTTTTGTTCCATTGCATTTATTATTGAGTGGCTAGGAAAAAAATACAATATATCCTATTATACAGCTTTTCCCAGGCTGTCCTCTTCAAATTCTTTTGATTATTTTGCTTCAGGGCTCTGACAAGTTAATCACTGTGCAAGTAACTAAGTTTCACACTTATGATAGCTCCATTTTTATTATATTTAATGTGTTAAATATAAATATTGAATTGGTTTTAGATTTATTGATATGTATTTTTACTATAATGTGTATTAATGCAGCGACCAAGATTCTACACCAAGTAGGCAGAGAGCAATTCTCCACATGCATAGTTCTATCCCTTTCCCCTTGTCATGGCAGCTGTCAAATCCTGGGAGAGGTCCATGGTGGGACTGCAGCTCACTGGGGGTGGGTGGATGGGTGGGTGGAGGTAAAGAGACAATTCAGATAATGGAAAAACAGCTACCGGTAGTATTGGCTAGGAGGAGGAAATAAATAAGGGTACACTCACAGATGGAGTGCACCTTTCCTTTCCCTTTCCCTGGCAGCCCAGAGCAGCTGCATCTTCATTGTTTGAATTGCCTTACTCTTCCCTGTTCTGAACACCAGTAAGCAGTAGCAGTGTCCCTTCCTAGGTGTTGGTCAAGGGGATGTTTTAGACAGGGTGTAAACTGCAGAAGGCTAAATGGGCTTTTTGTGTACCATCTTAAAAAAGGTTTTCACCAGTGTAAGCTTCACTTATGCATGTGTATTTCACTAACAAGATGCTGCCCAGTGTCTCAGTGGTCTGCTGGCTATAAATACAGATGATGATGAATTCACTAGTGTGGTCTATCAACGGTTGGTAGATGCTGAAAATGGGTCTCTGGCCCTTTGTACATGCTCCCTTCTGCCATAGGATAATAGTAAACATGGATAGAGTGTGACATTTTGGTTCTTATTTTATTATTTATTTCCATAAATGTATATAAAAAAGCACTTGCAGAGGATGCCAGACAGCCATGTCCTTTTCTATGGTACCACATGTATTTTCCTGTTTTTTCACCTGAACCCCACCACCATTTCCCATTCTCTATATATTTCCCTGTCCTTCTACAAACAGAGAGGTTGTCTTCTGAGGTAACTCAGCATACTGAGTCTGCATCTAGCTTTTTTTGTTTTTTTACAATTTACATTCCCTCCCTACATCATTACTCTTATGCAGGGTGGGTGCAATTTAGGTTTCCTAAGAATTGGAACTTGTAGAATGACTTCACTGTTTATATATGTGATCACTGACACTTGAGGTAATTAAGTGACTTTTTGTTTCTTGGATGTTTCTTGTGTGAATATATACTACTGTGAGCTTTATTAATATTTCATTACTTTCAGGTTTCTCATATATGTCTAAATGGAATGGCTGCCCCCAACTAAATAGAGCCATTAAATCAGTGAGATTTACATATGTATTAACCTCGGTGTTGTTAATTGCTATCAAGTCAACTTTGACTTATGGTGACCCTGTGAATGCGAGACCTCCAAGTCATCCTGTTACCATCAGTCCTGCTCAGGGTTCTGGGGTTCTTGTTGGAAATAGCAATTGCATTCAGGTCAGAAAGCCTTGGTGCTGATTGTGTTTATATGTTTGTATTAAACACTATATAATAGATTAATTACCTAATGTCTTTCATGGATGTACCTTTGTATAATACATACTTATGCTTGTTTTAAAGCAAATATATAATTTCTATTCTCTCAACTGACAGGAGGATGCATACTTTAACAGGGCATTTTGCGGAAATAAGTAGTGCACAGTTCAATTGGGACTGCACTCTGATAATCTCTGGTTCAATTGACAAAACATGCATGGTAAGCTAGATCATTCCTTTTTAACATGGAATTGGATTCACCTTTATAGCTGGAATCCGTTAAATATTTATGCAATTGTAAGCTGGATTTACCATATTGTAACTTTTTGGATTCAGGTTTACAGTTGTTAATGATCAAATGTGATCCCCCCCAACTCTTAGGCTGGGCAGCACCCCAATCTAGGTACTGCAGATTAGGGTGCTGGGAAATGATGGCTGCAGCACTCTGTAAGTCATGGACCACTTTACAAAAAGCAGTTGTGGGAGGACCTCGAGGGTTTTTTTCTGCTGCCTGTCTTAGTGCTCCTGATTACCAGGTGTACAGTGCGTCCTCCACTTATGCTGGGGTTAGGGACACAGAACCTCCATGAAAGTGGAAAACCACAAATAAAAAACACCCTTTCTTAAACATGAGAGAACCCCTCTCTAGGAATCTGTAGAGTGTAACTCTGTAGTCAACATCTGCTGGAAACTGACCATAGAATTGCATTGGAGGACCTACAAATGCCTAGACAAATGGTTTCTCTAGGAATCTCTAGGTCATCCAGCATAATATCTGATAGATATTGACCATAGAGTCACACTGGAGGATCTAGAGATTCCTAGAGATAACATATTAATCACATCCATGAATAATTAAATCCACAAAAGTCAAAGCCACAAATGTGGAGGCCCAATTTCGTATCACACTGATCTGCAGTGCCTTGGAAATCCTGACTTGGATTTAGGTTTTGGGAGGTAGAATTGGCAGAAATTGCTATAACAACAGAGTTCTGTCATCATAGCTATGTCTACTGAGTCATAATCTTAGCCTATACTTTGCAAATAGAAGGCCTATTTCTGTTCCAGAAAGTGTTTGATTCATGTGATAGATCCTGATGTGATGAATATGAGGTGGAACTGAAGTCAGTTCCCTATCCCTTCAACTGCTTTTGCCCTCTGAAAATCTGACCTGGATTTCTGGAATAGCTTGTGGGAGGAAATGAGTGGCTGAAAAGGGCCAGAGAATCAATTCATATTTCTCTTGTCTTTTTGCTGGGTGAAGTGGCCTGAACAAAACATAATTCATGCTGCTGGTGAAGGTATGAATTTTACATTCAACCCTTAATATAGCTTTCTTTGTAATATGTGACAAATAAACTTTTTAAAAAAATCACTGTCTATATTCCAGGCCTTCCAAGAATACTTTGCATCATACCCTGCTGCTGTTAGAGACAGATCAAGAGTTAATATGTAGGCTTATTCTTGCATTTATTTTCAAATATAAGAAGATATCCTGCCTGAAATTGGATAAGATACAGTGGTGAAAAAGACGGCCCTGAAGCCACCCCTTCTGAAGATGGATTGAGGCCCCTGCAACCATATGCCACGGGCCCAATCTTCCTTGAAACCATGTGAAAAAGGAGCAGCAAAGATCCACTCTTTTTTCAACTGGCAAAAAGATGACTTTTTCAACCACTCTTTTGAAGCTGGCTACAAGCCACTCTGGCAGCACGTGGCATATAAATGCCATGCTGCTGAAGTGTCTTGAAGCCATCCATGCGTGGGTAGCTGCCTGCCTTCTGGGCAGCTTCACGGTGTCATCAGAGTTGGGGATGTGTAAACACCGCGCTCTTGACGATACCCTGAAGGCATCTTTTATGGGCCGTCTGTTCTGGCCCACAATTGTGGCTTCCATTACTAAGTGTATACAAGTGAGGTTTACAACAAAATATCTAGCATTAATATTTCCTGTGGGGTTCTGCCAACCAGGGTCTAACAGGTCTTCATCTTCTCACTGCTTTCCTCTCTCTTTTTTTCCCAACTCGTAGCCAACATTCTGTAGTTAATATGTGTAGTCAGCCCAAGGATTTTTCTGGGGCACTTTGCCCATCTGATTTTGTGGGTTTTCTGTATTTCTTTAAACTTTAGGGTCCTCTGTGTACAATAATATATCCTCCTTGTTTCTCACCAGCCTCAGCTTAGTTACAATCTTACTGGCACTCAATCTTACAGGCAATATCTGCACTTACTATATATAAATAGGGGCAATAAACATCAGAAGACTGAAAAAGATTTCTTTCAGGAGCATTTGGCAACCTGCCACAGTAAATTCCTTTACATTTCCATGAGGGAGCAAAGGTGTTGACTTTTCTAGGTTACTGAATCCCCCTGAGGAAGGAAGCTTGGTTTTCTGAAACCCGTCAGGGCTTAATAAATGTAAGTATATCTGAATACTGTTTCTCCCCAGGTGACTTGCAGTACAGCATTTCAGTTGCTTAAAATAACCTAACAACAACATACAGGCCCACCTGATCTGGAAGGAAATCAGTGGCAATTACTTACATGTAGAGAGTTAACAATAGCCAGATGGCTCTGTGAGAGATCCACCAGAATGAACATAAATTCCAGTAGATATCTCACTTGGATTTTACCATGTCATGCAAAATAAATGTCATATTGCTCTTTTGAATCGGCAAATTATGATTGACTTGCTACACATACGTTAAATATTTTATATAAATAAAGGCTCCTTTTGTTTGCCTATTATTTGCTTGCCTTTTTAAAATTAATGTTTTTGTTGAATGCTTTGTTTCACTGCAGCTGTGGAATGCTCTCACTGGCAAGCGTATGGCAACTTTAAGCGGACATGATGATGAGGTGTTAGATGTTTGTTTTGATTATACTGGCCAGCGTATTGCAACTGCCTCAGCTGATGGTAGGTGAATTTTCACAGATCAAAAGTAAGAGCATTTGTAGAAGAATGAAATAGCTCCCCCCCCCTCACCGCCAAAAAACCTGCAAACCTCTCAGAAATGGAATGACAATAGTGATTCCTATGAGTTTCCTGTATGTCTCATGTATTACTTGCAAATTCTGGCCTTCATGGAAGGCCACAGAAAAATCCAGGGCGCTGTCTTCTTGGTCTTCTCTTGAGACAGTTAAGATCTGAATCTGCTTTCACTCTTGCCTCATATTCTTTGATTATCAGAGATTTATACTGCAGGACAATGTATATTTAGAAGTATGTGACTGAGGGCCAAAATAGACCAGCGGAAGACCTTTCTGAAGCTGGATTGGGGCAGAGCACCTGCCCACTGTGGCCCCAATCTGCCTTGAAGCTGCCCGAAAAAGGAGTGGCAAAAAGCTGGCCTTTCCACCCGTGTCATGGCCAGAATCTTGCTTCATGATTCTCCAGTGGTGTGCGGTGCGTAAATGCTGCACCACCGGAACATCATGAAGCTTCCCCTGTGTAAATGGCTGGGTGGCTTCTGGATGGCTTGGGAGCATGCGGCATGTAAACACCACGCTCCCAAGCCTCCCAGAAGGTGGGGCAAAGGAGCAGTCTGTTTCGCCCTTGAGTTCACTGGGACTCACTCCCAAGTAAGCGTGTAGGGTTGCAATCAGTCATTTCTAACACTTGGCCTTTGCTGTCTTTGGCAAAATTCCAGCTGCGTGTATTGGGAATATCTGTGCTAACCAAATTTACTTTTTTTCTGCGGAAGGGTCAGCAAGAGTTTATGATGCGGAAACAAAAAAATGTATTGCAAAGCTTGAAGGTCATAGAGGGGAAATTTCAAAGGTACATGTTCTACATTTGTTTTTTCATTCTTCTGAGCTGTTATGCTAAGTCATGTGAAGGAAGTTCCAAATTACAGTGAAAACAAATGTAAGCTGCACTGGTTTATACATTGAGTTTGTGTAGTTTTGCTCGTTTCTAGGATCTCTTGCTTTATGAGCACATTCCAGGGAGGCAACTTCCTTTCACCTTCTTTGCTTTTCCTTACAGACTGTTGATCCTTTTGTATCACTAGTATGGTAGGAGTGAGTGGTCATTCATTCATTTAAGCTCAATAACATTAAGGAAAGCTGAATTTGTTCGTTACATTTTACAGGAATAAAATAAAATAAACTCGGAGAGTTTATTTTACACATATTTCAAATGATAAAGAAGCTAGCCTGTTTCTTATCATTCTATCATGGATCAGATGCAAAGATGGCCTCCAGTGCTGTATACTGATATAGCGTGTTTGTGTTGTCATTCCAGTGGTTGTTCTAGGTTTTGTGTTGAATCAGCTTTTAGACTAGAATGACATCAGCGCTATGCATCCAGCCACAGGTACACAGTTGTATGCTGCCCTGCTGTTTCCCTGTTTGCCACTGGACAGTAAATAGCTGTCTTCTGGGGTGTGGGGAGTTGCACCAGGCAAAAATGGGGTGGGTTTGGTTGATTCATGTGGAATTCTGAGTTCCAAATAACCAATAAAATTACTCATGTGGACATAAGTTGGATTTTTTGCTGCATGAGTCACTAACACAATACCACCCTTTCAGATATAAGCAAAAACAAAGAGTGAAAAATTACCATTTTCCCTTCATTTAAAGTGAGTTGTCCTTAGTCCAGAACTAGAAAATCTTACCTGTACCCAGATAAATCTTTGCTGCTGCTTTTTTTCCCCACTGGGCAGTAAATGACCAGATGTGGGGATTGCAGCAGTTAAAAGCTGGGTTTTTAGTGAACATGAAAGGAGATGTATTTCAGCCTGTGTGGAGCTTTGTGATACATTTGTGCTCCAGGGACTTGTGTATAATTTTCTCCTCCTCATAGTCCATGATGCATCAAATCATTTGTGATGTCCAAATGGAAGAAATTTTGATGTCCTCATAGTCACATGAATTGCTGTCCATGCTCACTGCGGACTGGCTTTTTTCTCTGAACAAATCTTACCCCTTCTGAACTCTAGATGCCCTGGTGACTTTTGGGATACCATCTTTGTTTTTTCTATTAATGGGAAAACATTGAAGATGGAGTTAAACCCAAAATCAAACCTAGAGCAGCCAGTACTGAATAGTCACAAACATTTTACAGAAAGTAATCCTGATGTACAATCCAGATAGCAGTGATTAGTAATCCTCTGTGCGAGGCCTCTGAAAGAAAAGTGACAAGGTGTATGCTGGGAAGGCAAAGAAACTGGGCTAAAACTTGGAGTCAGAGAGCAAACAGGTTTACATGTTGGTACAGCAAACAAGGCTAAATTAAAAAGAATGAAGGCAAAATATGGTTATAACAGCAAAGTGCCATGCTTTGGGAAACAAACTTATGAAGGCCTCTGGCCAATGTGTGTGGTCTCTATGTAGCTAACTTCAGAATGGAGATAAAATCCAACCTGTGAGTGACACAAAAAATTAGGGCTAGAACTCTGAAAATTATAGATGGACACTGGAAATGGAAGTGGGAAAAGAGAAACGGGGATGAGGAAGAGGGAGATACTCCAAACCACACAGTCATCCCACACATCATCAGACACTGCTGCCCTGCCACTTCAGCAATGTGGCATAGGAAAACGGCAAGTAGGAAACACGTGCTTGAAGAGGAGGGTAGGAGCGTTCTACAAAAAAAGAAAAGAAATCCTATTTCCAGATTAATTTTGAAGTGAAATAAACCAAGTAAGAATGAGAAATACACCAGGAAACTTCATGCGTCCTTTGGATTATCTTTAAAGGTTCAGCCATCATGGCCAGCAGTCTTCCCAGTAATCTTATATGTTGTATACCAATGCCCATCCCAGTTTAGTTTCAGCTAAAAAGGAACAACCAACTTTTTGTTTGCATAACTTAAAAGATGCAGTGACTTGCAAGACACACACCTTGAGTTTTTCACATTTTGTTGTATTACGGTATGATCTGGAACTGCAATTGATTTGACTTGTGTATTCCTACATGGCACAGGGTTGGACTGGATGGCCCTTATAGTCTCTTCCAACTCTGTGATTCTCTGATTGGTATTACCTCATGATGGACATAAGATACTCAACACTGTGAAAGTGTGAAATACTGTTATTATGGCACAGAAGTTAAGCAAAACATATTTGTATCTTGTGTAAGTGTAGTTCAATAAAGGTTGCACTTTCAAGAGTTAGATAGCCTGTGTACACGAAGGGGCTACAATGCCAGACTAAATTGATTTCAAACCCAAGTTGTCAAGAGCCAAGACACATTATGTGTTTTGATCCATGGTTGTGTTGATGCTTTGGTATATAGTTTTACACAGGTCCAACAACTTGTTGCACGATTAAAGAAAATATCAGTATTTGTGTAGTTAAATGTTGCATCTTAGTGGTATTTTTAATACCTAAAAACTAAGATTAAAAAGATTATGAATCTGAGAACTCTTTCAACAGTAAGCAATACTGCTGTCATTTACTTAAGGATATTTCTTAAATTACCTTTTATTCTTGGGAGTGGATTCACTAATATACAGCAAGTATCCTTTCTGAAAGGCACGAATTTACCATTAAAACCAGAATTTATTCATGACTTCTACACACATATTTGTTCCTTTGTGAATATTTTTGTATTCAAAACCAGTCCTCAGTTCTACATAATAATTGAGAAGGAGGGTGGATCAGGAATCTCTAACTTGCCAGGGAGTTTATTCTTTTTTAGCCCACTTCACCTTCCAAAGCTGCACTTGAATTTATACATGAATCAAAGACCAAAATAAATTCAAAAGCTGTTATTTCAGGGTACCTGATAGTGTATTTCTGCATATGTGAGTCATGGTGCTAGTGCTTATACTGTTGTGCTTCTTTAAAATGTAATTTTTTTCTTTGTTTTAAAGATCTGTTTCAATCCACAAGGGAGTCGTATTCTTACAGCCAGTTTTGATAAAACAGCTCGACTTTGGGACCCACAGACTGGACAATGCATTCAAATACTAGAAGGACACACTGATGAGATTTTTTCATGTGCTTTCAATTACAAGGGCAATATAATTATTACAGGTAACTAACATCTTATCTAGAAATTGTCACACATTTAATTTGAATTTTACACAAGCAAAAACAATGTGGAGTAACAGGAGTTTTCCCAGTGATTGGTGTCCCCTTTAATAGACATATTATTTAATTAATTCTGAACCAAAATGTGGTTTTTTCTATGGCTTTCTATGGATTTTCTGGACAAGTTGGTTCAAATCTGCGTATTAGCTTACATTAAACTGCAATAAATCAGTGGGAGTTCTCTTTTGAAGTGGACAGCCATGATACTGTGGTTCTTCTTGTGACAGGCACATGGATTAAAGGAATTAATACACTGCATGGGTGGATGCATTAAAGTGATTGTCAGATTTTAACTCCCAAGATTTACACTTTCATGCTAGATACATTTCATTTGGAAGTATCTGATTGATTCCAGTAGTACTTTCATTGAAGCAAGTTTCTTGATGGTGAAGGCCACTGATAAACTTTGCAGCAAGTAGTGGGGCGGGGGCAGCAGTATTCATAACTTGTTGTAACTGTTGGAGGCTAGGGGGCTGCACTAAACCCCCTAGGGTCCTACCATGACTCCCCCCCCCCATTTTTGTCTCCAAATGTTCCCCAATTCCCTCCAGAAATTGTGAGGGGCATTTTAGACTATAATTGTATGCACCTTTGGGCCAGATGTCATTTTTGTTTTTAAAAAGGTCGTCCTAAAATGGCCCAGTGCTCCTCCCAGTTGTGGCAAAAATACCCTCTATGTTCTTTACAGAGTATTTAGTGGCATTTTGGGGCAATTTTCATTTTTTGGGGGGGAAAAATCTTTGACCTCTAGGGTGTCCTGAGGACCACAAAAAAAATCTAACAGAGCCTCCCATGCAACATACATTTTGCCGAGCCCTTTTCCACAGCCACATTCAAGATGCAATCTTGCAATACTATTACTTTAAAACATTCAGAAGGCTATTGAGTGATGGCCGGTAACTCATGAATACAGTGGTCCCTTTGTGTATGCAGGGGATCTGTTCCACCCCGCCCTGCCCTGCCCCCGTGTTAAAAAAGTCCCATTGATTGTACTGGTGGTACACTCCCGCATACAGTGCGGCACATGAACGCCATATTGTCTCCCCGGGCTTGCTGTCCGCATGGGCTCAAGTCCACGGATGGCACGTCCACATATGGCGCAGGTGGACTGTACATCTTGATACATGAGTTGCAGTCTAGATTTACATTTCTTCCCTATTAGAGGCTCTTTAAGAAGTGCATTAACGGCAGAAATTTAGCAAGATGAGTGCAAAGAGATATTGTGATGAGGAAAGCTGCAGCCTTTGACTGAATGCCTATTGAGTTATTAAGCTGGTTTATTTGAAATTAATCCATTAGTACATCTAGTGGTACAATTGTTTCCATGAATTACAGTGCTTCCTCAAGAAATCAGGGCAGAGGTCATTGCCAGCTGTCCTATCTGATATTTTTTAAGCTAAAGATATAATGGTTTGAACTTTAGTAATTCTGTATACAAAACAGACTTCAACTTACCTGTAAGCTCATTGTTTGCTAGAAAAAAATGTCTCCAGAATTAGCATTACACATGGCTAAGTGGGGACTGATGATCCAGTAGAGATTACAAAAAGCATAGAAGCCATAGCTATTATTTGTACAAATAAAATGAAAAAATAACCTGTTATTTTTTCCTTTTAGGTAGCAAAGATAATACATGTAGGATATGGCGCTGAATGAAGATAATGCCTGACTGAACTTCCTAACAGCTTTCATATGGCAAATTTTATAGACAATAAGCACTATGCTCTTAAAAAAAAACTATTCTTGTGTCTCCCTCTCTCTTTTAGCGTTACTGAAATAGATCTCTTTCCTGGACTCATGAGCTGAACTATGTTAGCTGGTTCTGTAATAGGCTTTAAATATGTTAAATGATTAAGTTGCAACAAATGACATTGTTTTTCCTTGTAATGGTTATATGCTAGTTGTGGTAGGGATAGGAAAATCATAATGGTATTTACTATTACATTGATGCTTCTCACATGCTCAGTCAGATATAAATGTGTTTAATAGTTGTTGTTGAATACACTATTTGAAACAGTGTTAAACTGTAACTATTTATGTAGAATTAAAGTAGATCCTACATACTGGTTAACAGTATAATCAAACGGACCTGGTAAAATTTATAGTGACTATAATTTTATTTATAGCTGGGTTTATGCACTCTTCTCCTGCTAACTTGAAGGGAAAGCATTAGAAGAACTGGCCCTCTGTGAAGGAAACGACTTAGGGAAGGCAAACTGGAGACAACCTTAATTGTAGTGGGGTGGGGGTGGGGTTATACTTCTACCATCTGCCAACCTGCCCCAGCAGGATGTATGATCAGTGGCTCTTATTGTTGTTAACTTCAGTTCTTTTACTATCATTGGCCCTGTTGTTTCACTGCCATTCTAAATTATTTTTCTCCCTCTTGTCCTCTTGAATTTTGGTGAAGGACCAAAGTGATTGCCTCAATATTTGTGTATACCATCCAGATGCTATTTGGGTATTGACATGAAGGCTTGCTTCCAAATCTTTCTGAGTCTCAAATTCCTTTTGCCTCCAGTAAGCCTGTTTTCTGTATTGCCCTGAAAATGTCAAGCCAACTGGAAGAAATCTATTTCGACTTCACTGTTCAGCATTACTCCACAGATCTACTGATATTATGAATGTTTTACTTCTCATTATGGTTGTGAAAGTGCCAGACAAGAGGTCTGCTACAGAGAAAAGAACAGCACCTTTTAAGTCCTGGAAAGTGAAGGTTCAACTTTGTTCTATAGTGCACACATTCCAGAAAGAACTGCTACTGAAAAGTATTTCTTTGAAAGGAAGGAACTAACAAACTTCCCAATATCAGAAGTGTGTGAAATTTCTTGTTTAGGTTGTGTAGCCAAACCTGACTTGTGTTTGGGTGAATCAAATATCTGATAGATTACACTACTAGCTAGTTTTATTTAAATAACCTTGGTTCTGTTGGTTATTCTCAGATAGTTCTGTAACAGGTTTGCAGAGCTTATCTAGAATAACATGGCTTGATTTTTTTATATAAACAAATAATATCAAATATTTCACACGCACCCTTAACTCTTAAACCTTTTTATTCCACAATGGTTCATTAGTGAAGAGATACAGTGTATTAGAGAGAGTGGGGATAATTCCATCTGGGTGATTTTTTTCTTGTTCAAGGCAGAGTTGAAATGTTGATATTATTGAAAAACCCAAATTGCAACAAACTAACATGGCTACTCTTCCAGTTCTTCCCTCTTTTGCTTATGCATTTTAACATCTGGTCTCTCCTAAAACTCCCAATACTTTTCAAGAAATTAAGGATATATTTGTGCATGTATCACCAGGCTTTACAGGTCAACCTTTAGTTTTTTAGGAGCTGCACATGCTTAGCACATTTGAAAAAAAGAAACCTTCAGGGTATGTTAACATCCCAGTTCTACAAAATGTACTTCTTTCTGATTGTATTGAATGCAAACCTTTTTTTTTTTTTGGGGGGGGGGGGGGAGACTCTTGTTTGATTTGAGATGCAGATTGATCCTTCCTTTCTTCTGTTACATAGCTCATTGGCAGTTTTTTTATGGTTTCTGTATCATGTGTAAACAGCACTCATAGTTAAGACTTAGGAAATGCAAAGATTACACAGACAGTTAACACAAATTTATTTCAGATCAGGTTGCAATACTAGGAAGAAATGTACAGAATGGAATCTCATCGCACTTTTACATGTCAGCTATGTTAATTGTGCTTGTAAACATTTATCCTACCACTGCAGAAAGTCAGTATAACTTACAACTAACCTGCTTTGATCTAAAAATAAATACCATTTCTAGCAATATAATTTCAGTCTTTAATGACCCATAATTTTATTTTTAAGAGGTACTGAGTGAACACAAACCTTGGCAGGATTTAGGATAGTGACACTTCTCCAGAACAAACTTAGATGTTGTTCAGCCTGAACTATGACCAGGAATAAATTAACTTTTCTATTGGTAATAGTGGCATTTACTTCTTGACGTGTTTTGTAGAATAATCAGTAAAGTTGCTTAAACACTTAAAAATAGGTTAAAATCCTGGCAAATGTCTTCTTTGAATTATGAGAAAATACAGGCATGCACATTTAATAGGAACAATTAGATAAATATGGCTCTATATAATTTATTTAAAATTACTTCAAAATAGTGCAAAGACATTTTTGGACTTATTACAGAATCATATATTCTTGTAATGAAAATAAAATACGTCTTTCATATTTTTGCAGGAAGATAAGCAATATCACTATATGACCAAAAATTAGTTTCACTTTTTTTTTTTAAAAAAAAAAGCAAGTTACAGAATATATGCAATTATCAACAGTTCAGAATAGCTGCATTGTGAAAATTATATTTGCAAAGGATATTGGCAATCTGTAATGAAAATACTGAATGTGTAATGAACTGAAGATTTTTACTGAAACAATTCCCCATTTCAAATTTAAATTCAAACCAAATTTTTTTTGGCTGATGCTAAAGAATTTTAAAGCAATGTTATGAAAAGTAATAGTTAACTGAAGATCAAAGAACTGGGGCTGCATGCTGATAAATAAATTATTCTTTTCTAGGAAAATAATTATCATATACACTGTATCCCAAATATTAAAATGCAAAATGAGAAATCAGATTTAAAGATGCTAAGAATTTTGTATTTTTTAGTATAAAAACACTTCATGGTTATATGTTTCTATGAGAATACAATATATATTTTGAGATTGCCCTAAACAACTGATTTTCACTGAGCAGTTAAGTCTAAACGACAGTAAATTTGATTTTCAGCCACAGTCCAGTGTACACTTGGAACAAACTGCATGAATTCATTGAAACTTAATGTCTGAGGAAATAAACATCAGATCAGTCTGTAAAATTTGAGTAACGTTGAATCCTTTTTAAAAATACTCTGTTTATTTAAAGATTGCAAAGAGCTTTAAAAAGAATAATGAATCACTATTACAAATGGGAAAAAGTGAAGCTCAGAAATACCAACACCTGCCCACAATCTCACAGCAAATTGCTAATAAAGCTCCATGTGAAACTCACAATTTATTAATGGGCAGTCCTATATTACATTCACTGGACCACACAGCCTCCAATAAATGTAGGAAGTAACAACAGCAGGAACAATAGAAGTTTCAGAATTTCAAAGACCTGTATGAAAATTTGCCAACCTGAATTTTATTCAGCAGAATAGATAATGTCTGCTGAATGACTACAGGCTTTTAAAAAGCTGTTTCACTAGCTTGTGAATGTTTTTTATGACATGCTGCAAGAGCTTAGACTCTTCTTTCTGCTCTTTTGGAATGATTTGAAAACATAATTATATAGAATTCATTGAAACACATCTCCTCCTACCTATCCCATTGGGTAACATTCTACAAACTTACAAGTGAAATTACATATAGTGAGGTTGCTTTCTTTCTTTCTTTCCTTTCTTTCTTTCTTAAAAATCCTTTGTTACCATGCAATTCCAGTGTCAGTCAATACAAATGTCCAAGAGACTGTCAATGATGAAATATGGGAAATTGTGTCGCTTATAACAAACCAACCTTGATTCAAAATAGATCTTCATTCTTTCTTAAGTCTCCCATATGATGCAATGGTATACTCTGGACTTCTGTTTTCCTTTCTTTTCCTGTGCACAGCTTTGTAACACTCTGGTACACCGGCAGAGTTTGTGCATTTCTATTCAATTTAGGTGCTGATGTTTTGAACAGAGGGCCACCCACAAAACACTGCCACTTAAAATGGATTAAAAATTAAAATGAGAATATAACACGGTTTCTTATCCCAGCTCAAGAAGCCAATCAAAGAGACTTGGTGTCAGCTCTCTGCTTTCTTCATGGAGTTTGCAGAACTGTACCACGGCATGAAAGATATCACCCACTTTCCAGGATTTTTGGTGGACAAGCTGCACAACATCTAAAAACTGGAGCAAATGGTTTATTTTTAGAGGTTTTTTCCAATCTGTTCTCTCATTTTTACTTTAATGACAGGAGCCAAAGAACACTAAATATGAGGGGTGATTTACACACTGCTTTAAGTATTCATCACTTGTTGACTGGAGCTTCGAGTAATGACTTGCATGTGTGAATGAGCTGTCATTGCTGTTTCCTGCCACCTTTGCTACAATATTTTTCACTGGAATCCTTAACTCACATTCAGCTACTGATGAAGTGAGGAGTAAATAAGTGATGAGAAATCCAAGTCTTGGATATGTATGTGTGAAGCAGTCCTGAAGGGAAATCTCTGGCTAGGAGGGAAGGGTTGGCTCCAGAAAGAGTGAACCACATGCTGCCAACAAAAGCACTCTGTTCATAAAGGTGCCACCACCCAATCTTCAGAGATCATCCTTCTCCCTTGCACTAGACCTGCCCCAGTCAGCAGTTTGCTGACCCTCTATATTGTATTTTCAGGGGTCTGGATGAGTTGTTAAGGAAAGGCACAACAGTTCTCTTCCGTTCTCCCAGTTATATGTGTCCAAATCAGGATGCAACTCAGGGAATACAAATGGATAGGGTAACTAAATGCTGTAGTGTAGAGTGTTGTACTTCAGTGTCCCAGTTGGCCAGCCGTGCTCTACTCCACACTACTGCACTTCCTGTGTAACTCATTCTGCTGTTTCCTCAGGAGGTATTTGTCCCTTAATATTTTTTGAAACTGCAAGCATCAAGGTTCCCCTAAGTCTGGATATTATCTGCCTTTTGTAAATGCAGAGCAGGAAACTGAGTAGCTGTGACAAAAGGGTATAATGGGGGAATCTGCATTGCATCACACCATCTGGCCATTGTTTTCTTATTGAAACTCAACTAAATGGGCCCCAAAAGAACTGGTTCTCTCTACCTTCCAAAAGCACCTTACAAAGTATAGTAAAGTGTTAAACTAGGGCTGCATCCACACTGCAGAAATAATCCATTTTGATTCACTGCCATGGCACAAAGCTATGGAATTCTGGGTATTGTAGTTTTGTGAGACAGCCTTTTATGTCAAGAGAGCTTTGGTGTCACAACAAACTACAATTCCCTAAAATCCATAGCATTGAGCCATGGCAGATAAAGTGGTGTCAAACTAGATTATTTCTGCAGTGCAGATGCAGCCAAGTACTGTGGAAATGCAACTTCGAATTACAACTGGATATGTAGCTTACTTGGTTATTACAAGCCTGTCACCACCAGCCTGGTCTACCTGTTAGCATTGTTATGGTAAAATGGAGTTGGGGAAGCGAGCCATGTATTTCATCTTGTGTTTGTTGGAACAAGGATGAGATGAAAGTGCAATAAATATCCTTTGTAAAAAGGCTATCTACTTTCTGACCCATTTTTGCCAAGTTGCTATATCTCTGCCTGCTTCGGGCTGCAAAAACCAGGGGTGGAAGCAGGAGAGGTTTTATACCTCCAGTTTCATGCATGGGAAGTGGTAGCCTGCTTTCAGTCTGGTCATAAACTCTGCAGACATCCAAAGGAGCCACTGTATTTTCTTCACAGCTATTTCTGATTATGCTCTCTGGGGAAATTGGGTTGTAAGTCTTTTTTAAAAAAAGGTTCAGCAGTCCTTGCTAGTATAATTTAAATATAGAAACGTTAACTCTTTTTTTTAACTGCGTGTCACCAAATTGTTTTTATAATTCTGCTTCCTTTACATTTTCAAGCAGCTGCAGAAAAAAATCTGAAACTGTCCACTTTTATGTTCTCTTGTTTTCCTGAATGATGGGCATAACCAAATTCAAATTTTTCTGGCTTAGCAATAGAAATCAAAATTTCATTTTCTTCCCTTTCACAATCACTGTCTAATGAGACTTCCCATCCTCCACCACTCCGCTTTCAAATGCACATGGAAATATTGCATCTCAAAGATGGCTGGACAATTTACTATTTAATTGTTGTGTTCTAAACTTGAACACGTTGTGTTCTAAACTTAAACCAAGGGCAGACATACTGACAGGATGTGTTTCGTTCCCCTTTGGTGTGTTTTAGCATTTGGTTTAACTATTTACAGAGACATATGGCAAAGCTGACAGCTGTTTCTACAATGGGAGATAATTTGGCAGTTGTTACTGAATGCAGTTTAAATTATGTTTACAATTCCCAAATATTTTCCTGCAGAAAATATTAAATAGTCTTTCAGCTAAAGCTAATGATGGCTGAATATATTTTGGTGGCTTTTAAAAAAGATTTAGAACCCGGTTTTGTTCTCTCTTGTCTTGATGCCATAGTAGTTCATTCCTTCATTCCGCACAAGACCTTGACAACAAGGATGCATCAATTTCTCCTATTCAGTGCCTCTCTTCCCCTTCCCCAAGATTGGTATGTATTATATTAATCATGGAGCTGTCCAGTTGGAAAGAAGTGGGAAGATTCCCACCTACCCACTCGCATGGCATCATACTTATTTACTTAAAATATTCATAACCCACCTTATCAACACTCCAAGATAATTTAAACCAGCCACCCTCAGCCTGACATCCTCCAGATCTGTTGGACTAAAACTCTCATCATCCCCAGGGAGCATGAATAAGCTATTAGATAGGCTGTTGCTAAATATTTACTTCAGCTTAGTTGACAGGGATCACTTTACCCAGCAATTGTGACTGCAATTTTGGAGGTTATTGTTTGTGCAGTGCAAAGTGGTACTTTTGCCAAATTACTGTAAAGCTTTAAAAAAAAGCTTTAAAAATAAATTTTGAAATTTCAATTTGAATTTTAAAAAGTTCTGGGGGCCCTCCTTTCTTCTTCCACTGAGGTTCACCTCACTCCCACCATCTCTTTAAGCATTTTAAAGAGATACAGGCAAATGCCACAATGTTTCTGTCAAAATACAGGTGTTTGACACTTTCCGTGGACATACCTTTTCAATTCTATTTTCCTGAGATTTCTTAAAATAGATTATGGGAATCCCAAGTTCTGATGCAGCTATCCACTGAAGTGTGGCACGCAGTTCTGAGTCTGGACACTCTGGTTCCAGGTCGAAGTTTATCACCAAGAGATCTTTTTGCGCACTGGCTGTTCCCACACATATAGCAGAAGTGCATTCTGAGAAAAGGGATACCATCATTTTCATTCAAGCAAGCCAAATGCTTCCAAGCAAAGCAAGTTTCCGTGCCCTATATAAGTGACACAGTACGTACCTTCTGCTTTTTCTGGCTCTTTTTTATGAAATGTGTTTTCTTCTACTAATACACTGGAGAAACAAAAACAAGAAATAAAGAATTACATGTTGTTTGGGGACATAGACTGACATTCTTTCATAAATGCTGAGATGATTTCAAGGAGAAGCCTTAGATGCTACAGCTTCACTAGAACACAAAAAGGAACACATTTCTCACTCACAATGGTGGGAATGTGAGAGATGGCCTTCTCAGTGACAGCTCTTAGACTTTGGAACCCCTTGTCAAGTGAGGACCATTTCTGCAGTCTTAGATGTCTTTCTACTGACAGGACAAGCCATTATTACTTAGCACTTTGGCCTACAATATGATTTGTAGGTATGCTGCAGTTGGTTTTAATTGGCTGCTTCCACTTGGTTTGTTTTTAGATTTCTTATTTGTACTTTACTGTATTGGTTTACAGGCTGAGTATCCCTTATCTGAAATGTGTGAGACCAGAAGTATTTCAGATATTTTTTTTTCCAGATTTTGGAATACCCGTATTAGCATTTACATACATAATGAGAGCCTTGGA
The DNA here is from genome assembly GCA_034509955.1 of Urosaurus nigricauda. Taxonomy (NCBI): domain Eukaryota; kingdom Metazoa; phylum Chordata; class Lepidosauria; order Squamata; family Phrynosomatidae; genus Urosaurus; species Urosaurus nigricauda. Next base: position 240,861,386 of record JAOEGL010000003.1, read on the forward strand.
GATGGGACCCAAGTCGAAACATGAAATTAATTTATGTTGTATATACACCTTATACACGTAGCCTAAAGGCAATTTTATACAATATTTTAAATAATTTTGTACATGAAACAAAGTTTGTATACACTGAACCACCAGAAAGCTAAGGTGTCACTATCTCAGGATCCCATGGAAAAAGTTTTGGAGTATTTCAGAATTCTGAATATGGGAGGTACAACCTATATTTGTATACAACAAATATTAATATGATAATAATGCCTTTGTCTCCCTAGAGAGGTTGGACCCTCTCTTTTTCAGGCAGATGAATACCTGTTAATTCTGGCAGGTCTTTGCTCAGGGGTAAAAGGCACTTGCTACGCTGTGTTGTTTATATGGGTTTTTCTTAATGGTCTGTTTTAAAATTCTTTTACATTTGGCCCTCCAGCTCCACAGATATTTTTTATTCATGGATTCAACTATCCACAGCTTGAAATATTTAAGAATAAATATAAATTCTAAGAAGCAAGCCATGATTTTGTCACTGTATATTTTACTTTTTTACTACCTCACTATATATATACCTCACTGGACTTGAGTATCCATGGATTATGGTATCCACAGGGGGTCCTGGAACCAAACCCCAACATATACTAAGGGCCTGCTGTAATGTTATTAATATATTTTACCTTTTGCATGATGTACAATTTTACCTGTATCTATTTTACCTTTGTAAAGCCACCTTGAGTCCCAGATTGGGAAAAAGGTAGGGTATAAATAATGGCTGGCACCCTGTTTAGTATTTACAATGTCATAAACTAGACTTATGACATTGTAATTATTAGAATTCATGCTTACAATCATTGCACTAGTGTAACAACACAGACTGTTGTTAAAGACCACCTTACAAGCCAGGTTGTGCCACGAACATAGGGATTTCCAAGGTGGGGAAGCAGGGCAGCATGCGAAGAAGCACCTCAACCTGCCATTGAAGTGAGGGATTTTCTGATAAGCAGTTGTGATAGGACCCAATAGGATTTTTGGTATATTTTCTTCCAGAGCTACCCCAGACCTGCCAAAGATTGATCCCATGGGCTTCATCATGCAGAGCAAATACTCTTTAATACTGAGTTGTGGTCCATCTTTCCCAGGAACTAAAAATTTTGCAGGATGCACACTGTGTACTCTGCAACAGGTGAGAGGCCCTAAGTCCAATGGGAAGTCTCCCAAGAACACTATTATGGCAAGAAGAGGATCTCATTGATTCTATCTACCACTCAAAGAAGGATACCACCAGAAATAAAATTCTGCCCATTTCCAATTTAAAAAAAAATGACATTATTGACTGAAACTACAGTGTATACAGCTGAATTAAAACATTGGAGAGAGTGGCATAGGAAAAACAAAGAGACTCTCAGTTTGCAGCAATGTATTCAGTATAAGATGCACAGCTGAACTCATTTGTGCTTTACAGCACATCACATGATGACTGTGAGTACAGTGACAATTAATTATTTTCATTAAAGTGGTGATTATCCTTCCAGGAACAGCCTAACTATAGGTCTGCATTGTCACTGGAGGAATTTGCAATGTAGTTTAAAAAGCAACTAGAAAGCAGCAGAACAAACAATGAAGGCTTTGAAGTTGTTGGTACATTCTGGATGATGTGGATGATTTTCAGAAGAAATGAAATATCATCTTCTGAGATCAGATGTCACCTTAACAGCTACTTACTTAATTGTACCGGAAGATGGCATGCTTTCCTGATAAATTTCCAGATCCATAATGCCAAGACTGCTAGTGGTACTGCTGTTGCCATTGCTGACGATGCAAAAATTTAAGGATTAATGGCAGTCCGCACCAGCATGCAACTGAACACATTGTTAACCCAGCCTTCTGCTCCTCACCATGAGGGCACACAGTTCTTGTACTACTCAGCAAATTACTACCAGCAAAACAAAATACGTGGATATGCTTATTAAACCAAATACAATGGTTACACATCTGGTGATGCTAATGAACTGACAGAGAAAGAACCAAAACTTAGGTTGTTGGTTTCATATGACAAAATGAATATTTTATTTCAATTCATGGTCTTACATAACATAAAATGCTATGTAAGGACTGATTTGTACATGCAGATAGACTACTTGATGTCTCCTCATTTGGAAACAGCAAACTGTATCCACTGAAAAGTGTTGTTTTAGAGGTGTTCGAAGACATGAAAAGCTGGTGCAGTTTGATCTCTAATGGCTGTTTTAAAATATATGCTAGCTATCACTTGACTTTGCAGTCACCAAGTATTTAGCATGTTTTTATTAAACTTACCCTAAGCCATATCACATTGTATGTACTCAGTACACTTCCAGAATTCCAGATACCTCTGAAAGTGTATGTAGGATAGGGGTAAGGTAAGAGATTTCATTCCTTGAATGACTCCATCAAAAAATGAAAAGACTTGTTTATCTGCAGTGTGCACTATCACATAAACATTGGAAAGAACAGTGACCTCAGAATATGGTTTAACACTCATGTATGAACCAAGTAACTTACAGTGAGGTTTCAACTGTAATTACTGTTGGGAATGAAAACAAATGTTTATTACCAATGGTATATCTGGCTATTTTGTTTAAGTTGCAGTACCAATGCAGATTTCAGCATTTAGAAAAAGCTCATAAGAAATGGGACAAACAACAGGAATCTCCATGTTTCCCTCCACTTTACAAATTGAGTGAATTTGGTTGCAATGAAGTTGTATAGACCTACAGTTTTCACTGTGACTTTGCTTTTGACTGCTGGTGCTCACAGTGTTATGTTAATACAGAAGTCCAATGCAGCAGAAAAAAACCCTTAGAATTTCTCTACTAGCCCATTTACCAATCACAGAGGACTACAAAAAAGCAGTTACAACAGTTTGAAGATGTAAATTACCCAAACAGGTGCAATAAATGTGCCTGTAAAATTGAATAGATAAAATGAGCTGTGATTGACTCTAATGAGTTTGTCAGATGATGTTTGCCTTGCAGGAACAGGAATTTACTGAAGACTGGACTGCAGTTTCTTTGCATGGTTTCCAAAGACTTAATGAGGCCTCCTGCTGCACTGCATCAAAACTAGATCTCTTTTGGAAACATTCTTGTGATATTCATACTAAGCAAAGGACAATCAAAATGTTTATGCAGATGATTATACCCCATATAGTGCAAAAGGCATGGTGGATACCTCATGGATCTCTCGCTGAGCTGCAAATAACTGCTTGTGTCATCAGGGATCTCCTCTTCATTTGCCAACTGACACCAGCTGCTACCTGTGCTTTCATCACTGCTGCTGAGAGGGACTGAGGACTCTTCCACTGCTTTGCTTTCCATTGAGGTTTCAGACTCAGGGCCTCTGCCCATAGTCAAGCTGATTGGGAAAATAAGAAAGACATTCCTGCTGAAGTTTAAGAGGAACAGTTAAACCCTTGATTATCTTGGTTGTTCATCTCTGGACATGCTCTAATTTGTCAATATTCTTCTGGAACTGTGATGCCCAGAACTGGGTCCAAGATTCAGCTGAAGTTTGACCAAAGCAGAGCAGAGTGGCACTATTCTTTCAGTCTGGACACTATACTCTTGTTGGTGCACCCAGAATTGCATTGCATTTTTGGATACTGCATCTCACTGTTGACTCATATTTAGTTTGTGGTCTATTAAGACACCTAGATCATTTTTACCTATTCTGCTTTCAAGCTAAGTGTCACAGATCATATCTTTGTGCATATATTTGTGATAAGGTATATTTGTGACATATATATTTGTGACAAGGTTCCCCATGACATTCTTGCAAACAACTTGTAAAGTGTGGGCTAGACGAAGATTTGTAACTGGTTGACTGGCCAGACCCAAAGGGTGCTCAGCAATGGCTCCTCTTCATCTTGGAGAGAAGTGACCAGTGGGATGGCACAGGATTCTGTCCTGGGCCCACTGCTATTCAACATCTTTATGAATGAATTAGATGAAAGAATAGAGGGCGTGATTATCAAATTTGCAGATGACACCAAATTAGGAGGAATAGCTAATACCTCAGAAGGCAGAATCAAAATTCAAAATGATCTTAATAGTTTAGAAATCTGGGCCAAAGCTAAAAAAATGAATTTCAACACAAGAGAAATGTAAGGTACTACACTTAGGGCAAAACCCCCCGAAATACATAGATACAGGATGGGGGATATCTGGCTTAAGGAGACTATGTGTGAAAGGGATCTAGGATTCCTAGTAGACCACAAATTGAACATGAGTCTTCCTGACAGTAAGGGCTGTTCGACCATGGAACAAACTCCCTCAGAGTGTGGTGGAGTCTCCCTCCTTGGAGATCTTTAAAAAAAGGCTGGATGACCATCTGCTGGATATGTTCTGATTGTGATTTCCTGCATGGCAGGGGGGTTGGACAGGATGGCCCTTGTGGTCTCTTCTAACTCTGCAATTCTATGATTCTATTATTCTATGTTTTTGGCTTCTCCTGGGGTGTTGTAGGCCTAGGAAATCAGCTTCCAACCTCCCTAAGGGGCGTAGAAGACATTTTTTATGGATTTTTTTTCCAAAACAATTTGTTATGGGATTTTGGGGGAGTTAATGGACCCATGGAGTCTCAAAATGGCCATGGGACCCATAGAATCATAGAATCATAGAGTTGGAAGAGACCACAAGGGCCATCCAGTCCAACCCCCTGCCATGCAGGAACTCCAAGTCAAAGCATCCCCGACAGATGGCCATCCAGCCTCTGCTTAAAGACCTCTAAGGAAGGAGACTCCACCACACTCCAAGGGAGTGTGTTCCATTGTCGAACAGCCCTTACTGTCAGGAAGTTCTTCCTAATGTTGAGGTGGAATCTTTTTTCCTGCAGTTTGCATCCATTGTTCCGCGTTCTAGTCTCTGCAGCAGCAGAAAACAAGCTTGCTCCCTCCTCAATATGACATCCCTTCAAATATTTGAACAGGGCTATCATATCACCTCTTAACCTTCTCTTCTCCAGGTTAAACATCCCCAGCTCCCTAAGGCGTTCCTCATAGGGCATGGTTTCCAGACCCTTCACCATTTTAGTTGCCCTCCTTTGGACCCGCTCCAGTTTCTCCACATCTTTTTGAATTGTGGTGCCCAGAACTGGACACAGTATTCCAGGTGGGGCCTGACCAAAGCAGAATAGAGTGGCACTATAACTTCCCTTGATCTAGACGCTATACTTCTATTGATGCAGCCTAAAATAGCATTGGCTTTTTTAGCTGCTGCATCGCACTGTTGACTCATGTTCAACTTATGGTCTACTTGGACTCCTAGATCCCTTTCACGCGTAGTTGAAAGCCAGTTTAAGCCTATGGGATGCTCTTTGTCAATCCCTGCTGTAAGTCATGTTGAGTTTAGAATCACAGAATCATAGAATCATAGAGTTGGAAGAGATCACAAGGGCCATCCAGTCCAACTCCCTGCCATGCAGGAACTCCAAATCAAAGCATCCCTGACAGATGGCCATCCAGCCTCTGCTTAAAGACCCCTAAGGAAGGAGACTCCACCACACTCCGAGGGAGTGTGTTCCACTGTCAAACAGCCCTCACTGTCAGGAAGTTCCTCCTAATGTTGAGGTGGAATCTCATTTCCTGCAGTTTGCATCCATTGTTCCGCGTTCTAGTCTCTGCAGCAGCAGAAAACAAGCTTGCTCCCTTTACTTTTGTATTTTACTTGGGACCACAAGCTACATCCTTCAGAACCAGGTGCAAAAAAGATAAACTATCAGAATTAAAATCAGAATTAGAATTAAATAACAGGAGGTGTCTGAGCAAATTTTGAACCTGGGAATTTATTTTCAATTTCAGAACTGAACTAAGCTTACAGTCAATTTACACAAAAGTCTATGACTCATTATCCAAAGTGTTTTTGATTTCAGCAGCCTAATACAGGCAAGAAAATCCATTTTTTTTTCTATTATTGAGAAATCCTTGTCAATCTACTGCAAATCATCTGAAGATCTTGCCTAAAATTCAGGTCTACTTTCTGTCTACATGTTATACATATCTATATAGAAATGTACCCCACAAAGATGAATAATGATGGCTTCCCAACAGGTTTTTATACTAATAGATACTACTAGAGTGCCAGTGTGGTGTAGTGGAGTGCGGTGGAGGCACTGCGTTGCGGTGGTTTCAGTCCTTTCTCTCTGGTAGATCCCAAAGGGTGAGGCTCAGGGACAGTTGCTCTTGCAAAATTGAGTTTAATTGTGGCATCCCTCAAGGCACCACCCTGTCCCTGATGCTATTCAATATTTATATGAAGCTGCTAGGAGAGATCCTTTGGAGGCATGGAGCCCAGTGTCTTCATTATGCTGATGACACTCAGATATACCTCTCCATGACTAGATTGTCGGCTCAGACTTCAGATGGTGTCTCTCCTCTCAATGACTGTCTTGGAGTGGTAATGGATTGGATGAGGAAAAACAGGTTGAAACTAAATCCAGACAAAACGGAGGTACTAACAGTCACAGGCCCGAAACCAGGATTAGGAATACAGCCGCTGGCCCTAGATGGAGTCACACTGTCCTTGAAGGACCCTGTTCACAGTCTGGGGGTTCTTCTAGATTCGTCGCTTTACATGACTTGTCAGGTGAATGCGACGGTCAGGAGTGCCTGTTATCAGCTTCAGCTGATACGCCAGCTGTGCCCTTGCCTGGACATGAAAGACCTGGAATCTGTGATACATGCTCTGGTAACCTCACATCTGGACTTCTGTAATGCACTCTACATGGGGCTACCCTTGTGCTTAACCTGGAAACTTCAATTGGTCCAAAATATGGCAGCCAGGCTTCTCACTGGACCATCTAGGAGAGAGCACATAATACCTGTGCTCAAATATCTCCACTGGCTGCCGATTAGTTTCCGGGCACAGTACAAGGTGTTGGTTTTAACCTTTAAAGTCCTGCATGGCTTGGGCCCATCTTATCTCAGGGACTGCCTCTTCCCGTATGATCCCCCCCTCATGTTGCAGCCTCTGTAAACTAGGCTGTCACAGACCTCCCAGAGGACTTTCTCTGCCACTGCTCCCAGGCTATGGATTGACCTGCCAGATCAGATGCGTCTTGCCACGTCTTTTGACTGCTTTTAAAAAAGCTGTAAAGATGCATCTTTTCCGGCAGGCCTTCCCAGAAACTCCTTAATCCCCCAGCTCTGAAACTAGGTTTTGCGACCTCCCTCCCAGTCTCCAACATTATGACCTTTGACACCAGAGCCCATGTTCTCCATGGAATGGCTAGTTTTCTGTTTTTTATGATGTTGCACTATGTTTTTAATCTGCTTGCTTGGTTTTAATTTATTTCAGTTTAATTTAATTTTAAGCGGTGGGAGGTTGGGGATGGGTCATTTGTATTGTTTTTAGCTGTGACTTTTTATCATTGTTGTACCCCGTTCCGATTGTTTGCACAGAGAAGTGGGCTATAAATAAAACCTATTATTATTATTATTATTATTATTATTATTATTGGTTTAAGCACTGGGTTATGACTCTGGAAATCAGAATTTGAATCCTTGTTTGGCCATGGACACCAACAGGGTTACCTTGGGCAAATCACATTCTCTCAGCCTCAGAGGAAGGCAAAGTCAAACCCCCCTCTGAACAAACTTGCCAAGAAAACCCCATGATAGTTTTGCCTTAGAGTCATCATAAGTCAAGGAACACAACAACAACAACAACACATATAGTAGTGAAATCCTGATGAAAGCATTTGTTTTCACAATGTAGGGAAGAATAGAAAAATAAACTGAAATTTGACATGGCTCTTAAGAGCAAACACAAATTTGGCAAACCTTACATTAGGGAGCAGAGGAATACTCTGTGTGTGCTTCTTTTCTGTGGTATGGAAAGATAACTTTTGGATTATAATTCTCAGATTTTAGATATAGTCAAAAAAAGTAACTTTTATAAGCTCTGCCTGCTCTCTGTGAGGAGAAATACTGAGTCCCACAGCCCCAAACTCTGCAATCTGGCTATGAAACTCACCTGTTGTTTGAAGGGTTCTCTTTGTTTAGATGCTCCCCAGACTCCTCAGAGGCACTGTTAACTTCAGTTACAGGTTCTGAACTTTTATCAAGGTCTTCTCTTTGATCGGTCTCTATTTGAATTAAAGGCACTTCCCTTACATATGAAGAAGAGCTTGCATGATTTGTAGGAAACAATCCAGGGGGTGCAGAATATTCCTTTTTCACATCTAAATCTATTCTGTCAGCTGTTGGTTTAGTGATACTTTGAATTCCTATTGGACAATGGCTGCTTTCTGTGTCATGATCCCTCTCTGTAGAATCTTGGTGGATGGCAATTAATGTTTTCCCACTTTCAACAATATTTGTTGCTAACCTGTTTGCATATTGCTGGACGTGTGGTGGGGAGTTGTGAGGATGCTGGTTAGGCTCAGTAACCTCTCCATCATCTATTATTATTTTGTTCTTGCACATTAGAGCTTTGATGGAGTTTGACCATGTTTCATGGATCAGCATGTCAGTTATCTGATCAGTCTGACATCTTTGGTACAGGTAAGAGTCTGATTTACAAAGTCCTGAAGTGGACACTGTGCTGATTGGCTGTACGTTTAAAGAATCCTGGTGGCCATTGCGAGAAAAACCATCTAATGAATTGGCTTTGACAGGCGCATTCACTGTTAGTCTGGATGCTGAGGATCTGCTATCAGGCATTGAAGACTGCCTAAAACAAAAGGGTGATCGTTGGGAAGGGGGCAATAAATTGCTATTCCAGTCTTTTGCATTCCTAATAGAAGTCACATTTTCTTTATTTTCTTTTTCAATTTCCCTTAGCATGTATCTATAAAACTCTTCTGTTATGCTTTCTGTGCTTGACTGTTTGGATGGGCAACTTGACCTAACATTGAGGTGGCCATTTTTTTTGGTGACTTGTTGCAGTGCAGATGTCAAGATATTGTTTGCATTCTTTCCGGCATAGTAGTCAAGTAATAAATCAAACTCTCGACCTTCATTTTCCATCTGGTTGACCATAAACCTTGAAAACTCATCTGTAATGCTTTCACAGCTGGACTGTTTGGAGACAGAACTGGTCCTGCTTATTGGCTGCCCTAAAGTGTTCATGAGACCTAAAGTATTTGCAGACCCTTTGGAATCTGAGTCTTCCTCAGGAATGCTTTCACAGCTGGATGCATTGACTCTGTTCCATCTGTCACAGTGCAGTCTATTTCGAGGATGGTTTGGACTCTGCCAGACATTGTCAGCCACAGAGAGTTCAGCTAAGTTCATAATTTTAGCAGCTACTTCACTGGCAAAGCTATTGTTTGAATCTAGGGTATCATCAAGGTTAATGGATTCATCCACTACCCTATTCATGAGCCTTTCTTTTAGCTCAGGGTGCTCATCTGTCTTTCTCTTGATCTCACTAAGTCTAGGTGGTCTATGTTTTCTCACAACTGATCCATTAGATGGTGTCTCTTTCTTTCTTTTAATGGGCCGGCATGTTAAGGCCTGGGGCAACAAATAGTCACCTCCTTTCTTCCATGCACAGAACCAGGGTTGCTTGCCATTTGAATTGTCAAGGCAAATGGCAGCTATTTCTGTTGCCATAGAGACTACTGTCTCTGCCAATTCCTCTGCAAAATCTGTTATGCAGTATTTGTCTGTTGGGTGTTTCAACTGTAGCAGAGGTTGGGGAGGTGGAAAACTTTGATTACCCATTAAGGACACAGTGAGTTGGGCTTCACTGTGCCACCCTGTGTCACATGTATGCTTTTCCTGACTTTCTGTACTTACTTTCGCATTAGAAGATTGAAGATCTTGAAGGCCATGTCTGCATTCACTTGCTAGTGTTGTACTGTCTCTGCCAGTAAATGACTGGAGTTCTTTCTTAGTTTGATTGATGCTATTGGGATTTGTGGATTTGTAACACTCTCTTGTGTTTCTTTTGAGATATCTTTTCTTTGGAGAGGTTTTTCCAGAGGATGAGCTATGTGCAGTGGCCCTAGTTGGTAAATCTGCATGAGAGATAGCAGATTCAAGGATGCCTGGAACAACTTCCCCTTTGATATCTTTCACCACATTTCTTGCAGACACAGTTTCCTTGTCTTGATTATTGCTACAGAGGGTATTAAGAAGGTTATTACTGGAGCAGTCTGGGGAACGCTCTAACAGATCATTTGTTGTTTCTTTTGGTTGGCTCTCCATTACCTGAACATTAAGACTATCTACAGCAAAAGTACTTGAACATTCACTAAGCTTTGCAATATCACTCACTTTCTTACAGGTAAAGTACAATACATTAAAAAGTAGCTTATTAACAGTTGCAATAAAAACATCTTGGGTATTGAAGTCTGTACTTCTCTCTGAACACACATTTAGCTGTTTCCTCTTGACTTCATCCACTGAGTGTGTAAGAATAACATTGGACAAGTTTTGGGCAAGATCATCAATAACCGTTTCATCCATATGGGGAACAGAGGGTGTCGTTGCAGCCTGAGCAATTTTCCCATTTATAGACTCCATAAAATCTCCTATATTCCTATATGTCTCAGGTTTTGTTAACACTAAAGATGCTTCTTTGAATAACACCTGGGCAATGCTGTTGTTTAGGTTTTCCATACTACTCCCTATAGCTATACTACAGTGAAGAGTAATAGCTGCTGATGTCTCCGCGGCAGATAAAAGTCCTCCTGAAGTTACAGGGTACTTATCATCTTTCTTTTCCCCAAGGCCACAAACAGCAACAGCACTTGCCACTTGAGTCATGCCACACAGTGCTGATGGAAATGAGTAATCGACAGATGTACAGTGATTGGCACTTTGGAAAGGTATTCCCTCTGACTCTTCATTATCAATCATATTAGTTGCAGTGTTTGTGGAATCTTGTTCTCTTTTGAGCTTTTCTGTGGCATGTGGACTTGAAATGGTACCTATGACTGTTGCAGCACAAGCCAAAGCTACTTCTAAAGCACTTTGAGCGTCCTCACTGGAACTCTTGTCTTGTAAATGATCGATAACTTTAGAAGACTGTATGCCTTCAGACCAAGGACACAAACTTGGTAAGCTGGATCCTGGCCATTCAGGCGTATTGTCAGAACCATCTGGACTCTGAACTATAACAATTTTTGGAAGTTCATTCCATGGCTGGGAAGCCATGATATTCTGTTTTGCATATGCAGTTGAAGTCAAGGAGTTACCAACAGAGATGCTGATGGCAGCCTCTTTAGTAAAAGCAGATTGAGACAACCTGATGAATGCATCTTGCAGGACAGATTCTGCCAGATTTGTAGCAAACTGACCTGCAGTGGCCTGTTCATTTTGAATGAAAAGATGAGGTGATCTTTCTGTTCTACAGTCTGATGTATCTAAATAACTATTTTGCTCTGCTGTCATATCGTCAAAAGAAATCATTCCTTCCTTGGACAATATGGCCAAAGATGCATCTTCTAACAAATTAGAAGAATCATCCAGACAGTCAATATTAGAGGATGGCTTAGATTTTCCAGTCTGATCAACTTTCGAATGAAGCTGCTTAATGGCTTTATCTACAGTTTGTGAAACACTGACTTCACTTTCCCCATTATATTCTTCTTCAGGTGAAACTGAAGTCCTAGCAGGAGCTGTGCTACTATCTTTGTTAATACAATTAACTTCCAGGGCAAATGGCAATCCGTCTTTTGGGCAAAGCAGAATTTCATGTCCTTTCCCACTGTGCTTTTTGGACTCTATGGCAGGTTCTGTGATATTGAATTTCTCTTGGCCTAGGGAAAGGAAAATAATGAAGTATTTAGAGCAGGAAATAATTTAATATTATTTCCTGAACGAAGCAAATGACAAGGGGAGAGTGCAGTCACCATGTATAATGATCACATATCTGTTATATTTAGGCAGTTATATTTAAGGCATGAAGGATGTTTACCTTCCTCTTATTATATTGCTTTTAAGCTACAGTTAAAAGGTTAATGCTCCCATTAACATCAGATGTAGTTTACATGAGCATTACCCCCTACGGGTTCGGTGTGTACAGTACAGACTGTTACAGATTTATATGAAGTCACAAAGTTTTTACCGTTTTTATATTCATCTGGCTCATTCTCATCTTCAAAGTGCTCAGATGCTGTGAGAAAATCTTCTTCTATTGAGGACACTGAGCAATTAGTATCATCCTCAGGCTTTAAGATACCAGCTTCTATGTGCAGCTGCTTCTCCTGCACAAGCTCCAGCCCAATCAGAAACTTGTTTATTTCAAAGATGATGCAGTTTGTGCTGTTCTTTCTGTTTCCTCTTGCACACTGAACCAGACAGACATCTGCCAGCCAAGAACACTAGAGAGGAGAAATCACCCAAGCAGTTATGCAATTAAAAAGAAAATGAAGCATTTCAGTCAAAATCTTTTCATCTCTCCCACATATTTCACGCAGTAAATTATTGCTTGTAATATATTCCAAATGTCTGTTGTGCTTATTATGCTTAAGACAACAATCCTAAACTCATTTATGACAGAGTAAGCCCCACTGAACTCACAGAATTTACTTCTGTGTAAACTTACAAATGATTACAAGGCAGAGTATCAGCAACAAGATTTTCTTTGGGTGTCATGCTCCCAGGTTCTTGGGGTTTTAGCACACAGCAAAGGACACTTTTGATCATGGTCGGATGATAAAACCCTTCCACCACCTTCTGACTCATCAAGTTAAGGCAAGGAGCTTTAATGGTTGAGTTAGTTTTTCCTGAGAAGGTGGCAGGGAGGAGGTGCATCCAGAACTTAACATGATATGATACCGGTGCATGCAGTGGCTGAGCTCTCATGACTGGAGAAAGAGAATTTTCATTTTATAAAGTGAATGAGAATTGCATCCCATTAATGGAAGGGCTGCTCTTCACATGAGAGCAGCCCTTGTTCCATTCTCTTGACAAAATGAAATTTTTGGATCCAGCACCATTTGTTTTTTCCTCGATGGCATTAAAGATTATCTAGGTAAGGAATCTAAATATATACAGGCAACAGCTGAAATGAGAAAAAGGCTGGTTAAAGGAAACACATTGCAGTGTAATTGTCAGCATCTTTCAAAAATAATTCCAACTGTGTTGAATGGTACTTACCCCAAGGGGGTAGAGGCTTACAGCATACAAATCCAACACATTTTTACTCAGGAAAAAAAAAAAAAAGAGAGAGCCAATGTGTTCTTTGATGTTTACCCCAGAAAGTATGGATAGAGTTTCACCTCGTATGTACTACCAAGCTAGGATTGGGTACAATATTTGTCTGGATATATTAATGTGAGTGTGTCAATGTTTATCCTAATTTGCAGTTTAAGCTATTGCAGTTTAAGCAATTAATACAATATTTGCTAGATATTTATAGATAAACACACAGTAGCAACAAGCATAAAATAAAGCTGTTCTTACAATGCAATCTAATACACCCTTATTGCTGCTGTTTTGTGCCTTCGAGTCATTTCTGACTTATGACAACCCTAAGGTGAAATGCGCTCTACATGGGGCTACCCTCATGCTTTGTCCGGAAACTTCAGTTGGTACAGAATACGGCGGTCAGAATAGTATCAGGAACATCCAGGAGGGATCATTTTACTCTGATACTAAGATCCCTACATTGGCTGCCTATTAGTTTCCGGGCCCAATACAAGCTGTTGGTTATTACCTTTAAAGACCTAAATGGCTTAGGTCCAAGCTATCTCCGGGACCACCTTCTCCCATATAATCCTCCCCGTGCACTCCGGTCCTCTGGAAGGAACTTGCTACAGTCACAAAAATCTAGACTTTCACCTACCTCCCAGAGAGCTTTTTCAGTCGTCACCCCTAGATTATGGAACAGCCTGCCGGACGAGATCCATCAATTGACATCTTTAGACAGCTTTAAAAAGGCTGTCAAGATGGATCTCTTCAGGCAGACTTTTCCAGCTTAAACAGCCCCGGGCTCAGGAATGACAGTCCTTCTCAGCTGGGTACAACGTTGCTGCACTCTTAAAAATTAGGTGACCAAAGTCACAGAAACGGCATCTTTGTATGTGATTCTTTTTCTTGTTGTTGTTTTAATCTGTCTGTTTTTAATATGTATTGATTTAATATTTTTAAGGGGGGAGGGAAATAGGGATTGGATGTAATGCAAATATTGTTAGCCGCCCCGATTGGTTTCAGAGGGGTGGGATATTATTATTATTATTATTATTATTAATAATAATAATAAACAACTATCTTGGGATTTTCTGGGGCTGAGAGTGTGTGGTTCATCCAAGGTAACCCAGTGGGTTTCCATGCTGAGTGGGGAATCAACCCTGGTCTCCAGGGCTGTAGTCCGACACCCAAACCACTGCACAATGCTGGCTCTCTATAAGTGCCTACACAGAGCTAAGTCTTGCTGAATTCCTTGGGACTGACTCCTGGGTCAGTATGTATAGGATTTTATCACCTATGTGCATCAGCAAACTAGAATTAAACCCTCTGCATTGTTTCTTTTATAAGGCATGGAAAACCCACAAGAGAGCTGAAGATCAATTTAAAGGTGATACCTGGGATACTTCAAAATCAGTCTGAAGATTCCCTGATGTTAAGCCACTCAGAAGGATGATTTCATTCTCTTTTGGTGGCTGTACATTCATAGAGCTGATAAGCTTTGGGAGATTTGGGGAGATGTCAACTAATCTCTGAAATACAAGAAAGACAATCACAAGACATCCCACACTTTTTACAAGCCATGCTATCAAATATAAATTAAAAGCCATTCTTAACACCCCCTCAAAAGTTACTGGGAAGCAAATTCCACACTAGGAATGGACTGACTGGATACAAATTGCAGGAAAAGAGATTCCACCTCAACATTAGGAAGAACTTCCTGACAGTAAGGGCTGTTCGACAATGGAACACACTCCCTCGGAGTGTAGTGGAGCCTCCTTCCTTGGAGGTCTTTAAGCAGAGGCTGGATGGCCATCTGTCGGGGATGCTTTGATGGAGAGTTCCTGCATGGCAGGGGGTTGGACTGGATGGCCCTTGTGGTCTCTTCCAACTCTATGATTCTATGATTCTATGATTCTATGAAATACTGTAGAAATAAAGAATCCTTGAATATCCTTGTTGTGGTTTCTAGTTTCTGGAAGCTGGTAATTTCAGACATGTCACATAAGTGTTGTTGATCTGTCAAAGAGTCTTAGCAGTATTCTAGCCCCATTTGCTAAGATGTCTGGTGCCTTTCTCAGGTTTTACTCATTTACTGCTTTTTGAAGAGAACATACAGTTTCCTGCTGTATTGAACTGGTGAATGTGAATTGGTTACAGCACAGAATAAACTGTTATGGCTTAATGATACTGGATTTTGACTAAATTTCATTAGGAGGATTGAATAGTTTTCTTCTGTCTGTGAATCTATTGGCTAGTTCATATTTACTAGAGATATCCATGTGAGTTCCCTGAAGCTCCAGTGGGTTTGCAGCCGGACTCACAAGGAGGTAATGTTTATATGAACTAATGCTTCCTTATGGAGGCTATATACATGGCTGTTGTAATTTCTGTTACCAGTTTGGTGGTTTCTCTTCCCATTTCCCCAGATCTAGAAACTGGTTCAAATATGTTTTCATTCTTCTGCTTACTTTTCTGTGTTAGGAACTATTTTTGTATTTTACCTACTGTGCATGTATTAGAAGAGCACTTGCCTGTTTCATGAGTTCATTGTCACAATCATCTTTGTGTGCATCCAGATTCACAAAGCAAACCTGCAGTTAGAGAGACAGAAAGAAGGGAGGAAAGGAAGGAAGGAAGGAAGGAATTTCAATGGTTTAATTAGGATTAAAATTACAGAACAAAGAAAACTGTACCAGCCATAGATGAGCAGAGGCTTTCTGAGTAGTAGTTCTGGCAAGCTATTTTTTTAGAATAGTTACCACCCTTCCTTTTTATCAGTGAGACCTGGCACTTCTCTTGGAGTGGTCCTGTCCACAAAAAAACTCTGTAAAGATTGTTCTTGGGACCAATTTCTATGGCTGTTGAGAGAATCATATACATGGAGCTTATGAGAAGAGACTTCTGAGGTTATCCAGAGTAAATGTGGAAGGCCTGTTAGACTGAAGTAAAATAGCAGAGTGTATTGACAAAGCCATGTTTAAGTTTATTTTGCAAATTTGTATCCCAGGCAACTAAGAATGAATTAATGAATGAAATATGCAACATGTCAAGTAATACAAATTAAAATAGGCTAAAGCCAAAGCAAGCTATAAAAATATCAACAATACATTGAGATGGTAAAAATCTGTCAGCAGTAGAGAAATAGGTCCTGGAAGAGTTAATTAAAAATAAAAGCCAGAATACTGTATCAAGGTAATATGCTATGAAAGGTTGCTTTACCAAATCATTTTCATTGAATGATAAAACTTTTGATTCTCCCTTATCCAAAATGCTTGGGACCAGATTATTTTTGGTTTCAGAGTTTTTAAGATTTTGGAATATTTCCAAATACATAATGAAATATCTTGGAGATGGGACCCATGTCTAAAGATGAAATTCATTATGTATAAATAGGAGTGGCAACACATCTGATAGTATTGATGAGAAATCTGTACTCAGGACAAGAGTACAGAACAGAACACAGAGAAACAGAATGGTTCTCAATTGGCAAAAGGGGTCATTAGAAAGCAAAGGTATCACTGTCTCAACAACTCATGTGGACAATTCTGGATTTTAGAATATTTTGGAATTTTGAATTTTGGATAAGGGAGACTCACCCTATACTACAAAATATTTAGCTCCCCTGAGTTCCATTTTTTATCAAAAAGATGAGACAGAGACTGAATAATAAATAAATAAACAAACAAACAAAATGTCTATGTATGTATCTCTAAATCTACAAAGTCGTCTACTTCTCTGTAAAAAGGTGTGCATGACATTGATGTATGTGTGTAGTTTACCTGTTCAAGAGTTTCAGCTGGTTAAGAGAACCCCACTGTCTTGAAAGTAAAGTCAGCATGTGCCATACGCAGGCTTCTCTTACACAGCTTTCAGCTTACACTGAAGCTGTGGGAGAATTAAATTAATGTTTTTAACAGGGCATGAGCATATGCGGTTTGCCCCTTATGTGGGGTGAGGGTGGGGAGTCCACAGCGGATCTCCCACGTAAGAGGAAGGCTGACTGTACAGTTATTAACACTTATCTTTTATCCTGTACCCAACCCTGAATCTATTAATTAGTAAATTATTTGTTTACAGATCAAGAAAGCAGGTTTGCTAATTTTGCTTCTATTTGCATAACCATATTAGCAGGTTGCACTTATGTGAAAAAAATCTGGATCTGGAGATATTATGTTCTGATTAAATAAAGTATTCCTGGAATGCTTTGTGAATCAGTGCTAAAGGAGAATATTGTTCTCTAAAATTCACCACTCCTTTCACAGACAGCTAATGGAGGGGGGACTGCAAAGTTATCACATCTCTCTCCAACATGCGAAAAACTGCATCCTTACACTCATGCACCAAAATTCCTGCCTTTTGCTCTCTGTTTCCATCTGAAGATTGCAGTACTATGCATGATTAGTACCATGTTGTTTTCCTTTGCAGCACATAAATTAATAGAATGTTTGTCAAGTCATATTCAGATTTCAAAGGAAGTAAATTACATTAATTTAGATCAATGTTGGAGGGATATCAGAGTGTGATTTTACATTCTGAAGGGAAAAGACAGTTTCAAATAAGGATAATTTCCCCACAGTATCATAACTGAATACTGAGCTGCTCAAAATCACTATCCTCTTGAGCACTTTCAACATCTGGATGCACTCCCCCCCCCCGCCCACCAGAGTTGGAGTCAGCTAAAGTCTGGAAACAAAAATATTATTTTACATTATGTTTCTTTCGGGAAAAGCAAAATGCAAACCCCAAGAATCATCAAGGCCAATGTGTCCCAAATTTATTTTCAGCATTTCTGAAAGTGAGGCACCATTTCTTATTTCTGATGCCTCGTAGGAATAAAACAAAACAGTGTCTTCAGCAGATCACTATAATCCAGCCATCTGTTATCCCTGCCTGTAGAAGAACACCAATTGTTCTGGTGGATGTCAAAGTGCTGAGTCATAGACCTGTCAAGTAAAATAAACTGCACCAATATTTTGTTAAAGTTCACTTGGATGGGAAGAGATCAGGTGTGCAGGCAATATGCCATCTGATGGGTTTTGGCTTGAATGGGTGCTGAAGACTGAAACCAAGCTGGCATTTGACATACTGCCTGAGGTGCCACATGTCCTCTGCCAAGTCACTATCCCAGCCAGGATTCTCCAGTAGCCATTTCTCCCCTCCACTTCTAAAGTGAACTCAGGGAAGCTTACTTACATAGTGGTGAGCTTTGGAATGCTATGAGGGAAGGAGTTTAAGCCTCCATTCCCACTCCTGAACAAAGTTAGTCCCATCAGGGTCTGGAAACCTTGCCCTATGAAGAACACCTTAGGGAGCTGGAGATGTTTAGCCTGGAGAAGAGAAGGTTAAGAGATGATATGATCGCCCTGTTTAAATACTTGAAGGGATGTCACATTGAGGAGGGAGCAAGCTTGTTTTTTGCTGCTCCAGAGAACAGGACTCGGAACAATGGATGCAAACTGCAGGAAAAAAGATTCCACCTCAACATTAGGAGGAACTTCCTGACAGTAAGGGCTGTTCGACAGTGGAACACACTCCCTCGGAGGGTGGTGGAGTCTCTGTCCTTGGAGGTTTTTAAGCAGAGGCTGGGTGGCCATCTGTTGGGGATGCTTTGATTGGGAGTTCCTGCATGGCAGGGGGTTGGACTGAATGGCCCTTGTGGTCTCTTCCAACTCTAAATTTCTATGATTCTATGATCACTGGGTAGTAAGATGGCAGCCTCAAGCAATGTATTTTGAGTGCCATAAAGGGAGAGAAATTTGTTATTTCCTGTGTTATTGCTATATTTTAAAGATAAGTGAGGGGTGTTTGATACATGATGAGATTTTCTGCCTCATCATGTATCAAAATAACTTGGCTAGCTTTGAGCACTCTGCACCTTGAGTTGAGCAGTGAGAACCATTTGTTGTTCTTCCCCAGGAAGAAAAATCTCCAGCCTTCCTTCTATGGATGATGACATGAAACCAGCTTAATTGCAAGCTATCTTTAGGGGTTTCCAGCCACTTAGCAGGCACACAAAGCTCCTTTGGTTCTAGCACTGTGAAATAACAAATACTTAAATGGGAATAACAAATATGACATCTGGTACTGATCCTGAAGGCAGAGACAATTGCTAAGTCACTGATACAATAAGATAAATGCTTCATTAGCTGCTCCTCTCTCTACCCATTCCACCTCTTGTATCCTCTCCATTCTCATATGTTAGTTCCATGTCCATTCCTCTTTGTCTGCTTCCTTGTCTTTTTTGATTCTGGTCCTTTCTGTTTTCTGTTTACTAGACTGATCTACCAAAATCAAGCAACCTTCTCTTATTCAGTTTTAGAGGGCATGTGCAACTGACTGTATTGAAAAGTATTTAAAAAGAAGCATGAGAAAGCTGTACTTTCTTTGGGGGCATTCAAACTCAGTTTTTTGTCCTGAGGAGATGTGGATCACTGCACTGATGCATATCAGGATCATTGTTCCCATTACGTTTTGGATTTGCGAATCTCTCAAAGTATTTTTAACCCTTGTTACTCACACATGCTATCGTTTTGGGATAAAATGCAGCTGCCTTTATTCCCTTTAATGATACACAGCAATCAGAATCAATTTGGAAGTGTTTTCACACTGCCAAAGATGCAGATCTATGTGGATCTTTCAGGAAAATGCCCCGGGTTTTTTTTTTGGTAGCCCCCCCCCCCCCAAGTGCACTGAGTGCATTCAGGGTAAGTATGAACACCAAGGAAATAACCCGGCTTCATATGTAGTATGAATTGGGCCTTTGTCTTGTATTACTAGACAACACAAAATGTGGGCATCTTCTCTTAGGAAAAATGTGTACAAATTCTGTTTCTATTTTATCCATAAGCAGGAAGAAAGTGGGATTCACTATGTTTCTTTGGACCAATTTGGATACACTTTTCATAGTACTGAATGGATTAGTTTTACAAAGACAGACCGCTAAGGTCCACAGGAAAGTGTTCTTTTCCTCCCTTTAGCACATCTATAAGGAAATCAGAACCTTTCAGTTCTTATTTTTAAAGAATAGCCACAGTTTATACCTAAAAACGTTGTAAGTGTGGTTAATCTTAACATTGGCTTGTCAAAAGCAGGTAGCTTCATAAACCAATTTGAAACTGAATGATTTCAGTAAACCACAGTTTAGTAATCATAGTTGGTTCAGGAAAGAAAACTTAACTATGGTCATGAAGAGAAGCAGGTAGCATGTGAGCCAAAGCCATGCAAATCTAATTGTCATAATTCTAGCCTGCACATCACCTGAAGTGTGTATAGAAATGATTAAATAGGCACTGAAAAATGTGAATATAGGAGGACTCTGTGTCACACAAAAAATCCATTCTGGAACCCTTTGCGTAGTACAGTTTTTGCATATAATCTGGAATGTTATTTCTCTGAAATAAACAACCAAGTGTTCTCTTTAGGTGTTTTCTAGGTCCTCCAGCATGATTCTATGGTATGCTTCCACTGGAAGTTGACCACAGAGCCATGATGGAGAACCTACAAATGCCTAGATAAGTGCTCTTTCTAGGCATTTGTAGGTCCTTCAGTGAAATTCTATGGTCAACTTCTTAGAAATCATAGAAATTTAGAGTTGGAAGAGACCACAAGGGCCATCCAGTCCAACCCCCTGCTGTGCAGGAACTCTCAATCAAAACATCTCCGACAGATGGCCATCCAGCCTCTGCTTAAAAACCTCCAAGGAAGGAGACTCCACCACCCTCCGAGGGAGTGTGTTCCACTATGGTATGCTTCTTGTGGAAGCATACCATAGAATCATGCTAGAAGATCTAGAAAATGCAAAGAGAGAACATTCCCCTTCCTCAATATATGCAACCGAACCTGTGTTATACGAACTTGTGTAATAAGGGGTCCACCTGTACAAGAAACTGATTTGTTTCCAGCCTCAATTCAATGTGCTGGTCTTGGCCTTTAAGGCCCCAAATAGCCCAGGACTGAGGCTTTCACATAAACATGCCTGGAAATTAATCAGACCTTCATGGGGTGACTGTGCCTCCTGAGATTAGATGACTGTCCACCAGGGAGAGGGGCTTTTCAATGGTGTCACCTGCATTTTGGGACTGCTTTTAAACAATGCCCATGGTTTCTATAAGATTATCCTTTAGATGCTAAGCAAAATCCATTCTGTTCTGTCAGGTTTCTGCTATCTATGTTGCCTTCTAAAAATATTTGCTCCCCCTGGCTTAAGAACTGTTTTTTTAAAGTGTTCCAAATTCATGATACTGGCTATTGTTTTGGTTTTCTTTGCAGAACATGCTTGTAATGTTTACAATGTAAGTGTGCTCCAAACCACTGACTCCAAAGCAGGATACAACAAAGCTGCACTAAATACCATTAGCCTAAGTCAAAGAGGGGAAACAGAGCAGGGAGGCACTTGAAGCCATCACATGGACGTTCCAAGGATGAAGGATAAAATGATGGGGTTATTTTTTCTTTTGCTACACTCTATTTATATCTTGGCTTCTTGGCAGATGGAACTATAACCTTGAGTTAAAGGAAGAGAAAGCAGGAAGTCTGTCACAAAAGTGGCTTTATAGTCTTATCTTTATATAGGCCACCCATTTCAGATAAACAGCTATCAATGCTTCTTAAGTAATAGACACTAGTAGCTGGCCTGATAGACAGGATTAAGTTTGTCGCTGAGCTCAGATTCTAAAAATTTACACTCTCCTGAAGACACCATACTGTGTCACCCAAACAGGATGGGTTTGATCGTACCAAATCTATCTATCCAGTTAAAAAGCATCCTTGGCACAGTCTAAAAGGTTCACTTCATTCTAATGTACATTGGAAATGTGACCTACAGTAAGAAACATTTTATTGTATGTGGTGAACATGTGAAAAAAAACAAAAAACGAAAATATTTTGGATTCTAATACAGTCAACCCTCAATTTTGCAGATTTAACTTCTGCAGATTTGATTATTTGTGAGTTTGTCATAAATAATTAAATGGGAATTATTTTGGACTCCAACTGGGATGAGAAGTGGTCTGGCCACCAGTGTGCATTCTTTAGCTTGCAAAGCTTTCAGGTGCAAGTCCCCATTACAGTACTGTACTGTATAATATAGTATAGGGCAGTGGCTGTGGCAAAGACCGGCCCCCAGGCACACATTCATTGTGATCCCCTGTTACAGGAGAGTGCCCAAACCACCCACTTCCATCATGTGTGCCAGTATGCCGTTAATGACTGTACAAGTCCTGTTTGGCAGGGCACAGAGGGATATTCTCTTGCTCTTGCACTCTATCAAAAAACCTTGTTTACAACAGACTCAAGCTTCAATAGGGTGCACACTGTGATGTGTTCTTCTATAGGCAGCAGTGGATGGTTGGCAGACTCCGGGGGGAGGGGAGGGACATGATGAACGCGCACGTGGCTACTGCTGCCTTATGCCATATTATTACAGTACAGTACTGTAATAGGGACTCAAATCTGAAGCCTTGTGTTTGCTCATGTCTTTTCCCCTACTTCTAAATTGTTTCAGGACATCTTAAGGGATTTTGACCATTTTTGTAATGTTAAGAATGCATGTGTGTGTATTTTAAAATGACAAAACATAATTACTGTAAAAAGAAACCTGTTAAATAACATGCTGCTAACACATTAGAGTTAAAGCAATTATTAATGCCAAATACCCCTAAAAATAATAGTCCAACTTCTATTTATTTTGGGCTTTGTTCTGCAAACACAGGGCAGCTGATTATATGATCTTCTGGCTTTTATTGAAACCCACTTTCATTTTTTAAAAAAAGACTCTTAAGTTGCTATATGTCAGTGTGTTGACTGGTTTAATTATTTAAAAAATTCTAAATAATGACCCCATGGGTTTTTGAAGGAGACTTAAAACGCATCCAGCTGTTAACAATGTATTAAGTATTTCTGTCCTCCCAGCTGTGACAATTAAATGTTCAGAAGAGTGAGTCATTTTGTGTGGAACGGGGTAGAGCACAATCTTGTTCTTATATTCAGGCAACATCATATCTTGAGCCAGCCCTGCTATTTAATAATATATACAGTACACATTTTCTGTTGCTGGAGGTAGAATTCAGACACATAACCATGTTAGTCTGAAATATCAGTATTTAAAGGGATCTTGTAGCACCTTTTGAGACTAAGGTCTAAAACACACTGAAGAAATAATCCAGTTTGAGACTACTTCAACTGCCCTGGCTCAATGCTAGGGTATTCTAGAATCTCTAGTTTTGTGAGACATTGAGCCTTCTCTGTCAGAGAGATTCCTGGTGCCACAATAAACTACACCTCCCAGGATTCCCTAGGATAGAGCTAGAGCAGTTAAAATGATCTCAAAATGGATTATTTCTGCAGTGTGTTTGGGACCTCAGTGAGCAAAAGTTGTAACATAAGCCTTTGTAGACTTGAGGTAGAAACAGATGGGCAGGAAAAAGCATCCTGAAGCAGTATTTTCTGAAGCCGTATTACTCCACTGGGTACCTTTTTTTGTAATGTTCCCCCACCATCCCCGCGCACCTTCACAGCAGCAAAATGCTAGCGACTGTCATCCCATTGGATGTCTGTCCCTGTGAATCTGTACACATTCACATGTGCAGCGCTTCACCAGGACAGGGCATTGGAGTAGAGGAGTGCCCATGCAAATGCCAGCAAGGTACAATCATGCCCCCCTCCATCTTCCCTTCACCCCCTGCCCCCTCTTTGACTATCTGTTTTGTGTCTGTTGTACTCATCTCCATGGGAAGTGTCATGGTTTCTCTTTTGGGCATTGCTACCCACACTGCTTAGGTACAGCAGCTCCATCCCTTTTAAATTTATTTCTGGGAAGGGATGCTTACATGCACAATTAGGGTTAGTGATTGGAAAGAATGCACCTTTAGGGTTTGGAAAGAGCAATGGCGTTGGTGTGTTTATATGTACATGCAAAGGTGAACACTTTCCAGGAAGAAGAAGAAAAATCCAGCTCCTTTTTAATCTGGCTTTTCTCCCCATAGCATAGTTTGGGTGCACTTTCTGGCTGGCTTCAAGGCATGCATCATCTAAAATACCCCATCTCAAAACAGTCCAGAAACATGCTTCTTTTGACAATCTGTTTCACCCCATGGTCTACTTCCTCAGACTTCCTCGTAGACTGAGTCAACAGAAGCTTATTTTACAACTTCTTTCATTCAGGGCCCAAGCAGATGGCCCAGAAGGAGCAGCCTCTGGCTGCTCCAGTACCAATTGCTGGTACTACATGGCCTGCTTCCAAAGTGAGCCATCACTGAGGTCCCAAATGGGCTGGCAGCAGGAATGGGTTTAATCCACTCGTATTTGGGCCAGCTCTTGCATTACAGCCTCTGTGCGGCTTTCAGCTGCTTTGGGGGCATATGTGATGTAAATGACATGCCCTGCAGCAGCCAGAAGCAGCTTGATTTCGTCCATCTGTTTCGGGCCTCAGTTAGCCTTAAAGGTATTACAAGATCCCTTTGCATACATTTGTTGTTTAGCAATATTTTTGCACCTAATATCTGTTAAAGTACTTTTTTCACATCAAAAGAGAGCAGGTTACACTGAACCTAAATTGAGATTAATCCTATCCTAGCTTGCCAAGAAGAAAGACCCTGTGAATTCAACAGAACTTACTTTTGTGAAGATGTGGTTAAGACTGTGTTGTTAGTCACTGCTTATTCCCATCAAAATCAATGGGACTTAAACTATCCATGCCTTACTTGTTTCCTCAATTTGCAACAGACTAATGTAACTGTCTTAATTTTAATCTGGATTCAGATCATCTGATTTATTTGGAAATTAGATCTCATAGCTTTGCTAATAGGCACTGAATTGATTTAAAAAGCAATGTATGTCTGTGTGTGCGTGCGTGCTTGTGTTTGTATATAGCAATTATATGCTTTGTCATTTGGCCAGTGACAACACTATGGTATTAAAATAAATTGTGGCATTATTGTTCAAAGGTTCATTGGCAAGATAAGCCATGAAGATCCGTGCATACATTTCATTTACTATAAACCTCTTGTCCATCTGCTCTAAATTCAATGTACTTTTTTTATTCTATCAGATATAATAAAGGATCGGATTTTTACTGGTTGAGTTTTAAAATTTTAGATTAACTTGTTTGTGCTAATTAGCCTTTAATTTAAAATGAGTTAGATGTGCCTCATTCTACTGAAATTCTACTAAAAAAGTTTGATAAGTAAAAACTATTTTTGATCTACATTTTTAATCTGCATTTTACTTCTAACTCTACATTTAGGTTATAATCTTTTACATGTGTGTGTGTGTGTGTTAACTATCCTTGAGTCAACCTTGACACATGGTGACTGTGAGACATCTACAAGTCCCACTATCCTCCACTGCTGTGCTTAGTTCCTGCAAGTCCAGGTCCATGACCTCTCTGTTTGAGTCTATCCATCTGGCATGTGGACTTCATCTTTTTCTACTTCTCTCTACCTTTCCTAGCATTATTGTCTTTTCTAATGAGTTGTACCTTCTCATGATGTGGTCAAAGTATGACAGCCTCAATTTGATCATCTTAGCTTCTGAGGAAATTTCAGGTTTGATCTGTTCCAGACCCATTTGTTTGTCTTTTGGGCTTCCCGTGGTATCCTCAGCACTCTTCTCCAGAGCAGTACCACATCTCAAATGAGTTGATATTCTTCCTATCTGCTTTCTTCACTGTCCAGCTTTTGTATCCATACATGGTGATGGGGAACAGAATGGTTTGGATGATTCCTACTTTAGTGTTCAGTTTTAGATCTTTACACTTTAGGATCTTGTCTAGTTACTTCATAGCTGCCCTTCTCATTCGTAGCCTTCTTCTGATTTCTTGACAGCAATCTCCATTCTTATCAATGTTTGACCCTAGGTATGGGATTTCTTTAACTATTTCAATTTCTTCATTATCTAGGTAGAATTCATGTATTTCATCTGTGGTCATTATTTTATTTCTTTATGTTTAACATTAAGTCTGCCTTTACAGTTTTATCTTTGTTATTCCTTAGTAATTATTCCAAGTCTGTGATATTTTCTGCTAGTAGTATGGTGTCATCCACATAGCTTAGACCATTGGTGTTCATCCTATTTTCACTCCTTTACCTAGCAGCAAATCTTATTGGACCCAATGGGGTTTATAACAGAGCATCAGGGCTAGCCCTGTCATAAGATAAAATGAGGCAATTGCCTCATGGAGCAGGGTTTGGGGTTTTGTGCAAGGTTAGAAATATTCATTTTGTTATTGCATTCTACTGCCTGGAAAAGAGCTAGTTGCTTCATGTACCAAAATACTGTGGCTGTTTAAAAACAGTACACACCTTGACTTGGGATGAATTCACTGTCTTTGCTCCTCTACCCCAGGCAGCAAAATGTCTTAGTGTAGTCTTGCTCAATAGATATGTTTAGGATTGTAACCTTAGTCCTTAAAATCTCTGTGAGATATGTCTAGATGTTATTTCAGTGTACAAACATAAACTTGCAGCATTTGCCTCATAGATTTGTCTGCCCTTTCTGGTTGTGTGAGACTTTGTTTTGGTGTTAATTCTCATTCCCTCACTTAACACACACGCGTGCGCGCGCACACACACACGTAGTACATAAACACTGGTAATAGCAGCGGCATTTTCTTCATAACTGCTATGAACATCCTATCTGAGTTATGAATCATCAATGCTTGTCGACTTGTTCACCTACATTACAGTCATCAATTCAGCTAATTTGACAACTTAAATATATGCTCTCAAAACCCTAAATGCCACTGTATAATTCAGGGGACAGTCATGGCTGAACTTTAATATCACATTTTAAATCAGTCCATTCCTTGATGCTATTTTAGCAAAAGCTTGACTTCATTATGTTATTTTTGATTTCTCTCAAAATGCTGTCTAACCTGGGGTTGTAATTTGAATCAAAAGTGGGGAGCTGAAAGTTTATCCTGGTTTTAAAATTGTTTAGGACATTGAAATAGTATATTCAGTTTCATCTATTTGTCCAAATTCTTTGGCTGTAATAATTTTATATACATTTTTGTTAAAATTATATCAAACAGAGTATCAGTGGTACTACCTGTGTGACCAAATCCACAGAATTTGCTGTGGTGAAACACACCATTTCCCCAACTTAACCAAAATGACATTTCTGCCTCTCTGAGGCCAGTTTGCATTTGTTGCAGCTCTTTCTAAACATCTACCTGCTCAAAGATGTGACCTGTCATCTTTCCATATGCCAGTATGAAACATTCATTCAAATAGGACATTTTCCTGTGGGTTTGTGATCACTTAATGGGTTATAGCTATAATCCCTATCACAAGCTGCCCAACCCTATTTTATATGTAAAGATAAAGGTTTTCCCTTGACAAGACTGTCTAGTTGTGTCCAGCTGTAGGGGGCAATGCTCATCTTCATTACTAAGCTGAAAAGTCAGTGTTGTCATGTGGCCAGCATGATGTTACCTTCCCACTAAAGTGGCACCTATTTATCTAACTGCACTACTTGCACTACATGCTTTTGAACTGCTAGTTTGGCACAAGCTGGAACTAGTGATGGGAGCTTACTCCGTCCTGCAGCGTCTGGGTCTCAAACTGCAGGCCTGCTAATCTTGCATTTGTCAGAGTCAGCATCTTTACTGCTGAGCCACCGTGTCCCATATTTTATTTCAGTGAAAAACAGTCTATTAATTTTCTGAGCAATCACCTGAAGCCTGAAGTGATGAACACTTGTCTCACATATATTTTTACCTTATACACTAAGTGCCAGTGTGTCTATGGATGCCTCCCTAGAAGTCCACCTGATTAAGTAGTAGTAGTAGTAGTAGTAGTAGTAATAATAATAATAATAATTTTTATAAAACCAATGTGAGCTGCAAAGCCAATTATATGAATTGCAGTCATCTGTCCACTTCATTTCCCCAGAATGTTTCTGGACTTATTCAGGAATTCCAATTCCACTTTCTAATAAGAATACTAAATCACATCCACGCGCGCACACACACACACACACACACATACACAGGTTCTCATTGAACCATTTGCTGAGGACAAATATCTGAAATGTGCATTTCTGCCATACGAGACTCTCCATATAATATACAGTGGTCCTTCCACATTTATTGGGTTAGGGTCACAGGACCCCCATGAAAATGGGGAAAAATTCAAATTAAAAAACACTTCTTTTAACCTGAAGGAACTCTTCTCTAGAAATCTCTAGGTCCTCCAGCATGATTTTATGGCCAACATCCAGTGAAAGTTGATCACAGAGTCACAATGGGGGACCTAGAGATTCCGAGAGAGAACATATTTATCAAATCTGTCAATAATCAAATCAACAAATTTCCAAGCCGTAAATGTGGAGGGCCAACTGTAAAACTCTTTCAAACCAGTGTTCTTCACAACACAGAGAGCCTCCACACATAAGAGAGGCTCTCTGCTTCAGCTGTTTGCCCTCAACACAGTGTGAATGGAGATAGGCCAAGCTAGTGTTTATGTACACCCTGCTTTCTCATGCATTGTTAGACTGCCTCAACAGGGCTATAAGCCCAGAGATCTTTTTAGGGTATTAAGTCAGCAGGTGTCTACAGGCCAGGTGCTTTACTTTGCAGCATAATGGCCAGGGCTGCCTATTAAAGCTTGTCAAAAACATAACCAACTAAACAAGGAACAAGAAACAACAGAGTCATCTACTGCTGCTTGTCTGGATAGGTGTGGGAATTGTTTGGCTCATGGACTGCATGTGACTCTCAGGATGGTCTCCTATCATCCTTGGATCCTCCATAGCTCCCAGTCCTTTTAAGCCCCTAGATTGTTTTTAGATTGAGGGAAGTAATAGTACCACTCTATTATGCTTTAGTCAGACCTCACCTGGAACATTGTATCCGGTACTGGGCACCACAATACAAAAAGGATGCTGACAAGTTGGGGCATATACAGAGGAGGGTGACCAAAATGGTGAAAGGTCTGGAAGCTATGCCCTAGTAGCAGCAGCTTAGGGAACTGGGTGTTTAGCCTGGAGAAGAAAAGGTTAAGGGCTGACATGATAGCTACATTTAAAATATTTGAACTATGTAGCAAGCTTGTTTTTTGCTGCTTCAGAGACTTAGAACACAGAGCAATGGATTCAGGTTACAGCAAATAATTCCACTGAAATATTAGGAAGCACTTCCTTATACTAAAACAGTCTGACAGTGGAACATGCTGCCTTGGTGAGTGGTGGAGACTCTTCCTTTGGAGGTTTTTTAAACAGAAGCTAGATGGTAATCTTTTGGGAGTCCTTTGATTGTGTACTTCTGCATGGCAAAATGGAGTTGAAAGGGTGGTCCTTGGGTCTCTTCCAACTCTTTGATTCCATGATTCTAAAAATGTCAAAAACAAAACAAAACAAAACATTTCCAGCCAATGTGGAGTCAAAGACTTTCATGGCCGGCATCCATAGTTTTTTGTGGGGCTTTCGGGCTATGTGGCCATGTTGTAGAAGAGTTCCTTTCTGACGTTTTGCCAGCATCTGTGGCTGGCATCTTCAGAGATTCTCTGAAGATGCTAGCCACAGATGCTGGTGAAACATCAGAAAGGAACTCTTCAAGAACATGGCCGCATAGCCCGAAAGCCCCACAAAAAGCTATTTCCAGCCAAATTGGTCTGGAGAAATGGGTTTTGCCTCTAAATGCTGTGTGAGGGGCTTTACCTCAAAATGAATATGATTAAAAAGTAAGCAGAAGCGTTTCCAATATACATCACTTCTGGTTTCAAGAATGCTAGGCACATGTCCCACACAGGATCCCAAAATGCTCCTTTGCACATACTCTTCTCATTGCTTAGGGGAAGGTTTCAAGGCAACTTTTTATTAGACTAACTAAGGTGGAAGAACTTATAGCCTAGGCAAGCCAGTCTTCTTATATGTAGGACACTATATCAAGATTTCTCTCATGCCATAAGATTTTCATTAGAGATAAAGCTCAAACATTGCACAAAGTGCTCTGAAATAGCTGAATCACCAGAGGCATTATACATCAGCATTTGGACTTCAGGCAAAGTAAGTGTCTGTCACAAGTTCAGCTTTGGCAAAAACCTGGCTAGGAAGATTTTAAAAATAGCAGCTGATTTTGCTGAAAAGTTACTTGTTCAGTCAGCAGCAGCAATTATACAAAAAGAGAGGGATAAGACTTCTGACAGTTTATAAATGGTTTTTAAAACACATGTACACACAATGACACTGGTCCTCAAACATGAAGAAACCATCTTATTAGTTTAATTACAGATCCCTTGGCTACAATATCTGACCCAGTCATTAGATGTTTCTATTTTTTTCCCATCCCAAACTTTTTTGTTTGTTTGTTTTACTGTCCAGCTTGATAAAGAGTTTGGGAGAATGGAAAAGACAGGGTAACTTTTGATATTTTCTCTCTCAGTCCCAGCCACACTGCCTGATGGAACAGTCTGGGAGAATTTGAAACCTATTTTGTGGCATATTAGTTAATCCCAACATAAAACTTTAAATTTTGTTTAGAACTTTTGTAGTAGAAAATATTGTAGTAGAAAATTTCATTAGATGTTTGAAGTTGGCCTGAGAAGTTGGTTTGAACATAATATGTACAAGTACATATCAGATGGAGAACATCAGATGGAGACCCATTTAATAAACACATTTTAGTAAAGAGGGAAATATTGAAATTAACTTCCTGGGCTTGAGGGAAATACTAGAAGTTGTATTAGAACAGGAGCATCCCACACCATTTACAACAGTCCACAAAGATTATTTTAGAAGGCTATGGCCTCTATAGGCATTTTGTAGCTAGACTACACCTTATTTTAAGCCCTAAACCCATTTCTGACCTGACCCCTCAGTTTCCTGGACTTTTCTCCGGCTCTTCTAGCAGCAGCCAAGGAGCTATGGAGAGCCAGGACACAATGAGAGTCAGGTCTGTTGGTCAGAGCCTGTAGTCAGGTCAGAGGCTGTAGAAGAATACCGCTTTTGCACTTGTAAAGGTGAATAGGTTTGGGGTGCTAAGACAGTAGCATGCTGGAACGGTTTCTCATCTGTAGGTAGAGCCTTTGGTGGAGACTTAGATGTTCAATGGATTTAGAGTGCCTCCATACTGAAGGAGGTGTAATGGAAGAATGAGTATCCCATCAGTATCTGTGAGATGGGTCATACTCATTCTCACAGTAGCTATGCTGTCATGGATATCTATAGTCTCTAGCTAAGTAATATCCAGGGGATGATAACAAGTCAAAGTACCCACATGAGGAATTCCTATGATAGTATTGAGGATAAGAATCTTCTCTACTTTGGTATCTATAAGCATCCCTATGAGAACAAGTACCATGTAAATACTGCTGATGATATTGAGTGATATGAGACTGATGGCATTGAGGGCTACTGAACCAAGACTCAGGAGATCTGGAAGAAGATGATGATGAAGAGGAGAAGGAGGAGGAGGGGGGTCTCCTGTAATGCCGAGGAGTTGGAGGATGTGCCTTCACTCAAGATGACTTTTATGCATACAAGAATACTGATCTTTGAGGAGATGGAAGTAGTTTGGCAGGGAATTGCCTGCCTATGGAATAACTCAGGAGGTGTAGTAGGATCTTGAACTTGATGTGAGTAATCAGTAATTTCTCCATTTCATCTAGCTGTATGACCCATGTCTGTATTGTGAGAGTGTGGTGAAGAAGCAACTAGGCTATAGTTCCAGCAGACTGAGGTGAAGTAATAATGATCAGAACAGACACTTCAATACTTCTTACTAGGAGAGACAATTGGTCACTTTTGGCTTGTTTCTTTTTCTTATGTTTCTTCTGAGACTGCTGATGTTGATCAGAGACTAATTCAGATACCACTTCCATGGATTTGTCAATAGAACATAGGCATGATCATGACGGTGAGCAGATGTGGATTTAGTCACCATTTCAATGCTGCCAGTGCTAATGCAACCCTAGGCTTGGGTGTAGAATTGAAGACAGATGTTTCCACTGAAGGGCATCTTGAGGAATCAAAAGCCATCCCCATGGATCAGGTTGATCCATATAGAGGAATCTGATTTCATCAGTAATGACTGTATTTGAGGATCAGTTTGAGAACAAGGCTTTCTGATTGATACTGAAGTCATATGAAGTGTTTCGTTCTGTGATGCTGTATCATGAGTTTTGAGTACCTTCTCCCAGAGCACAAATCATGATTGCAACAGGTCTGTGGATTGAAGGCCCAGCAATAGGAACAAGTGACCATATTGTGACCTTCTCCTAAACAAAGGAGGCATTTTGAGAGCCCATCTTTCTTGAGTATCTTTTCTCCAAAGGAGACACAGCATTTAAACAATAATGAAGAGGCCATAAAATAGCAAAGAGTCCAGCCAGGCAGGAGTCCTAGGCAAGGAAGAAACCAAAGCATTTATCAGATGGGAGGAATTTCTCTCTATTTCGAATGGAGCCAATTTGAATTCACGTGACTTCGCTAGTTTAGTGAATTTACGTGAATTCTAATTGCATTCAGAATGACTTCCCATTGACCGAAAATTACCCCCATTGCCCGAAATTGCATGAGATACTCTAATACGAAATAATGTGAAATCCCATGATTGCATTCGGAATGACTTCTCTTTTGCCCGAAATTGCATGAGATACTCTAATACACAATAACGTGAAACCCCATGATTGCGTTCGGATTGCTATTGGATTATACTTCCAATTTCCGACACCTGATAAACTCCCAAGTGAGGAATTGGTACAATGAGCCTGGTCAGACCAGAAAGACTGAACGGAGACACCAAGTGAAAATGTAGAGAAATTCAAAAACCAAGTCCAATCCAAGTCAGCCTGGAGAATTCAGTCAGAAAAAAACAAGAATGCTTAGAAGTCACCTAATCGATACTACTGCTACAGCAGACAAAAAAGTATTGAGTAACTTTAGGTGGGAAGTGTGCTATTAGGACATATCACCAAATGCTTACATAAAGTTCTAGAAGGTTCTGAACAGTGAAGGTGCAGTTAACACCTATGTGTGTGAGTCACAGAGACCATGAAGAAGAAACATTAATATCAAATTATGCTACTCCATGAGTTTGTCCTTCCCTGCTTTAGTTAGGTACACTGGCTCCTAATTACAATCTCCACATAAGATTGCTACAGTCATAGGCTGTGGGTAATTTAACAGCACTGGAACACACTGCAGGATACAATCATGTGCAAAACTGCCTTCATGCACTCACAGGACTTTGCTCACTGTTGATGACATATTTGGAACTCACATAATGCACAGTTACATGGTGTTTTTATGGGTGACTCAGTTCCGAGTTATGGATAATAGACAGACAGAAGCAGAACCATGAAGCAAACTTCCAGCCCACATAAAGTCTCCTCATCAGTTTACAAGCTCTAACTTATGCCTGGGCCTATGAACCAATTATAAAGAAGAATGTGACTCTTAATACACAATGAATGACTCAAAGATGACTTATTTAAGCAAAATGTGTCAAGTGAGAAATGTGTAGCTGTACACTATTTGCAGAGAATAAATCAGCTCGCTGGTAATTATTTGGAAGAAATTGAAAGAGTGCTTGCCTCATGCTAATTTTCATAGATGCCAAAACTCTCTTGGCAAGAGAAAAAAAACAGCTATAGTGACAAGAGTGCAGAAATGAAAACACTAGATTAACTAATGTTTTTTTCTATTTCATAAAACCATGCTCTGGATGACGGAGTTGACAATATAATGATGAAACAAGAGACATTTTGATTCTTCTCTTGGAAGTACTTCCAGAACCTTGGTTTCATTTACATAGTTTTAAGCCAACAACACATATTGTGACAGAAAAAGAGCTACGCAACTGTGATATTTGGTGTCTTTTGGTACCTTGTTTTGATCTGATCCATTTGAATTCACTGTAAATGTATGGGAATACAAAACTATGTAGTTTTATAAGGATTACAGGAATATATCTTACATAAGTAACTGTGATATGCCCTCAGAACATTGATGTATATATGAAATTCCATGCAATGCAACAGCATTCATAGGACATTCCTCATTAGAGAAAACATGTTTCCACTGAACCTGGAGTGTAGGCTAAAAGTGTTTTCTATGGGTGATTTCTATGGACCCAGCTACAAAGAAAAAAGTAGGCGTACAAGAATGCATAGACATAGCATTCTAGTCATTCTTTCAGTGCTACAACTACCTGGCCAAGGAATCACTTGGACTACATGATGTTATTATTCTGGGAATGTGGCACTGTAAAGATTGCATTTATTAGAAATATTTAAAGGGCCCATTCCCACTTGCGGAAAAACCCGCATTGGAACCGGGCTGTGCTCCGCTTATGAAAGCAATTCCAAAAGGCCCCTCATTCACACTATGAAAAGGGACCTTGTTTGGAACCGCTTTAGCCGGGAATGCTTGTTGTTCCCACTGAAGCTGCCATGTAAGGTGACAGCCCTTAATGCCCCATCCCTTTCCCGCAGAGGAATTTTTTTTATGGGGGGGGGGGTATTCATCGCAAAATCAATCTTGTGCATTTGCAATCTTGTGCATTTGTGATCTTGTGCATTTGTGACCAGTATAATGAAAAAAAAGAGAAAAAAGGAAGGAAGGGGGGAAGGAAGGAAGGAAGGAAGGAAGGAAGGAAGAAAGAAAGGACCCTCCAGGAGCAAGTGTGTGTGTATGTTTTTCTTTTTCTTCATTATACTGATTGCAAATGCACAAGATTGCAAATGCACAAGATTGCAAATGCACACGATTGCAAATGCACAAGATTGATTTTGCACTTAAAGCATGATCTTATATCCATCTATTCAAAAGTAATTTCCAATGACTTCAGTAAGATTACTGGGTCTGCAGTCCTATAAACACAATTACAATTACCTGGGGCTTATTTCTGAACAGATATACCATATATAGCAGTCTTCTGTTAGTCCAGAGGTGGGCAACTGTGGAAGGCTGGGGGCTGCATTAGCCACCCAGGAAACCTTGGAGTGCTGCAGCTCCCTGACATGCCACCCCCTCCCAATCATCCTTCCCAATGTCATCTAAGTGATGGGGGGCATTTTCACCATTTTGGGGGCTTTCCTAGGCCATTTTAGGCTTAGGAGAAGCTCTGAGAGAGAGTGAATAGAGAAGCCACTTCCTATTTCAAAAAGGACTCTCTTGGGTCTATAATGGCCTGGAGGTAGGAAATGTGTCCAAAATGTCAACCACATCTCCTAGAGAGCATTTAGGAGCAATCCCCTTTTTGGAGGAAAATTTTGTAAATTTTGTGCTGGGAACATCCAAAGAGGTGGGAATGGCCAAAACATCCCTTAGAGGACATTTTGGAGCAAAGGTGTTAAAAAAAATAAAAAAACTCCAGAGGGACACAAAATTCCAAAAAGACTTGTCTCCACACCATAAGGAAATGATAGGAAAGCTGCAACTGTATCCAGTGATGATATAAGCAATCACAACCAGGGGTCTTTCTTCAGATATGCTAGTCACAATGAATATGGGTGATAAGGGTTGTAGTTCAAGACACGTGGAGGGCACCAGCTTGCATATTTGTGTTCTGCATACAGTATTAAATCTTGTGCTCTTCCTCAGAAAGAATTAGAACAGAGAAACATCTGCAGCTAAAACTCTCCAATAAACACAAAAGTCCCCTGTAAACAATCTTTTATAGGGTCTGTCCTCATTCATACCAAAGGGTGACTTTTTATGAAACTTCTCCATTCCAAGATTCTTATTTTTGAATGTTATTAACAAGACATTAATATAATAAAAGCCAGTATAATTCTTTCTCCTTTTGCCCTTTCCAAACTTTTATATTTACTTTTGAACTTGTTCATTAAAATGCAGCAAGCAGAGAAATATAAACATTTCCACAGAGAGCAAAATAGCTCCCTCCTTCAGAGGCTTACATGTAACTTGATGGGAATTCTGCATGGAACAAGCCACCTACACTCATTGTTCAGCAAGATGGCAAGAAAATTATTAATTTTAAATAGCAGTAAGCCCTCAGATGAATGCTAACTGTTTTTAAGCAAGCCTATTCTACTCTCTTACATCCTACAAGGGAAATTGAAATGGTCATGTTTTCTCACCCACCCCATCTTTCTCTTGCCATCCTAGGACACATAGCACATGCTGTTACTTCTTCTTCAGCCTGGGATGATGAAATGACATTACATGGTATTACAATGTTCTTTTGGCAGAGTACATTTCATGAAGTTCTTGACCATTCTCTCCCAACCCCAACTTAGGCCTTGACTGCATGAGACCACCATCCTGTGTGGATGATGCATAGCCCAAACTCCTGTTCTGGTGCAAGCAGTCCAGATGACATCTGGCATGTCCTGCACCAGAATCAGGGCATAACAAGATTAACATGAATTAAAATAACTTAGTTTTTTGTGGAGCTTTCGGGCTATGTGGCCATGTTCTAGAAGAGTTCCTTTCTGACATGGCCATATAGCCCGAAAGCTCCATAAAAAACTATGGATGCTGGCCATGAAAGCCTTCGACTCCACATTAAAATAACTTACCTGTTGCTCAGGATCTTCTGGGAAGATCTGGAGCCCTTGGTTCCTGCACTGCTGCAGCTGTCTGCATGGGTGTCCTTCTGGGCTGCCTGGCTCATCCGCTACCACCACAGGTTGCTTGCTTCTAAAGTCGGAACAAGGCACCCAGTGACAGTCACATACTAGGTGCTTTATTCTGACTGTAGAAGCAAGTGACTATGGTGGTGGCAGGTGCACCAGGTAGCCAGCAAGACTCCCATGCAGACAGATGCTATGGCATGGGAATGGAGGCTAAGGTAAAGAGGAAGCTGTGGGACCAAGATACTCCAGGCTGCCCTGGAGTATCCTGGCCAGTACAGACAAGGCCTTAGGTGTGTCCTTCACAATGCAGCTGGTGGCATAGCTTTTTACATGTGAAATGGGGAATGTGCAAAATTCTTTATTCTTTACTATTAGCTATACTGGTGAGGTCTGAGTGGTGTTTTACTCCAACATGTGAGAGGTCATAAATCCATTAATCTTGTTTTAAGATGAATTTTCAAGGGGTGGAATTGATCTCCGTGTATCTTTAATGTATGTGTAAAAGAAGAAACTTATTATAGAAGAGATGAGGAAATCCCATTTTCTACACATTTATTACATTTAGAGCTATCTTATTCTGCAGCATACCTGGACCTAAGGCAAAAGGACCTATCATGGGCTTTTCTTGTTCAGAGGAGATGTGCCATCGCTTACCTGAGGCTGAGATCAATTGACTTGCCCAAGATCACCCAATACAGCATCATTAAGTATCATGGCTAACAGCCATTGATTCTGTTCCTAGAACAACTGTGAGATTGTAGTGACTGCAGGTATTAATGAAAAAGAATGGGACCACTGAGCAAAGGGAATTCAGGATGACTCACTTCTAAACTGGAGGAGGGTATTGTCCACCCTATCACTGTGCCTATTCCATGTCCTTTTCTGATTAATGAACTGGAGAAATCTTCTGCAATTTACCTACTTGTTTTGCTATGATAAAAGTGTAGTAGCATCCTGTTCTTCATTCATTTTTCTTCCATACACTATTAAAAGATATTAAAAGTTTTATCAGAGCTTGGAGAAGTTATCTTTATGGAACTGCTGCCTTAAGGTAACATATACCAGATCTGGTTGGATTTACCCCTCCTACCCTCCACTCAGCCTTAGTTAAATGTTTCATGCAGCATTTTTAATATGAAAATTTTGGCAAGAGCTCAGGAAATAATGTGACTCAAACGTAGTGTCAATTATGTTTCAAGAGCCTATAACTCAAGAATGTCTTAATGGATGTATAGGTATATTAAAGACTGTCCTTCATTTAACTATTAGGCTATGTTGCCCAGTGTCCTATTCTTTATATTTCATAGCTTCGGAAACAGCTGTGAATATTTTCTCATCATTTAGGCTAGCTCCACTTTAGATCTGGTGTAAATAATTGTCACTTCTGATTTATATGTCAATAAATATTTATGTCATGTACACCATCTGCTTCCTTTTGCAAAATATGCTCATAATTACCAGGCACCACTTCTATATACTTGACATTACTCAGGTCACAAGGAGCCTCTAACTAATGACAGAAGAAAATCATGCCAAAACACACGAGGCAGATTATACAGAAGTCTCACTGGGGTTGAACTTCTAATGGTTTTAGTTGAACACAGGTGCATTGCAAAGGTGACATCTTCAGATCCACATCATGATCCACATCAACCACCTGGTCCTCTGGAGCATCATCTGTACCATTGCCAGTACTGGGTTATATGCCCAGTTCTTCTATTAAAGTCTATGCAGGTTTCATATTTTACTGCTTTGATTGGTTAAAAAATGGTCCCAAAATACAGTCTGAAAAAGCCATGCAAATGGTAACAATGTAAGCCTGGTAGCAATACTAGGTGAAATACAATGCAAACTGTTCTAAATGCAGAAATATTTCTGACATTCCTCAGTACACTACCTTGAATACCTTTCAAAACCTCAGAAGTTAGAGTGAATATGTCAACTGCCAACTCGTGAGCTGCCAATTCAACATTTGCAGCAATCTGCTATGCTGCAACAACCAAAACAAGCATGCTACTTGAATCTACTGGCTTTTCCTAATCCTTACCAACATTCCCAGCAGCTCAGTTTTAAAACAGGAGCTACATTCTGAAGCATGCAAGTAACAATAATATTGATCCAAGCTACTCCAAGACCCTGAGATATGTAAGATGAACTGAACTCTCAGACAGGACTTCTGCTGCTATTCATAATGGGTGCAACTGTAGCTGGGTTTCCCAGTCTGAGCTGGACTTCCTTCCTTCCTTCCTTCCTTCCTTCCTTCTAATTTTATTACTCTTTATGACCAGCACTATAACAGAAGAAATAAACAACAAAATGAATTCAAATGAATAGGCAAAATAAGGAATAAATCAGATTACACTTCCAGATGTGTGTGTGTGTGGATGGGTGGGTGGGGGTATGGCTTGTATGCAAGTTTGATTAATTGAACAATTAGAAGCATAAAAATTAGTGCTCACTACATATTCCCTCATGAAAGTCTCCCATTTCCCCTTACCAGTCTCACTCCTGTCCAATGGGAGCAACCTCATCTGCAAAGGGGGATTGTGACAGAGATCCCGTTTCCGCTTATTGCAAGAAAGATTGCTCACATGAGGGGGTAGGAATGCTAGTCAGCTGCTTTCCAAGCAACAGGAGAACAGACCTCTGTCCATCACAGCAGCTGCTGACTGGGTAAGTGGGGACTGGAGGGTGATGGCCTGGGTTTCACTACATCAGTACATAACTACCATGTTTATGTAGTGATGTAGTACACTGAGGATTCCAGCCACTAAAAGCAGTCAGTGCCTTTCCATCAGAGAGGAGGAAGATAATGTTAAAAGAATCAGAATGTCCTGGCAATTAAATTAAATTAAGGCAGGTTCAATAAAAGTTGATAACTAATGTCAGTAGTCATGATAATTAATATAATGAAGTTAATATAATTTAAAAAGACAATAAAAAGAACCACTTTGATTTCTTCTGTGATACAAGGGCACATGAGATGGGAGAAGGGGATTTTCTGAAATCTTCTCTCCAGCATAGCTGAGAGAATTGAAATGTGCTAGTGTGAAAGCCCCTCAATGCTTATGAATTGAGAGTGTCAACTTATAGTCTGCTGGTTGGTACATACAAGGTGTTCTTGTAATTACTAATTTGTTCAAAATTGTGTTAATATTCAATATCTAGGATGCATTCTTAAGTGCTGCATTGGCTGTGTCAAAACTCCATGGAATAGGTTTTTTGTGGGGTTTTCAGGCTATGTGGCCATGTTCTAGAAGAATTCCTTTCTGACGTTTTGCCAGCATCTGTGACTGACATCTTCAGAGAATGTTTGCCTGGAAAAGGATTGGGTATATATACCCTGTGTGACCCTGGGAAGGGAGGAGTGAATTGTATGTGTATTGTTTGGTTGCTAATGGCAGTCCTCGGGGTGGGAGTATTTCACCTGGACAATTTCAACAGGAAAGAGGAAACCCTGAGGGTAAACAAGGCTTGGCAACCAGTCCTGAAGAACAGCAGGGTTAAGACTCAACCAATGCAAAGGAGAAACAGTCTAGGGTCAGGAGTTTCCCAGCAGACAATGATCACTAATTAGCAGACATTAATCCCCGTTTGCATATCCTCCCACCCTGAGGACTGCCATTAGCAACAGAACAATACACATACAAATCACTCCTCCCTTCCCAAGGTCATACAGGATATATACACCCAATCCTTATCCAGGCAAACATTCTCTAAAGATGCCAGCCACAGATGCTGGTGAAACATCAGAAAGGAACTCTTCTAGAATATGGCCACATAGCCCTAAAGCTCCACAAAAAACTATGGATGCCGGCCATGAAAGCCTTCGATTCTCTATGGAATAAGATACCCAGAGGTGAGACCATATTGCTGGAGCTTCTGGAAGGTTTTCAGAGTACACATTGGTTTAAAACCATCCTGTAGGATAAGGGAGGCTAAATCTACAGGAGAAGAAAAGCAATTTCATGCAAAAGTTGAATATGGTGAGCTAGAATCTACAGTCGCCCTTCCTAATTATCACATCTCAGATCCGTGACCTTGACTATCCACAGAGGGGTGATCTCTGTTGTTTTTAATAGTGAACATGCCTGGCATGTGCACCCAGGCCACACACATGCGGGCACACCTCATTCAAGCCTATGTCTGAGCCTCTGTTTTTTCAGGGGGGTCCAGAGCCCTGGTGGCACAGTGGTTAAATTCCTGTATTGTGAGTTTAATACCAGCAAAAGGGCTTAAGCTTGACTCAAGCATGCATCCTTCCAAGGTCAGTAAAATGAATACCCAAATTGTTGGGGGGAGTAGCTTACACTTGTAAACTGCTTAGATACTGCTTAGGCAGTATGAAGTAGTATATAAATGAAGCTGTTTGGAACAAATCCCCCATGAAAACAGAGGGCCAATATATATCCCTTCATATTTATTACAAAAAGGATCATGTGATACCATGCCTTTAAAACAAAACATTTTCCTTGTATGCAGCTTTCTACTGAGAAAACATACAAAATGCCATGGCTTTGTTATTACCACAGTTTTAACTTCCAGCTACACTACTTTTCTTCCTTGCAAGAACATAATTAAGATGTTTTAAACACTGAGAGTAAACTGTAGATTAGAACTGAAAATACCTCTCCACTAATAATAGCTTTTGTTCAGAAGGGAAACACAATCACAGAATGAGAAGCT
This sequence comes from Urosaurus nigricauda, assembly GCA_034509955.1. Lineage (NCBI taxonomy): Eukaryota > Metazoa > Chordata > Lepidosauria > Squamata > Phrynosomatidae > Urosaurus > Urosaurus nigricauda. The sequence goes on from JAOEGL010000003.1 coordinate 240,902,717, forward strand.
TTTTTGTTTGTTTTTAAGAGGGAGCCTGAATCATTCTCACAGTTGAAAGATACGGTAACAACTACACACATTCCTAATGCACAGCCAGCATGGCATGTACTAGAACAATGTTCAAAAGCCATTAAGTGCACAAACAGATCTATAGATTGCATAGCATGCTACCACTCTCCACCAACTTCTTGTTTGTAAGAAAAGATAACCAAATGCCTGCCTTCAGTTCATCAGGTTACCCTAAACTGGCTATAGTTAGCACTGCCTGTGGTTCTGAACTAGTATGAAGGTACCTTTAAGGAATATTTTTTTAAAAAACCTGGCAAGGCAACATTTTAGGTTTATTCCAAACACTAACAGTTCTCTTTATGAATATAGACTTTAAAAAGTATTTGCAAATTTGGAGTCTAAGGCTTTCATGGCTGGCATCCATAGTTTTTTGTGGGGCTTTCGGGCTATGTGGTCATGTTCTAAGAGAGTTCCTTTCTGACGTTTCACCAGCATCTGTGGCTGGCATCTTCAGAGAATGCTGGCAAAATATCAGAAAGGAACTCTTCTAGAACATGGCCATATAGCCCGAAAGCCCCACAAAAAACTATTTGCAAATTTGCTTTCCATGGTCTTAAGCCAAACACACATAAAGATTTGCTTCTATTTTAGGAAAGTGCTAGTGCTTCTGGTTATAAGCATGCATTATTGTACTTTATTATGGGAAGAAATCTAATATGAGAAAGAGTCCTAAAAGAAATCTACAAAATGTTTCATATTATCAAGAGATACAGAAGCCAATATTTCCCAGCACCCCAAATTATACTTCTCAGATAATTCCTGTCTGCAACTAGTTCTACATCTCTACACTCCTTGAGGCCATTCCATTTGTTTCCACTTGAAATGAAATGAGTAGATATGCTTATGTCTTTCTTGTGGGCTTCCCACTTTGTGAACAGAATGTTGGACTAGATAGGCCTTCGGTCTGATCCACCATGGTTCTTCTGATCCAGCATGTTTCTGCATCTTATCTATTGCCCCATTCATTCTGGGATTTCTGTTAATTCCACCCGTGTGCCTGCTCTGCAAGACACCTACCATTCTTTTATCTTCACCTTTACCTCAGTCTATGAAAGTTGATAAGTGCTTGCTCTGAAATCTAAAGACTACAGAGCTGAAGAATCTGAATCTACAACTATTTTACCATCTTCCCCTGCAGGAAGTTGCTGAGTACAGACCTCCTAACTTCACCATCTGCCACAGCCATACTGGCCTAGGGCAATGGAACACATATTTTAATACCTCTGAAGAGTGCCACATTGGGAAACACTGATGTACTGCATGTTTTGCTTTGAGATTCTTCTGCATTACCCATCCTTGCTCATGTATGTGGGAAGAATTACATAGAGAACAAAATGCTATCCATTATCATATAAGCCAATCTGGACAAGAGAAACTGGAAATAATACTCTTGCTTCATAGCTCTGTTTGCATATTTGCTCTTCCTCAAGTGTTCAAATCTTGCAAAAGACTTACTGAAGTGTAGTTCTTTTCCAATTTGTCCTCCACTATACCAATTCTGCATGGTGTCCTCTGATTCTGTAGCCAGTAGTCTGTTGATTCTAGCAAGCTGTTACTGCAGAGAACCTGTAGAAGAGAAGAATTTAATCATCCTTCTTGCAATACAAGCATTAACTCAAGATACTGAGTTTCATTTCCTCAAAATCTAAGAGATATATAACTCAGGACCTTATCGCAGTGCTTAAATAACCTGGCTCATCTCTTCTGAACTGAAGTCTAATTTGGATTGTAGCCAGGTCCTATCGCAAAGATTTTGCTGCCAAAGCCGTGAGGTGAGTCCAGCCCGGCTGCAGCCCAGGTCCCAGGTGTGCTTTGGGAGCCTCATTTCAAAACCAGGAGCTTTCCAACTTCAAAAAATGGCTGCCAAAGCACACTGTGAACCTGAGCTGCAGCTGGGCTGGACTCGCCCAGTGGCTTTAACAACAAAATCCTTGCAAAAGGACCTGGCTACAGTCTGAATTAGACTTCAATTCAGAAGAGGTAAGCCAGGTTATTTAACCGGTGCGATAAGGTCCTTAGTTAGTTCATAAACATACATAATTTAGTGAAACAAATCATGGTTCAGAGTTGCAGGTAACCTAAACCATTGTAAACAGAAAAAGAAGGTGCCCAGAATCAATCACAGGCCATAGCACAGAAAATAAATATTCCCATTTCTATAGTTGGTTTAGTGCTTGTTGCACTGAGAAGGAGGCCAGCTGATAACCTAGAAATAAATAGGACAGTGAGCATGTCTAAGGAATCTGGGGACCCTAAATGTTAGTAGATTAATGACCTTTTGAAGATTATCTGAAAGTAGGCTGAGATTAACCATGTCAGCTAAACAGGGTTCCAGGGAGGGCAAGTGCCTTCAGGGCTATCTGCAGTGAATTTTATTACATTTTAGCTGGGCACATTCATTGTAAAGGTCTATCTCTTTTTGAACATATAAAAAAACATGATGAAAAAGACATTCATTTCAGTACAGATTAAAGAAATCTCATATTACAAATGTTCCTGCACCATGCCTCAAACCAGCTAATGGACTGATTTAGATTATCCATTCTGGTGTTAATAAGCCATTTTCACTCTCTTTGCACACTGGCTTTGGTCGGGGGTGTCATTCGGTGCAGGGAGGTGGGGCTTCTGCGGTATGGGGCTTGTGCAGGCCGGGGCTTTTGTGGGTGGGACCAAAAGGGCACTGCCCCCACCTAGCTGCTGTGGCATGTGGAATGGCACCAAAGCAGCAAGGTGGCCCTCTCAACTGCCCCCTTGCCTTCCAAGTCCCACATAGCCATTGCTGTATAGGACTCAGAAGGCAGCTGCATTCTCTCTGTTCTTCCAAGTCCCATGTGGCCATGGCTGTGCGGGATCCAGCCTGGGGTGTACTACCCCACTAGATTACACTACCCTCTTGGGTGTCACCTGGTGTGGTCCTCACCACCACATCTCCCTTAGTGGCTTTGGCACTGGTATCATGGTTTCTTTAGTTTCCCATTTTCACTGTAAATGAAAACTGATTTAGACCCAAGGGTTTCAGATATGTGAGACTCAACCTCAGCCATTGAAACACTAATTCTGACCTCCTGACTGGACACTTTGACAATAGGCTTAGATCCCTGCTCCATCTTATTTCTTTACTCAAACTAAGAAAATGTATGCAAAGGAATCTATGATTGGGTATGGGATGCCTCCTGCCTTGGCAAGGAGGTGTGCAATAAAATACACATATATCCCATGCCTAGCTCAGAGGAAAGGACAGGAAAGGATAGTGTGATAATCTCCATAGACTGAGCAGAGAACAACAACTAAAATATGACCAGGTTTCTTGTCTCTTCTGAAGAAAATAGAAGACCAAATAAATAATTCACTGGCCAAACTGGCCAATTAATTATCCCCATTGTCTTAAAATTACTCCAAAACATTGCCATGGCTATATGATTCACTGTCAGATTTTCAAAGAAAAGAGCATTTTTAAATTGCTATTGTTTTACTTCAAGACTGGTAACCATGTTTATTGAAAGAAATATACCATATTACAGATTAACAATCTTATTATTACATAACATCACACAGATTGTTATTATTGTTATTAATAAAACAACATTTGATTCCTTATCTGTCAATCAAAATGTAAGATTTTTTTAATATCAGTTAACTATGATTAAACTAATCTGGATTCTTCTATACTTTCTCCCCAAACCAATGCTATTCTATGTTAGAGACAATAGTCATCCAACATAGACTAGAAATAACAGAGAAGTTCAGAATATGTACATCCTAATAAATTCTCCATTGTTTTTCATCAAAATAGTCAAACTTTTCTTAACCAAACAATATCAGGCGCCTTAACATTTGAGCTGAAAGAGAAAAAAGTGACTTATTAAGAAAGAAAAGGTTTTGATTCAAAGCAATCCTTTTCCTAAGGGATTATCCACTAGCCTTGGCTAATTCTTTTGGGGTAATATAATCTCATAATAACCTTCTATTATAATAGCTTAGATGAATGAGAAATAGCTTTCTCTCTACCCAACCTTCTTGTTCTTTCTTAAAGGCTTAACTGAAGACCCCAAAATGAACAATGTTATTCCTGCCTCTGAAAATCTATTTCTTTTTCAAAGATAAACTACAGTGGTTCAGCAATGAAATGGGATGCTTGAATTATTGTGGAGCCTCCTTTTCTGGATGTAAAATAGCATTCTGTTAGGTAGGAATGTGTTGTGTTAAATTATTTGCTCTCACAAAGAAGAAAAGTCACTTAATCAATTTTCCTTCATCTATTTTCAAAAAGGTCTCTTCCCCACTTGCCCCCATGCAACATTAGGATGGTGGCAGGGGAAGATTAATGAGGCTTGTATCTAACCCGGCTTCACCTCGACCCTTCTGATGTTATGAAGAGTGAGGGCGGGAAGGGGGGGAAGCCAACTTAGGATCATGGAGTCTATATCTTTCCTGGACCCTCCCTTGGCTCCTCATGCCTGCCCTCATATGACATTTGGAAGGAGAGGAAGCCCTGCAAGGATGAGCAGGCGACAGACTTCCATGATCACACTTGGCTCCCCGTTCCCATTTGAAACTGGGAGGGGGAAGTCAGGCAAGAATCAATAGGCACTTGTCTTGCAGGATCTTCTAATGGTGTCCAGCCCTCCCCTATCCCCTTGTGATGTCAGGAAGCTGGGAGGAAAAGTGTTGAGGATCAATGAGGTTATAGTCTTCCAGGATCCTCTCTTGGCTCCCAACCGCCTGCCTTCCATGTGACACTGGGATAGTGGAGGGAAGACATGTTCTGATAGCTGGTTCATGATAATGCAGATGTTATTGTTGTGAATTGGCTATTGGAAGACAGCACAGAACTTCAACCTTCTTCATCATGTTGCCTTCCCCAGTCTCAGAAAATAGGAAATAGATGAGTCTGTGCTGAAGAGGCAGGATGGTCTTCAAGTTTAATCAAGAATTGGAGGGTGGGGTAGACAAGAAAGGGACTTGAGGAGTATTCTCCTTGTTGGGGGTTGGACACTTATAAAGCTCCTTCTGTATCCAAATGCCTCCCCTTCTGAACCCCAATATCCTTTCCACCCCTACTCTCAGGAATTCTTGAAGAACACAATATCTTGCTTAAGGGTAGGCATTTAGACTGCAGCTGGAGGTGCAGGTGGTTTTGGACTGTAATTCTCCAAATTCTTCACCAACGGCTATGATGGATTTTGCTGTTGGGAGGCTGCAGTCCAAGAGCATCTGGTTAGCTCTGCATTTACACTAGGCCAGTGATGGCAAACCTTTTAGAGACTGAGTGCCTAAACTCAGTGGCGTTCCTACACCGGGTGTCACCCACTGCTGGTGGTGGGACCTCTGGGATGTGTGTGTGTGGGACTTCCAGGAGGTGGAACATCTCCCAGCTTTACAAGGTGGGAGGGTTGGAAAAATGGAGCACTCCTTTCCTTCACCCCTCTTTCCCTGGAAAGGCTTTCTCCTGGCATTTCCAGGGTGGGAGGGGTGGAGAAATGGAGCAAGCTTGGTGAGGACACGAGAGAGAGAGAGAGAGAGAGAGAGAGAGCCTTCTTGGTGGCTCCTCCCATCCTGCTTTCTTTTCACCAGCAAGCTAAAACATTTTTATCCAGGCAGGCTTTTAATATATAATCATGGGGAGTCTTTTATAAGAAGTGTGTGTTATATGGGCTGTGTGTTGCAGTTATGGTTTGTTTTTTGTTTTTGTTTTTTAATAGATGTAATTTTATACAGTTTTGATTTTGTTTTAAACCTTTTACTGTACAGGTTTTTTTATTTGTGAGCCACCTTAGGTCCCTTTCTGGGGGAAAAGTTGCACAAAATAAATAAATAAATAAACCATAAAAATGAATTGTGATGGTGTAAAGCAGACAGAACTGGAGGCCAGCCTGAAACTATAGGCATTCCCCAATTACAATACAATTAGAAGAATTCTTCATTAACTTCTAATTGGCAATCTGGGAGAAAAAACATATTGCCACTTCCATCTTGATTGTACCACAATCAGTTGTGTGTTGATCACTGAATACACTCTAATGTGTCATGAAATGAAAATAATCAGACAAGAAAGTAGGTTTTATATTAAATGCAACCACATGTAGGAGTCCTAATTAAATGACTAATATTATAATTAATGAACAACTGTTTTATCCCTAAAGGTGATCTGCTTGACATATGAGATACCAATATGTTCTTGTCTGATCTTAATTGTTGTGGTTAATTATAGGCCATCAAAAAAGAGGTGAATACAGAACATGCAAAATAAGATGAGACACAGGTGGCTTATTCTCTGATTTTTTTTAAAATGGGGCAGTGTAGTGGTATTTCACACCTAGAACAGTGCCCAGGAGGCTCTGTCCCTGTCAAGAATAACTTAATTAAAAGTTACAACGAATTGGATATGATGCGTATTTTTTTTCTGACAGTGCCAGGCCACTGCAAATGATAAATCAATTAAATTAATGTAATGTGTGGGAGAAACTGATGGACTGTGAGGGCTTATGATGAAAGATCATTGCTTTCTACACGTTATGGTATCTCTTTCGATTTATTCTTGTTCAAGCTGTTGTCAAACCCAGGTTGATCATATTCATGTGCAGTGGAATATATTGTTTTGCTCACTCAGAATATTAAGCAAGTTGTCAAATGGCTGCAATAAAAATCTAGACTGAGGGCAAACTTTTCGCCACCAAACTCTGCATGCAGTATTAGGCAATGCCTGATAGGTCACAGGAAGAGCAAGGAAGTAAGACAATACATATAGCAACATCACCTGAAATGCATTACAGTACGTTGAGGGAGATAACAAGGGTATAATAATACTATTTTCTTTTTCTTTTTTTAATGTAACAGCTAGTATGTTCCTTTTTAAAGTGGAACAGGTAATCTTTGCTAGTTGTTCCTAGAATGTTGGTTTGGAAAGGACTGGTGTGTGTGTGTTAATTTTGGTATTTTTGAGTATATCTTTAAAAACATTTTAAAAACAGTAAGTGCATATTTTAAAGTTAAAATACTTTAATAAATAATTTACTAATATTTTGATATTACAGGTAATAGTAACTGAAAAGCTCCAATATGTTGCTCTTTAAATAAGAGGGAATGCTAGTAAGCTACTTCTCAATAAAATAAAAAACACAGTAATGAATTCCTTTACTTATTTAATAACTCAAGGTAGCTATAGAACAAAATTAACAATAGTCAACAAAATCTATAAAAACAAGTGTGATAAGTAGAACAATACAATAGCAAAAGCAAAGTTCATCAAGGCTGCAGGCTTGGTCCATGAGAGGCTGCCCCAAGGACTATGGGATAGAGCAGAACTTGAGAGACAAATCTCTTCAGACACTTTTTCCATGAAGCAATGGGAAGGTCTGCCATTGTTCCTTCTCCTCACACAAACAGAACTACAGTAGTCGATTAAGGGAGGCTTTGATTCCATCTGATCCAAAGCCCTCTTGTTCCCCTAAGCACGCTCCAAGAAAGGGGCAAGGAATATGCCAACCCTAGCCCACCCCCCCCCATTAAATTAAATTTTAAAACAGATGTTCAAACTAGCAGCAATAATAGTTTAATAAGCAGCAGCATTTTTTTAAAATGAAAATATATTACATTGAAAGCTCTGGGTAAAGATAAAGGTTTTCATCTAGTGCTCAAAGCTCCAATTCAAAGTGCCAAGTGCACTGAATGAGGAAGAGCATTCCAAAAATAGGGTACCACTCAAGAACAGATCTGTTTTACAGTCATCATCTGTCCAACCTCAGTAGGCAGGGGAACCTGATAAAGCCGTGTCAGAAAGAAACTTAAAGCTTACTACCCAGTCCTGCTCAAAATACTGAGCAGAACTAAATGTACTGCCCTAACAAAATAGCAGAGATCAATTATCAAAGATTTTCAAATACACTAGAATTTTCACTCTCACCAAAGTGAGCAGCAGTGCTTCTAACATGCATTCATTCTGAACTTTCAATAGCTGTCATCATAGTTCTCAAGCAGTTATCTGGGCCACCTACAAAGAAGTGACCAAAGATCCCCTTCAGTATCCACATACTGTACCTTAACTGAGCAATTTGAGCAAGCTGTCCATCCCTTTCTTGGCTTAACTATGAGATGTGTTCAGCTTGCATGTTATGGAAAGTGATCATATCAAGGGACTCTTTCATACAAGGCTAAATTGGAAGTATAATTTAAGGTCAATTCGAATGCAATCATGGGTTTTATGTTATTGCAAATTAACTCTTCACATGCAAATTCGGGCAAGAGGGAAGCCAATTCGAATGCAATCATGGGTTTTACCTTATTGCGAATTAAAGCTTCGCATGCAAATTCGGGCAGGAGGGGGTTATTTTCGGGTAATGGGAAGTAATTCCGAACGGAGCAGGGGTTCATGTAAATTCGCTAAACAAGCGAATTTACATAAATCCGCATTGGCTCCATTCGGAGTTGGGAGAAATTCCTCCCCGTTTGAAAGAGTCCAAGGGCTCAGTATCCTTTTTTTTTTTTTTTTTTTGGCATACACAGGAATCCATCCATCCCTAAATTGTCTTTTGTCTTTGCAGTTAAACTTTACACTAGGTGTACATATGACCTTGCTTCCACATTCTTACATTTTTCAATCCCAAATCTGTTTTAGTTCAACTGCTTTCCTTAATTTGGAAACTTAATTACATTTACAATTCTTCCATTTAGTATGCTTCACAAAAGTACTATATCTGCATGACACCACCAACGATTTTATTTACCGCAATAAGTTGAAAAATCAGTTAAAGGAACACAAGTGACTGATCATTTTGGTAAGCACACTATCTGATCCTCTCCAGTGAACAAAGTGACACATAGGATCTGGCACGGAGCTTCCAGCACCAGATGAAGGAGACAACTCATCCTTTTAATCCAGGGTTGGGAGTCAGCTCAGTGCTTTCTATCCAAACCCCATTCCAGCAGCTCCAGGGCTCTGAGATATCTGACTGCTTCCCTAGCACCATCTGCCCTTGAATGATTCACTGGCACAAGCCACTGTTTGTTGTCTCCATAGTTAAAGCAGAGCCACAAGATCAGGTCATCCATAAATGATGGCACAAAATATTTTTGGAATATGTAACCAACTGCCAGTTTAAAGTCTGTAAATTCTTCAAAAGCAGCAAGATATTAATACTAGATTTCCCTCTTTTGTATTTTTTGTAAGTTTGTACATTCTTCAAAAGTAGCAAGCTAATATTAGATTTCCCTCTTTTTGTATCACTGCATACAATTCAGTCACCATTCAGTGAAGACCTAAATAATCTAATTGTGCTGGTGGTAGATCTAATTGTACTAGAGCCAGCATGGCATAATAATCTGAGTTTAGGACTAGGACCCTGGAGAACAGGCTTCAATTCTCTGCTTGGCCATGGAAACCTGCAGGGTGACCTTGGGCAAGTCACACTCTCTCAGCCATAGAAAACCCCATGATAGGTCCACCTTAGGGTCACCATGAGTCAGAAACCACTTGATGGCACACAACAACTACAACTGGTGGTTAAGAATAATACAGGCTTAGGTAAAAGTTACCTTCTTACATGCTGTGACCGAGCTTCCAAGACTGCTTCCTGAATTTTCTGTGCCAGTGCTTTGGTGCTCTGAAACTTCATACATCAGTGGGGATTCAAAGATGCTGAAGAGAGAAATGGGGGAAATTTTAATGACACTAGCTTATATAAAAACAGTGTTAATTTTAATGTCCTATCCAATTCAGTTCACTCCGATTTCTGCAGTTCTCCTGGTTAACATTATCACATGGATTAGATCCATCTTGCAGCTTTCTGAGGCATGCTTTGAAATAACAGCCTGGTTCCTTTTAAAGGCTAGAATACAAACCTTAGTGTATAATAATAACTTCTTCCTGCTTTCAACAATACAATGAAATGTTCTCTTCTCCCTCAAGTAAGCAGTTCTAGGGCAGCAAATGATATACTAGCTGCATTCATTCAGCTTGACAGATGCCAACATATAAGAAATTGCATGCAATGCCTCATCCTGAGTCACTTGCTTCTTACTCAAGAAAAGAGGTAAATTACAACTATTGCAAGACAAAGAATACAGTGGGAAGTGACTGAAGTTGCCAGCCCAAGCAGTCTATCTTTATCACTGCAGACAAGATATAGTTAATGTGGGTTGGATGCCTGCCCTTTATAGCAAGTATGGTACATTTCACTGAAGTGTGGAATGGAAAGAAATGTGAGCCTTCTTCAACAGAGCACTTATTTGATGTGCTAGAGTACACCTTCCATCATCCCCAGCCAGTAAAGCCATGTTGGCTGCAGATTATCATTATCAGCTGCAGCAGTAGCAAATGGCAGATTCTTTCAGAAAATAAAATTCTATTAAGTGGTGATAAAGTTGTGATTTTACTTTTTAAAATTTAATGGCATTTTAAATGCTAACTCATTTAATTTCTTTTTTAAGTCAGTTTTTTTTAGTTTTTTCTTGCTTTGGTCTTGGCTATAATCTGCTTTGGGTCTCATGTCAGGAGAAAGTCAGGATATATATATATATATATATATATATGAATAAATAAATAAGAACACTGAACTGTAACTGTTGTTTTTGGGAGTAGTCAGAAATGAATTCCCAATCATTCATTTAAAGTATCATAGCTCCAAGGTCTGGTAAAAAATTGGTTTACTCTCAACAACCAACTAGCAATAAAAAACAAAGTGAAATGGGACTATTTCATGGGCTGGACTGAGAAAACAACAAGCCTCTTCATTGTCACCTAAAAGCAGCCATTCCATCATGTGGTCTGAACTTGGAATGCCTACTTGGTTATTACAAGAACTGTAATGTTAAGAATTAGTGTTTGTTTTGTTTTCCCCACCTCATCACCCATCCCTTCACCCTCCTCTGGTACTTGTTTCAGGATGTAGAGGTGAGGATACAGACTCTTTCTCTCTCTCTTTAATTGGTCTGTAATCTGCTCTGGGAACCACCTCAGCTGAAGATCAGGATAAAATGCTTTATATAAAATGAAATGAAAATCATAATCTTTTTTAATTTGTTCAGAATGGATCACCACACAAGAAAAATAATATAAAAAAATCAAAAATGCATGTCAGTGGGATACTGAAATACTACATCATTAAAATAAAAACTTAAAATTATATTGACACAAATGGTTATCTGCCAAATAGGCAGTATAAATAAATCCTATTATTATTATTATTATTATTAGTATGAGTCATTAAACAATTATTATTATTTATCAATAATATGCAAGCCTAAGTCAAATATGTCAAACCTCACAGTATTCATACAGGAAAAAAAATGCATACAGTTTTTTTAAAAAGCACAAAGTGTAATAAATAGTAACCAACACTGTTAAGAGCCTGGGGTAGGTGTTATGGCTTCAATTGAAGTATGGGAGACAGTATTCATTCTCTTTCCCTGTACTCTGTAAATTCCTACGGCTTCTAGAGAGATATACCCAGGCATTACCTTCTTTCAGGAAACCAGGAGCCCTTTAAAACTTCACAATTACAGCACTATGATTGCACTTTCACTGCCATTGTGCCATTCTGGTGGAGATTTATAAATCCATCTCCCTAAACTAAATACTTGAGAATCCACATGATGTAGTGGTTTGAGTCCTGAGTGTTAATGAGAACTGAGGAAACAAAGGTCTTCAGCTATAAATCATTGCCACATTAAACATATTTCACTGAACTGGAAAAGTGAGTGGCATCTGTCAGCATATACCATTGTGTTATTGTTGGGAACTATTGTAATGTTATTTAACTATTTTTAATTGTTATGTAAATTTTAATTGTAATTTGTTTAATTCCTTTTTAAGGGGGGTATTTATACATATTGTTGTATGGTTTTAAATACTGTGAGCCGCTTTGATTGCTGTGGCAAAAAGCGGGGTATAAATAAAAGATTTATATTTATTTATTTATTATTGTGTGCTGCACCAAGGTTTCTTAAGTTATTTGATTGAGGGACTTGCCACCCCCCCCCCCCCATGCCCATAGCCTACAACTGTTTCTTACTTTCTTGGAAACTCATTGCAAATCATCATCCCAAGGCTCACGGACCACCACTGGTCCATGGACCACCATCTCTCCCCTCATGGATATATATTTTTTCACCATTCTACACTCTAGCACTACAACTCAGCTTTGCTTTGCAAAATGCAGTGCTAATAGATTCAGGATGGATGAAAGAGTATTTGCACAACAAACATACAGGGTTTTTTTTTCAAATCTAGAAGACTAATATGCTGTAACGTGATATACTAGGATGATTAATTAGCTTTAATTTTAAAAAAAATCATCCAGGCTCTCTAAGGGTCCCAGTGCTATTCTTATTAAATAGTAAATTAAATATTACACTTCGGCTGGCATCTTGTTCAGCAGTCATAAGACTGTAAACTGGATTTATGGTATAACTACTGGGGATTCATGTTTACCACGGGAAATGACTGAATATAATCTCCAGAACCTTTATTTACAGCCTGGCAGTGCTGTGACTGAAGCATTTAGAAGGCACCGGAGATTGGGACAGGAAGAAATGATATTCACAGGACTCTCCTGGTCATGGTACACCCTGGGGCAAGCAGTTGAGGTGGGGCCACAAAAGCTCTCTTCCGTTGGCTGTTCTCAAAACACTCTGAAACCATGAAAGGGCTGAACCCATCTATTCCTATTGCCCTTATCAGTAGCATCACAGAAAAGCTTTTGTTGGAGTGCTGCCAGGCGAGAAAGGTAGGCTAGGGGGAGAATTTGGCATTATCAGACATAACTACAATGCTGGAGCTCTATCACTGTAGTTATACTGATGATGCAGGATCTCAGGATTCATTTTTAGTGTACCAAGACACTTAGAAAAGTTAAAAAAACCCACTTGTGGATTATAGTGAAGGATCCTGAAGGTCTTAGGGATTACTGTCAGCACCAATATGAACTAAAGGGGATGGTAGAGAATGAAGAGGCTGGCCCAGTGTGTGTATGTTAGCTGATTGTTTGTTTGTGGTGCATGTTTTTCCTTGTTTCTATGTATGGGGTTTGTTGTTGCTCTTTTGCTTTTAGTCTGATATGTGTTTTACCGGTTGTATTTTCTGTGAAACAGATATTTTGCAATGCCTTGTGAAAACAGATATAGGATTTGGCATTTTAAGCTCATATTTCCTTTCTGCTTTCAAGTACTTTATTTCCTGGTCATATTACTGTCCTACCAGTCTCTCAAGCTCATCAGTTTGCCTTCTGGGAAATGGGAGTTTTTTCACTGACCATGCCTGCCTAAGATATTCTGTGAATGTGTGAGCCCTTCCTTCTCAGTAGCCAATTTTTGGCAGCACTCTCAACACCTTCTGAACATTTTAAATGTCCTCACCAGCCGCAACAGATGGGGCCTCCTGCAGCAGAACCACTGACTGATTGAGCTGGAAGGTATCCTAATAGTCCAGCATCTTGCTCAATGCAGCTTCTGCAATGAAGGATGAGACCACAGCATCCCTGAGAAATGATTTTCCAGTCTCTGCTTAAGTAGCCAAGGAGAACCCACTAGTAGCTCCCTAGGCAGTCAGTCCCACTAACAAAGATCTTGTATCATTCTGAAGTTTTTCACAATGTTTAGCCAAAAGTTTCCTGACAATTTTGCCAGCCTTTTATTCTAGCCCTGCTCTCTGGAGCAACACAGAACAAGTCTCCTTCATTTTATGTACACCTTTTAAAATGTCTATGATTCTATGACATATTCAGGATCTTACTTTTTCTTATCTCTTGCATTAAAAGAAGCCCAGCCCTTTCAACTAGTCTGCACAGTACTAGTTTGTCTCCTTACACTTCTCTTTTCTACATATAGTGTAAGGGCAGAAGAAATATCAACAACATTTGTACACAGTCCTTTGAACTTGGAGGTTCTGTCAAGCTCATTTGGCCATTTAGAACTTTTCTCCATTAACAATCTGATTTCTTTTTAATCTAATGGAAGCTAGTATTCACAATGCATTTCTACAGCATATTAATTCATCTGCGCAAAACAGTAAGCAAGTTAACATCACTCTGAATATATATTACAGATGATGTTCATGGTAAGTAAATATTTATGCAAGAAAAGAAATTTATATGTCATCATAGAAAGCCTAAAATGACAGCTTACGTTGTGAGTGACACTGAAAGAAAACATGCAGAAAATCAGACTGACATTTAAATCTCTTGTCTTCAGGGTCACTAGAGAATGAGATACATCCCAGATATCTAAGCTCACCGTGATATAATTTCCTAACCCAGCTATTCCTTTCAGTTGATAAAAAGTGCACCAAATGATATGACAATGTAAGGAACAAATGAGTTAGTTGAGATAAATTTATGATTTAAAAAAAAAAAAGGCTGCTATCTTTGGGCTCCAGAAGGATCAAAAGTATAGGCATTTGACTCCTCATTTCATGCTTCATGCATCCTGTTTCTTCTGTCAGGTGACTGACAGTCTTTTTCCTGTCTTTACATGAACATCAAGAGGTTGACTGGGAATAATTTGACAGTAGAAAACTGTCTGGGATAAAACTAAGTAACATTAGTGGAAAGAAATCTGTGGCAACATTAAGAATAACAGATTTATTTTAGCACAAGCTTTGATGGATGTGTGTATCTGTATCTGTCTTCATGTAGATACATATCCATACACATCTATATTATATATAATACACATAAACACTCTCAAAATATGTATAAATTCATATACTTGAAACCCTAATATTGCACTTCATGTATATGATGAAGTAGACTACAATCCATGAATATTCATGCTAAAATAAATGTTAGTCTGTTAAAGAAGTTACAAGACTCCCCTTTATTTTGGTGGAATAGACTAAGGAGCTTAACCCTGAAGCAGTAGTTTCACAGCCTGGAACTTTGAACCGGGAACGTAGTCATGTTGTTTTGTTATTGGTGAGTCTTTTTCTGTTAGCAATGATGAGGATGTGGATGTGATGATTATTACCACGCAACAGCCCCTGCATTGTTTCAGCAATCAGATGAGGATGCATCCCGACTACATTTAAATACAGTGACTATATTTAAATGACTACATTTTAAAAAATCTGCAAATTTATTGACTAAAAAGATGTATGTAAAAACCCTCTCTTAAACTGATTAAGTTACTTTAATTAATTAATTTCTTTAACTATCCCCAAACATAATTTCTCTATGTGGCTCATGGATAAATACAGCGCTAAAGTACTGTACTCTGTATAAAGCAATAAAAATTGTATAAACCCAAGGGCAGATTTTGAAGTGAGAGACCTATGAACTTATCCCATGGCTTAATAAATTAATTTACCTCTACCAGGCTTAAATCTTAATTCAAGCAGCATCTTGATATTATTGCAAGACTTTTGCTACCTAATTTGCTGCCCATATACAGCCTGGGTCCATCCCTGCCCAGGAGCACTCCTTGCGGCTCTTTTTGAATCCGGGAGTTTTCTGAGTTAAGAGATGGACCTGGGCTGTATTCGGGCAGGAAAAACCTTGCAATAATATTACCATAAGGTTTAAGCCGAGTAGAGGTAAAATCGATTTATTAAGCCATGGGATAAGTTTCCTATACTAAAAAACAGCAGTATTTAAAAGATCTGGATTACTAAAATGGTCTTCAGGTAAACTGGCACTCTTTCAGATAACCTGGACTCAAATTTGAGAGTGATACCAAAGAGAGTAATCCCACTGGGTCTGGTGCCTTTAGAATCATAGAGTTGGACGAGACCACAAGGGCCATCCAATCCAACCCCCTTGGTGTCCTGACCAGGAACTCAAGTATGGGCTGCCAATGGGTGATGTAGATTTGTTCTCTGATGCTCTTCAGAAGGTAGGACAATAAAACAGGTTCAAACTAAAATAAGGGGGATTTTGAGTAAATGTTAAGTTCCTGAACCTATGAGCTAATGAACTGGAGAACAAATTGCTTTGGAAGATGGTTAGAGATTTTAAGCAAAGGCTGGATGGCCAGTTCTCAGCAATGTTTTTCTGCTTTGTCAGCAGGCTGGACCTTATTTCTCTGAGGCCCAACTCTGCAATTACCTCTCAGCTTCAACTTCTTCCTACCTATGACATATTTATAGAATGCTATTTGTTGTGGGGCTTCAACTCATTTTTGACTTATTGTGATCATATGACGGGATTTTCTTGGTAAGATTTATTCAGAAGCAGTTTGACATTATCTTCCTCTGAGTAGGTTTCCATGGCTGAATGGGGGATTCAGACCTTGGTCTCCCAGAGTGCTAGTCCAACACTCTAACAGGCATGTTTCAAGAATTGTATATGACACAGTTTAGACACTGATGATAAATCATTGTACGAATCATTTTTATATTGTGCTGAGCATCCATGGTTCTAAGTCCCTTGCTAGCAAAGGTGATTCTATGGCAGAATCAAGCCTCCAATCCCATCTCCTAACATGGCAAACTGTATCCTTATTCACCTACCTCACTGAACAGGGTGACACTACTATGGCATCTAGCAGCATGGATCTGAACACATTGTAGCTGCTTGGGTCCTGACAAAACTGATCCCCCAAGTGTGCAACCAAATGACACCTTTTATTCTTTGAGAAAACAGCTTGTTAAATGCTCACAATATGACTTTTCAAAGCAATCTCTTATACCACTCTAAAGTTAATCTTTTAAAATAAGGATTAACTGGAGCTACGTATGTACAGTTTAACCGTATGTTTAACCAAACAATTCCTGGTCAAAATGTTCTGAATGTTCTCTTCATAGATAACAACAGGGAAAGCTCTAGTTCCACATTTTGGATTCTAGGCACATCCTTCTCAGAGATACAAACATTTTTTGTAATGTGAATTCAGTGGAAAGGCTAGTATTTTGTATTTCTATTCAAGACACTCACTTCCTGATAACTGTCCAAGGAATTATTAATGACAAGTGCTTGTTAAATAGCAAATCTTGCTTGAAAAACTGACAACTTTAATTACAATAGTATAAAGTTCTTGTACGTGGATACCACTTCTCTTGCATGTTGTGTCTTTATCACAAATTTAATATTAACTATTAATTGTGTAATGGATTATTAATTGATTAATTAAGGAATCATTAATGTCTTCTCCTTTCCATGTGCTTCTCCTGACTAACTTTTAAAATACAATTAATTCTTTAAATGAATATGCTGAGCTCTAAATAAATGTAACAATTTGCTTAGTCTAGGAAAAAAAGAGATGGAAATAAAAATAAGAAAATTTCACAAAGGTAACCTTTAAAAACCTTTGAAAGGTTTGTTATGCACTTTTAAAGCTAAATCAGTGGTATAACCCATGGTTACATGGTCCAAAACAACAATAATAATCCAAAGCATTGAGCTCTGAATGTCATTGTACAACATTGTCATTTGTCATGTCTTTTGTGAACTCTAAGGGCTAAATCCCATGTTAATTCTACCTAAAATAGATCCACCAAAGTTATGACTAACACTTTAAGGGATACGAATGTCTTCTTCATTTCAATGAGTTATCCTAACAAGACCCCTCCATTTCAGTAGGTTACTGTAGGCAAAAATGACACTGAAGCCCAAAATGCAGTGGGAAACTGAGTTTGTGATACTAACCAAAGCACCCCAGCACACATTTGTGTATTGGATTTAGCATGTATAAAAATTGTTGTTTTAGATTAAATGAAGTATCAACAGGGAAAGGAAAAAAGGAGAAGTTATGATTAGGGGAAGAAGAGGAGTATCAGAAGAAGTGAACTCATTCCTACTCAGTTGACCAAGGGTCCAACATACTTGGAATCCAGTATAGATATGTAAGCAATCTGCATTGACTATACAATACCCATACATATAAGCAATCCAAGCAATCTGTATATTAAAAAATCAAGTTGAAGAAGGCATGTGAACAGAATGTAGACACATTATTCTATTCATACAAGTCTCCATGCAAGTTTCAAAGTCCACTGTGGAAACATGGGCCCAATACTGAGTGCCATAGAATGGCAGCACGACCCAAATCACACATAATAGCACTATGACAGTACAGGATTGCTGACACTGTTTATTATATGTTAGGTGAGGTAATAGTCACTTGGACTGAATGTGGCATCTGCTCACAAGTGTTTGAGCTATACTTCCAAGATTGCCCTAGTCAATATGGTTAATAGCCACTTTCAAAACTGATATTACTGATCATTCATTAGATGGTGCAGTTTACAGGAAGATCTCAAAGTAGAAGCCTATTACTCCTGGTACATAAATTATATATAATAATTTAAACGTATCAACTTAGAATACATTGTTTCACAGCTGGCTTAATAGAAAACAAGTATAATTCTGCAGTATCTAATCATCCACATGTAAATATATAGTATAGTTTCCAATGATATTTCTCTATATAACAAGATATAATATCAATGTACAGTGTGCCCGCTTTATAAGCGGGCACGGCTTACACACTTTCCAGCATATGCTGGAAGCCCGGACCCAGAAGTGGCCACACGGTGCCCATAGGAAGTAATGGGGTGCGCGACTGTGGGTTGTGTGTGTGGGGCGTGCAGCATGCATGAGCCCCATTATTTCCTATGGGGCTTGAGAATGCATGGAATTTCCTTTACGCAGAGGGGTCTGGAACGGATCCCCCATGTAAGGAAAGAGCCCACTGTTCTGCTGTCAAGATTATCTATAATATAGCAAAGGGGAATGGGATTGTTGTATTTTAACTTGTGCTGCTTTTAACTATGTTGTACCCCGCCCCGATTGCCAGTTCAGAGGGGCGGGCTATATATAAATAATAATAATTATTATTATTATATGAGAATTACATCCAATAAAATATACTATATCCAAAACCTCTTCAAAGCAGCTAACAGACTCTATATTTATAGTTTTTTGTGGAGCTTTGGGCTATGTGGCCATGTTCTAGAAGAGTTCCTTTCTGACATTTTTCTTTTCTTCTAGAACATGGCCACATAGCCTGAAAGCTCCACAAAAAACTATGGATGCCAACCATGAAAGCCTTCGACTCCAGACTCTATAATTATTACAAGAACAAAAAAGAACTGTTCCTCCATGTTTCTTTGTCTTTTCTCCAGCACAGCCTTCCTCAGCATGGTGTCCTCTAGATGTCTGGGACTGTAACTATCATCACAACCAACATAATCAAAGGACAAGAAGTCTAGGAGCATTCTTGTCCAAAATTTATATAAAGTACCAGATTGGTACTTTATATAAAGTACCAAAGATCCACAAAAGTGTTTACCTTAAGTTTTCAGAGCCAATATGAGCTACACAGCCAAACATTGTTTTATATAGTGCTTAAATGTCAGATTAAGCCCAGTTTCAGTTTCTAATTAAAACATGCAATGATATTAGGTCAGTCACTTTCTCAGCTTAATCTAACTCCATGGAGTTGTTTTGAAGATGAAATTGCCTGGCAGAGGGAGGCACATATAGTATTCTAAAGGAAGGATGACATAAATATAAAATAAAGAAACAAAACTGTGAATGTCCTTGTAATAGAATGGAAAACAGCTGAACCCACACTGAAAATGCAGGAACCTGTCATGCAGAAGCAAAATAGGACTATGAATTTTTGCACTGGGGATTACAGTGGGAAGCCTTCCCTCTGGGGTACAAAGAAAGATGAGATATAGCTGACATTAAAAGGGAAAGACTGATTGCTACTAGTTTTGATGGTTGTATGCTACCATGATCAGCGACACCATGCCTCTAAACCAGGACTGTGGTTTTGGAGACAGTTGTCCCCAGGGCTGCATGCCCCTGCACTACAAAAAAATTGTCCCCTCCCCCCATGTTCCCAATGCCCTCTAGTGGGTGTGGAGGGCATTTTCATCATGTTATGTCCAGGAGAGGCACTTTTTTGAAAATAAATTAACCCTTGAGGAGGCCTTGGGAGACACAAAAATGGTTCTGGAGAGCTGCATGCAGGCCACAGGCTGCACTTTTCCCACCCTTGGTTATTGGGTGGGTAATGGCAGTTTGTGGTTTGACCACAGACAGTGCCTCATCCTACAGTTTTCAAGTGAGGTGTTCTACCTGCTCAGATCATTGGCAATCCTTGTTGTTAGGGCCCTACTTCAGAAGAGGGCTATTAGCTCATTTAAACCACTTATCTGTTTCTTGTAGGCTTTCTGACTGACCACCACTGAAGCAGGATGCTGGATTATATGGACCACTGATCTGATTCAGCAAAGGTATTATGTTCTGCTGTTATGGCACAAGCAGAACCATTTCCACTGTGATATAAATCCTTCTTTTATTATAACTTGGAATATTTCCTTTAACTTTCTCCAAAAGACATCTAAAAATGTTTTATCTGTACCAGACAGACATGAACCTTTAATGTTTACTATTACACATTTTTCTCATCTGTAATCTTCAACAGAATACAGTAATTAGTACAGGTACAGTATACCT
This sequence comes from Urosaurus nigricauda, assembly GCA_034509955.1. Lineage (NCBI taxonomy): Eukaryota > Metazoa > Chordata > Lepidosauria > Squamata > Phrynosomatidae > Urosaurus > Urosaurus nigricauda. The sequence continues at coordinate 240,923,173 of JAOEGL010000003.1, forward strand.
CAGTTAACAAAGTTGATGTATTCCTGGGCATTAGTTTTTTAACAGAAAATTTGGTACTAGAGATAGAAACAACATGGAAAAAAATAAAGGTAGATTCCTGGATTACAAAAAAGAAGAGCAGTTCAACACATTTCAGCAAATGCTTTATCCACAACCAACACTTTGCACATGTAAAATGAAACAACCAGGTCATGTAAACCTTGCATAAATAAACAAAAGGTTTGAATCTTCTAGAGACCATTTAAAAACTTTTCGCAAATGCATCCACAGATGATTTTATACTTTCAGCAGCTTCCACTTTTCTTGTGATTTCCATTTTGGTGACCAAAATTACAGAAATATGTTTTCTTGTGATTTCCATTTTGGTGACCAAAATTACAGAAATATGTTTTAAAAAAACATGCTGGGGGGGGGGGGGAGCTGGTGAGGCAGGGTTCAAATGCCTGCTTGGCCATGGAAACCGACACCTGATTTACAGACTCTAAGGCAACCTTATCTTGGTTTTCTTGGCAAGATTTTTGACTTTCTCAGAAGCTGTTAGAATGTGACTTGCCCACTGAGTGACTTGGGGCAAATCGCACTCTAACAGCCTCTGAGAAAGTCGAAGTCAAAAATCTTGCCAAGAAAACCAAGATAAGGTTGCCTTAGAGTAATCATAAATCAGAAACAACTGTAAGGCACACAATAACATTTTCTTTTTAATCTGCATTAGCTACATAAGGAAAACAAAAGGAATGTAAAATAAGCAGAAAATAATAATAATAATGAAATACAGCTTTAGAGAGCATGGTTTAAAGTAAATTACTGTCTTTAATCTCAGAAATAGAAAGTTTTTAGGTAACTGATTAGTAGAAGGAAAGAAAAAGGAAAACAGTTTGTTTTCAATGGATTAAATGTTCGATTGAGAATACTGTAATATTGCAGAGTGAAGAAGGTTAGAATATGGTTCAAAACACAGTGCAGAAATAATCCAGAAATATACTGCAGAAATAATCCAGTTTAAGGCTGCTTTAACTGCCCTGACTCAGTGCTAGGGAATCCTGGGCATTGTAGTTTATTGTGGCACCAGAGTCCTCTGAAAGAGAAGGCTTAATGTCTCACAAAACTAGAGTTCCCAGAATTGAGCCAGAGCGGTTAGAGCAGTTTCAAGCTGGATTTTTTTCTGCAGTATGTTTGACCCAAGGTGATAATGCCTGGCTCACTGTACTCTGTAAGCTTTATGTCTAACAGCTTACTTTTAAGCATGCTTACTTAGAGGTCCATCCCACCCACCAAAAGGAATTAGTGCCTTACACATATGTTTATGGTTACAGACACAGTCAAGGTTTGGATCCAGCTCTTTCTGATCCTATCAACTAGTAGTAATTTTAGGACACAGATGTGGTGGTGTAAGTAAATTACACTGTTTTGTTTTTACTGCACTTGCATTTGTAATATTCAAGACTGCCCCATGGCAAAGTGGTCACCATTGACAACAGATTTTGGGTGTCATGAAAAGGAACTGTTATTATTATACATCTCCTTAGGCCTGGCAGTACATGAACTTTTTTTTGTCTCGGCTGCCAAAATACCATATTGCTGTTGGGCACTAGATACCTTGACTTGGGTGAGTAGAAAGCATACGTCATGTAACACAAAATGTCTTGGGCTGGCCAGCTCTGGTGGTTTTAAAGGCACGACTACTTGGAATTATGAATTTTATTCACTCCTATGCAAGTATATACTTTGATGAAGGCACAGATGGTTAGTCAAAATAATAGCTATAAATATTCTAGCAAATGCCTTCGTGATTTGTTTCAGATGCAAACTCCATGCATCATTTAAAAGTTAGCTCTTGGCTAATTCCATAAGATATTTTGATCACACAATCAGGATCATCTACAATGTGCTACTTCTCAGAATTATGACACTGTATGATCATTTGTCTTGTAGAGGGTCTTACAAGTGGTGTCTGTAGTATTCTGTTTAAAAAAAATTCACTGCCTTCAGTAGGTACAAATAATGATATTTTGCAGAGGCATTTTATCTTTATCAATGTAGCATGCCTGTAGAAGTACAGGCTTTAAACTAGATGTCATTTTGGAAGGTACAATGAATTGTGAACATTGAACGACAAAGATGAACCATTGTAATTTATAGATCAATATGCTTTTCTCCTTTCTTTGCTTTCTAGGCCTGAAGGCCTTTATTCTGTTAAATAAACACAGAGAACCCTGTTCACTGACCTACTTCAGAATGATAAGGTGTGTCTCCAGAATGAAAACAGTACTAAGAACAAGGAAAACAGGGCTTGAACTGATCCACTTAAAAAACATATACATGAAGTCTACAAAATCTTACTAATTTAAGGGTGAAGTTCTAAACATCAGAATGGAGGGGTCTGACATTTTTTTTTTATAAAAGCCCAGTAACACCTTGGAATGTTGGAATAACCTGGTTCAAAGCTTACAATCATGCTGCATATTTGCAGCCTAAAATGGTACAGTAGAAACAGGAAAACAGTACAGTTCAGGCACAGGATTGCCATATGCTGTTTGTGAGAACTAGCCCTTTAAGAAAAAAGTATGATTTAATACATTCATTGACTGATGATTGAAATATTGAATAATATTTTTACACCCTTTGTAGCACTCAGAATTTTGGGATTGGGATGGGGGGTTGAGAATGTGGATTATTTTCTATTTTACTTGCTTTGCTATATTAATTGTTATGTATTTTGCATTGTTAATTTTATTGCTGCTGTGAATTGCTATGTATTTTTGCTATTTATTGCTATTGTGATTTGCTATGTTATTTTATTGTTTTTGTTATTTGCTATGTATTTTCTTTACTGTTGTACCCGTCCTGATTCTTCATGATTGGGTGGGCTATAAAGAAATCGTTGTTGTTGTTGTTGTTATTTTGAATGTTGTCCCCCTCTTTTTTCCCTTCAAAACATTTCTGTGAAATAGGTTAGGCCTGTTGTGAATATCATGGCAGGATCCTTTCAATATTGAATTTTCCACTTGGAAGTCCAACATTTTATCTGCTATATGAGGGGTAAGCAAGGCTCATCCTTGTCTATATATGTGTCTCCTGGGCTGATTGTTCAGCCTTTGACTTTTCCAGATGTGGGCTTCCCTTTTTCTTCCTGAAAGAAAGTCTGAAGGAGTAGTGATTCACGTATAAACAGGTTATAAGACCTCTGAACTATTTATTATTAGGCTGGCTAATTATATAAAATTTTGTGGTGCTAGATTTGTCAACATTTATTGCCTCATTCAATTACTTGAGAGGCAGTATGGTCCTGTGTAGGGGTGAGCATCTGTTGTGATTCTGGGGTTTCCAGACTGCCAAAAGGTGCATTTTAAAAAAAACTTCCAGACCCATAACAGTTGACTACCCTGCACTAAACCATACTTCCTTTCAAGTATTTAGTTGTATGTGAGAATAAGCCTTCACAAATGTAACATTACAGAACACTGATATCATTAGTGTCATACTGAATTTGATATATGGGGAGACCAGTATTGGGGAAGAGAGGAAATCATGAGATGAAAGATTCAACCTTTCCTTTCATTAAATTGGAGTCTCCAAAAATAACCATGGATCTGCCAATAAAAATGTGAGGCAGGTGTGTGCCTTGGAGTAGAAGTGTAAGACCTCATTGTATCAAGCAAACCTCTTGTGTTATTCTATCACATTAGAATCAGCACTTCATTAAACTTAAAAAATGTATAATGCAGCCAAAGTTAGGAAACTGTTCTTCTCTTCAATTCTTCTTGAAACATAACACAGTCCATTGTAAAGAGGTTGTTTGAAGCACTTGGTGAAATCCTATGACAATCCTTAAGAATAATAAGAGTAAAGCATTATGATTGGGTGACTGTAGAGTACTTTTTACATTTCTGAAAGGTAGTTATTTTCAATACTCAACACCCCGAAGAAAAAGGACAAGATGGAGCCTCTCTCATTCCATGTATGGAACTTAGCTTGATTGGCACCTGTATCTGACTTCAACATTTGCAACAGCACAGTATCCAGGGCACTCCTAAGCAAAGCTGACTATCTTACAAAGCACAGTACTGCTTCATGGCATTCATAGTTCTCCCCTCTAATGCACAAGGGATGGGAGGAATAGAATGGGACTGCTGAATTGTTTTTCACATCTGTCACAATCCAAGTTGGCAATTTCAAGTTGCCAAGATCCCTTTTCTGGTCAGTTATCACCATCAGGTTATGTGTGAACTTCGGATTTGGGAGGAGCCCAGTGTCCAATTTTTTAAACATTTATATTGAATTTGGCAGGTTCTCATTTGCAGTGTATCAGTTCAATTTTGGAGTTCTTCTTGGCCTATTTAGATTAAAACCATTTTGAATAAATTCATGTACTCTAATCTTGAGCACTCCACTACCCAGCACTTATTCCATGTCATTTATGAAGATTCCCATAGCACCAGTTCAGATAAGGATAATTAGCACCCCCCCCCCCAGCTCAGGTATGTCTAAACATATTTGACTGGCCTCTTTCCATTGTAAGAACAGCCATTTTGTTTCTACTCATCTTCTCTTGTTGCTTAGCTTGTTACTAATCAGTAGGAGAACCCATAGCCCTAAATCCTCTAAAGGCACCAGATCCCATCTAGTCTTGACATCTAAGAAGGGTCAACCCTGATAGTGCTTGGATGGGCAACCATCAACAAATATTAGGTGCTGTAGGCTATATTTCAGAGAAAGGAACTGGCAAAACCACCTCTGAGTATTCTTTGCCTAAGAAAACTCTTAGAAATTCATGGTCATCATAAGTTGACAAACAATTTGAAGGCACATATATACACACACTTGGGACCCATATTATTATCCTATGATTGATGAGTTTGCTAAATGGTCTTCAGCCAGTCAGAGTGTCTAAAATAAGAAATGGCAACTTAAATGTGTCTCAATTCAACTCCACCTTCAAACTGCTTCTAGAAGCATATCCATTCATCTGTGGGGCTGAAATTCAGCAGCAAACTGGGAAAACATCTTTAGCATGAGCAGAAAACATTTGCTTTAAAAGGTTTTCCCTTTCTGGTTTGGCATAGAAATTCAGTGGTATGGTTCTGCAGTATCTGGAAGAGTAGAAACAGTCTAGGTTCATATACAACCCACATTTTGCCCTTCCTAGCCTAAAGGATAATTGATGTCTACATGCTGACACTATTTAAAAAAACAAAACACAGAAATTTAGTGAGCAAGAATTCTCTTTAGTTTTTTGTGGGCTTTTCGGGCTATGTTCTAGAAGAGTTTATTCTTGACGTTTCGCCAGTATCTATGGCTGGCATCTTCAGAGAATGCTGGCACAGAAGAGAGGTGGATATATATATATATATATATACACACACATACACTGTAGGGAGGAGTGATTTCCATATTAATCTGTGTATTGTTCTGTTGTTGATGACAAGGTCTCAGGGTGGGAGGATATGCAAAGAGGATTAGCGTCTGTTTAATTAGTGATCATTATCTGCTGGGAAAATCCCTGACCCTACGTGGTTTTTCGTTTGCATTTGCTGAGTCCCAATTTTGCTGTTTTTCAGGACTGGTAGCCAAATTTAGTTCACTTTAAGGGTTTTTTCCCTGTTGAAGTTGTCCACGTGTTTTGTGGATTTCAATGGCTTTCCTGTGCATTCCAACATGATAGTTATTGGCGTGGTCCAGGATTTCAGTGTTTTCAAACAATATTTTGAACAGAATTCTCTTTGCATGTAATAATATCTCTTTGCTTAATAATATCTGCTTTTTAACAATGTACCAGTGCTTAAAGTAGCTGACCAGTACTTTTCTATATTACTCACAGGATTCTTTTCTTTAAAAGATGGCATCTCACTAGCTATTTTCCAGTCCTCTAATTCTGAATCCCTCCAGTTCTAATATTAGCTTGAACATTTTTTCTTAAAAGATTAGGAATTTTACATTTTAGTTCTTTATGAATGCATGGAGAGATGTCATCTGGCTACTGTGACTTGATTTTTTTTGTCTGTTAGCACTAGAGGAAGGGAATGTTCAAAGAAATCTTGTCAAGAAACTCCATGAACCATAATAAATCGGAAATGACTTGAAGGCATACAACAACAAGCCTTAGAATTTTATTAGTTATCACCTGTATTTGTCTCATTTCTTTAGACATACTCGCAGAGGCAAGCAGGGGAGCTGGGGAGAGGGATGGTTCATGTGTACTATAACATTTTTCACAGCAAAAACAGAAGCAAAAATGCATTTATTGTCTCTGAAATCTCCTTATGCCACTGTCTGAGACCAGAGGTCATTAAAAAATACAACCTAGACATGACAGACAACAACTGAACATCTGTCTCTAATTTGTACTCTGATGAACTATGTGTTCTTAGCTAATGAGATATTGTGCATATGACCCCCTGCAGTCCTGTTCCTAAGCTATCCACCTAAATTTTACACATACAATTTTTTATTAGATTGATGCTGCCAGCAATTATACCATGAAAACTAGCCTCTGGCATATTCTACTTCTTTATTATTTATAATGGTGCTGAACCTGCAGGGAGAGGATGTTACTATATAGCCAGATTCTATAGATGTGGAACAATAATTTGACTGATTCCAAATATATTTTATTGAGATGAGAAGCAGACTCATGCCATGGCAGACTCTTTGTCCCTGTAACTTATCACTACTTGCTGTGAACAATTGCCTCATTGACTAAGGTCTTGCCCCATCAACAGCTATCTGTCAGCAATTGAACCTGGGACATTCTACATACAGAAAGTCCTGCCGTACAGGTCCTTTAACCTATAATCTATCTCTTATAGGCCCTTATCAGACAAGGATTTTTGCAGAGTCACTCCGCATCCATCCAAGTGAATTCACATGAATGGGCATTGAATTATCACACGTGAATGCTGTTACTATGAAGCCATTCCAAAGCCAACCCAAAGTCAATCCAAAGTCACCCCAGAATTCAGAATTCAGTTGGAATCCCACCTCAATCCATGGGAAGAGGCAGGAAATAATAATAATAATAATAATAATAATAATAATAAATTTTTAATTATTATTAGAAAGGTGTGGTTTGTCTGTGCTTAAGCACAGGCAGCAGTAATTTAAGCTAGTATTTTAATTCTGCACAAAACATTACAAAAAACCAAATGTTTTCAGATATTGATGTAGGTCAACAAAGGCACTTCTTATGTTTTGAGATTGCTTTACATTAATCAAGAAGAGATGAAAACATGTCAAGAGAACAGGTAACTCAGTAAAATACATATGAAGCTGAGATGCACATCTCCTATCAACAGTACCCCAAGCAAAGGATGGCGTCATCCTTATTATCTTTTCAACACCAGGTAAAGATGTTTCTGTGCAGTCAGGCCTATTAAGCTGAGAAGGACTGGGGTTTTAATGCTGGGCTATCCAAATTTTAATGTTTGTATTTTAATATATTATATTTTAATTTATAACTGTTTTAATCCTTAAAATTGTTTAATTGTTTTTTTTAATTTTTTATTTATGCATTTTAATATTTTGTATTGTTTTTAAATTGTATTGTTTTATACTTGTTCACTGCCTTGAGTCCCTATATTGGGACAAAGGTGGAATATAAGATGATGATGATGATGATGATGATGATGATGATGATGATAATAAGTTCTAGGATGGTCTACTGAAAAGTAAGCTTCCTGGGTTTGACTGGGCTTACCCTTAAATAAGTGGGCCTAGACTTTAGTCTTACTATTTTGAATACTCAAAGCACTTTACACACTTTATTTTGGCACACCACAACCTGTACTTTCAGAGGGCCATATGTTTAGACACATTACACTAGTTCTGGCATAATTAAATGCCAGTTTGTCCATACCAGAGATATTAATGCAAAAGGTGTGACCATTTGCATAAAGGACAGTTGGGTTGTTCTGTATGCAGACCCTGTGTCACTGGTGCTATTAAGAGTAAATAAGAACACTATATATTCAGCAATGTGTACATGAACCTTTAGGTGATCTAGCCACAGTAGATGATCAAGCCACAGTAAATTTGCACAAATCATGGTTTTGTACATACTGGATCCAAGCAAAAACTGGATACTTTTCTAAATCAGGACATTCTGTGCCTTTGTACCCATTATTCTTTCTCTCAGCTTCTGTTTCTGAACAGAAAAAAGATGGGTCCTTCCTTTAATTTTTGACTTACCTAAGAAAAAAAGGTAAGTACCAGTAAGTGGGGAAAATGACGCTGTGAATTTTGGTGAAACTAAATATCTCAAACATAAAACAATTTTCATATATTTGTTGACAAACAGCACAGGAATACTGACTCACAGAGACACACACACTTGTTATGAGAGAAAACACATAACTTAGCGATATGCCTGTAGGATAAGGCAGAAGGAAGTATCTTCAGTGTAGGATCAGAAGATAGCTGGGGCTGTTTTTAACAATTAACAAACTGCTATAACAATTTGGCCTTGCAGTGCTTAATCCCAGGCAATACCTCACATATTCATCCGTTCCAGACTCTGGTTTAAGGATTTTTAAAAAAAAGATAAATGGGGTAATTTGTAGAATAAAACTGCATTCAAGTGAAATTAAGTAAGTCTAGCTAACTTCAGTCCTGTATGCAGCCCTGGAATGTTACAGGACCTTATCAGATGGGAGGAATTTCTCTTTATTGCAAATGGAGCCAATTGGAGCCAATTCGAATTCATGTGAATTTGCTAGTTTTGTGAATTTACGTGAATTCCAATTGCATTTGGAATGCATTCAGAATGACTTCCCATTACCTGAAAATGACCACCCATTGCATGAAATTGTGCGAAATGCTTTAATTCACAATAATGTAAAACCCATAATTGCGTTTGTAATGACTTCCCTTTTGCCCAAAATTGCGTGAGATACTTTAATTCACAATAACGTGAAACCCCATGATTGCGTTCAGATTGCCATTAGATTATACTTCCAATTTCTGACATCTGATAAGGTCCATACTCTCTTGCAAAGTTACAAGAGAAACATTGGCTTTGGTCCTCCTGAGAAAGCATGGTTCCACTCTTTACCAATTCAAGCTGATTCAATATACTTTTGGAGTTGCTTGACTGGGATTTGTTATTCTCACTGTGATTTTGTTATTCATGCTGAAAGCAAAAATTCATTTGAACTAATTACATTTTAATTGCTGGGGCACATGGACACGAGTAGTCTCATATCCTATCCACTGTATGAACAGAATACTGGACTAGGTCATCATCTCTGCCACTCCAGCTTATATCTGGAGTCAAATACATTATACTGAATCACAGATTTGGACATTTCAGTATTAGAAGACTTCATACTTAAATGAAGCAGAAAACATCCTGTATTTAGAGTCTACTAGCCATAAAACAAACTTGTAGCACTTGATTTACTGCTTCTGCTCCAACAACTGGCTGCATGCTTCCCTATGATTCATCAATTTTGCAACAAATTATTCTCATAGTTCATATTGTGAAAAGGGGACTAACAACACTACATCATTAGATTTGATATATGAGGTGCTCTGAAAGGAGCCACTTACACAGTCTGCAATGTGAGACTATGATTAAATGACATTTTAACAGTAACTCTTTAACAGTTGAACATTAGCTGATCAGCTGTCAACGTACATAGGGGAGTATCCATTTGTTATTTCTGCCCTGATGGTCAGAGTTCCAGAGTTGTCGATTGACTTCATAGTGCTACTAAAATATCATTTATAAGCAGCTGTCAGAACTACATCTGTACATTATGAGCCCAAATTTACACTAGGAAAGAGCTAATAAAAATATACAGGAATCAAGTTTTATATTTGAGATCTGAAAGTTTATATTTGGGCTTCTACACTTTTGGTTGTATTAGTGTTCAGCTAATATATGCAGAAATGTCCTTATGCTCATTGATATGGGCTAGATCATGGACCATTTTGGACCAAGGATTATGTTGCTGTTGCCTATCTTGTTTCTATCCACTTCTATAAGGTTTTGTAGAGATTAGCAATATTTAAATAGCTACATTGCTGTACCTACTCTATCCGGAACAACTGCATTTGTACAACATGCTAGATATTTGTGTAACTTGTTTCTGTGCAAAAGAAATATCATTACTTGTGAAACTATACCAATGCAATGCCTTTGATTTATGATCATATATAGTTTTGGCTTTCTCAATAGAGAATGCATTTCCTAATATTTGCATTTTGAATTATCATGTCCATTTCCCCCCATAGCTTTTTGTTTTTTAAAGGACAACTGGGCCATATTCCCATTATGATATACATCACAGCAGGATGCGATGTATATGACTTTAGTTCCCATTTGGAATTGATTCTGATCCTTATCAGATTGATTCCAAAGGGGTAAATGCAGAGTAAACCCAAATACCCCGAGGTTTCCTGACACCATTTCCAAAGTGGTGTTTTTTGGGATGAATCGATTTATTCTAAAATAAATGAATCAATTTATTCTAAAATAAATTGATTCACCCCAATGGAAACCACAGCAGTGAATTCACATCCACTGCTGGTGACAGGGACATGGCAGGAGCACCTGCAATGGCCCCTGCCATCTCCTGGTCACTGGCTTTCCCCCTCCCTCCTCCTCCTCCGTCAGTCTCCCTCTCCTCTGAAACCCATCGATCCAGAGATCCATGGGTGACAGTGGCCTCAGAGGGACCCCCGTGGGTCTCCCTCTCCTCTGCCACTCATAGATCCAGGGATCCATGGGTGGCAGAAGCCCCAGAGGGACCCCTCTCCTCCTCCTCCCCGTCTTCCCTCCCTTCCTCTGCCAGCCTGCCTGGGTGGTGCTGGCCCAGTGGCTGCAGCAGCACTCCTCCTCCTCCATCCAGTTCTCTGCCCCGGCAGGCCTACATTAGAAGGAGGCTGGAGCAGAAGGAGAGTGGCAGGCTGGGAGTACGGAGGATGGAGGACGTGTGCGTGTGCATGTCTCCGTACTCTCAGCCAGCCTCTCCTGCTGGGTCAGAGAACAAAAGTGGTATGGATGGAGGAGGAGGAGGAGTGCCGCTGCAGCTACCGGGCCAGCAGCACCCAGGTAGGCTGGCAGAGGGAGGGAGGGAAGATGGGGAGGAGGAGGAGGGTCCCTCTGGGTTTTCTGCTACCCATGGATCCCTGGATCTATTGCTGGCAGAGGAGAGGGAGATGCCCAGGGGTCCTCTGGGGCCACTGTCACCCATGGATCCCTGGATCTATGGGTGGCAGAGGAGAGGGAAACCCTCCTGTCCTGCCTCTGCTGCTTCCCCAAGGAAGAGGGAGAGGGAGAAGGAAAGGGATGGCTGCTTGTCTTCCCCAATGGGAACAACAAGCATGCCAAGGAAAAACCCTGATTCCAAACAGGCCTCCCTTCCACAGTAGGGGTGAGGGGCCTTTTGGAATCGGGGTTTTCCCTGGGGCAGACCCAGGATCAAATGCGGGTCATTCCTCCAGTGGGAATGGGCCCCTGGATTCCATGGATCTAGTTCTTCCAATACTGAACAGACAGGCATTTTTTGTGCAATGATACCACTGCACAGTACATCACATTTTGTGGCATTATTTTGGAGAGGCAGTTTTTGAACCTCACATAAAACATTTATTGGATGTTGCAACAAGTCTTAAAATCAAACATATGTTGCTTAAACAGAATTACTGCAGTTTTAATGAATTGTGGATCAGACATCACACAGTATCTTCACTCAGTGGGGACTCTTTAGAATCTGTTTAACAAAACATAACACACTCACTTTATAGGACTTGCAATGAAATTATATCTTTTCCAAGATATTGGAAGGAAGAACAAGCACCTTTTCCATGGCTCCAAGTACGAGCTGTTAAAACACAGATTGGACCCAACATTATTTTGATTAAGACTTCAGAGAGTATAAACTATATTTCTTAGAGGGCATATTTTTAAAAGGTTCAAAATTCAAACAATAAGACCAACAACATCCTTCATAAGCCATCACTAATTTCATCCTACTGCCTAAATCCCCATTATTTGAAAGACTAGCACAGTGACCTTAAACATATTTATACTAATTGGTGGGACATGTGTATGTATAATAGGTTTAAGTGGTAGTCAGCTTAAATCCAAGACGTATGTCTTACAGAGTAATCCTGAATGTGTTTACTTCGATATAAATTCCTCTAACTTCAGTGGGACTTACTCCTTTGCATGTCTATTTAGGACTGCAATCCCAATGGATCAAGCTGTTCTCAGTTTTAACAGAAGTAACTGATCAGCAGAATGTTGTCTTTCAGGCTTGCTTCACACATTATGCTTCAGTGTGTACACACAGTACACTTGCTAAAACCATGATAAATGAAGGAGCCAAATCCATGTGTTGTAGGATGGTCACATAAAAACATGAGAATGCAGCAATGAGTCAGTGAATGCCTAGCACTGCTTGCACCCTAAACTTGAGATTAAAAAAGGGTTTGATCCCATTGTCAGGAAAGTAGTTAACAGTTATATTAACATTATCTTTTAAACCTATTAAGGCACAATTCATGCTGGCTTTCTAGAGATAAATACTTCATTTTTTAAAACAAGCCATTAAAGAACTATACCAGAGCAATCTTATGGAACACAGATCGGTCTGGTTTGGAATACATGTTAAACTCTAAATACTGCCCTTTTCATATTTGGTCAAAACTGAAAGCTAAACCACACTGAAAAAAGAAGCTACCAAAAAAGCCTGTAATAGGTAAAGCACATTCCATGTTTTCCCTTATCAGTTTTGCTCTCACGGTGGAAAATGACTCTAATTTACACCCTCTGCTGTTCAAACATGAGACATATTTTGGAGCACGCACAGCTAAGGAGGGCTCTGGTGAACAGAATGCAATGTGTATGAATGAGACAGATGCTGTTCATTAAGGAGGGATGAAGGCGCCTGAAGACAACTGGCTGTTTATTTTTAACTGCTCCTCTAAAACCCTATTAACCTTGGGAAACGATTGTTTTGTATTTGTGTGATGAGTTGTGTTTGCCCATTTCATTAACTAAAAGATCACAGCATCAGTCCATTGCTTTTTGCAGCATTTAGTCTTGCAGTGTGAGTATGTAGGTCAGATAGAAATGGATGTAGGCCAGCCACAAAACAGGTATGTCCAATGCATTCCAAAAAAGCAAACAGTAATGAATATGAATATTCTAAAATATGCCATATTAAACGTGTCTGATTTCTTACCCATCTGTCAAACTATTTAGAGTAACCATCTCAGGGGAAAAACAGAGTATCAGGAAATCTCAAAAGCATTTACATAACCATAAAAAGGAACTTCACTAATGTTGACTTTCAAAACTTAGTTCACTGTTTCCTTTTGTCATGTCATTTTGTCCCTATCATGTGAAATGAGCCTGAGAAAAATATTATCCTGCAGTGCCCTTCACACTTGGAAATATGTGAGCTACAAAAACTTAATGCAAATGAATCTTCAACTCATACGAAAATAGCTAGCATTTAAAACAGATGCTTCTGCTTTATTGGTATAATGATAATGTGACCTAGATCACCAAGACAGCATATCATAAATATAAAAGAGTGAAATATGGCTGTGTATGGGCCAGCGTGGTGTAATGGGTTGAGCATTGAACTAGTGGTGGAGTCTCCTTTTTGGATGGCCATCTCTTGGGGATAATAATAATAATAATAATAATTTATTTCAACCCGCCCTTCTGAACAAGCAATCAGGGCGGGTTACAACAAGGTTAAAAAACAGTACAATTAAAATATACTATCCCATCACCCAACTCCCCCCCCCCCTTAAAACAGGATTGAATCACAACAACATTAAAATCAATAAATGAGCATATAAAATAAAATAAAAACAACGACAGAAGTTCCAATCTGGAAACCTTAGCTGTATAAGGGTAAAATAATACTGGAGAGAGAGATGGAGAAGCTCAAAAATGCATTTCAGGGCTGGGAGGTGTTACACTTCTTCTGGAAAGGCCTGCCGGAAGAGATGCGTCTTTAGGGCTTTTTTAAAGCCTTCAATGGATGGAATAAGACGCATCTCGTCCGGCAGGTCATTCCACAGCTTAGGGGCAACAGCTGAAAAGGCCCTCTGGGAGGTCTGCACCATACTTTGACTGTGAGTTCCTGCATGGCAGGACTGGATGATCCTTGTGGTCTTTCCCAACTTTATGATTCTATGATTCTAGGGAGTTTATCATACGACGGAATTTGGGGGCATAATGCAATGGCAATCCTAACGCAATCATGGGGTTTCACATTATTGCGAATGAGTGTATCTCACGCAATTTTGGGCAATGGGAAGTCATTCCGAACGCGATCATGGGGTTCCATGTAATTGCGTATTAGAGTATCTCATATAATTTTGGGCAATGGGGGGGGGGGGTCATTTTCAGGAAATAGGAAGTCATTCTGAATGCATTCCGAATACAGTCAGATTTCATGTAAATTTGCTAAACTAGCAAATTCATGTAATTGCGAATTGGCTCCATTTGCAATTGAGAGAAATTCCTCGCATGTGATAAACTCCTAGGACACTGAGAGACCAGGGTTCAAATCCTGACTTAGCCACGGAAACTAAAGTCACACTTTTTCAGCCTCAGAGGGTGGCAACGACAAACCCCCTCTGAAGAAACTTGCTAAGAAAACCCTATAATAAGGTTCTCCTTAGTGTCACTGTAAGTCAGAAAAGACAGATGACAAAAGCAACATATTTTATGTCAGACTTGAAGACTACAAGGGAAACCAATGACTTGTCATTTCCATCCCCCCCCCCAACTTGGCTGCTTAGTTTTCACACTGTACAGCTATTTGCATCATCTACAGGCAGACCCTGTGTTATAGCAGTCTGAAAATGGTAAGAAGTCGGACCCATTCGTCATCAAAACATTCTTCCTAGAAGATCCAGAAGACTGTCTTGTTAAACTGTCTTTACGACTAACACCAGAGAGTGGGGTAAGCAAGCAGTCCCCCCCCCCCCAACTTGACATGTATTATTCATTTCCCAGAGTGCTGGCATTTTAAAAAGATCAGATTTCCATTCCACGAAATACCCACATGGACCAACTAGATAGCTTCCCTCTGCTGAACAGCTCCCAGCCATCTCTCTCTCATTCCTTCATTCCCATGTGCTTTGCTCCAGGACAGTAACATCCCCTCCCAAGCCTCCATCCTCTCAAGAAGAAACAGTGCCTCCATTTCTCCCATCCCCAGTTTTTTAGATGGCCAACTCTTAGGGCATCTAGATCTTGTTTTAGGAACGCTGGAGGAGGTTGTGGAGGGTGGGTGAGTGGGAAAGTATTAAAGGATGATTTCTATGCTGGGGTACGGTGGAGGGGTACAAGAACGAAGAATACGATTCTACTAGTTCAATTCTAGGCCATTTTACTTGGAGAAGGAAAGGAGGAAAGGGTTGAGTTGGGCTCCTTTTAAACTGGGAAGATGGCTGATCCTTTGAAGGCGCTTCTTTTCCCCATCTCTGGTCCTAGAATCTCTGGTCCTAGAACTGGGGTCATTCACACTTAGGTTTTTGAGCCGAATTGATCCAGATGTGATACTGAATCGAAGTTCACACTACGTCTGCCATGATCGAAGCTGTTTGTGGCAATTTAATCCTGCAGTGAAACATATCCACAAGGGAGAAATAATACAGTTTGAGCCCGCTTTAACTGCCCTGGCTCAAGGCTATGGCGTTCTGGGCATTGTAGTTGGTTGTGGCACCAGAGCGAAGCTCTTGTGCCACAACCAACTACAATGCCCAGAACACCATAGCCTTGAGCCAGGGCAGTTAAAGCGGGCTCAAACTGTATTATTTCTCCCGTGTGGACACAACAACCACATTGACCTTACCTTCCTTTCCTGGCAAACTTGACTTCCTCTCCAAATGCTTCAGAGTCCTTCAGAGGGAAAGTCAGAAGGAAGCCCAACAAGGTGCTTGAATAATCATCAATAAATGCTGCCCCCCCCCTTAAAAGAATGCAACCAACAACTGACCCTCCTTTGGTTGCTGAGGAGCAGAAAGTGGGATGTGAGGCGAGGAGGAAGGAAGGGAGCCCTCTCAGGTGCCAAGGAAGGGTGAGAGAGTGTGGCAGCAGGAAGAGGAAGAGGAAGAGGAGGAGGAAGGGCACCTCTGAAAGGCTGCTCTCAGCTCCTCCTCAGGAACCTCAGGGGAAAAAGCAGGGAGGAAAGACTGCAGGGTGAGCAGAGAGTCCCCCCCCCCCAATTGACAAGGAGGACCACAACATGGAGGACAGGGAAGAAGAAGGTGAGCAGAGGTCCTGGCCCCCAAAGAGGAAGAGTCACCACAAAATGCAGGGACAGGGGAACCAGAGAAGTCCTAGCCACAAAGGAGGACAAGGCATCGCAAAATGGAGGACAGGGAAGAAGAGGGTGAGCAGGGGTCCTGGCCACAAAGGAGGACCAGGCACCACAAGATGGAGTTTTTGGTCGCCTTGAGGAAGGAAACAAAAGGAGGACCTGACCCAAGTAGGAGCTTTAAAAACCCTCCTCTCGATACAAAGCTTCTCTTAAGAAGCTCTGCTCCAAAACGGAGGGTTATTTTGAAATCCCTGCTGGAGAAAGAGGCTGGAATGGAGGGCAGGTCCTGGGGAAGGAGGACGCCTGGAGGAGGCTGCCAAGGAGCCAGGAGCCCTTACCTGGCAGGGAGCTGGAGGGAGGCAGCCTGGCCAGCCATCCTGGCACTGGAGGGCTTTGGGACCCTTCTCCTTCTCCTTCTCCTCCTTCTCCTCCTGAGTGCTGCCCTTCTCTGGCTGCCTCTGTCTTTTCAAACCCGCCCCAAGAGGAGGAGGAGGAGGAGGAGGAGGAGGAAGAGCAGGAGGAGGAGGGAGCCCAAGCCCCTCTGCATCAAGAGGATTTTATAGTGCCTAGATCAAGGGAAGTCATATAGCCCCTAGGCTGCATCCATACTGCGGGAATAACCCGGTTTGGCACCACTTTAACTGCCCTGGCTCAAGGCTATGGAATTCTGGGAGCTGGAGTTCGCTGTGGGGGGTCAGCTCTGGTTAGTAGATGGATGGGAGACTGCGAACGAATACCGGTGCTGTTGGCTCTATGTCAGCAATGGCAAAACTGCCTCTGACTGTTTCTTGCCTAAGACAACTTTATGAAATTAATGAGGTCGCCATTAAGGCACATAACATCCTAACATCCTCATTTTTTCTTTCTTTCTCCTGCATGAGTTTAAAGACTTTTGCCAGATGAAAAATCCAGTGGAGCTTCAAAAGCTTGCAACGTGTATTCCCCCCCCCCCCCCCCCGTTTTGCATTTTGGTTGGTCCAGTACAAGGTATTACTATTTTGTGAAGTTATTGTACTTTTCTATCTGGCCAACATGGCTACCCCTGGATATGCCCCTTGAGTTCAAAAGTATTTGCCCTTTGTTTAAATGGAGGCAGAATTGGGCCCATTTCAAGTTTGGCTCCAATAAATAAATAAATATAAATAAATAAAATAAAGAAGGATAGTGAGTGCTCACATGTTCTGTTCCTTCAGCTTTTGATCCCCCAGGTTTCGGTCACAACAGCATATTAAGGTCCTATGTAGCATGGCTTCATCATTCACTCCTCTGACAACAATCGTTGATATGAATTCAATAGATAGATCAATAAATAAATACATGTTTTACTCTCACGCGACTACAGTCCGGACCAGATTAGTGGTCACTGAGTTTTTGAAAGTCTGAATTGTAAAGAAGATAAGCAACACGCTGGACCCTTTTTAAAGAAAGAGTTCAGCACCTTGGAGAGCTCATTAAAATTCAGCGTAGGCAGAATAGTCTCAGAACTTGATCGGTACCCCTGACCATCTATCACCTGAGATAGCTTCATCACTCTCCACAATAGCAGGGATTGCCATTGGAAGCAATGATCAGAAACTGGTTAGTACAGTTCCGTACAAGAGAGGCTTCCAATGCTATCCCTCATGAATTGGTTCCAATACATAAAGTAAGACTTGAAACAGATATTTCAACTAGAGATACATCCTTCTGGGGTCGCTAAAACAAGTACCCAGCTTGTTGGGGGCAATTAGCTTACACTTTGTAAACTGCTTTGGGAGTGCTTAAATGCACTGATCAGCAGTATAGAAATGTACTTGCTATTGCTATGCTTTTCACAAATAGCAGAGCAGGTTCTCAGAGAGTTGAATACAAGATGTTCTCATAGGGCTTAAGTACATTTGGGTTTGTGTTGTATACAAAAAGATAGGACTTCATAGACCTTGGATTATTTCACACTCTACAATCATAGCACTACGATTTTTTACATTTATTACATTTTAACTGCCAAGGCTCCATTCTATGGAATCCTGGGATTTGCAGTTTAGAGAAGGGTACTTCAAATTCTCAGCCAGACAGCTCCAGTGTTTTGCCAAACTACGTACTCCTTTACTCTCCTAAACTATTTTTCCTGCTGTCACAGATACTTCATTCACAAATCCTACTCTATGTGTGTTCACTTAAAGTTGTCTCTCATTGAGTTCAGTTGGCCTTACCCTACAGCAATTGCAATGCAAAAAACCTATTCATTTGGATTGCAAGCATTGTTAACAATTTAGTTTACTGACCAGGCTAGGCTATACTGAGGTGTTTTTAGCTATAGTATATTGGATTTTGTAGGGGCAGGGGAGATGGATTAATAAAGGATAAAAACCTGTAGTGCAAGCTAAGGAGTCATTCACACTATGAAAGAACTCAGTGTGGAAACCAGGTTATTTCATTGGAGTTCACATTGGCCCCGACTGCACTCGGTGCAGTTTCCAGGGTGTGTGTGTGTGTGTGTGTGGCAAAAATACTAATTTAACTGGGATAAATCCTTCTTCTTCTTCTTCTTCTTTTGTTCTGTAACCATCCAGTTCTTTGGTCGTGAGACTGCACTACTGCATCAATCTGGATCATATGGACCGTATCCTTCTTCCTTTTCCGCCCACAATCTCCCTCCATCCTCTTCTTCCTCCTGTCCCCTGACTACCACTGCTATCACTTTTGTCCTCTTCCTCCCCGATCTTCCTCCTTCCTCCTCTTCCTTATGCCCTCTGACTGCTGCTGCCGCTTGCCAGATATTTTGTGAAATGGCACCAGTGCTATAGCCAAGCTTTGGTTTCTTGTGGACAAGTTGCCATTTTAAAATCCCTCTTTCTTCCTAATCCCTTCCAGCTTTATTTCCTCATAATCAAATCAATTTAAAAGAATTTAGGAGGTTTGATATCCTACATAGTGAAAATATGAAAGAAGCTGATTTACTTCAGCCTAGGCATTAGCTGCTGGGTTAATCTCTGAGAATAAGAATGGAAATGGGAAATATTAAATGACAGCTTTTCTTAGACAGAAGCTGGTAAAGCAAAAGTACAGCTGAATGTGCTGGTATGGACAGAGAGAACTGCTATTTTCATTTACTTTCCTTTAAATATGTACACTCTTGAGTAACATAAACACACGATTGAGTCTCCATTATCCAAAATGCTTGGGATTAGAAGTGTTGTGGATTTTGGATTATTTATTTATTTATTTGGATTTTGTAATAGCTATATTTGCATATATGTGCATAATCAGATATCCTGGAGATGGAACCAGGCCTAAGCACAAAATTCACTTATGTTTCATATACACCTTATACACATAGCCTGGATGTAATTTTATACAATACTTTTAAATAAGTTTTTGCATGAAATGAAGTGTGTACACTGAACCATCAGAAAACAAATATGTCACTGTCTCATCCACCTATGAAAAAAGGGTTTTTTTTTGTTTTTTGTTTTTTAAGTATTTCAGATTTTGGGATTTGAGATATGGGAGATTCAACTTGCCTATCTGTCTATCGTCTATCATCTATCTATCTATCTATCTATCTATCTAATCATTCCTAGCTCAGCCTAGAACATCTAGAACAAATGAAATAGATTATTGTCATTATTATTATTATTAACCTTTATTTATATAGCGCTGTAAATTTACACAGTGCTGTACATACACTCTTATAATTAGACAGTTCCCTGCCCTGAGGCTTACAATCTAAAGATTAACACAGTTGAAAACAATTCAGCCATCAATATGAAATCTGCAATTAGATAAATCAAAAGTCAAGTCATAATCTCACTAGATCATAAATGCATCCATGAACAAGCAAGTTTTATTTATTAATTTAATTTATAGTCCATTTTTCTCCCAGCCAAGGACTCAAAGCAGTTTACAAAAATGTAAAGGTCTCATGTACACTGATAGTATTATATAAATAAATGATGATGACAATGGTAACAATAAATAAGCTAAGTCAAACATTTTACATAAGATAAAACAATTAGACAAACAATTCCATTTTAAAAAGCAATAACAAAATTGAAAGATAAAAGATAAAGATAGTACACTGCATTCAAAATGTCATCCACCACAAAAATTAAGCATCAAAGGCCTACCTACATAAAAAAGGTTTTTGCCTGCTGGAGACAAAAAGCAGAGATAGGGCCAACCAAAAATTTAATGGGAGTCCATAGGATGTGGTGCAGCCACTGAGAAGGTTTTCTCCTGTGTCCTAATTAAATGTACGTGTGATGGTGGTGGGACCAAGAAAAACTTTTCTCCCAAACATCCTAAAATTTGGGCTGGCTCATATAGGGAAATATTGTATTTTAGGCTGCTGCCATACTGCAAAATTAATTTAGTTTGACACTGTTTTAACCACCATGGCTCCATCCTATGGAGTTCTGGGATTTGTAGTTTGTTGTGGCACTACAGCTCTCTGACTGAGAAAGGCTAAATATCTCATTAGACTATGTATCCCAGAATTCCATAACATTGAGCCATGGCAGTTAAAGCTGTTTCAGTATTCATTATTTCTGTAGTGTAGATGCAGCCTCAGATAGTCTAGATCCAACTTTTTAGGGGTTTAAAAGTCATAATGAGCACTTTTAATTCTGCCTGGAAACAGAGAGTTTTTTTAAACTTAGTACCAAAATAGAACAATGTTGGTACCAAACTAGCTTCCAATCAAAGAGCATTCTACAACCAGTGTGCAAACCCTGATCTGCAACTACTGATACACCATTCTTCCATCTCTGTTGGGATTCAGCTTTAGTGTATTGGTTCCCATCGATCCGATCACAGTGTCCATATATCAGTCCATCAGGCTTTGGTGACAAAAAGAAATATACATGGGTGTCACTAACATGCTGATGGCATCCATCTCCAAAGCCCCTGGTGACCTCACCCAACAGCTCCAAATAACTTCTCTTTTTAGGTTTAAACATGAAATGTTACATTCACTTCATTGTACCAACAGCCCCTTAGGGCCTTTTGTTCTGAAGACATCTTTGTGTCCTGCTTCGTAAGACTGTCATTTGCATTTAGGGCTGCCTCACATATAAAATTGTATTTAAGGTGGCCTCACATATAAAACAAACAGCTTCATTTATATACTGCTTCATACTGCCTAAACAGTGTCTAAGCGGTTTAGAACTGTAAGCTACTTGCACCCAACAATCTGGGTACTCATTTTAGCAACCTTGGAAGGATGCAAGCCTGAGTTGAGCTTAAGCCCTTTTGCTGGTATTGAACTCGCCACCTTACAGTTTTGAGTAAGTGGCTGCAGTACAGGCATTTAACCACTGCGTCACCAGGGCAATAAATAGATCAGTACTATGAAAAAGCACCAAAGCAACACATGCAATAAAGACACATACATGTTTGCTTTAACATGGCTATATGCTTTCTGATGTTTTGTTCTGTGAGGACTCAAGAGAGGTCCTTATTAGTAGCCATGCCCAGAGCTAGGAGAAATTACTACCCCAGGCAAAAAGTAGCTTTTCCAAGTCCTAGGTCTGTCCAATCTCTGGAACGCTCTATTAAAGCAGGCACACAAGTCCTTCTTGTGTCTGATATTTTATCCCTATAACATGCTTTTAAACTTTCTTCCCCTCCAATAATATGCATTCATGAGTGTGCTTTCCACTCTTTCCACTTGTATTGTGCATCTTCAGCAGCCTAGCCATCTATCTCCTGTAAATGGAATATAAAAGCATTATATTTAGAGTTTGGAATTGGCTTCTTTGGGACTACAGTTCCCAGAACCCCCCACTTAGTATGACCACTGCCAAGGTGATTGGGGAATTCTGGGGACAATTGTCCAAAAATGACATTTCTCTCCTCTGATTACATTTTCTTATTCTATTTTTTATTGTTCTATACATGTAAACAAGTCCTTCAAATGTGAAAGTCTCATTGAAGAAGTTTAAAAGTCTCATTGAGGTTAATGAAACTTTTAATTATGTATAGTATTTAATTTTATTGCTTAACTAAATTTATACTATTGTCCTAAAACAAGTGTTCTCTGGATAGCTCACAGTTTTAGCTGGATCATGCTCAAGATAACATCCCAATTTATCTTGCACACTCACTTTTTTTAGTTCACTCCAGAGTATTTCTTTGCCTCCTGCTGTCATGAAACCTGTTATCACCATCTGTAACATTACTGACTACAGTCATACAATACCACCCTTACAGGATTTTTAAAAAACAGCTTTCACCATAGGATTTCACCTATTCCTAACTGTTGTGGATGGTTCCTGTATATCCGTAAAACAAAATGTATTGTAGATCCTTTGTCCATTAAAAAAACAAACTGATACTTCATAAAAAAAGAAAGCTGCCAGTGAAAAGCTGTACATTCCAGATAAATGATGAATGGTGGTTTGTGCCCAGTGTTTTTAATATCTATTTTGTGCACCTTACCAGCTCAAAGGGGGAAAGGCAAACAGCTAGTGCACCCTTCCTGTGAGAATCAGAATATTTTGATGTATAGACAACATTACTGATTTATGCTTGGGGATGCTTCCCTTTCACCTGGAAGGTTATGGGCAATTCAAACTTTTATTGTATAAAACATGTATAAGAATATAAGCAGTGACCTCCTGAATTGTACCATAAGTCCATCAAGTTTAACACTGCTGGCAGTGATTAGATGTCTCTGGTTGTATCCACACTGCACAAATAATCCAGTTTGACACCACTTTAACTGCCATGGCTCAATGGTATGGAATTATGGCAATTGTAGTTTTGTGAGATAGGTAGCCTTCTCTGTCAGAGAGCTCTGGTGTCACAACAAACTCCAGTTCCCAGAATTGCATAGCATGGAGCCATGACATTTAACGTGGTGTCAAACTGGAATTTTTCTGTAGTGCAGATGCTGCCTCTGGCAAACCCACAAGAAAGGAGTCTTCCTTGGCTGCCCTACAACCATGACCATTACTCCTTAAGATCTGTTTTGCAGTTCCAGCTTTAATTTTTAAAAACAGTGTCTATGATAATTTGTTTTAACACTGTTTTAAAACAGTATCTATGATTGCTCAAAGTAGATCATCCAAGATCCCAACACTTATCCATTTCTTTCACCATTTTCAGATTATGCCCACAACAATCTTGGATGCTATATATACGCAGGTTTGAAGAAGCATAGTTTTAAAAATCAGTTCAAATTAGTTTAAATTTGTCTGTTGTCTGCAATACCAATGTGAAGTGTTAGGTGTAAGATTTCCCTGAAGATCATGGAGGAAGCTGTAGTTAGGCTTGACATATTTATCATTTTTTCCATAAGGCCTCTAGGTAACTCCAAGGAGACTAGACACAATTTAAAAAAACATGCCAGAGGTGACTACTGCTTCTCACTTCAGCACCTCCCTCCAAAGATTTCTAAAACTTAAGTGTGAAATGCAAGGTGTTGTTACCTGGTGAAGGGGAGGGGATGAATGGTGGAAAAGGTAGAATGAGTAAGCAGGGTAGAGAAAGGGCAGGAGATAAGAAATAAAAAAAATGGCAGGAGGGGGAAAGAAGAGAAAGAGGGAAAGAGAAATAACGCCAGGGAGAGCAAGATTACCTGGTAAGGAGAAAGAACACTTTCTGTAGAATGAGGGAAAAGGAAGACCATCTGTATTGATGAAGAGAAAGAGCATGAGAGTATGGGAACAAAGCTATGTCTTTCCCATGTGAACAGGGTAAATCTGCTTGTATGCAATAAAATATTTGCCTTGATATATCATAATTGTGATCACACAATTGTCTCAACAGGTCCCTTCCAGCCTTATATGTCTATCAATGGCTATTAGTTATGATGGGTATAGACAGTTTTAATTTTTCAGAGGTGCTTTCCCACTGTACGGGGGAACAACAACAGAAGGGATATTTTCTTTAATTTCTGATGTTGGGCTTCCCAAAAGTATCTGTTTGGCCACTGTACAAACAGTCCTTTCATTTGACCTGGCCAGGGTCTTACTTATTTCCCTATGAGGAACGACTTAGAGAGCTGGGGATGTTTAGCCTGGAGAAGAGAAGGTTAAGAGGTGATATGATAGCCCCGTTCAAATATTTGAAGGGATGTCATATTGAGGAGGGAGCAGGCTTGTTTTCTGCTGCTCCAGAGACCAGAACGCGGAGCAATGGATGCAAGCTGCAGGAAAAGAGATTCCACCTCAACATTAGGAGGAACTTCCTGACAGTAAGGGCTGTTCGACGGTGGAACACACTCCCTCGGAGTGTGGTAGAGTCTCCATCCTTGGAGGTCTTTAAGCAGAGGCTGGATAGCCATCTGTCGGGGATGCTTTGACTGGGAGTTCCTGCATGGCAGGGGGTTGGACTGGATGGCCCTTGTGGTCTCTTCCAACTCTATGATTCTATGATTCTATGATTTATTTTTGTGAATGTGCAAGACCTAAGCTGGGCACTTGATGACCTCCTGAAGATCTCTCATTTGTAGGGCTGTCATACGTCAATGCTGACTTGATGGCAAATAACAACAGCAAATGTAAATATCATACTTTCAGATTTCACACAGCTATGTTATCTACTGGCACAAAAAACAAAAACAAACCCACCATGTATTGTTGTGAAATATCAATATGTTTTTAAAAAATCATACTACCTAATGATTTACTTGCCATAATATATCCTATACAATTTGGTGTATCTGTGTTGTCAATCATTTGATTTCTTTAAGTTCAGGTGAAAATTATTTTACTTGTCCAATTCACTGTTTTGGGGTGAAACAGTGCTGTGTGAAGTCTGAAAACTTGATCTTTGTATTTGTTATTTTTTGCCCCCAAATTGCTTTCGACTCTGAAATCAAAGAAAAAGAGACCATGAAAAAGAGACCTCCAAGAACTATAGTTACTAATTGCTCTGGCCAAGTCTTGCAAACTCAAGGCTGTGGATTCTTTGAATGAATCAATCCACCTTTATTGGGTCTTCCTCTTTTTCTTTCTATTCACCTACCCGAAAACAATCTGGTGACTGTCTACAATTCATCATTCTGTTCAAAACCAACCTGATGCCTGAACCAATCACAGAGGTTATTTGTTGTTGTTTTCCACTGGACGCAGTTAAAGGTAATATCTTCATTAACAATCTTTAGTGATTCACATAGTTCAATCACTCCAGGACTTTACCAACCTGTTTTGTTTTTTTTAATTTATATTACCAAACCTATGTGACTTGCTACATTAGACAATGGCTGGATTCCTGTGGGTGCAATACACTGGTATAACTACACCAGCATAGTAAATGTGGAGATCTATAAAATGACTGCCAAGAATGCTTTTACTCAGTGAAATTTTGCTAAGAAACAAGTAAGCCCTTTTCTAGGTAAGAACTTGAAAATTAACTTTTGTCACCTCCATCTTTGATTGCTGAAATGTGGGCTTTATTAAGTTGCCTTTTAGGACTTCAAGAAATCTTAGGGAATGTTGACAGTCACTGCTCATTTACTCAGCAGTATTCTGTCATTACTATGAAATCCAATTTGTATGAAAGGATTGCTGAATCTAGAAATCTGGAATAGAAATAATCTTAAGTGTGGGATACACCAGAAGCAAGATCCAGTTTTGATTTGTTTTAATATAATGCAAAAGGTAAAACACTTAAAATTGTTTTGGAATTATCCCCCCTCGCTTTCTAGGAACTAGGAGAACAAGGCTCAGCACTTTCACCAAATCATAGTTCCTAGGTTTCTTTGAGGAAAGCAAAGGTATTTAAATCTTCATTTGCCAATGTATTTTTGTTTAGGGATGGAAATAACAGTAAATATTCACAAATTATTTTAAAAAGCCAAGAAGCCTTAGAATACTGGACTCATGAGAATCTTCACAGTTTGAGACCTATTCTCTGCAAAATTTGCAAGTGGTTGTTTTGAGCAGAAAGCAGCATTTACTATGCATAAAATAATAATTTCTAAGCAGAAAAATTTCACAGCAGAAAATATTGTAATTGGGGACTTATTTTGTGTAAAATTTAGATGAGATTGATTTGCAAAGAAAACAACATGATGCAAAGAAGCTAATGTAAAGAACTCTGTTGCTATTTTGGCACAGCTACCTTGTTTCACCAGAGAAAGTTTTCTTACCGGAATAGGAAATGTTGGTCTTGTAAGCTTTGACATTTTACCTCAGTGCTTTTTTATTATTATAATTATTAATAAATTTAATAACAATTTATAAAAAAGGAACTTATTACAAATGAATAAATAGTTTTATAAATATCTATTTAATTGTTATTAATTCCTTTCCACAATAATAGAGGATAAGTACTTTACATTGCATTGATGCTTTATTAGTATGTAACTCTAAAGTTAAATGCTAATGTTAAAGTGTTGCATTTAAAAATACTGTACAGCAATAACCAACTACTTGACATTTGGAACTCTAATTTCTTATAAAAGTAACTTGCTTTGCTCCATTCCATATCACATGCTACTATGGTTTCTTGCCCTCGTGTATTGATTCTGAGTCTGATGGGGTACTACATGCTTTTCTGGTCATTGCACCTCAAAAATGATTCTGGCCTGAATGAAGAATGATTCTGGCCAGACCAGCATGAAGAGGCACCTGGGTGGTGCCATTAGAGTTTGGGAGCGCTCATCGTTTACACACTCCCAAACCCTAACCTGTAATGGTGTCAGAGCCATTATGTAACACCGTTTAGATGGTGTATGTAATGATGCTGCCACAACTGCACAGCTTCTGCATGGAGCTCCACAGTTGCGATGGCACAAAGGTGCTTTATGGTTTCCCTGCTCCTTTTTCGTGGTGCAACTGCGCTGTAGCATCTAGATGCTGCACTGCAGTTGCACCACTAAAAGAGGTGGTGCCAGACTGACCTTTTTGGGCGGTCTGTACCACCCCATTGTGGATGCATTGTAGAAAAGTTCAATAAAATAATCTGATAACTATAATAATTTTCCTATCAGGAAAGTTTACAATATTAGGTGGTATTTAGTTTAGGAAAAAATTAGTAAGGGCACACCTGCTTGATCTCTATAATTTTACAGCGACTAGTGGTGACTAGTGGCTTCTTTGTCAGGGGGCAGTAAACTATAAAAAAGGTATCAAAGGGGAGGGGCTGAACCTATTTTAGTGATACGTCTCAGCACCTTGGATAGATCATTTAAAATTTGGAGCACAACCCAGAGAGGAATCACCACTCAACTGATCTGAAAACCACAAGCCATCAATGCATTACAATTGGTATGGCTGGACACATTTTTCTTCTTTCGTTATAATACTGGAACCATGGGATCCATGATGAGAGATTCTGTACAGGGAAAAAAAATTCTTCACAAATCACATAGTGAAACTGTGTGACTCCACTGCAACAGCATACAATGAAAGTCACCAATTCAGATGGGTTAAAAAGGAGACTGGTTGCAGTCTTGGAAGATATCTGTTAATGACTACAAGCCATGAATACTTAAAGTTTTCCCTGCTTTAAGATTTAACTAAAGAAGAATTTTTTAAAAATCAGTTTCTGAACAGAATTAAAATTGTTGGTGGCCACCTTGATAGAATATTAGTAACATAATGAAAATACTATTTCAATTTCACAATAAACATTAAAAACCATATTCAAAATTATGTTAACCTGCACAGAGCTCGTGCAGGAAGAAAAATACATATCTGTATCATATTTCTTTTGACCTGGATATGCACATTTTTTGCTGCTTTGTGCATTAAGAACCCAGCATATTTAAGGAGACAGAAACAAGAGACAGCTTTCCAAAATAACTGGGTGTTGTCTCTAGCTGCCCAAGTAGGAACAGGGTTCAGCTGTTAATTCGAAGTCCCCATTCTTAACCTTAATATGATCTTTGGATGTCAGTAAATTATTGTAGCCTGATTAAACTTTACTCTGGTAGGGAGCCAAAGACATTAGCATTTCTCAAGGCCTGTTCATTATTGAGAAATGTATCCAATGACAGGGCAATTTAACTGCTTTAGGCATATAAAGTGGAATAGCTCAATGGTGATATTGTCATTCTTCTCTCATTTTCCTTCTTTCCATTCCTTTCCTTCCTTCCCTCCTACGTTTTTCTTGTTATTTATGGGTACATACCTGTACCTGTATATGCAAACACATTGTCAGAAATGGACCTTTATTTTCAACAAATTTTTAGGAAGAGGCATAGAATTTGTGGCTCTCTAAAGACCTTATCACATGGGAGGGAAGCTCCCATATCCCGTGGATCAACAGTGTTTAAATCAGGGAATAACCCACAAAAATGGGGCTGTTTTCAGAAAACATCAGGCTAATTGAGCATTAAAGCGACATGAATCTGTGCAGAAAGTTGCAAAATCATGCCACTTTTTACTTTTGGGAAAATCCTGAAAGTAAAAAGCAGTGCAATTTTGCCACTTTCTACACAGCTTAATGTCACGTTAATGCTCAATTAGCATGATGTGCAGGAAAACAATCCTGCTTCTGTGGGATATTCCCAGGATCTAAACCCCATTTATCCACAGGAATTGGGCATTTTGCCTCCTGTGAGATAAGGTCCTAAAGGTAGCTGGACTACAGATCCCACTATCCTTGGATGCTAGTTAAGTGGGTTGGAAGAAACATCATGAGGATATGTACAGAGGATCATAATTTCTGCATCAGGTGTAAAAAAAATGACTTGGGTGCTGTGTACTCATTCAACACCAAAATAGGAAATGTATCACCAAAAAAGAAAGAGAAAATGGGACATGTTTGCATAGAATTTTTAGAAGCTAATTTATATACTTCGGTGCAAATTTAGGAAGAATGTCTATAATTAAAATAGCATGTATCTCACCATAGTGGCTGTGACCAGGTGACCCATGTGCCTGCTCTTTTGTCAGCTGGGAAGATGCTAACTGTTGGTGAGGAATTTCATTGTCCCTGCTTTCCATCTTTCTTCTGCCCCCCCCCCCCCATACAACAACATTAAATTGTTTACAGCTTCATTTCATTTATATACCACTTCATACCCTTAAGGAGTGTCTAAGCGGTTTACAATTGTAAGCTAAATTGGACTTGGACTGGATATCTACCAAAGAAAGGATGCCTTTAAACACAAGATACCAAAGAGATCACATACTTTACTGATCAGCTTCATGGAGCAAAATGTCTTAAACATGCCCTGTACAGAACAGGGCAGACAAAGAGAAAAATAGATTTCATTTCTATATATTGTTTCTATATGTCTTAATATATTGTTTTCCTCACTCTGTACATTAAATCTCTTTTAGATTAGAAGCTCCATTGACACCTCCCAGGAAACTAAGAATTTCACACACTTTTTTGATCATTGAGTTTGGTGGCAGCAGTGAAGAAAGCAGCATTTTTGCACTTGCGTGCATCATGTCATCCTAATCCTAATGTGTCTTGTTTACATGTAGAATCATGCTTCTGAGGGCATGACTCCACTTGTAAAAAAGGTACACGAGAGGCAACACTTATAGCATAAGGTGTTCATAAACTGTTAGGGGATGGACATGGCTCACCAACAACTTGTTCTCCACTCCAGATCAAAACCTATTATCTAAACTTTGTGCAACTTTTTATGGATAAACATGCTTAATATATCCCCAAATTGTCAAGATAGTCTGCAAATGCAAATGGAACAATATATTTAGCATATTTTTAGAAGTAATACTTACTAAAGTGATAAAAATAAATGTTAATAGAATGTGACTGCCCTTACTTACATATTTTGGTTTTAGCTTGCTTTGTTTTGTAATTGGTGAATTGGTTCTGTCCTGTTGAGGTAGGACTAGCTCCAGGAAAGACTCCTATCTGAAATTATGAGAAGTTTCTGCCAGTCAAAATTGACAATAAGAGGCTAGACAGTGATCTAATTTGGTATAAGGCAGTTTCTTGTTTTCCTGTGTTACTATAGAACATTTTTAAAAATATTTGTTAGGTTCAGTCTAGTGGGTTACAAGTTGTACATACCCTAAATTATTATTTAATATGCAAAACTGGGAGTAAATACAAAAGTCTCCACAACTTATGTAAGCAAATTATTAATAGAACTGTATGCTTTTGATATTACAGTTGGTGAAACCAATTCTTGTTCTGAAGTTTAGACCTTGGGAAAGTTATTTTTGGACTACAACTTCCAGAAAACTACAGCCAACATGGGCTAGTGCCCACAAAGTTTCAGATTCTGTGAAGTATATTTCCAAAAGTAATACTTTCAGCTCAAAATTATTATAGTATAGGATAAAACCAGCATATAGTTTTTGGTTGTGTCATACTTGAAAATAAACCATGCAGTTTTACTTGGCTTGGAATGAAATCACTTTCCTCCCTGATGTGGTTTAAACAAGTTCACTTGGAAATCCCTTAACATGTCAACACAAGGGAGACAATTCTGAGTTAACAGCATGTCTAGGTTGCATCTATACTGAGTTAACAGCATGTACCTCCTACTTCTAAATTCTTTCTACAGCAAAATATATAAAACATAACAATCATGTAGAATGGGGGTGATTTCAGTTGACAAACCTTACTATTTGAGCTGGAATATCAAGGGCTTAACTGCCATAATTTTATAATAATGAATTGTCCTCCCACCAGAAGTAAACTCTATGCACTCAGGTGTTATCAAGGTTGTTGCTCCTAATTCTAAAATATCTGCTAACCGGTACATTCTTCAGAAACAACAACAATTTCATGGTATATTGGCATATCAGAAGTAGGCTAGATTTACAGTGTATATTCATATTTTCTAAAAACTATTTGGGAAAGTAATCAACTTTTTCACTTGGTTGATTTAGTTTAAGGCCAATTTTCTACAGTGGAACATGCCCAAAGCAGATTACAACAAACCTCAAATTATTATCCAAATATGATACATTTTTGAAAAACTGGTTTGTTACAAAGTGTATAATCTGGAAGGAACTATTCAATAAACATAGCATAAATTAAACAAATCAAAGGAATAATATAGATACAAACAAGGATCAAATACTAAAATAAGATTTAAATTAACGGGGGTAGGGGAATTAAATGAACTTTTGCTGGTCCCAAAGGAATGCAAGAGCCATAGTTCAAGGATTACAGGGCCTTTCCAACATAGTTCACAATTGGCTATTTGCCTCCTCCAAGAAGGCTCTGCCAACAATGAAGAAGAAATGCTGGGAAGAACTGCAATAAGGGTAAACCAATTTCCAGGTGTTTCAGCTGCTATTGGTGATCTGATGTTAAAGTATATAGCTGAGCTTCAATAGTTATTATCTTTTTCATAGCATTGTTGTGAAGATATAATGGGTGAAGACGGCACCATAAAACTGTAGGATATGAACTAACCTCCTCCCTCTTTTTTCTTCTTTGGATTACTATATCACACTCTGCATGGGACTGCACTTGAAAAGAGTCCAGAAGCTTCAGTTGCTAAATAGCTGCCGGAAGAGTGTTCGTGGAGTCGGGTTACAAGGAGCCCGCAGCTTCCTTGTCACAACAACTTCACTGGTTACTGTTCTGTTTCTGGACCAAGTGCTGGTTTTGATCTTAAAAGCCCCACACAGTTTACCACCTGATGAGGCTTTGAGATCTTTGGGAGAGGACAGTTCTGTGACCCTCACAGTGCCTTCTCTGAGACTTTCCCCAGACTCTGGAATTCCTTTTCTAGGAAATCTTGGCTGTTCCCCTTTTTGCTGTCCTAACCTCAGTGGGTGAAGGCATTTTTATTTCTACAGGCTTTTGGGAACTGATTGTTTTACAAGAAAAAAAAATGATTTTTTTAGTCTGCCATTTTTATTATTCACTTTTAAAATCAAGATTTTAACTGGTTTTAACTTTACGGATAGCTTAAAACTATTTTAATACTTTTGTATATGTTTTGGAAACATAATTCTTTTCTTTTGTTAAGATGCCTTGAGTCCCAGCTGTGTAAAAAACACTTTATTGAAATATTTAATTTCTAATTCATGATTTAGACTGGGCACACTGAAGACATTTCAGTATTGCTAATTATAGGACTGCATTGCTGTAGGCTCAGCCCTGGTTAGTACTAGGATGGGAGGCTGCCAATGAATACCAGGTGCTGTAGGCTTTATTTCAGAGTAAGGAACTGGTAAACCACCTCTGAGCATTCCTTGCCTAAGTAAATCCTATGAAATTCATGGGGTTGCTATAAGTCAACAGGCAACTTAAAGGTACACACACACACACACACCTTGTTGAAATGCAGACACCCACTGGGTATATCCCCAACTTTCTTCCAGCTTTTCCAAAATAATATATTTTTTTCTTAACCCTGAAAAGAGAAGAAAATACCATCTTTCACAACTTCACCATCACATTTTCATCAATAATCTCTTTGCTTGTTGTTCTGATAGTTGTTTTGTTGTTTGAATATTATTTCAAAGCTGTTATCTTTCCTTGAAAGCAGCATTCATTTTGCCTGGAGGTAGATTTTTGCTATCATCAGTATTCTGACTCTAGCTTTTATTGCAGTATTAACTATGATAAAGTATTTCATGATATTCCTGTGGGGAAAAGCTTCATCCCTCTAATTGAAAAAATTCTGGGCTAGAATTGAATTGTAAATCACTAAAGCTATTGTGTGGAAATTCCTTGTGTGCATATAACTGCTTTATTGGCAAGTATTGGACACATCAATATTGGATGGCACAAGACCCAAGGAATACCCTTTCCCCTAGTTGTTCTTTATATTTCAGATCAAACAGCAAGCTTACTTTAACAAGTATACAAAGCAGCATTAACAAGTATACCAAAACAATTTTGTTTTTCTAAGGACCTTATCAGATGTTGGAAATTGGAAGTATAATCTAATGGCAATCTGAATGAAATCATGGGGTTTCACGTTACTGAGAATTAAAGTATGTCACGCAATTTCGGGCAAAAGGGAAATCATTCCGAACGCAATCATGGGTTTTACGTTATTGTGAATTAAAGCATCTCATGCAATTTCAGGCAATGGGGGGATCATTTTTGGTTAATGGGAAGTCATTCTGAACATATTCTGAACACAATTGGAATTCATGTAAATTTGCTAAACTAGCAAATTCACGTGAATTCGAATTGGCTCCAATTGGCTCCATTCACAATAAAGAGAAATTCTTCCCATCTGATAAAGTCCTAAGAAAGCTGAATTGATCATTTCAAAACTTAATAAGAATATTTCTCCTCAGCTGACAATTCTCTGTGCAACTATCCCTCAATAAAATGCTGGGGTAAAAACTCTAATACTGGGTCTGATGAATGAATCAAATGTCTTATTTGTCAAGAGCAGAGAGCATTTGCTGTTGGCACACAAATATATGCATAGGTATGCATATGTCAAGTATGTGGTCATGTATCATGTGCACAGATGCTACTACCAGCAGCAATTACCATTGGCACTAGCTCAAAAAAGACAAATGGTAGACCTCAGCTGTGAGAAGGTAGAGTTCCCTCTCTTTCTGATATTCCAGCTGTGAACACCATATCTTAGCTAGCCAAAACATTCCCACCCATCCACACACAGGAGGTATCAGTGAGCTTGGGGAATTTCATCACTGAGGGGACAAAAAGAGAAAACACCAGAAGGGGCTGGAGTTGCTGGGATCTGAGACATTAGCACCCTACAGTGTAGCATTTTACTAGAGGTACTGTTTGTTCAATGCCTAATTCTCAAATATTCAACCACAGAGATGAATTTTTATAGAGACTGTTAGGGGTGTTTATAATTTTTGTGAGCATGTCTGGAAACTGTAGTAAACCACAGTTTATTCATTTGGTAAATGGATTCCGAGCTGATGCAGAAGAATTCTAAGAAAGCAGCCAAATAGGAAGCATGAGTGATTTGTTCTGCCTCTCTCTTTGACTCCAATTTTTCTCTGAAGGAGGAAATGGTCTTCCACCTCAGGAATTTCTCCCATGGATAAGAACAGAAATCACACCACTTACACATCTCTTTTTACCACTTCTTTGGAAGAGATGAACTGGAACTTCTCTTATCATCTACTATGTGGGAAGATATTTTGTTCATTGCAAAAGAGGTCGCCTTTCTCCCACCTGTCTGCACAGGGAAGCTTAGGACTTTATCACACGGGGAAAATTGGGGAGTTTAAACATCACTTATCCTGTGAAAACTGTGCAATTGTGATTAGCATTTTCACACAAAGTCATGATTAAATTGCTATTATTCTGGGAATAAACAGGCAATAAACAGTAAAAAAATCATTCACAGGGAAATCCTGTAAATGATTCGTTGCTGTTTATTGCCTGCTTATTCCTGGGATAATGGCAATTTAATCACAATGTGTGTGAAAATGTTAACTGTGATTGTGCAATTTTCATGGGATAATCGATGTTTAAATCCCTCTATTTTCCTTGTGTGATAAATTAAATGTACTTTCATATAATTGAATGAATCTCAGTAGGAAACATTACTGTTTGGGGTTAAACTCCCAGATTTCCCCAGCCGGCATGACCGTTAGCAAGAACAGAAAAAACATAGAGTATATAATTTCATCTCTATAGGAGCTGGGTAAAATGAAGGTATCAGAACAGGCTGAGTGTGGAGTGGAGTACAGCACATCTCCTTTTAATGTTAGAAGCATTAGCAGATAGCCAGTGAACCACCTCCTATGGCTTAGTGACCTTATTAAGCCTGTTCAAGAGCAGGTTATCTTTAACCTGAAAAAAGTAAGCACTGTAGAGTGAACTTGTGCACTTTCCCAGTGTTGGCAGCAGCATCTGTTCTTTGTTTCATGGGATGGGAGACATGGAATTTAAGATAAATTCACAGCTAATGAGCTGGGCATGTCCATCAATGGTTTGCCATGACAAACATGAGATAAAAAGCATCAGATCACAGATAAAAACATTTTTTAAAAATTACAATAAAAATTAAAACAGTTAAAATAATCTAAAAACAGTATAATATTACATAAAAATATAGAAAAGTTAAAAGTATGACTGAAACACAATACTCCATAAAAAGCAACCTAGTATGATTATATATCAAACACCTGCTTAAATAAAAATGTTCTTGCTGAAGAAAGGAAAGCAGAGAGGGGGACATCCTGGCCTCCTATGGAAAGGCATTCCTGAAGGTGAGAGCAGCCACTGAGAAGGGTCTCTCTTGTGTCCTCACTAAGCAAGCCTGGGATGGTGATGGGATCGAGAGAAAGCCTTCTTCTGAAAATCTTAGGGTTCTGATTGTTTCAAATGGGAGATACTGTTTTTCAGATAGTCTGGACCTAAATTGTATAGGGTTTTATAAGTCAGGGCCAGTACTTTGAATTGTGCCCAGAAATGAACCAGTAGCCAGTGAAGCTGTTTCAACAAAGAGTTATATGCTCCCTATAATTGGCCCCAGTCAGCATTCTTGAGTCTCTATATTGGGAGAAATGTGGGATATAAGAAAATACTACTACTACTATTACTAATAATAATTCTGGCTGCAGCATTCTGGACCCACTGAAGTTTCCAAATGGTTTCCAAAGGCAGCCCCATGTACAGTGTGTTACAGTAGTGCAAATGGGATGTAATCAAGGCATGTGTCACTGTACCCAGATCTAGTGTCTCAAAATATGGCCTAGCTGGCACACAGATTTTAACTATTTGAATGCACTCCTAGCCACTGCTGAGACTCTGAGACTCAGAGTTCAGTCCAGGAGAACACCCAGACTGTGAGACTGAGATTACAGGAGAAGTGTAACCCCATCCAGCACAGGCAAAATCCCTATTCCCTGTTCTGCCTTATGACTGACCAGGAGCACCTCTGTCTTGTTTGGATTAAGTTTCAATTTGTTTCCTCTCATCTGGTCCATTACTGACAGCAGACATTGGTCCAGTACAGAGACAGCTTCCTTGGAATTAGATGGAAAGGAGAGATAGATTTTGGTGTCATCAGAATACTGGAGACACTGCACCCCAAAACTACAGATGACTTCTCCCAGCAGTTTCATGTAGATGTTAAATAACATGGGGGATATAACAGAACCCTGAGGGACTCCATTGGCCGACAGCCAGGGGGTTGAACAGAAGTCCCTGAACACCACCTTCTGAGTTTGGCCCTTCAAGCAAGTCTGGAATGTGTGCACATACACCCAAGTCCCATCTCAGAAAGGCTGACCAAAAGGATACCATGGCATCAAAAGCCACCTAGCAGGAACAACATGGGCACACTCTCCCTGTCCAGTTCCCTGTGTAGATTATCCACCAAGGTGACCAAAGCTGTCTCCGTCCAATAGCCAGGTTTTCTCCCCAGTTTTGTGCCCCAGACTCTGAGGGACAGTGAATAACCCAATGTAGAGGTCTAACCACTACACTACACTGGTTCTCCAGTATCTGTCTCTGGAGTTTTGTTTATCGATACATTTTTTTCCTTTTATAGTGTGTTGCCTCACTGAGGAGAGATGTCCATAGGCAATAAGAATACCCAGGATGGTGGCAGCAGGAAGTGTTGATCTACATCTCATTCTGATGTAGAAACAGGCTTCAGACAGGCAAGTGAGGGTAGTGCTTTGTATGTAAGCACCTATGCTTTGAAGCGAACATAGAAAAATGGCACACTTGTTAGTGCATTCTTTATAACCATCAAAATAGATACCATTATTTCTGGACAAGAAGGTACCAGTGGATTTTCATGCCATGATTTTTATTTAAGTGTTCATTGATTCCAATATAACATTCTGAGAACATGGGATCATAGAACTTTAAAGCTGGA
The DNA here is from genome assembly GCA_034509955.1 of Urosaurus nigricauda. NCBI lineage: Eukaryota > Metazoa > Chordata > Lepidosauria > Squamata > Phrynosomatidae > Urosaurus > Urosaurus nigricauda. Next base: position 240,960,124 of record JAOEGL010000003.1, read on the forward strand.
AGGGACCTGCATAGTTATCTAGCCAATGTACTGTTCATTGCAAGAAACTTACAAATGTAATAGTTTAGGATGCCCAAAGAGAAATGGAGGACAAACTGATATGTTCCTGATGATGCTGACAGTTCAGTGTTGTCTTTTGCATCTTTGATTTAAACTGATGACTGAGCTTTACAAGGTTTACTAGAACAGATAGAACTCAGCAAACTATGCCCTCTCATATTTGATGATGGAAGCTTGAAACAATAACTTAGTTTAATGAGAGACAGGCAAAATCTGGCCCTCCAAAGTTATTGGACTGCAATTAGTTATTAAGGCTAGGGATGATGGAAGTTGCAGTGCAGCAATATCAGCAATTTGCTAACACTGATAGATGGAGAGGAGAGGAAGAGAACAAGAGAGAGCCTGTTTTTAAATTTAGCCTTTGCAGTCAAACTCCTGGTCCTAAAATAATTTACAGAAATGCCAGCATGTTGAATCATTGTCTTAGTATATGGGGCTCTCTATTTATAAACATCTTTAGGTATATTCAGCAAGATTTAACACCTCAAACTTCATCCCAACTTTGCCAAGCCACATTCAAACAACAGCATGGTTTAGAGGATTAGTTACTATGTGTAACTGAATTTGCACTGAGAAAACCTTTCTCATTACACAGACGTCATACACAAAAGCCATCTGGTTTTTAGAAAATAGATTTGGTGGGGAGGGGGGGGATGCCTGATGTCTTGCAGCACTGTATCTGTGCCACAGGTGACTTTGAAAATGTCCCAAATTTACCCAAATATTAAGCTGCCTGAGGGAGTGAGGGATATTTTCTTCTCAGTGTAACTGAAACAGCGAGAATATTTGAAGGAAAGGGAATGCTTAATATTGATCCAGAATTTGTTCAAAAGAGAGCTGGTTTTGTGTTGGCACAGATTAAAGATAAACATTTATGGACCTGAAAGTGTCTTCCATTGCCTGATGTATTATAAGGCATTGAATAGGTTTGATGTCCATTATATGGATCTCTAATGACTTGAAGTTGGCCATACAAATATGGGCAGTGTTGATATGGCTGCTGGTAGCAATAGCTAGAAAAAGTAATTTGTGTCTTATCTATCATCACTCAGTGTGATCTGCCCCTTTCATTACATTGCAGGTTATTTTGAAGGACACAACAGTGGCTTACAATATATGTCTTGTGTTGCTGTTATAATATCAAGGCAGGAGTACGGGAGATAGGATATACTTGAAATGAGTCATGATTGATCATGAGCAAAGTGTTTAAAGAGAACTATTTGGCTTATGTTCTTCTGTATTGCTGGTGGTGGATCCCTACTGAGAACTATGCCTTTAAGCATTAGCAATGAGGCTAAATGGCACTTGGAGAGAATGTAAAGGGACAAGGAGTGCATTTACACTGTACAGATATACCAGTTTGATAGCACTTTAACTGTCATGGTTCTGTTCTATGGAATCTTGGGATCTACAGTTTGGTGAGGGATTTAGACTTCTCTGCGAAAGTGCCAGCATGATGCAGGGATGTGAAGGTTGAACGATTACTCTAGAGGACCAGGGTTTGAATCCCCACTCAGCCATCGAAGCCCACTGGGTGACCTTGACCAAGACACATGCTCTCAGTCTCAGAGGAAGGCAAAGACAATCCTCTTCTGAACAAATATTTCAAGAAAACTCCATGATTTGTTCAGCTTAGGATTGCCATAAACTCGAAATGACTTAAAGGCACACAGCAAAAAAGTGGCAGTCCACCCTCCTTCCCAAATACAAACCTCAGGATTCAATAAGAGACATAACAGTTAAAGTGGCAGTTAAATCAGATGGGTATAACTGACTCAAACAAGGAAAATTAAGAAGGCAAAGGAAGCTTTGGCAAGCAACAGAAAGGCAGAAAGGAGATAGCAGAAATGAACAAATTCAAGAGAACAGCAACAAGTCAGAAAGAGCCAAGAAAAGGGATGGGGAAGAAAGGAGATACAGTATGGATTGAAGACAGAAACAGGGGAGCACTAAGGGCCAATGGTGTCATAGTAAATTTTGACATGCAGGACCCCACCAAAACTAGCAATGCTTCCACAGAGGGTCCAAAGGTATGACAGCTGTGTTGCTCTAAAACAGGGGTGGGCAACTGTGGAAGACTAGGGGGCTGCACTACCCCCACCCCTGGAGACCTTGGAGGGCAGTACCTTTCCAATGGATCTGCTCACACAAAAAATCAGTTCCCTCCAAATGACCTCTAGGGGACATAGACACATGTTTTTGGGCCTTCCTGAAACCTTAGATAATATTTTGGAGCATTTTGAAGCAAATAAAAAAGTAAATTAAAAAGTCATTTTGACCCTTGGGGGATTCAGAGGAGCTCAAAATGTAGTGGCAATTCCCTGTGCACCTTCTAGAGCATTTTGCAGCATTTGGGAGCCAAAAAAAAAAAAAATATCTGGGAAAAAAGTTCTTGGGCACAATTTGATCATCTCTGATCTAAACAGTTTCTAAAAGTTTTAATTTCTATCTGTTGCAGGTCTTTGGTAAAGGTATAATGTATTACTAACACAAGATTAAGCTATCCCCCAAATATTTTGGATAACAGGAGAGAAAGCTCATCACAATACTTCACTGGACTTGTTCACATGGGGACCTATGTGCTTCCACCCCGAAAATGGCTAAAGTGCTGGCATCCCAGACAAGCAAGCCCATTTGCTAATGGTTATCACACACAAGAGCACAAGAAGGGGTTAAAGGTACTTAGGGTCCAATGCAAATTTGGGTATCAAATGGAGGAGAACAAACCCCCATTGCTAGCTTAGAAGTAACTTTTCTGCGCATACTCCAAACTGTAATTTCCACAAGTGCATACACACCCACATGCTCCAGGGAGGGAAGAGAAACAGGGAAGAAAAACTCTGTAAAATCACATACAAAACATCCCTGAATACACCTCTTGTTTATAATCTTCAGGTCATTAACTGGGTTAATGTCTTTTATTTATTGTTGTTTTGATATACCGTTTGTTGTCTGTTGTTCTGTTTTAAAATGCATTAATAAATTATTTTTTTTAAAAACCACATACAAAGACACACACGAGAGAGAGAGAAAGAGGAGGAGGCTAGGCCCATAAACCTGCCTGATTCCACAGAGGGCTGATACTCCCAGATGCCCTCCTTTTCCAGGACATATTTCTCCCTTCTGTCCAAGAGGAATGCCCAAACCTCCTCTCTCTGTCTTCTCCCAGCAGCTGTTCCCTTAATTAGAGGCTGCAGGAGAAAGAAGAACTGGGCAAAGGAAGTGTGTGTGTACCCTTTTAAGAACAAGGCTTTGTTAATTGTATTACTGTGATTTTCAACTAATGTTGGATTTTAATTGTATTACTGTCTAATTCTGGTTTTTTTTGGGGGGGGGGGGTTATAGTGTATATTTGTATCTGTATTTTATCTTTGTAAGCCACTTTGATTGTTCTCACAAAAAACGGGGTAGAAATTAAAGTTTTATTTATTATTTATTTATTCTCATTCTCCTTCTCCCTGGCACAGCAAGGGATCCTGGGAAATCTGGGAACAAGAAGCATCTGGAGGCTTGGTTTTCAGATGGCTGTCACGTGAAGAGAGTGAATTTGCAAGCAAAATGGAAATGTAAATATGGTGGTTTTGTGTATTTACTTATTTCCTGATTCGCCTCACATTCTGTCCTGATTGTATGGCAGCGTCACGTTGAAAAGCAGCTGCGAACTTGTCCCTAATGCCGTGGGTGACCATGCATTGGCACCAATATAACCTTCCATTTTTTCCCAGTGTGAAAAAGTCCATTGCTGGGAAAACTATTTCTCCTTCATTTGTGGTTGTGACTGCAGATGAACCCAGAGCGAACAGCGAAGCTAAAGGGAGTGACAGTTAATGGCATAGCCCTTGTGAATCAAAAAAAGTTTTACTAAACCCTGAAGAGGACTCAGGAACAGTGTTGGAAAACTGGGAGATGAACCCCTAATTCATTTACTTTGGACCTAGTCTGTCCTTGCTATTTACTCTCTTACTAGCACTATGCTACTAGTGCTGACCATGGCACTGACCAGCCACACCAAATTTCTCCTCAGCTCCCTGGGCCCCGCAGTGTCCCCATTACAAGTGTGAGAAGGTCTGTGTGTGAATATTAAACTAATGCATTTGTATGATGGCACTAAAATTTCTTGGTTCTATACATCATTGGAATCACTTATGATAAAAAAAAGAAGAAGATGAGAGGGAGAACAATTTCTTTTCAGCTGGATTTGCATGTCTACTCTCAAAACAGCTGTAAAACTGCAAATCCTATTATAGTCTTCATTTAAGGCACTGAGAAAGATAGCTCAGTCCTGCTAATCAGCTTTTTATAGTAAGCATTAACATTTTGTTCAGTGAAAATGACCTAGAACATTTCAGCTGGCTGAAAGCTCTTCAGAGAGGAAGGACAATACAGTAGATACTTCAAGTCTGTAGGATTCAAATATGTGTGTAATTTTCAGTTTACATATCCCATATCAACTAATGCTCTAGTAGACCTCACTAGTAGACCTAATTGAATTCATTTTGTCACATTGTTTGATTTTCATTGAGAACACTAACATTCAAAGAGGATTAAAGCTGACCAGTATTTCATTGAACTAATGGTTACTCATATAGTAGTAGTATTTAAAGATCTGTCCATGTTAATCTGTTTCAACATATAAATATATGAAGGGATCTTGTACCACCTTTGAGAATGAGAAAAATGAATTTCTAGATTAAGCTTTTGTGGACTCTGGTCTACTTCATAAGGTGAAGTAGATGAAATGGACCGGAGTCCATGAAGACATATGCTAGAAATGTCTTTTTCTCAGTTTGTCTCAAAGGTGTTTCAAGATTCATTTACATCTTTTATAGTTGTTTAGAGGTAAATGTTGAAGTACACTCATCACGTCAGTTCCTAAAGAACTAATTTCTTAGTGCCAAACTGAATGTTGAAGTTATTGCAATGCTGGGAATGCAGAACTCAAGCAAATTTGAGGAAGGGGCAATAGAATTCTTATTTGGTGGGGTAAAATCTCTCATTTTGTGTCCTCCAAGCTATGCTGTTTTATAAGACCAAACTGGCTCTGGCTAATACATTTAAAAGAAATACCATGCCCTCAAATAACCTGGACAATGCTGAAAGACAATATCTGCATAGAATGACTGATGATGTGCAGAATCCCAGTTTAGCCTTTGTGTTTATGTGCCTTTACCAGTAAATTAATGCATTACATCATTTCCTACTAAGCCAGACTCCCAAGTGTAAGATATGAATCCTTAAGCTGAATGTGGCACTGATCTAATAATTCCACCTTCAGCACTATATGGTGGGCACCAGCAGGAGTCCATGGAAATGACCATTTTAATTGAAGCATTCTTGTAACAAGCATCTGGGTGCATAAAACAGTAAGAACCAACTCAGCATGTGAGCTAATAAAGTGTTGCACTGAACACTGTGCACAGGATACAACTCATAGGGGACACAACTCTGCTAATGGGACAAAACTATGCATTTTTAAACAATAAATTTTGAAAGACGACAACAAAACAGTAGGTGGCTTTCATTCCCACTATGATTGTTGCTTATTCCTTGCCCCTGGCTACCTGCCACTATATTCCAAATGCTAGATATTATACCTAGAAGAGCTATATAGTCAAGAAACAGGAGCTCTTGAATCCTATAGCACAATTTGAGCTGCTACCCTGCAGCCCCATCAATGTTTTGTCTAAATTGTTATCTGCAGTGGCATATTTGTATGACTGGTGGTAAACAATTCTGATTAATGGGACAGTTTTTGCAGCACACTAGATATTTGAAACTGGAACCATAGCACTACACTACTGTGACTTGCATAATCACTCAGAGACAGCCTTTGTGGGAGGAAGCATTGTGCTCTTACCAATCTTTATCTTCTGCCAGATTGACATATGGGTAAGTTATAGGAGATTATTGCACCTCCTCTGGTGCTTGACTTACTTTTTCCAAATTTGGCTCAAATTCAGAAGTTAGACTGATTTTATCACACAGACTTTTCTCTTAAAATGGCTCCCCATTGCCTCTAGTGCCGAATTCGGGCCCCGTAAGTCGCTTCGGCAGCCATTTTTTCCAAATTGGAAACTTTGCCAAAGAGACTTACAGGGCCTGAATTCAGCACTGAAGGCAATGGGAAACCATTTTGAGAGAAAGGTCAGTGCGATAAAATCAGCCTAACTTCCAAATTTGAGCCAAATTTGGAAGAGGTAAGTCGGAGGCGGTGCGATAAGCTCCATTGTTTCTTGCAAATGGCATCTGCACACATCTGTTATCTGCCTGTAAGACCAGTAGTGGTCCCTGAACATAACACGAGTGCTCTGTTTGAATTGCCATGAGTATAAACTGAACATAACAAAATAATTATTGCAGTAGCAGTTATTTGCTTCAGCATAAAATCAGGGCTATTTTTAGCTCTGGTAAACTATAGCACAATCCTAATTATGTTTATTCAAAAGTAATTTTGAAAGTGAAGAAATCTGACAGGAAGAAAATCAACTCATCTAAAACTGTGCTGGAAGAGAGGTCTGGGTATACCATGGACTGCCACAAAGACAAATACAGTAGAGTCTCGATTATCCGACATAAACTGGACTGGCTGATAGTTGGATAACCAAAAATGTTGGATAATCCAGAAGGTCCAAGAAAAGCCTTGAAATCACTATGAATTGCAAATGTATTGAAGTTTTATTGCAATAACAGTAAAAGTAAATGTAAAGAAATCACTGATCAACATTGTGATGTACAGTATAAACAATTCAGTCCTCTGAAAATTTAAAGAAATCACACAAATTTTTTTTAAAGAAATCATAGCAGTCGCAACGTTGGATAATCCAGAATGTTGGATAACCGAAGGTTGGATAATCGAGACTCTACTGTAAATGGATCTGAGAGCAAATCAAGGCTGAACTTTCTCTAGAACCAAACTGAGGCTAATTGCAATCAACAGATCCCCCCTTTCCCTCCAATAACTAAGGTTTAACTACATTATGCAAAATGTAGATGTTTGAGTATTAGATTAAGACTCCAGGAGATAAGGATTTGAATTCCTACTCAGCTATGGAAGCCCACAGGATGATCTTGGGCAAGTCACATTCTCTCAGTGGCAAACCTCCTCTGAATAATTCTTGCCAAGAAAACCATATGATAAGATTGCCATAAGCTGTAGTTGCTTGAAGGCACATAACAATAACAACAACACAACTGCAGGGATAATATTCCAACTTCTGCAGCCTAACAATTTTTGTCACAAGTTATTTTTATAGTTACAGGATGGGTATAAGTGTATTTTGTACCACATGCTGAAGCCTCAGAGCACCCTAACGTTTATACACAAGTTTCCATAAAAATAGAAGTAAATATTTTAGTAACTTTTGGAAAATGAGAATATAAAGAACTGATTCCCTTCCCAAAAATGCAAACACAACAGTAACTATTTTGGGTCTTTGGGTTGTAACTAATTATTATTTAAAAGCAACATCCCAAATTCTAGAAAAAATTCTTCCCATTTGTTACTTTGTACAAAGCTTCGTGGGGAAGCTTTTCTGTATCTCTCATTTCCACACCATCAGGGCTTTATCACATAGGGTTCTCTCCCACTGCAATGCCATAGCCTGCAAAAATCAGGATGGCATTCTTACCTCCTGCCCCATCGGTCTTGATTTGGAATTAGACCACCTGCTAGTGCCCAAACGTCATTGCACTACTTTTGCCACTTCTGCTCTCCCTCCCATCCCTTCATTCCATTCTATTCCATGGGAAAGCCATGTGGTTACTTGTGAAGGGAAGGGGAGAGCTTTGAGAAGGAGGCCCGGGAGGTGGAAGAAGAGGGAGGAAAGAAGGAAAGAAGGTGTGTGCATATGTGCATGAGAGAAAGAGAGAGAAAAGCATTGCAGCAACAAAACAGGAGGTTGGTTTTCCATTGCTTCACGCTTGCCCATCGGCCATGCAAAATCAGCAAGAAAGCACTATTGAACATTCGTGCTGCAAACCTATATGACAGCAGCACTAGAGGAGGCCATTAAATGAGTTTTCCTATGAGTAAAAAGACTCGCTTTTACTATGGTGTCCCATAGTTCAACCATAAAATGGTGACAATTTCACACGAGGGTGAGGGGATCAAATGTGCAGTTATCACATCCTGTTGCTTTAATAGATGTGTGTGATAAGGGGCCGAATTTCTATACATTTCATACCAGCTTGCTGAGCAGTTAATATGAAAGTGCAAGAATTACAAATGTGTTTCATTTGGTTCATTTTAAAAAATAGCCAAAATCCTGCAATGGACACATAGCTACAATATTGTGTCTATACTCTGTCACCTGATCTATGCCTCCCCCCCCCAACCCAGCTTAACATTTGAATAGCAGTACTAAGCATGGAGTTCTGTGGCACTGGTGAGTAGGGCACTGAAATATGACACATCCAGTCCCTTCATGCCAGCCAGTAGCAGTGTGACGAGGGGTGACTTCCCTACTTCTACTTGTTACACAGTGTCTTGGTGGCAGGAGGGAGTTGGAAACATCATCCATCAATGGCCCACTTGACAGCACCAAAGAACTCCATCCTTTGGTACAGCTGCCTGGGTTTTAAGGTGGTTTTGGGGAACTTTTGCAGTCCTGGTAATGATGCCATGATTGTAAATGTGAATACCAAGCAGTTATAATCTTGTAAAATAGGCTTACATCGGGATTACGTTTCACTTTTTCTGAAAGGTTTAAAAATAATATTTAAAAATATTTTTAAAATATTAATGAAGAACAGAGCTAAACAAAAGAATTACAAAGCAAGAAATAACTGATGCTGTCTTGAAATTAAAAACCAGGAAAGCACCCGGCCCGGATGGTTTCATCCCGGAATACTATAAAATATTTCTACCACAACTAATAACACCTCTATGTGTAATCTGGGAAATTCAAGAACATGGAATTCCCCAAACATGGATAGAAGCTAATATCACTATCATCCCTAAAGAGGGTGAAGACCTATTCAGTCCTAAAAATTACTGTCCAATCTCCTTGTTAAATACCGACTATAAAATATTTGTTACTCTTTTGGCCCAAAGATTAAAATCTGTGTTAGTTAATTGGATACATGAAGATCAATCTGACTTTCTCCCAAATAGATTAATAAAAGATAATATCAGAAACTTATTAAATTTGATTGAATTACATAAAAAATGTGGATAGGAAATTGGCTTTATTGTTTATAGATGCGGAGAAAGTCTTTGATAATATTAATTGGGAGTTTATGAAAAAGATACTAATCAAAATGGAGATTGGACGGAATTTTGAAGGATGGATAGGGAAATTATATGAGAACCAAAAAGCAGCTTTATTAATAAATGGGGAAAAAACTGAGAATTTTACCATACAGAAGGGGGTTAGACAGCGTTGCCCCCTTTCACCACTTCTATTTATTATTACCATGGAAATTCTGAATAACAATATTAGAAATAATAGGATGATAGAGGGAGTGAAGGTAAAGAATATGGAATATAAACTACGTGCATACACAGATGGTTTGATGCTGTCTATTGCTAACCCAAACGAGTGTATTGATGAGTTGCTGAAATTGCTAAAAGAATATGGGAAAATATCGGGTTTTTTAGTAAATAAAAAAGAACAACAATGTTTTAATGAATTTAAATGAGAAAGAGAGAATAGCTCTAAAGAAAGAACCAATTTTCAAGTAAAGACAAAAACTAAATATTTGGGAAAAAATATATCTGTTAAAAATTCAAATCTGTACAGGGATAATTATGAAAAACTATGGCATGAAATCAAAAAAGATTTAAGAAGATGGGAAAAGCTAAATTTATCATGGTTGGCGAAAATAGCAGCAATTAAAATGAATCTGCTGCCTAAAATTCTGTATCTATTTTAGAATATTCCGATAATTGTTAATGACTCTCCCTTCAATGGGATAATGACATTAAGAAATTTCTGTGGTTGGGGAAAAAACCCAGAGTAAGACTCAAGGTTCTACAAGATGATGTTAAAAGAGGAGGTTTAAATCTACCTAACTTTAAGATTTCTTATTATGCCTGCATAATGGAGTGGATTTTAGAATGTATTAAACTAAAGAATACCAGGTTACTGACATTAGAAGGACCAGATTTATGTTATGGATGGCACGGTTATTTGTTTTGTAACAAGTTGAAGATTAATAAGGATTAATAATAAGATTAATAATAAGTCCTATTATTAATAAGATTAATAATAAGTCCTATTCAACATCTTTATTAATGACTTGGATGACAGAATTCGGGGCATACTTATCAAATTTGCAGATGACACCAAATTAGGAGGAGTAGCTAATACTCCAGAGGACAGGATCAAAACTCAAAATGACTTGAATAGACTAGAAAGCTGGGTCAATGCTAACAAAATGAAATTCAACACAGAGATATGTAAGGTACTGCACTTAGGGTGGAAAAATGAAAAGCACAGATATAGGATGGGGGACATCTGGCTGAATGAAACTACCACTGTAGTTTACCTTTCGTAACCCGGAAATCTTCGTTTCCCAGGGGACCGCTTTAGTGGACGGACCGCGCGGCAAATTTAAAGGGGCCGCGCGGTTTTTCGTCTTCATATCCCGGGGTTTCTTTCGGATCCCGGGGGCTTTTTGGTGGCCCCAGCGGTTTTGGCTCCCGGGGATTTCGTTCCCCGGGGGCTTCGTATCCCGGGGGACCACTGTACGTGTGAAAGGGATCTAGGAGTCCAAGCAGACCATAAGTTGAACATGAGTAAACAGTGCAATGCAGAAGCTAAAAAGGCCAATGCTATTTTAGGCTGCATCAAAAGAAGTATAGCGTCTAGTTCAAGAGAAGTAATAGTGCCACTCTATTCTGCTTTGGTAAGGCTCCATCTGGAATACTGTGTCCAGTTCTGGGCACCACAATTCAAAAAAGATGTGGAGAAACTGGAGCATGTCCAAAGGAGGGCAACTATGAGGACCGCCTTAGGGAACTGGGGATGTTTAGCCTGGAGAAGAGAAGGTTAAGAGATGATATGATAGCCCTGTTTAATATTTGAAGGGATGTCATATTGAGAAGGGAGTAAGCTTGTTTTCTTCTGCTCTGGAGACTGGAACATGGAACAATGGATGCAAATTGCAGTAAAAGAGATTCCACCTTAACATTAGGAGGAACTTCCTGACAGTAAGGGCTGTTCAACAGTAAACGCACTCCCTTGGAGTGTAGTGAAGTCTCCTGCCTTAGAGGTCTTTAAGCAGAGGCTGGATGGCCATCTGTCAGGGATGCTTTGATTTGGAGTTCCTGCATGGCAGGGGGTTGGACTGGATGGCCCTTGTGGTCTCTTCCAACTTTATAATTCTATGATTCTAGCATAGTCATGACTTTTCATTTATATCCTTTGAAGATGGCTAATTTACGCTGAATGCACTTGAATTGTTTATTTTTGCTGGCTTGTATTTGTGTTTTTAAAGTGTTTTAAAATCCTTGATAAAGAATATTAAAAAAAAATAACGAAATTGTTTCCCAGTTTCTTAAATATGGTTAATAAGGCCAACACCAACATAGTCCTTTCTTCTTTTTTAAAACACATGTTTTGGAAATAGAGTAAGTTACTAACAGTTTCTATCAACTTCTGGCATGAAATCCAACAGAACCTTAGTGGATATTAAATGTGTTTTTTCCCTGTAGTTTTGCAGCAATTCTTTTCTGTAGGGAACATTTTCATAAATAAAAATCTCCCCCCATAATTACCAAGAAAAGTAATTCTTTATTAATATCTTTTCCTTTCAAATTGTCTAAAGCAAAACTAATATTTAACATGCCATTGTAAAATGAGTGGGAAGATTTTAATATAGCTATTCCTCTTTTGAGGGAAATAAGTTCAAATGATTAAAAAAGTTTTCCCCATTTCTTAAAAGTCTTTAAAGTCAACCATTCACTCTAGTTGCTCTTCATTATATCAATGCTCTCTCTCTCTCTCTCTCTCTCTCTCATCTCCTTAAAATCAACATGTTTGCAATAACAGCACCATCTGCTGACAGTCATTTCTCTAGAGAACTTAATTCTACATGGCTGACACTGCATATACTGAATCAATTAAAGGATAATGAAGGTTTAGTATAATAAAACAAATCAGTGTAGTCTACATTGCCCTATAATCTGATATGTGTTAACCTGGATTTATTTTTAAAAGACTGTTTTTCCCCACAAAAGTGGCAAGAGTTATGCCACTTGGCTAATATTTTATTGTGCCAGTATTGCTCTCTTCATATAACTAGAACCCAGAATTCAAGGACATAGCCATGTTAATCTGGATCAGTATGCAAAGGGATTTTGTAGCACATTTGAGACTATCTGCTTTATCACACTAGGAAGTAAACAGGATTTAAACAAGAGTTAAATGAGAGTTAAAGAGGAAATGCCCTATCTTTATCACAGGACATTTCCTGTTTAACTCTTGTTTAACTCTCGTTTAAATCCTTTTTACCCCCTAGTGTGATAAAGCAGATTGATAGAGTAAACTTTTCTGGACTAAGTAGCTGAATAGACCGGTGTTATACGCCAGTCTTGGGGCAGAGTGGGGATGTGGCATCTGCACTATGTGCACCTCGAAGCTGCCCTGACTCCAGCATCATTCTGTGTGCCTCTCCAGATGGTGAGCATCATCATGGCACTTTGGTGCTGCATCCAGATGATGCACAGCAAAAGGAGCACCAGAAAGTGCTGCCACCATGGCAAAGGTGCCTTTTCCTCTGGTGCGAAATGGAGCTGTATTTTGCCATTCCTTTTAGTGCTGGGAAAAGGCCGGATTGGGGCTGCAGTGTGTAGTTGTCACAGCCCCAATCCGTCACTGAAAGGGGTGGTGGCAGGCTGCTACAAAGGGGCAGTCTGTTTAACCCCTAAGTCTACTTCATCAAATGCATGAAGTGCCCAGGGACAAGCATTTATTCCTATGATGGAGCATGTTGTATGTGTATAGAAATGCAAAACTTGTGGGTATGATGATGAGGTGACAAGTTCAGTTTTAACAATGTTCACTGGGGGAGGAAGCAGGAGAAAAGATATTACCTAAAGCCAAATTGAGTAGATAGCCATATGAATGATGAAGGAGTTTATTGAAAGGTATTGTGATGGTGCCTGGGAACCAGAAAGGAGATGTGATAAAATGGGCAAGAGAGTGCCCATGAGGCTGGGATTTTAACAAGTGTTATAATATGCTTAGTGTGCCAGAAAACCATTGCCTCTGTTTAACCTACTATTGATTGATTTGTGCATATAGTTCATTTCTGCTGTTTCTCTTTCCAATCTTTCTTTTTGTTCTTGTTCAAGGGCTTTTGTTCTGTGGTCTGAGATGGAATATCATGGAAGAATGAAGTGTTCTGCAAATACCTTTTGTGTATTCCCCATTCTAATGTCTGATTTATATTTCAAAGGTAACACAAGATCCCTTTGCATACAGAACACAGAATGTCATCTTTAAAAAAACATAAATATTTACCCCTTACTTTCCCCAAAGTACATTGCCAGCATTGCTAATTAATGAACAGAACAGTATGCAATTAATACATTACAGGTATCTTACTTTCAGTTACTTTGCTATTATTATCTTTAAAATACACTGAAAAATTAAACAATAGCCTCGATCCTCTAAATTAGCTTCCTCGAACCAAAATTTTGATGTAACTAGGAAGTAATACTGACAGGTGATATGTATCTACCCCAAAATTTGAGATCTTCAGTGACAGGGCTGTTGTGCGTTCCACACCTCTGAGAGGCCACAGCAATGACAATTCCATTGTGGGATTTCCTCTCAAGATAAATCAGGCTGGATCCATCCTTTCTGAGTTGCCGCGCAGGTCAGGCCCCCCCAATAAATACAGAAACCTGGTTGGAGGAAAAAAGGCCACAACTTTATTAACTGTTCCACACATGCAGAACAACACAAACCATAGGGTTGGCCCAAAGCATAAGGTCTGGATCTGGCCATCAGCAACACCCTGGTTGGTTGATGTACGCTTGGTAGCAGGGGCAAACATCGGGATGACGTAGGTGCCAAGCTCCGCCCTGTTGCGCAGTTAGGCAACTGCGCTGCTTCACATCGAATTGCGAGACATCCTAGTCACCGGGTATTAATAGACTGTGGCCCCCGCAATGGCCACAGCGAACTGCTCCTTACCCGGGTCATGAGGACCCCCGATCCAGTGCCAGCGGGCCCTGGAAACCCCTACCCCAGATCCAGGCCTATGCTGCCGCCACACAGGCAGGTCTGAAAGAGTGCCTGCCGCCAACCCTAAGAACCGAAAAAAAAAAAAAACCCTCCACAAATAACATTAATAGCATCGGCCTGATCCATCCTTTCTGAGTTACTGGCAAGACGACACTGTTTTTGTATAGCCTTTGATTCCCTAAAACCACAGTATCAAACTATTGTGATTTGTTTGAAATGAGTTTTAGAAACCTAGTCCAGGTGAACCAAGAAAGGATAAACAAATACTTAATAGATGAATATTGCATAAATATACTCAAAATAGAATAACTTGTTTTCCTCAAAAATAAGATGCTTAAAATCATGTTATTTCTTGTAACATGTTTTCCCCACACTTCTTGTTCTTGCTACTGCTACAGATGTTATTGTATGGGTTCAAACTGACTTTATGGGAATGTGATCATGGAGGTTTTCTGGCAAGATTTATTTAGAAGAGATTTGCCACTGTCTTCCCCTTAGTTTGACAGAATGTTGGTTTCCATGGATGAGTGGAGATTTGAACTCTGGCCTCCCAAGAGTCAAACTACACTGGCACTTTCCAGACATTGCATATAATCACAGAATTATGTAGAAAATCATAGACTCATAGAGTTGGAAGAGACCCTAAGGGCCATCCAGTCCAAACCCTGCCATGCAGAAACACACAATCAAAGCACCCCTGGCAGATGTCCATCAAGCCTGTGTTTAAAACCTCCAAAGAAGAAGACTTCACCATTCTCTGAGGCAGTGTGTTCCACTGTCAAACAACTCTTACCCTAAGGAAGTTCTTCTTCCTAATAGAACCCCTTTTCCTTGAATCCATTGCTCTGTGTCATAGTCTCTGAAGCAGCAGAAAAGAAGTTTCCTCCATCTCAATACAACTTCCCTTCAAATATTTAAACATGGGTATCATGTCATCCCTTAATCCTTTCTTTTCCAGGCTAAACATACCCAGGGCCCTTAGCCGCTTCTCATAGGGCATGGCTTCCAGAGCTTTCCCCATTTTGGTCGACTGTCTCTGGATACATTCTAGCTTGTCCATATCCTTCTTGAATTGCAGTGACCAGAAGTGGGCATAACATCCCAAGTAAGGTCTGACTAAAGCAGAATAGAGTGGTACTATTACTTCGTTCAATCAAGACATCATACTCCTATTGATGCAGCCTAAAATTGCATTTGCTTTCCTAGCTGCTGCATCACATTGCTGACTCATGTTCAGCCAGTGGTTCACTGAAATACTTAAATCTGTTTTGCATGTAAAGATCCATTTTACATGAAGCCAGGAGCCACCCTTCCTACATTTGTGTATTTCATTTTTACTGACAAAGTGTATTTTCTTTCTGTTGAAATTAATTTTTTTAGTTTTGACCCAGCTTTCTAATCTATTAAGATCATTTTGAATTCTGAACCTGTCCTCTGGGATATTAGCTACCCCTCCTAATTTAGTGTCATCTGCAAATTGGAAAAGGATGCTCTCCACATTCTTTATACTACATTCTAATCTGATAGAGGATCCACCAACAATATGAAATCTCTTCCTGATTAATTATCCTGTTCTGAAGTTTAAACACACTTGGCTCCTTTTGTTCATAATTTTTGCTTCTGTGATTCTCATAATTCATGTCTAAATCCTTCCACATCTGATGCAAACTACAGTATGAAAAACTGATTGCCATCTTCTAAAGTGCGCAGCATTTCTATTATTCATCCTGAGACCAGGATATAAACAGAACCCCATTGTTTGAACCAAGGCTTGAGTCTTGAAAGTGTTGGCTCATTTAAATCAATTCAATATTACATTTATCAAAGTTTTCTCACTGCAATTCATAAATTGTTCCTAGTGTTTCTTCTTATTTCCTCTTTCTTTTGCAGATATAATTGTAACACTGCTTGGCAGTAGGCTTTTTTATGCTGAAGAATTTGAACAAAAAAAAAAAAAGAGCATAAAATATCAACTTCCAGTCAGATCAAAGTTTGTTGTTGTTAAATGCTCTTGAGTCAGTCCCAACTCATGGCAACCCTGTGATGAAGCATCTCCAATTCCTACTGTCCTCCGCTACTCTGCGTAGTTCCTGCAAATCCATGATCTCTCTGATTGTGTCTATCCATCTGGTGTGCCAACTTCCTCTCTTTCTGCTACCTGCTACCTTTCCTAGCATTATTGTCTCTTCTAATGAGTCATGCCTCCTCATCTTGTAGCCAATGGGGTCACTGGGCATGCTAGGTGTGTTTGTGAGGGCCAGCGAGCCAGCTGGCTCCAGGCTCTGTTGGGCAGGTGAGTGCTCCCCTTGTGGTTTTGTTGCTGGCCTGGCTCTCTGCACAGTCGGGGGAAGCTGGGCTGGTAATGAAACCATGAGGGGCATTGCCATTGCCCCCAGCGCCCCTCCCCTTGGACCCCTCCACACACTGGGTGTTGGAGGTCTTTATGCAGAGGCTGGATGGCCATCTGTCGGGGATGCTTTGATTTGGAGTTCCTGCATGGCAGGGGGTTGGACTGGATGGCCCTTGTGGTCTCTTCCAACTCTATGATTCTATGATTATATGACTAAGCCTGGTGATGCCATTGAATGTGGCCAAATGACCCAGAGATTTTCTGTGGGGCTTTCAGGCTATGTGGCCATATTCTAGAAGAGAACATGGCCACATAGCCCAAAACCCCCACAAAAAACTAGGGATGCCGGCCATGAAAGCCTTCCACTCCAGACCTAGAGATTCCTAAACAGGTGTTCTCTCAGGTTGAGTGTACTTTTTAAACTGAGGTATACCTATACCACTTTTTCAAGCTGGGAGATATCCCATTTTTGGAGAATGATGGAGTATAAATCCAATAGATAGATAAAGAGATAGAAGCTTTGTTTATTGCACTGTTTACTCCCTGCTGCAACTAGGCAATAGAAGTCTGTGCTTCTGCAGCCATTCTTCACCATTTAATGCTGGTGTTGGTTAAAACCAGCTAGGCAGAGGACAAGGAGGAAAGGGGGATAGACAACTGTAAAAAAAACTTTGTAAAAGGGAGCTTCTTTGTCAGAGGACTTTTCAACTGAGGCATGGTTGGTTGTATTGGATCCCAAAATCCTAGTGCCTCACTCTTCCCTGATGGTAGCACTATATGTTCTTTCTACTATTTCTATTCACATTTTTTTCCTCTACGATATCTTGGGAATTAAACAGAGATGCTACATTTTTCTTTTTAAAGTCACTTTAGAAACAAGGTTCATTCCACAAACCCCTCCAGAATTTCTCTTGTTTCATTATGTTGTAGTTTGACTTTAGGGCAGCCATTTTTAAATTGGTTGCTGCCCCCATGGACATAATTTGTGAAGAAATGGGTTTGTGATATGCTCAATCTTAGTAGATGTAAGTAGATTGTATTTGAACATTCGCATGTGCTATTACTGTAACCTCGACAGCTTCTCCACAGCAGTATACTTTCATGCCCTCCTCTTTTTGTTCTAATACAAAAAAAGGATAGGGAGGAGAAATAGTGAGAGGATTATCTTCTCATTTAAACAAAGGGGGGAAATCTAATGACTCATAGAGAAAATGATAGAGAGGCAATATGTTCCTAGGTCTATAATAAAGCTCAATCTGTGGTAATGACATCTCCTGCTGACTTTAGAGAACTAAAAGTTGATAACTTCTAGTTTGAGCTTTCATGACCTTTTGTTTAAACAAAATAGAATGTGGTTTTCCAAATTCACATGGCTTGGATTGCATGTGTGTTATTGTCATGGAAACACACACTGGTGTATTTCACAGATCTAGAGGTTGCATTGATGAAACAATATGCATGGTTTCTCTAACATGTGTGATCCTAGCAGCTCTTTCTGGGCTGGTTTGATGCTGAAACTCAAATATATTAGGCCTCACCAATACTACATACAAGTGGCACCAATATTCAGGCCCCAATCACTGATACGTGGTCACCAGTGGCATCTCTAGGGGTGCATGAGGATGGGTGCAGATTACATTGCGTGACACCCTGGAACAGGGATGACCCCAGTCGCCCCCCCCCCACCTTGGTACCATCACCTTGTTCTCTTCATGAGAACAGTATCATGAGAAGCCCCCACCCACCCACACCCCCACTGCTGTCATCTTGTAGCAGCACACAGCAGTGAGGGACTGTGCCCTTCCCCCCCTCCATAATGCACCACTCTACACATGAGTAGAATATTGTGCATCAGGGAGGCCGGGCATGCTCCTTTCTTGTTATGTGGCACTCTCTCATGGGTAGGATGTCACATGGCAGGGAGGGAGGGAGGGAGGGTATGGTTTCTCCCTGCCACATGCTGCTCTACACATGAGCAAAATAGTGTACAGCAGGGAGGGAGCATGCCCAGCCCCTTCCCTCTGCCATGCACTCTTCTACTCACATGTAGAGCAGCAGATGGCAGTGAGATGGGTGGTGTCCTTTTAGCCCCAGCTGGCAATGCCATTGGTCATCACTTCTTTATTTTCTCATTATTTTAAAAAACCTAGACCATTTTTGCCTCTATAAAAATTGGGCTTTTCTTGGGGCTACACCTTAAACAGAAATCTTTGGAGTTGTATAAGACACTCTCCAAAGAATTAGACCATTAAGCAAAGAGCCACTATGCATTCCCCACTGGTTTAGAACACTGCCTTGCACAATCTTGCATACATGTTCAGTCCCCTAAGCATTTGAACTAAGGGCACAGAATTTGTTATATCTCATAAAACAGTGGAATATAATATAGAACAAACAGATGTTCAATAGGAGCTCCCATCACAAGTCTCTAAAGAGACATTTACAGTATTTCTGTCACTTCATTTTCCATGGGGAAAAAAATTCCCACAAGGAACTAAACTCTTCCTGTGTTGCCATCCTCTCCCAGTATTTCTAGTTCTATGTTGAATTATAGAGCATACAATCCAACAAGTAACATAAGAAGTATCTTATATGTGTCCAACAGCATTGCAAGGAAGTTGTACAACTCCTAGTGAGCTATACTATTAACTTATGTAAATGGACAATATTCTGGGTGGAATCAAATGTAGGAGGAATCAGAGTATTTCCATTACTATTAAGGCTACTAGCTGTTATGAAGCTAACTTTGCATTGGAAGGAAATCTCCCCAAACAGAGATTCTTTATACCCAAAATAAATAGTCACTTTAAAAAACCCTACAACCTCAGGTTTGCAGCAGTGGACATTTAGTGCCTTCTCCAAATCTTATTCTCATTTACCTGGGAGTAAGGCCACACTGAACCCAGTGAGATTTATCTCTGAGTATAGCATTGTTCTGTAAATATTCAGATATTTATATTTGGGAGAAAGAATAAAAGACCTAGGCAGTGAACAAGACATCTCAGTATAAGAATGAAACACAAGGAATGAGATATTATCCTTTTTCAAATGAAACTTGTTTTCCAAGTTTTGCTTAAAAATATTTAATCAACAGCCCATAAAAACAACAAACCACATTGTTCAGGAAATAACTGGGAAGAGTAAAGGTTGATATGAATAAAATGCATGTATATGGCAGTATTTTAATATTCTACACTTTTTTCTTCAGTGAGTATATCAATAGGAGCTGTACTTTAAACTCTTTTAAAACTGCTGGGATAATATAGCATATTAGACATGGTTTACTATCTCCTGATGATAGGAAGAAAGACCAGATCTGCTGTTACTTCACTGCAATGTTAACAGTAACATTTCCATTGGTGGCCAGTCACACTAACCTTTTATATGGAAAAACCATTTCAGTTTCTTTTCAAATCAAAGGGTAAATAACTGAGAGGCTGAGTAAAGCTGGTGTTGCTATTCTTGCAAGAATGCGGAGGCAAGCTTTGAAGCAAGAAGTGGAGTGGGAAACCTTTAGCCCTCCAAATATTGGGTGATATAAAGAAAATGGTACAAAACGGAATAAGAACACCTTTGCACCATTCTTTTACCTTAGCAACATTCTTTAAAATTCTCCTTGTATTTCGGACTACAGCTTTTATTATTTGGCTTTGTCAGCTGACACTTATTGGAACTGAAGTCTAAATCATCCCCCCTCCCCTTTTAATTTATCCTCATCATTGTTAAAAACAGGTGAACAACCTCATTGTAGAGGTGTATGCCAAGAATACATAACAATAGAGGAGAGAAAATTGTAAAAGAGTCTGGTTGCCTTTCACACTTTTATATGTTTATCTACTGAAATATAGTTTCATTTTTTTTCTTTTCAGTGCAGAGATCTTGTAACATTGTTTGAGCAAAAAAGAGTGAGAAACGTTTCTTCCTGAAACATTTATCATTTTTAGCTGCATACCCATGGTTGTTTTTATAAGCTAGAAGAAGTAAAATCTGAGTGTTTATTAAGTACAAATAAAAAACTCTATTTCCAGAAACAGCAAAATAAAGCATATACTGATTCTATTTTCTTGAGAAGCTTGAGATTATGAAAATGTGTCAGCAATTTTTCTTAGTTGTCCTATTTAACATTGCAAGAATGGAAGAGACCAACTCTATGATTCTACGGGGATGGGATTCTTGGGACATTTTAACTGCAATTGTTTTTAATCTGTTGTACCCCGCCCCGATTGTTTCAGCAGAGGGGCGGGTAAGAAATAAAAGTTATTATTTATTATTATTGTTATTACAAAGGCCATCCAGTCCAACCCTCTGCCATGCAGGAATGTTGTTGTTGTTGTTGTTAACCTTTATTTATATAGTGCTGTAAACTTACACAGTGCTGTACATACAATCTTATAATTAGACGGTTCCCTGCCCTCAGGCTTACAAATCTACACAATCAAAGCACCATCTAGCCTCTGTTTAAAAAACCCCAAAGACAGAGTCTCCACCACACACCAAGGGAGTGTTTTTAATTGTCAAACAGCTCTTACTGCCAGGAAATTCTTCCTACTGTTGAGGTGGAATCTCTTTTTCCTGTAGCTTGCATCCAATTTTCCAGGTCCTATTTTCTGGAGCAGCAGAAAACAAGCTTGCTCCATCCTTGATGTGACGTCCCTTCAAATACTTAAACAGGGTTATCATACTGACTCTTAACTGTCTCTTCTCCAGGCTAAACACACCCAGCTCCCCAAGTCTCTCCTCATAGGGCATATTTCCCAGACCCTTCACCGTTTTGGTTGCCCTCCTCTGCACACTTCCAGGTTCTCAACATCCTTTTTGAATTGTGGTGCCCAAAACCTGACACAGTATTTCAGCGAGGCCTGACCAAAGCAGAACAGAGTCATCTGCAGAGGTCATGGGGGAATCTTTTCTCACCCCCCCACCCTTTAACAAAATATTTTGTGATCCACAGGGGCCCTGTGAGCTACAAAAACAACAGGGAACCACAGGGCACACTTTGCCCACCCAAATTCCAGAATATTGCATCTCTAACAGGGAAACAGGGAAAGAGATTAGAGGTGACTAGTGGAGAAAACTCTTGGCCATGATCTTCCTCCTCTTTAATTTCTTCCCCAGTTCCCCCCTCAGACAGATTAATCACAATGTGTCTGTGTGTCTGTGTGTATTGCATAAAGGAAGGAGGGGTGCATCTTCCATCCCCATCTCTGTACTTTCAGTCCCTACATTTTCTTTGCTACCTCCCTGGGTGGCATCCCTCCCAACATTTCACAGAAGCAAACCAGAACACCTGTGGCAAAGCAATATCAGAGTGTGGTCAAGATGACAAATGGAAGAACCTTTTCAAGTTAGTAATGAGAAAGTACACACAAGCTAGGGGATGTTCCAGTAATTTTCTTTCTCTTAACCTATTAGGAAGAGCAAGACTCTGCCTCCTTCCTGTCCTCTCCCATGCACTGATTTAATTGAATGCAAACTCTTTTTGCACAGCAGACTCACTTTGCAGCAACTGTAGCTAGCTGAGGGCAAAGAAAGTAGGAGAAAGAGAGAGAAACCGAAGACTTTATTACACGGGGGCCTATGTGCTTCTATCCCGAAATGCCATTGCGGAGAAGCAAGTCCATTTGAGAATGGTTATCATACACAAGCACAACAAGAATTTAAATCCACATTAAAGTGGGTCCAATTTGAATTGTTTCATCAAATGGGGGTGGACAAATCTCCATTGCCACCCCCCCCCCAAAATACCTTTTCTGTGCATGCTCCAGCTGTCATTTCCACAGGAGGGAAGGGTGGCTGTCTTGGGTTGAGCAAGAAAACCCCAGGGCCATGACATCAGGGAGCCTTGCCAGAGCACCCCATTCCTCTGGTTGCCACCGTCTCCTCCTCCTCATCCCTCTGAGGGTGATACCTCAGCCAAGGCTGCACTGGAGGACCAGCAGTGCCTGGTGAGGGCCTCCTCTGGGCTATTCTGGTGCTGCATTTCTCTTGGTAGCGAGGGCCCCTTGGCAGTGCAGGGGCCTTGGGGCAGAGGGTCGGTCCTGCCATGGAGGCTCTGCTTGCCATGGCTGCTTGCCTGAAGGAGCTGGTGAGGCTGTGGGACCAGAGGCGGGTGGCGATGTTATCGGTGGCCAGGAGACTCTTGCTGGCCCTGGGCAGGGGACACTTCTGATCATCTGCACCCTCTTGGAGGCCCTTTCCCCCACAAAAACAGTCACATAAAAAGTCAACCCCCCCCCCCAAAAGTCACAACAGTCACATTCAGCTGCAGGAATGGGAGGAGGAGGAGGTAGTGGAGGATCAAGGAAATCAAAGGGAATCCAGGGGTGATCCACAAAAAGATTGCACACCTTGCCCAGTGCAAATTGACTGTACATTCATATTGCAATATGCTTTTTAATTTTGGTAAATCAGCAAATTTACCCATTTCTAGGACTGGGTGTCATTGTGTTTGGAATGGCCCTGGATTCCTTTTGATGTCATATGATAAACTCATATGGAAGAGCGTGAAACCCTATGATTGACTTTGGATTGCATTCAATGATGATCTCATGTGAAGGAACGTGAAACCCCATGACTGACTCAGCATTCACTCTGGGATAACTTTCCAATTTTGCCCGTCTGATAACGTCCTTGGACATCTTAAAAGCAGCTGAAAAGGGTGTGTGTGTGACAGAAAGTCAATCAGTACTGTCCCTAGCAGATCAGAACAGTTGCAGAGAATGGAGTGGTACTCCCATTGCCTCCTGGACTCTACTTCTGCTCTCTATTCCCCCAAGGGCATGGAATTGGTAGGACGTCTCAAGGGGGCTGCCCAAATATTGTCTTGTGTGTCTACAGCTGTTGGCACTGCAAGCAATCACCTATTGAAAAGGCTTGTGCTTGGTCCCTAAGGCTGTGTTGCTCTGAGGATATTATTATTAAATCTGTTTTGTGTGGACACATGCACCTCCACTATTGTACACTCATGACCTTAAAATTCCTTTGTTGTTTATTCCTCTGTGCAGCACACATATTTCATGAAGTAAGCATGACAACACTCCCTGCAGTATTTAACTGCTATTCATGCTTGAAAGAACAAATTTACTGGAAGCTGAATATGACATTGCTGTGCAGCATAAGGAACTTGGAATGAAACAGCAAGCCATCCTGCTAACATGTATTCCTAAATTGTGGGACGGGACTTCATTTTGTTATCATTCCACACAATATGTGGAAGGTAGAGTCAACAAGATGAGCTTCCCAAATATTGGCTGCCCTTGTTAGCCAAGCTAAAATATCTTAATGCCAGGACTCTGACTGTGTTCTTGAATATAAACCTCCTCCACATCTAAGAAGAGGAAGTGTTCAGTGACATTTCTTCCTCATCTTTGGAACATGACAACCCCTTTCAAACTTGAAGTAGAAACTGTGTGGTTGTGGGAGAGGGTAGCATTTTCTGCTACAGTTACAAACTGTCATTAAAATGCATGGACACAGATGTGCATAGCTGTTCAATATTGTGTAATTATTCAGAGAAATGCATGTTGGTTTGTAAAAAGTTAAAATGGGATCCAAAGATCGAAGAATCCAAAGTACCAGGAAATTAGCTGTGTGAGACCAAGGAGGCTTTATGTAGATTTGTTTTGGTTTTTGTTGTTGTTATTGTTGTTGTTGAACATGAATCTTGTATGCCATATAGGGACATACCTCTGAACTTGATGCGAGTTTCACAAGCATCCTGTGAAATGTCACTGGATGGTTGCAGTTTACACAAAATTGTATTCAAAATTGGAACTCATTAGAGGATATGTGTACTCATGAAGCACATGTAGCATTTAACACTGCATGTGTTTAATATTGATTTCAGTAATTTTGTATGGAGTTCAGTAATATCTAGGTGTAGCTTTTATTGGATTGACTATGTTTGCATGGGCAGAAATAAGACAAATCAGAATTTGGCATGTCAAAGTTATTCAGCAATTTGGTGCTAAAAGGCATTTAACAAATAGCCTGTAATAACTCCATTTCCATTAAATACTATTGTTAACACTACTTTTGTAAGTTGTCATGGGTATATGTTGAATGTCACCACTGAAATACATGTATAGGAAAATTCATAAGAGCATAGAAAAAGTCACAGTAGATCAAATCTTACACTGGGACAGTTCCTTTTTTAAAGATTACAGTTCCTAGATTTTCTTGCTCACATGGTTATGGCCATCCCACACTGACCAGTTAGATGCATACGGTAAGCCCATGAATATATGAGGCATACAGTACCCTCCCACTTGTATTACAGAGCAATTGGTATTCTGAAACATGGTCTCTCAGAAAATAGAGGTACTGAGTTGCCTTCAGAGTATATGATAAACCTTTCTTCTGTGAACTTGTATAATCTTACTTTAAAACTGTCCAAGTAGGTGGCCACCACTATATCTTCTGGCAAAAGAGGGAAAAAATCTTCTTATCATTTTCTTCATACCTTTATCATGTTTCCTGCAGAGCCCGTAAAGTTATTTTTAACAAATAATTAGCTATAGTTATAGGTTTAAAGCAAAAAGTAGTTAGTTACTGCTATAGCTTCCATTTTTTTAAAAAAGAATTCTAACCTTTTTCTTTATACAAACTAACTGATAGTTACTTCTAGTTACTTTTCAAAGCACCAGAATATTACATACTTCTGGCCTTTGGTACAAAGCACTCCAAAATAAGGGGACAATACATATCCTGAAATGAAAATAATTAAATTGCAAAAGGGCAAAGTTATCTTTAGTGGTGGTGCAGTGGTTAAATGCCTGTACTGCAGCCACTCACTCACAAACCATAAGGTTGTGGGTTTAATACCAGCTCAGGCTAGACTCAGGTTTGCATCCTTCTGAGGTTGCTAAAATGAGTACCCAGCTTGTTGGGGGCAATTAGCTTACACATTGTAAACCAATTAGGGAGTGCTTAAACGCAATGACAAGTGGTATAAAAATGTACTTGCTATTGCTATTGCTATCTATTTCTTTATCTTAGTTATGGTCTAATTATTGCAAAAATGGGTAATTTTAGCAAATGGCAAATTAATCCTAAACTCTCCCAAGAAGCCAAATGACCAAACAAAGGCAATTATATTTTGGACATAGCATAAGACAACACAACTCATTATAAAAAAACAACAATGATGTTGGGCAGAGTGGGATTCAATAGGAAAATAGGAAGACTTCATTTCAAGTGGATAGAATCAATTGAGTAAGCCCTGAGCCTGCACGACCTGAGCAGGGCTGTTGAGAACAGGGTGTCTTGGAGGTCTCTCATCCATAGTGTCACTATAGCTTGAAGCCAACTTGAATACAATTAGCAACAGCAAAAATATATTTTAAAACCCCACTTCATATTGAACACCATCCCCTTTATTTCTAGCTGTTTTAGGGCCTGTAGGAAATGCTTACAGCCCTGCTTGTTTTTAAGTACAATGCTGAAGAGACAAAATAGAAATTAAAGAGTAATTTCAGTTCACAGCAGATGCTTATGAGGGCGGTTGGTGAGACAGAATATGCTGAGTGAAAAGATAAACTCACCTGTGAAGGCTATAATTTCCACCCTTTGAAGTGAAGAGTGGAATTGATTTTTTTGAAACTTCATTTCCAGCCTGCAAAATGCTCTTTTCTGAAACAGATAACCTGGCTCCTGACTCCCTTTGAGGAATTGATTCTGCATATTCACTGAAGGATTGGGAGAAATACAAGAACTTGGCCTTATATAAAGGCCCCTTATGAGGGGGACTGTTGAATGGCTAATGAACCAAAATGACTGGATTAGATAACAAAATTCAAGTTGATTTGTATTTTGGTTCCCCTCTCCTCCAAATGACTATAAGATAGCAACCTCTGAAATATCTTATTTGCAACCTTACACTTTCTTTTGTCCTACAAAATGCTAGGGGAAACATTAATTATGGGCATGGGATTACTTTCACTTTGTTAATTCAAACAGTTAAGACATGGGGCTGCTTGTTTCTTTTTCCTCCTCTTGGAAGAGGAGGAAAGGAAAGCATCCCTGTGACAACATAATAAATTTGATTAGTTCATTATGTAATTGGCCCACACCATCAAGGCATTTTAAAAGTCTTCTGAAACTCAGTAGCAAGATTGTTAACTGGGGTTCGGTACAGGGAGTGAACAACTCCTTTGTTGCAACAGCTCCACTGGCTGCTGGTCCAATTCCAGGCACAGTTCAAAATGCTAGTTATGGTCTGTGAAGCCCTATATGGCTTGGGTCCAGGCTATCTTGATGACCATACCTTGCTTAAAGCTGTTTAAGCTCTAGTGAAAACAGTGAAAGGCTGTTTTCTCTGTCCCACTAGCTTCTCAGGTTTGCTTGATAGGAACAAGAGAAAGGTGGCTGCTCCCAGAATTTGGAACTCCCATCCTAGAGATGTGAGGATGACTCACAGCCTCAACCGGTAACAGCCAGCATGGGAGCGGAGTGGGTTGTGGCATCCACATGTTGCACGCCCTGACCTTGCCCCATGCCAGTGATGCTGTGCACCCCCTGCATGGCAGGCGACATCATGACACTCCTCTAGTGCTGCGTCCAGATGATGCAGTGCCAAAAGAATGCCAAAACACTGCAGCAATGGCAGCTATAGCACCCTTTCCATGGTCCAAAAAGGAGCCACTTTTTGTGTCTCCTTTTTGTGCCACAGAAAGACAAGATAAGGCCTATGGCATGCGGTTGCCGCAGCCCTGATCTGGTGAAGACAGAGGCGGCTTCAGGCTGCCCCTTAGGGGTGGTCTGTTCAGCCCCATATTCTCCTTCCACCAGGCTTTTAAGAACTGATTGTGATGGCCTTTTTATCATGTATGGTATTGTGCTATTGATTTTAAAAATATTGTCGTGATGCATTTTAACTTGTTTTAACTGTAATCCTTACTGGTTTTAATGACTGGAAAGCTACCTTGAGTATCATTATTGGGGGAAAAGGCAGGATATAAAACAACAACCACAGCAACAACAATGACTTTTGTGAATGAAAATATGGTGTGAAACAATTGAAAGAATGTGCAGGGGATTACAAAGCTTTTTTTTTTAGGGGGAAAGATATTTGATGCTTAAAATCCAACACTATCAAAGCAGGGACTAAAGAATCTTTCTTGGAGAAAATTTTCTGAGTTAGGGTGCCACCAATGAACAGGCCTTTGACCACAGCCTGGTTTCCACTTTAGTTGGTTATTTATGTATTCTTACTTTCTGCTTGACAATGGACTTCCCGTGGTTGATTGAAAATGAATATATAACACCATATATATATATATATATATATATGATGGCCATTATGCCATAGTGATTTGAGCACTGTACTAGGAAGACTCCAGAAGACCACGGTCCAAATCCTTATTCAGCCATGCCATGGAATCCCTCTGGGTGACCTTGGGCAGATCACATTATCTCAGCCTTAGAGGAAGGCATTGGGAAACCCCTGAATAAATTTTGCCAAAAAATCCTGTGATAGGATCAGCATAAATCATTTCTTTTTACCTGAACTATTCACTTGCTAGATTAGGGTATATCTTTTTATGTAAATAGAGATTAAAGCCATTAGTAAACTTTTGTTTGAAGTACAAGTTGTGTTGTTTTTTGAGTCAGTCTCAGTTCTTACCGAAGCATAGACAAAGGCACATTTCTGCTACTCTGCTGATTTACAGTTAGACCATAACAGGTTTGGTTTTGACATTTTTAATATTTCAATAGTTTTGTTTTCTAACTAAAGGCTGTAGTCTCAGGAAACTTAAATTACCATACAAAGAGTTAGATTCATGTGCCTCCATTGGGCTGCAAGTCCCAGCACCTTCAGCTATCAGAGTCAATGGTGGGGGTTATAGTTAAATGACATCTGGAGGCCACATGATTTCCATCCCTGGATAATATAGATAATGCTGCCATGGCTGCTTCAAATGCTGCTCTCTGAAAATTGTGTTGTTGTGTGCCTTTAAGTCATTTCAGACTTATGGCAACCCTAAAGCGAACCTGTCATGGAGTTTTCCCTGAAGCTGAGAACATGTGATTTGCCCATGGTCACCCAGTAGGTTAGAGACCACAGGGGGAAATGCTGCTTCCATTTCACTGTATAATAAGATCATTAGTGTGGGGATAACAATAATAACTACTTGCATGCCTCATCTTGTGGGAGACTCGCAAATTTCCCTTCATTTGTCACAGCTATAGAGACACCTTATGATATGGGAATAATTAAGGATATACAATTTCAGTACTTTGAAATAAAGTCCAATGCCACATTTCAAGTCTTTCCTTTTGTTTCTTTGCTATTTCTCCCTTTTATTGTAGTGAAAGCACATTCAAGTAGGCAAGCTTGGAAATTAATTTCCCAGTGTGGTGTAGCTTCATATTTATTCATTCTCTAGTTGGTTGGGATTTGTCCTGACATGCTTTCTCAAATTCAATTAAATATTGACTTCTATCCATGGTTTCATTCTTTCCTTGATCATAGAAGTAAGTGTTTTTCTGTGGAATTCAGTGCGGAAGGAAATACTGTAATGCAATCTCCATGTAGGAAAAGCTGCTATGGGTAGGTCATGATGGAAGACAAAAGGAAATTTCTATCTCTGAATAAACTTCAGGGTCCCCCCCCCCCCATGGAAATTAATCCATTGTTATTTTTCCAGTTCTTATATTCCCCAAGATTAGGAATATCACTGTTTATGAAATCTGGCAGTGCTCTGAACAGAAATAAACAACACTGCTGACATTCTTAAATGTAACAGGAGCATTTTCCATTCTGACTGTATCTGTAGCTTTCTGTCACTCACTAACTGAACCTCAGCAATGTGAGTGGATGTTATGAGATGCAGAACTGGCAAAAACATACATTCAGTTGTATTTGAAACCATGAGGACTAAACTGACCTTAGGTGCAAAAACATTGACGCAAGTTCTTTTTGAAGGGGAGGGGAATCATGCAGCCCTCCAAGAAATATTGAAATGCAACTCCCCTTAGCTCAAGCCATCATAGTCCAGGGTAAGGCATACTGGAAACTGTAGACCGAAAACATCTGGAAGCCTGCATGACCCCTGCTTGGTGTTAAGTCCTACTGCAAGTCCCAATTACATTGGACCTATAGAATCAGTGGGAAATTTCTTACTCAATACATTCAAATTCATTCGATTTTTTGAAAGATGGGACCAATGATAGCATTTAGGTCTTTGTGTCCTCTTTATTTCTGTAATACTAAGCTATTGTGATTTTTAAAACTACACTAAGAACCTAATGAAAGCAGACAGTATTGGGAAGAAAAAAAATGATGTGGCCTCTGATGTAAGCCAAGTCATTGCTTTTGTCATCTCAGTTTGAATTGTACAAGCAATCTTAGATGTAAAGGTTCTGACAAACCACTGCAGAAAAAATAAGCTGGCTATCTAACCCATTTAAAAGAAAGACTTCTCTTCAGTATCATGCTTACTAACAAGCTTATTTCTCTCCATTATAATCCCCATGCTTGTGGCTTATTCTGTTTATTGTATATATGCTTATATGTATATGTGAGAGCCAGAGTGGTGTAGTGGTTTGAGCATTGGCTGACAACTCTGGAGACCAAGGTTCAAATCTACACTTTGCTATTGGGTGACCTTGGGCAAGTCACACTGTCTCAGCCAGAGAGGAAGGCAAAGGCAAACCCCCTCTGAATAAATCTTGCCAAGAAAACCCTGTGATAGGGTTGCCTTAAGGTTGCCATAAGTTAGAAAATGACTTGAAAGCTCACAACAGCAGAAAAAGAAAGAAAGAAAAAGAAAGAATAACAGCAACATAGGGCATTTCCTGTTTAATTCCTGTTTAATTCCTGTTTGAATCCTGTTTGCCCTCTAGTGTGATAAACCCCAAAGTATATATGTGTTTGTTTTACCTGTTTTCAGTCTGTATAGATGTATGCTTTATCTGTTTTTAACTTTTGTATGATTTCAATCAGTTTTATAGTGTTTTATTGCAGTGTTTCCAATTTTATTTTAAAACTTTTTGTAAACATTTTGTAAACACTATCAGTGGCCAAAAAGAAAGATAGGAAACAATGGATGACAGGTGAAAAACTTTATGCAATAAAAGAAAGAAGAAAAACAAAATCAAAGGGAGATAGGAACAAAGCTAGAAGTATGAACACAACTGTCCAATGTCTGACACGCAGGGATAAGGAGAAGTACCACAATGACCAATGCAGAGAAATAGAAGAAAACAACAAAAAGGGAAGAATGAAGACCTCTATCAAAATATTCGAGAAATTAAAGCCAAGTTGAAACCGAGGGCAGGGAAGCTCTAAGGAGAAAAAAAGAACATTATATAGGAACAAGAATAATAAGATGCTGGAGGCAATACACAGAAGAGTTATACAAAAGAGATGAAGGAATGAATGTTATTTGGAATGAGGAGCCATATGAAGATGAACTCCAAATTCTGAAAAGTGAAGTGGAATCTGCAATAAAGAAAATGGGAAAAAAACAAATCACCGGGAACAGATGATATCCTAATTGAACTGCTACAGTGCCTACAGACAGATGCAACTTTAGTGCTACCTGAAAAACGCCAACAAATATGGAAAACAAAGTGGTGGCCAACAGACTGGAAATGCTCAATGTACATACTAATCCACAAGATAGGAGATACAAAAGACTGCAGCAACTATAGGACAATATCAGTAATCTCACCTGCATGCAAAATGCTCAAAATTCTGCACCAGAGACATATCTTTTTGTTTGCCTCCTGAGTTTGTTTAATAATGTGATAATGCTCTTGGTGTCTGCTTCTGGACTCTGGAACTCCTTTTGGAGTCCAAGAGACTCCAGAGTGGCCTCCTCCTTGCTGTCAATTCCTTACATTGAGTTCAAGTGTCATTGAGTTGAAGTAAGATAAATGCTAGCAGAATACCTTGAGCTGGCTCTGATTACTTGCAACCTCTAGTGACAAGTCTTGTTTATAGTCTTGTTTATAGGCTTCTAATCATGAGCAAACTGTTTAAATTAACTTTTCAGATCAATGTTGCGTTTCCCCCACAAGAAAGTGTCTGCATCTCAGTCAGAGCAGGGAGTCATGCTGGCCTACATATGTGCTTGGACTGCGGTATCCAGAAGGTACTAGGCAGCATAGCTGCTGGTGGAGTTGCAGTCAACATTTGGAGGACCTCATAATTTAAGTAATATACATAGCATTAAACAGAGTGGCCAACTGCTTACTTAGACTGCTTAATTATATTGCAGAAGAAAACAAAAGCCCAAATGAAGAATGAACAAGGGGAGATTTTTGAACAAATAAAAAGGAAGTGATTCTTCACACAGTGTGAATTGAACCATGAAACTTCCTGCCACAAGATGTGGTGATGGCCACCAATTCAGGTGATGTTGAAAGTGGTTTAGATATGTTCATGGAGAGTAGGACTATCATGAGCTCTGAAGGCTATATAATTCCTCCACTGTCTTATCACACTCACTTTTGTCCCTGAACCGGGCATGGGTGGGGGCTGCATGGCTGAGGGAGAACACATTTTACAGCATGCTTCACTGTCATCAAGCCTGTCCCATGCCATCTCCCGGCGCCAGGCTGTTCCCATTCAGGGCTGAGTCACATGATATTGGTCTGATGAAAGCTTTCTGTCAGACCAAAATCACACACCTGAGCCCTGATTGGTGCCGGCCTGGTGATGGGTGATGGCATGGGGCCAGCTTGAGGACAGTGTGGCATGCGGTAAAATGCTTTCTTCATCGGTCACACGTGTCCCCTGCCTGTGCCCAGATCGGGGATGAAAGTGAATGCGATAAGGTCCTTAGAGGCTTTATGCTTCAGAATACAACTTGCTGGGGAATATGAGCTTCTGCATGCCCTATATGTGGACTGCATGCCCTATATGTGGACTTCCTCGAAGTAGCTGGTTCACTATGTGAACAAAATGCTATTGTCCGGGAAAGTGGCCACATGGCTGATAAGAGCAGCAGAGTTCCCAAACAAACAAACAAACAAACCACTGCTTGGCAGAGCAACACAGTCTTTGAGTCTAAATGCAGTATCAGAAGAGGGATTACCAAAAGAGTTGTCAAACAGTCCGAGATCCAGGGTATCAGATAGGCAGGTCGATAAGGCAGTCCAAGGTCAAGGGTTTCAGATAATCCAGATGGGTCAGCAGTCCAAGAAACAAGGGTTCGGGAGCCAGAGCCAGAGTCTTTTCTCAAGAAGGTCAGATAATCACTGGCAACTAGACACACATTCTCCAGCTGCCTAAATGGGCAGGCAGCATAGCTGTGTCTCATTACCAGCACATTTCTTATGAAGCCTTTGTGACCTTCAAAATCCATCCCTTTCAGCTTGATGATCCTTGAACGTAGGCACACTTCCCTGATCCTCCTCTATGTCCACAGACTTGGCCTCACACAGACTTGGCTACTGAACCTCTGCAAAGGCCACAGACTCTGGTACAGCAGAGCTAGGACTGACCTCAGGCTCCCCAATTGCAGACTCAGATCCCAGAGGCTCTGGCTCATCCTCTGAGTCCTCTGACTCATTCTCCAGGCTGGGCATGACAGCTATTCTAAATAGGCCTTCTGCCTGTTTCCTCTTCTTATGCTGTTTGGAAACATAAAGGCACAGAAATACATATAGTATGAGCAGGATGAAGGATAGGATCTAGCTACTAAATCTTCTGACTTCTGGAATATTTTACAGTGTTATAGAATTATGAATCTGATGATGGGGTGGGGTGGGGCAGGCCATTTTACAGTACTTATTTTTATTTTTTGGTCCTTGGCAAGAAACAAGAAGTTATGTGTGTCTTAAATTAGTGATCCGGAACACAGGATTACTAAAGAAGGTCAAATGTGAAAGTGCAAAAGCAGGCTTATTGCTGGACATAAAAAATACAAAAATAATAATCATGGATGTAGTTCAGTTACTACAACAGCTTGTCTGCTTGTCAGCACTGTTTCTGGTGATAGTGTACAAGTCGATGTATAAGTCACTGCCTTAATACCATAAAGATCCCAGATCCCATCTGATCTTGGAAGCTAAGCAGGGTCATATTTGAATGGGAGACCACCAATAAATACCAGGTGCTTTAGGCTAGAGGAAGAAGCTGTCAAAACAACCTCTGAGTATTTCTTTCCCTAAGAAAAGCCATGAAATTAATTAGGTCACCATAAGTCTATAGGCCACTTGAAGGCACATGAACATACATACACATACTATAATTACTGAAATAATCACTGAAAACTTACCTTCTCAGGGCTTTTAAACAACTTTCCTTTAAAAAAAAATCAAACTGAATCTGAGTACTTTGTATAGGATGCATTTAATCATTTCAACTACTAAGGGATTTTATGAGAGGAAGGTTTTATACTGAGCTTTTTAAAGTGTTTAATTACAAATTTGCACTTTAATATTCTACCTTTTAAAAAAAACAACAACTTTGTAAGCTTTTAGGGAAGCATGACACATATAAACCTAGTAATAAATAAATTAATAAACAAACAAACTGTATGCATATGGTTCATGTTTATGTCCTTGTTTCAATTGCACAGGGAAAAGCACACCATCATATAACTTAAGCCAGCTCTAAATTAAACATCAAGAAATATAGAACTGTATCACGGGGAAGTATGCAAACTGCATTGTTAATATATAATTATTTCAATCATTTGAACATTCAAAATATGTTTTACTGGTTATGTGATTTATTACCACATTGTGGACTGTTACTAAATAACTTCTGAATGGGAAAAAACCCAGCCACAGCCTTTTTGTTGAAGCTTGTTTTCTTTCTAAATTTGATATGTGCCATAAATTTCCCTCCTTTTCACAGGTTCAGATTCACAAGTTTTTGTTCCATCTTGCAATCTGTGAGATGTACTGTAACATTGCCAATCAAAACTGTTGATAAACCAGACAACATGGCTAGAATGTTTCCCCGCCTACAATATAATGCAAGGCTGGTGTTTAAGGTGGCATAAAGAAAAGATTATCCTGTGGCATCATCTGAATTTTTTTCTTGCAGGCTTATCTAAGATAATAAATTACAGTTGCCCCTCCTAACTTGTGGGTCTGGGATCCGTGCCCTTGAATATCTGTGGAGGGGTGACCTCTGCTATCTCCAATTGTGCGTGTGCCTGGGCTGAGGCTTGAATATGCACTAGCCTTGATTTGCATGGGGGGGGGGTCAGGAACGGATCCCCCATGAAAACAGAGGGCCAACTGTATACCCTTAGCAATAAATTCAAGTGTCCGGGAACGTTGCAAACACACACAAACACAGCTGATAAGAGTATGCTCAGCAAAAGTAAACAAAGCCAAGTTGCAAGAAGCAGTTTCTCAAACCACAGTACCAGTCCGATATCCAAATAGAGCAATCCCACAAGTCCAGCCTGAGGTCAAGGATGTTAGAGAGATGGTCAACAAGTCCGAGCCAAGGTCAAAGGATCTAAGGCAGTCAAAGGTCTAATGAACAAGGAATTTGAGGACAAGGTCTAGGGAAGTCAGAATGAGCAGCTTTCCCTATGGAAGCAAATAGATTCCGAAAAAGGAGTTCAGTGTCTGCAAGGTGTCATATCTCAGGCCAGCTTCCTTATTTCAGCTGCTGGTTAATTGATGAGCATTTTTCAGCTAGCTTTCTAGAATGGTGCAGGAACGACCTTTCTGCCCTCCTTTGGCTGAAGTTAGGAACTTCAATGCCTGGCTGCTGTTCTATGTCTTCCAGGCCTGGAATCTCTGCTGGGGCAAGGCTGGGCTGCTGAGCCCCAGGGTCCACTGAAGGAGATCCAACAGAGCTAGGGCCTGGCTGAGCCAACTCTACTTGGGCTGGGAGAGCAGAGCTGGAGGAGCAGAGCTGGGACCTGGCACAGCCTCAGGTTCTACCAGTACCTGAGGAGCTGAGCCCTCCTTGTCATCCTTCGAGTCCTCCTCATTGCTGGCCATGATATCAAGTGGAATTCTAAAAATTTTGTGAAATCTGTTATATGAGGCTATTAGCATTGTTATGCACAAAGATGTAAGGCTTGGAGAGCCTCTGTGACTAGTATCACTCTATCTTTATTAAGTTGGGATAATTTGGCTTTGCTTGCGAGAAGGGGTAACGTCAGGATCAAAAGCATCAACTCACTGATGAAGATTCCAGGCATCAGTGAACTAATTAACTCTTATTTGGGAATAACATGAAAGAACACACATACAGGACAGACTCACTCTAATACCCTGCATACAGAGCTAACTCAAATAGAAAAAGTGAAAGGAAGAAGGTTAGGGTTGGACTGAGGGGTAATATCTACCTGTCTTGAAGAATGGTCTGTGGAAAGCAGGCAATAGACACCAGATAAATGGGGGGAGGGGGGTTTACTGCAGCAATGGAACTATGTTATCTTGGTCATATTTTTACCTTAAAACTAGCCCCAGGCCAAGGTGATTTCATGGGAAACAAAGACTTGATAGCCTTTCAGAAGGACCAAAAGGGTTCCTAAAGTGGTGGCTAGCACTGATATCCAAAAAGATGAAAAGGCTAATTTTACTGATAGTGGCTTCATTGACAACACCCTGACAATATGTGGAGTACCCCAAAATGAATGGCGAGGAAGGGCATTTAGGAACACAACAGGGGTGAAAGGGAATCTGGGCTGGACTGATTTACCATAACTCATCTTTTGATTTTCAGTTTTTGTAATAAATGCAGAGCTTTGGGGCAGGGTGTGCGTCCTCTATCAAGCCCCTTCACCCATTGTTTTCAGCTTTCCACATGTCTGGGGTCTATATGCTACATTTGCAAACTACCTTTCCTGGTGTTTTGTAAGTCATCACAGCCTCTGCAGCCTATGCTGGCCTCCAGCAATTTGATATCAAAATATAGTTGGATCATGGGGATATCAGGGCACTTACAGCAAGGGTGAAAACCCTCCAGATGTTTGGAGGATATATCACCCCTTATATCTGACCATTGGCCATGATTGCTGGATTTAATAGAATAATAGTCCAAAATACCTGGAAGGTACAATGTTGCTTACCCTGAGATTAAGTAATATTGACTCTACTTTCTATCTCTTTCTGAAAATGAAATTATATGTTTCCATCTTATTTGTTCCTTTTAAAAATAGCCGTCACAGTGAAGATGTAAAATTCATGTGTGAAGAATCATGATGTCTGATCAACAGCGGACAGTGATATCAAAATATTTTCCCCAAATCTCAGAGGTCTCACTAAAAATGGAAAATAACCTTGGAAATAAATGTTATCCCTATTGGAATATCTTAAATATCAATCTTAAATATTATCATTTTGTGGAATTTTTTAAAAGACTTTTCACAAAGTATTTTATATACTACCTGTATGAAAACCTGTCCATATCAGTCCTGTCCATATCAAAACCTGATAAGTGTTAACAGAAACACTTATCAGGATGGAACTTGTGCAGGAAAACTACTTAAAGTCAAGCTTTCCTAGGAAAAAGAAAGAGAAAAGATTATCTGAATAAGACATATAAGTATTTGTTGTAAGAACTGGTGAGAAGTAGAAGGCATGCTGCTTCTGTGCTTTTGGGTCTTATTGGAAATCGCTTTTACTAGCTTCCATTTGGCAGACTTACTGAGTAAAAAATTCACTTATTGTTCAAGCCAAGATGCACTAATATGCTCCTTAGCTTGCCAGCTGTTCCTCGTTTTTTGTCAGTCCTTTATCAAAC
The DNA here is from genome assembly GCA_034509955.1 of Urosaurus nigricauda. Lineage (NCBI taxonomy): Eukaryota > Metazoa > Chordata > Lepidosauria > Squamata > Phrynosomatidae > Urosaurus > Urosaurus nigricauda. Next base: position 240,997,400 of record JAOEGL010000003.1, read on the forward strand.
TGTTTGACATTTTGTACCTAAAATGGATAGCAAATTCCCAGTTCTTCAGCTCTGTCTTTTATTATAGAATCATAGAATCACAGAGTTGGAAGAGACCACAAGGGCCATCCAGTCCAACCCCCTGCGATGCAAGAACTCCCATTATCTTTCTAGCTCTTGAGACAAATAATTTCTAATCCAGCAATTGCTTTATATTTTAAGGTGTTTTCATTCCCTAGCCATGCTAAACATGCAGCTGCTGGTTATACCGATTTCACTTTGATTCGTCAGTGAATTTGCTTTCCTCCACCAGTGATTGATTATTTATTTATTTATTTTGTATCCCACTCTTTTTCTAGGACTGTGACTCAGAGCGGTTAATAACTATGGCTCATGAAAGTGAAAGAGCAGAGAGAAAAATTTAGCACTGGGGTAGCATAGATTCTATAGAGTTTAAAGCAGATCACACCAAAAATTGTATGCTAATAATGAAGTGGGAAAAGTGAATTGATACGCATAATTATATGCATACACATTAGTTGCACATTATTTCCTATACAGACATGCTTTCTGCAGATGACATTTGTTACTTATTTGCTCCACAGTTTCAGTTTGCATGCAAATAAGTGTATAAGCAGAGGAGGCTATTATTTGGTCCTTTCTATTATGCATATAGCATAGCCCAGTTTCCCATTTCAAGAGCAATACTGTCTTTTGCTGTGTTTTTTAAAACATACTGTTTAGACTCAGCTGATGTGGACAAGACCTGGCTAGAGGGTGCACTCAAAAACTATTCAGCCAACTCTTCTGTGTGTCTGTTGTTAATCCTTTTCAAGCTCATTGTGACAGGCAGTAAAGAAATATCTGATGTGTTGCTAGGTAATCAGGTTGTCACATTTTTAAAAGACTGTCAGCCAAATATTTTGCATGTCAGCAATGTTAAAATTCAATCACCAAACCTTTTAATAAAAATGAAAACTAAGAAATGCAGTTACCCAGAAATTTCTGCATTATTATCTCTAAACAGCATTGCTGAAAGAAGGCGAAAATGGCTAGTCTATGCATACAAGAAAGAAATGCTTTAAATCTGGATCCTCCAGCTACTTAGCATTAAACACAAATACTGCCTATCTTTTTAGGCATGTAAAGAATTACACAGTTCTGATTTGCTCTTTTTCACCCTGATCTCCACTTTCCAGCATCTAGCTGAAATCTGGATTTTTGAAAAGAAACATTTTTTCTTCTGCCAATTTTTCCTATAATCTATTGAATTTAAATTGTTCTTCTTTGCTATTGACCGGGCTGGCATGCAATATTGTATTTCTGCCCTTCTTATCACAGAGGCTATTACAGAATGTTACATTACATTTCAGACCTTTGAGCTCTTCAAGGCTAAGTGAAAATTATTTTTCATTTCAAGCCTTTTTTTCTAGTTTGCTATGAAACAGACTTGCTTTAGAAACCAGAAGAAGAAAATGCTGTTAGCTATTTCCAGAAACAATTATTCAACAGCTTATACTGGAACAAGCTAGCAATCTGATTGTTCCACAAAATACTACAGAAATTAAAGAAGAATTCAACCCTCATTTACACTTCTTAGGAATTTATAACAGTCACATTTGCAGCACTATTTCTGCTAGGAGAACATATGATCAAAACCTAACAAAATATTTGATGAAATGCTTTCTGAGGGAAGAGACATGAGCACAGATGTATTCACCTGGCCCATGACAATATCCCAAACAGGTAGGGTGTGTGCGCGCACATATGTGTGTAATCTGTTTGTTAAAACCCTGAGTTCTATGGCCCTCTGGAATAGATTCAACATTTAATTTGTTGAAATACCTTGAACACACTTGAACTTGACTGAATTTGGAAGCTAAGCAGGGCTCATATCTAGTTACTATGTACATGGGAAATAACCAAGGAATACCAGAAATCTCCAGGTAGGATTATGAAAAAAAAAATTGTCCCTGAAACCCTGGAGAACTTCTGCCAGTCAGAGAGAGTTGATAACACTGGAATGGATAGACTGATGCTGCCACCAACATGTAGAATGAATGCTTTAACTGTTATGGCTCCATCCTATAGTATGCTATAATTTGTAGTTTTTTGTGGCACAAGAGCTCTCTGTCAGAGAATGGATAAATATCTCAAAAACTAGAAATCCTAGAATTCCATAGCATTTAGCCATGGCTGTCAAACTGTATTCATTTTGCAGTGTGGATCCTGTTTGTGACCCACAAACCATGTGTTTTGTCACTCTATGATAAAAGGGATGGTACTATCCTCCACACAGCTAAATGCTACACAGTGAAGCCACACTCTGTGTAAGGAAAAACTGGTGCATGTCATATAAACCTTGCCAAAATAATACCATGGCTTTAGAAGTAATGAGATGGTAGATGTGCAAATGACAATCATTCCCATCATAAGCTTGGTTTCTATCATTTTTGTTTTAAAGGCAACATGCTTAGCAGCAGAATCTTCCAAATCCATTTGTAGACATCTTATCCCACCAAGAAAAAGACAAGGCTGCTACAGGCTTGTCTAGATGAGCATAATGAAGAATAAAATAATTCAGAACTGAATCTGAAGCAGTCATCTTAAATATCAATGGGCTTAGGAGCATACAATAATTAAAACTTGATTAAAGATTCATATATTATATTTCTCATATATTTCTCATTAAGTTACAATGTAGCATAAAACACTTTTAGACATTGTTTTGGTGGGGGTTGGGAATGACAAATAGCTGAACAATAGCTAATGTCACTGCATGCCACATTTAGGAGACCATGAAATTGCATTGCAGTAGGGTGAAGAAAAAATGTCACTTAATGTGTAGAATTATCAGTCGGTTAACTCTGTGGTCCAGGGACACACTGAAAATTTGCCTAGTTGATGGAAAGGTCTGTTGACAGTTTTCTAGAAGTAGTAGACAGTATTTAGCAAATTCACTGATCAGTTTAGAAAAAGACAGATTCTGACAGAGCATGGAAGCAGCTAGTTACAATTAATTACTTTTTTACAATCAATTTTTTTCTCTCAATAATGATGGTATAAAATATTACATTATGACTGTTAATGTAATAAGAGACAGCCACTCTTTTGCAGATCAAGTATACCCTTTTAGCTATTTTTATAAATACAGATGTGTGGAGAAGGAATTTCTCAAGTATAAGGGCTGGGCCTCATTTTGCTTATTGAAGTACCAACAAAACAGATGGATCACAAGCTAGCACAGACTGAGTCTCTCTTTTCCAGAATTCTGAAGTCCAAATTATTCCAAAATCCAAAATTGTGCACATGGGTGGCTGAGATAATGACACCTTTGCTTTCTGATGGTTCACCATATACAAATTTTGTTCCATGCATAAAAGTATTAAAAATATTGTGTATAAAATTATTCTCAGGCTACGTGTATCCAAAAGATAAAAGTGTACACAAAAGATAAAGGAATTTCATGCTTAGACTTGGGTCCCATCTTCAAGATGTATATGCAACTATTCCAAACTCCAAAATCCAAATCACTTCTGTTCCCAAACATTTTGAATAAAGGAGACTCAAACTATAACTTGCAGTATTCAGATTAAAACAAAACAAAACATATTTACATACTACCTTATGACATGAGGGAAATCAGGCAAAACCAGGGGTTTAAACAGTGATTACTCCATGCAAAACGCAGTATCACAATTAAGACTTTCACATGACGTTGGTATTAAACAGGCAATAAACAGCAACAAATCATTCATGGGGAAATCCCTCTTTATTGCCTGTGTATTGCCTGTTTAATAGGGATGTGTGTGAAAATCTTAATTGTAATGCCGTGTTTTGCACGGGATAATCACTGTTTAAAACCCTGATTTCCCCTCATTTTTTCCCATGTGATAAGGTCCGAAGTTTTAGAAAATAAAAGTTACTTTTATAATATGCCCTTAGAATGATGGCTGCAACTAAGTATTTTCAAAAGTACCTTCCCAGGTTCTGGGTTTAGGTTCAGATTGTCTTGGAAGACTGAATTCTATTTTCATGGAACCTATTTAGATAGACAGTTTTCCAGTTTTCCAAGCCTAAAACCCAACTTTAATGCTAATGTGCATTGTGGCTTACACTTTAATTTTATAAGTACATGCCCATTCCTTTTTGTGTATATATCAGTTCTTTTCTTTGTCTTCCTATATGTTGAAGCCGGAACCTGCGGCAGAACTATGGGCCAGTTTTTGCTCCAGGGGCAAGAAAAAGAATAATGCAGTGATTTAGGAGGAGCTAAAGGCAGCATAAACAGTCTTGGGAGTTATATGTGATTCTAGGGAAACACTTTGCCCACTCTAGCTATGAGCATTTCCCTTTCCTTTCATTTTAATCTTCCTTTAAATGAAGGGAAAAGCAGCTGATCTGGGGAGGAGTGGGATCACAGCAGCAAGTTCTGTGTCTGTTCACTCATCTGCAGTGTGCATATGTATTTACCAACTCTATGTACATGAAGTCATACACATAGATTTTTTTTGGACAGATATGCAAACAAGTCACCTTGATCTTACATATATCTACCATACTTCTGTTTGGCTGGCTAAATGATGTTTCTTTCTATTACTTCTTTTTCTCTCTTGAAAACCTTAAGAACAAGAGAAAGAGAAAGAGAAAATGGTGAAAGTCCTAGTAATATGATTGATGTTGTATTAGGGCAGGACACAATGGTGGGTCATGATCCCCCAATTAAAATTAATGCTCCAGCTGGTATTGAAAATATTAATGTGGGTAGGTTTTTGGTATTGCAAAATGACAGGGAAATCAGCAAAGGGTACCTTTTGATAACGGGATGGAATCGCCCGCTTTAACTGTGGAGGGATGCCGCAGCTGCCAAACCGTGTGGTGTCCCTCTGCAGTAAAAAGGACCCTGTTCTTCCAGGTTCTTTTTGTGGCATGTTGCATACATCATGAGTGTGCCATTGGTGCACTCATGACGCACGTAATAAGCAGCAATGTGCAAATACTGTACAGCAGCAATGTCAAGCTGGTGGTGTCCATGTGGATGGGAGGATGCTATGATGCCACTTTCAAAAGTACCTAGGGTTCTGGAGTGTGCGGTTGCTGCAAGCTCCAGAACCCTAGTATTGGTGGTGGCATGCCACTTTTGCCTGTCTGTCTTGGCCCTAAATTGTAGTGGAAGTGGTCAAAGACTGATGTACTTGAGTTTGTCCACCCATCCAAAATCCTCTGTAACCAGTGCTGGAAGAGAAATCTTCAAAACCCCAACCTTCTAATTTTGTTTATAAAGAAATATGTGTTGCATTTCTTCACTGCAAATTACATTGTGCAGTCATGGTGAATGATCTTCAACTCCCCACTCTTCCTGGATTAAAATGAAAACAAAGAAAGGAACATCTATTCCAAAAAAAAAAAAATAAATAAAAAAATAAAAAATAAAAAAAAATAAAAGGAAAGAAAGAAGTGGAATTGAAAGGGCTGAGATCTTTGAGGTAAGAGTATCATGCTAAGAATTCCCTGTGTGGAAACATAAGTTAGGTGCCAAGGAACTCTTTCAGGCATGTGCAAGAAATTGTACAGACTCGGCTGGATTTTTGCCATTATGCTTTGTGCAGCTAACCACCTGCCATATCACTTTTAAAAAAAATCTTCCTTCTGTTGCAAAATCAATTTGCCATGTAGTGGAGGGGAATACTATTTGATTAAAACAATTCCAATGCCCCCTTGAGACATACAAAATTAGTTGCACCCTCTCAAACCTGGTAATTATGTGGGGAAAGATATTTTGAGTAAGACTTTTCATGCACAACATTTCATTTATACTACTGACAGTCTGCCATATGCTGAACCCACCACCTCAGATTTCTCACTTTGCTATAGGAGATCACTGAACCTATGACTGCTCAGTTTATACACATACATAAATACATATTCTTGCATTAATTTTTTTTGTAAATCTTTTATTAATCTACAAATTAACCTCTCTCACTAACCACTTTTAATTTGATAGCATTATAATAAAATCAGATGTATTTTCCAACCAACATTAAAAAACAAAGTTACAGTTTTCATTCTTTTATCTTTACTCAACTATTTCAAATATACTCTCTCAAGATCATATTATTTCTCATTATCCAATCCACCAAGATCTCTCTCTCTCTCTCTCTCTCTCTCTCTCTCTCTCTCTCTCTGTTACTAACATTTTAAATAATTTGTAAAATCCACTTATCTTATTTTTCAAACACTTTATTTTACAGTTCCTTTACATCTTGAAATCTCCAAAGTCCTCTTGGCCTGGATGGAAGTTTTCCTCTGGACTTTCTTCCTCACATTCCAAACCTTCACCCAAACACCATCCTCCACCTGAAGCCCCAGCTCTCTGACCTCAATGATATCACCAGTCAAGCTAAAGTGCCATCTAAAATTCACTCTAAAATTCTTAAAATAGTTCCTCCTTAATTGATTTTCTCCCATATCTCCCATATCTCCTGCTAAAATACATGATCACATTTATTTGCCATCTTTCTACTCAACAGGATCTTGGTATACAAAGAGTTAACATTTCTTCCTGAATAGAAATGATGCCACAGCCTAGTGTTTATTTTCTATTATTATTCTGATTGCTTTCATTGAGGTGCACTCCCAGCCAAAACAAATCCAGCTTCCCATAACAAACTAATTTCTTCTTTAGTTTGGTCTTGCTTGAAAAATACTCATGAAAACAGTCTTCCAAGTTTAAAAAAACACATCAATCTTTTCATGTTGGTATGCTCTTTATCCATTTATATGCTTTTTAATTTTTCTTTTTCTACTCTCAATTTTATCAGATTTTCTAGTTTCAGTTTACCATCTTAAAAAATTCTTAAAGCTAGTCCCTTCTTTTTGTAAACATTTTTACTTTGTTGTTATGGAAACTGCCTGGGTCTTGTCTTACGGACTCATCAACTGACCATTATGATTTAATTGAAAATTAAATGTGGGAATCTCAAATTTAAGCCCAAATCACAAATGTGCCTGAATACCACATAACAGTCATTTGTTGTAGTGGTAGATTGCTTAACAGTTCAACTTTGTAAAAGTGTACATGTCACCACTACAGAAATACAATGTAACATGATCTATGCTCCAAAGAGTTTCTAAGGTAGAGAAAGTTTATTTTGATCAGGTGACTAACTGCAGCATAATGCCACAGAGAGCAATAGTTGTCTTTCAGCAGCATATCTGCCTCCCTATATAATTTGAGGAATTTTAATTTTTTTTCCAAGTTCTGACAGCTGACACAGTTGCGTAGTTAAACTGGTCAAATAGCTTTTACAAAATGAAAGTGATAATTTACCAAAATGGTTTCTTCACCCATTTTCCCTTAGAGAAATATCTTACAAATAACAGTTATTTCCTCCACTTTGGAGTTATGGGTAAAAAGTTCTGAAACAACATTTCCCTCAGCAATTACATGCAAGAGAAATTATTGTACCTCCTCTGTACATCAAATTCCAAAATTATTGTATTGTGACAAAATTTTGGAACTGTGAGAGAACCAGTAATCACTGAGAATATCTTCAAGAAACAAGCAAGCAATCTGACACAACTTGAGAAGATACTTATCAACCCAAAAGCTCTTGATCAGGTAATCTGATTATATAGTTTCTGTGGAAGCTGCCAGCTGGAAGCAAGAAGAGCCCTCCCTTCAACCACCATCTTGAGGGGAGAGAAAGGCAGGCCACCTCCTGCTGCAAGCAAGAAGAGCCCTCCCTTCAACCACCATCTTGAAGGGAGAGAAAGGCAGGCCACCTCCTGCTGCAAGCAAGAAGAGCCCTCCCTTCAACCACCATCTTGAGGGGAGAGAAAGGCAGGCCACCTCCTGCTGGAAGCAAGAAGAGCCCTCCCTTCAACCACCATCTTGAGGGGAGAGAAAGGCAGGCCACCTCCTGCTGCAAGCAAGAAGAGCCCTCCCTTCAACCACCATCTTGAAGGGAGAGAAAGGCAGGCCACCTCCTGCTGGAAGCAAGAAGAGCCCTCCCTTCAACCACCATCTTGAGGGGAGAGAAAGGCAGGCCACCTCCTGCTGCAAGCAAGAAGAGCCCTCCCTTCAACCACCATCTTGAGGGGAGAGAAAGGCAGGCCACCTCCTGCTGCAAGCAAGAAGAGCCCTCCCTTCAACCACCATCTTGAAGGGAGAGAAAGGCAGGCCACCTCCTGCTGCAAGCAAGAAGAGCCCTCCCTTCAACCACCATCTTGAGGGGAGAGAAAGGCAGGCCACCTCCTGCTGGAAGCAAGAAGAGCCCTCCCTTCAACCACCATCTTGAGGGGAGAGAAAGGCAGGCCACCTCCTGCTGCAAGCAAGAAGAGCCCTCCCTTCAACCACCATCTTGAGGGGAGTTAATTGTCTAATTAACAAATTGTAAGCCGCTCTGATAGCTTTGGCTGAAGAGCGGGGTATAAATAAAATGTATTATTATTATTATTATTATTATTATTATTCTATGTCAGTGGGACAGTGAAGGTGCTCTGGATACAGGAATACACAATCACTTCTGACAGATGGCCATCCAATCTCTGTTTATTTGAAATAAATTTGAAATAAATGTGACTAGTGGAGCAGCACAGTAGAACTAGGGTGACCAGATGTTATAACCTCAAAGGAGGACAAGGAACCACAAAATGTAGGACATTCAAGAAACATGCAGACTATTACAAAATCAAAGCTAAAAACAATAATATAAATATAAATTCATTTCAAATGGCTTATTTACAGCTATATTACATATAATATATTTTATTATGTACTCAAGCATATTTTTCTGCTGAACTTATCTTTGCTAAAATGCCTTGTTGGCTAATAATATACTTATAGAACTCTGAGGAAGACAAATGTTTAAAATTGTACTTTACTAGCAACAAACTCTTGACCAAATCTATATTTAAATTATTTGTTTCATTTGTCCATTATGCTGAAATTAAGGAAAAAACCACTTGCATTGTGTCTTCAAGTAGCCCATTGCCTAACCCATTTGATGTTCTTTTCCCCTTCAAGAAACAAATACACCCTGAGCTCTTTGGGCAAGTTTTGTCTGCTGTTGCTGCTGCTAGGGAAAAAGACCTTCAGATGGCTCCATCCTATCCACCTATTTGAAACAAGGATAGGATGCTATGCAGACAAATTTCACAAAGGGGAACAGCAAACATGGGCTTCTTAGTCATACTTAAAATGGAAGACATTTTAGAATTCTTCCTGGAATTCTAAAAGTTCTAAAATTCTAAAAGTCCTGGCATTGAAAAGTAGGATATGTTCTGGAAAGGAGAATATCTGGTCATCTTGGGTAGAACAAAGAAGACCATATCAATCATATTTCCAGAGGACTTGCTTGGCCATTTGCTGTGCTCTCACATGCCATCAGACACAGATGCATAACTGGAGGAAATGAGGTACTGTATTGAATTGTATTGTTAGAGCCCTAGAGGGGTTGGCACCAACGTGGGTCTGAATGAAGGCCCATGTCAATTGGCCTGCTTGCTAGGTAGCACCAGGGATGACAGGTGCCAGATATCACATGGGTAATGTGGTTCCCTCTGTCACTTGAGGGTGTAACCTATCTGCACCACCTAAAGCTCAATGAAATCCCAACTGTTATAGCTCCAAAATCCCATAACGGATCCCCTACTGATTACTGTAGTTGGTTCTGCCAATACCCACACTCCAGCTTCCAGATCTGGATCCCATGTGCACCACTTACAAAGTTGTGATAAAATGGTACTACAAAGTGAATTCATAAAATAGAGGTAAGGGAAGGGTGATATGATGTGCAAACACAGGCTAAACCTGAATGATGCATAAGGTGGGGCTCTACTTAAGTGCCCCAGCATCCAACCAGAGTGAAGATTCATGGGTAGCCTCACTCAGTCCCACCCACAAACCAAGACTTTGAATTGATTGGCTGGTGGTTCCTGCTATTTTCCAGAGCCTGTTTCAGTACTTGAGCTTCTGGGGAAGAGAAGCCCTTGACAGTTGCCAGCTCCATTCTAACCCCCTGCCAACAAACTCGCCTCTCAGTAAGTTGAGAGGTATGCTCTTTGACAAAGTGTGTCTTTGGTGAGTAGTTTATTTCAAGTTGTCTAGATCATAAGTTTGTGTGTGGAAGTAAATGTATGCTGTTTTTTCCAAGGTTCTCCCATAAATATATTTCACTGATTATTTTCCATCATGTTTGACTAAATCGCAGGACATATTTCTGCCAACCTGTGGTCAACACCTGAACATTAAAAGGTCATTTATAATATAAAGGTTAAATATGGAATTTACTATTTCATTTTGAAAAGGTTGCAATGCTATCAGAATGTGTTTTGATGCAATTTGGAAAACACACATAGCTCATTTTGAAGTCCTTAAAATGTTAAATAAAAGTGATAACCTTAAGAGAACCATTCAGGATACTTTGTCAAATTATGCCTTTCCTGCCTTGCCTTTTATTTTCTTTGCATCACATATTGTGAAGAGTGGCTTGAGAAAAATTCAATCTAAACATGGAAACCAGCCACAGAATTAATATATAACTAAGGATCCTGGGATTAATACCCATGAGCATGCCTGTTCATAGTCAAAACTGAGTCAATAGCAACAAACTGACCCTGGGGATGTGGGGCAAGCTAACAATTAAGGCTGTGTAGAGGTCAAGACTGACAGGCAAGCCATAAATCAAGGTTGAGGAGCAAGCCAGAAATTAGGCCCAAGCACACAGAAAAACAAATTAAGCCATTGATAAGTTTGAGGGTTTTTTTAAACTTTCAGACAAAGAATATTATTTTAATGTTGTTTTTTAAATGACCTTGTTGTTCCTAGAGTTTTAGAAGCCTCAAGACCAGTAAAGAGAGTGAATGTGTTTGAGTGTTGGACTATGATTCTGGAGATCAGGATTCAAATTTTCACTCAGCCAGGGAAACCCACTGGATTACCTTGGGCAAGTCATACACTCTCTGTTTCAGAGGAAGGCAAAGGCAAACCACTTCTGAACAAATCTTTCCAGGAAAACCCCATAATAGGTTAACCTTAGGGTCCATAAGTCGGAAACTACTAGAAGACACACAACAACAACAACAACAAACAACAGGGCCATTAGGAACATTCCCTGAGTACCTTGGCACTCTGTGAATGCTTTCCCCTTGCTGTCTCAAAACAACATTAAAACTAATGTGACTGTCACATCATGACTTTTCTTCTCTGTCTTTCCCCTGAATGTTTTTTTTCCTTTAAAAACCCCCCACTATTTTTGGCTGATAACGTGCACACACTTCAAAATCATGCTGAATGGATTTAATGCCTTCTTGGTTAGCCTGATAAAGGCATTACCACTATATGAAATTTGTAATTTGTCTTCTGGTCAAAACAGCTATCCCTGCATTTATATAACAAATGTTCAGGAAGACCATGATGCCACTAAGGAGATTATCACATGGGAGGCAAGTGTCCTCCTCCCGTCGTTAAATCATTTCATTCGCACAATTCGGGAGAAGATTATCACACACCCCTGTACTTATCCTGTTCTTATCCTGTTGGTAAACAGTAATGGACGAGTCATTGGGTATTAATAGAAACTTCTATACCCAATGATGTGTCCATTACTGTTTACTGATGGGCTAAGAAAGGGATAAGTGTGAGGGATGGGTGAGAATCCCCCCCCCCCCCGATCGAACGAATGAAACAATTTAATGACGGGAAGAGGATGCTTGCCTCCTCCATGTGATAATCTCCTAAGACTAGCCACAAGACTAGGGTTCTTAAACAATATTCACCAACAGGCAATGATACCAGTCTCCAAAAGAATAAACAGTACCACTCCTCTTCCTCCTCATTGGAAGAACTGTCATTTGTGAGTATTTACAGTACAGGAAAATGTTTTTTCAATTCCACTTCTTTCTTTCTTTCTTTCTTTCTTTCTTTCTTTCTCTTTTTTGAATAGATGTTCCTTTCTTTGTTTTCATTTTAATCCAGGAAGAGTGGGGAGTTGAAGATCATTCACCATGATTGTACAATGTAATTTGCAGAGAAGAAATGCAACACATATTTCTTTATAAACAAAATTAGAAGGTTGGGGTTTTGAAGATTTCTCTTCCAGCACTGGTTACAAAGGATTCTGGATGGGTGGATAAACTCAAGTACATCAGTCTTTGACCTCTTTCATTACAATTTAGGGCTGAGACACCCCAAAAGTGGCATGCCACCACTAATACTAGTATTCTGGAACATGCAGCAACCCCACACTCCAGAACCCTAGTCCGTACAGGCGGTGGCATCATAGCGTCCTCCCATCCACATGGACGCCACCATCTTGACCTTGCTTCTGTACAGAATCTGCACATTGCTGTGCATTACATGCGTTATGAGTGCACCAATAGCACACTTGTGATGTATGCAACATGCCACAAAAAGAACCTGGAAGTACAGGGTTCTTTTTACTGCAGAGTGACGCTACGCGGTTTGGCAGTCCCTCCACAGTTAAAGTGGGTGATTCCAGTCCACCGTTTTGGGGCAGCACTAAGGGAAGAACCTATAAAAGGGCATATAATCACAGTGAGTGATGGGCCAATTATGCCTTCTCAGAATTATAGAGATGGAGGAGACTACAAGGCCATCAAGTCCAACCCTCTGAATCTTGCCAAAAAAGAACTGAGATAGATTGGCCTTAGGTTCACCATCTGAGCAATGTTTTAAAGTAAAAATATTCCCTCGAGGTTTTGAGTACTCAGAACTCAGTAGTAGTTCCATTATTACTCTTTGTGAGGTGAAACAGTGAGGTTGCCAGAGTAGCAAAATGGTTATCATCTTATTCTTCCATGTCCCCATCAGCTGAACTTAGAAAGCAGTGTCTGATTAGTTGAGCATGCTCAGAACATTGTGAAGAAATACTTTTACTTAAAACAGTGGCTAAAAATTATAGTAAATTCTGGCAGGCAACATTCCTGCTAGTGAGGGGGATATAACAGCCTTTCCTGTCACATGACCATGTTTTAGAAAGATAAAAGTGATCAGGGGCAGCTGTACAGCCAGGTGTAGGTTCTTCCCCAACAAACAAACCCACCTTACTCCATCAAACTCCACTGCAAAGGTTATTGGTACTCAAGAAGAGTTGATCTTGAAGAGGAAATGCTTTACTCCCTGCCCAGAAGGATCCATAAGTCAGTCTGGGTGCATACTTTTATTTATTTTTAAATTTTAAGTATTTCTAATTCACTCTTTATCAGCAGCTATCAGAATAGGGTGGAATGAATAAATCACCTTATATCATCCTAAGCAATTCAATAATTTAGAACACATTGAAATGTATTAAAATAATGTATCAATTTAAACAAATCCAGGAGAATGAAAGCTTGGAAACCATCAAGCCATGATCTTATTCAGTCTGAAATTCTTGGATAAACATAGAGGTTTTAAGGTGATAGTGAACTAAAGTCAATATCAGTGTCAATTGGACATCCACATAATGTACTATTCTCAATGCTAAGACATGGAGAACCTCAGCATATCTTGATGTCAAGTACATTTCATAACCTTCTGGGTCTCCAGAACTAACTCCCCCCCCCTCCTCTCTTTATATAATGAAGCTATATTTTCATTGAGAGAGAGGGAGGGAGAGAGAGGCAGTTCTGGAGACCCAGAAGGATATGAAATGAGGGTTTGTAACAGATGGGAGAGCTATGCAACACTTTTGACATTTACATGTATGTTTATTCCTAACAGAAACCCAAGAAATTTAATAGAGTTCATTTATTCCAAACAGTCATTTCTTCTTCTTTGTTGAACAGAGTTCAGTTCAGTATACTCTTCTGAGAAAAGGTACACTCTAAAAATGAAATTTGCTTGTTAGTGACATATTGTACAAAATGTGCTACAATACTCTCCTTGCCATCATTCATGTATCTGTATTACGTTGGATCACCAATTGCTTTTTTCACTTTCAACAATAGTTTCATATTCTAGGAACAAAGAACACAATAACTAGCTGTCATGAAAATGATTTTGGACCTCTAATACGTATGTCATATTTTACAATTTCCAACTGATGTTAGCAGTAAAATATTAATGTACAAAATTGATTCACTGAAACATATAATGTAACAAGAATATATAATTGGAATGGGCCTTCTGTCTTTTGACTTGTAGTGTTGATATTGTAATAAAACTTTTACAGTCTAAGGTTCTATAATTCATACTGCCATATTAGTTATTCAAGAAGTGTTCTAAGATTCTTGGTTATCTTTTTTACTTTTGTAAAACATGTCATATTGAATGGTGCATGTTCCTCTGTTATTTTTTTTGCCTTACAACTATATGGAAACATAGCTCCATTATTTATAATGGTAGAGCTGTTATATAATTTTGGAAGTGAACATTTGAAAAACACTTCTCCAGAGTAAAACTCATCCCTTCAGGTACACAGGGAGAGCTGTATAAGGCTCATTTATTACTCTTCATTCCAAAACCTTCAACATTTCTGCAGATGAAATAGGGACATGCTTTTAACACGCCAAAGAACAAATAAAAGATTGTTGCCCTAATTGCACCTTTTATTGTGCCCTGAAGGAGGCTTGTATTTTGCCTGTTTAATTCTCTGGTTGGTTACTCTGACATGGTTTATTGTTCACTGATTTAAAAGTCATGATGGTGTTGTTTTTTTCTTTTGATGCTGATCAGAGTGTGCTTCACATCAAATTGAATTCCAAATCCACAGCTGAATTTAGTTATTTCAGATAATTTCAAGAGATGTCTAATGAAATCCAAATCTGATTATGAACACTGTACTTGTACAGACATGCTTGTAACCTGATTTCAAATTTAGGGACAATATATCTCCAAAACCTGATACACAGTTTTGGCAAATTCTCTGTATAAGGAAAATAGCAGAGCAGAAAAGGGGATGAAAGAGGGGTGTAATAGGAGTGTGTAATTACGATTCATGAGTAACATTAATATAAAAACATTACTAATGAATTTGTAGGGTCTGGTATGAGAAGAGGCCAGTGTGTGTATGCACGTGTGTGTGGGCTGACACCATGAGTTCCTGCATTGGGTGACACCAACCCTAGTGACACCACTGGGATGAAGTGGGATTTTTCTAGAAGTTAGACATCTTTTTTCATATCACAATGGGGCGGTACAGACTGCCCAAAAAGGGCAGTCTGGCGCCACCTCTTCTAGCGGTGCAATTAAAAAGTTGCACCACTAAAAGGATGCTGTGTAAACAGCATTACGTAATTGCGCTGGCGCCATTACAGGCTAGGGTTTGGGAGTGTGTAAATGATGCATGCTCCTGAACCCTAATGGCACCACCCAGGCACCTGTTCAGGACCATCTGTATCGGGCCAATGAATGCTTTCAGCAGGATCTCCAATCTCAGTGATTTCAAGGAGGGTTATTCAAGCTGGACTGATCCTGGCTTTATTGTAGGCTGATTTATTTTTATTTTTATTTTTTGGTTTCCAAAATTTTTAATAATTTCATTGCTTTTCCAAAGGGGGTAAAATTAAGAGGTGTAGCTGTGTTCATCTGGAATATTGGGATGTAAAGTAATCCTGTAACAGTTTTTTAAAAAATATTCTTTATTAAATATTTTTAAAAGAAAAAAAACTCATCATACTAAACAAACAGCCATCAACAAACAATAAACATTAAAAATACATACAAATCTTCAGATTGAATTATTCTTCTCTTCTATCCTTCCGTCTTCCTTCTTCTGAGTTTCGTTTGCCTGTAACAGTTTTAAGCAAACTAACTTTGCATTGGAAGCCTGCCAAAGGGTCAAGCAGACTGACAGCAGTTGCTCCCTGTTTGGCATAGGGACCGCAGTGAACAGACCCTCAGGGAACTTTTTGTCTCCCTTCCACCAGGGCCAGGGGGCTTCAAAATAGAGAAAACTTCCCCCCCCCCTTTTATTAGCTCCAAAGAGTTCTTCTTCTCTTATTCCTTCTCCATTGGGGGAGGATGGAGTGGGGCAGTCTGGGGAATGTGAGTCTGTTATCCTCCCCACAGGGAAATTGAGATCCCCCCACCCTGCTTTCTCTCCTCTCCTTCCCCCTCGACTTTCCTCAGGCTACTTCAGGGACTGGGAGTCCATGAGGAAGGGGCTTCTCTGCCCCAAGTGCCCCTGAGACCCCCCTAGAGGTCCCTAAAGCAGTGAAGGGAGGCAGTAGTGGGGTCCAGCGAGACTTGGGACACCTCCTCCAATGCCTCCTCAGCCTGCCCCATTCCCGCCAAAGCAGCTGACCTCCTACTGGTCAGCCTGGTCTTGTCCACCGAGGTACGAGCCCTTCTCCCCTCTCCCACCCTCCTGGCTTTGCCAGGGTTTCTGCCTTCATCTCCTTTCCTAGTTAGGGAGACCCTAAGTTGACCCCCGGTCACAGGGTTCTCTGGGAAGGTTTAGTCAGAGGAGGTTTGTCATGGTCACCCTCTGAGGCTCAGAGAGTGTGACTTGTCCAAAATGCTATTGTTGTTGTTTGACCAGGTCACCCAGTGGGATTTGCTCCCTGCTTTCCAGAGTCATAGTCCACGTACAAGGTTGCTTTGCACTCTTTTGATGGCCATGTTCTTTTTTGGTCCCTTCAAGTCATTTTTGACTTACAGCAACCCTTAAGTGAACTTGTCTTGCGTTTTTCATGGCAAGGTTTGTTCAGAGGAGGATTGCCATTGCCATCCCCTGAGGTTGAAAGAGGAACGGGGGGGGGGGGGGAGGGTTGAGGATGGGCCTGAGCATGTCTTTTGCCTCCTCTGCCCATAACGGGGGGGAGGGTTTCCTTGGGTCCTCATATGGTCCTCTTTTGAATTGGTGAATTGCCAAAATAACAAAAAATAAAGGGAAATGAATGAATGACATAATGTGAAATAACAGAAAACCAAGGGAACAGGAAGGAAGCCCTGCTTTACAGCAGAAGTGTAAAAGGTTCATGGCCAGATTCTTCTCTCACTGAGCATGCCTAGGGATGTCAATTTGAATTTTAGAATCCGCAGGGAATGTAGTGGTGTGATAATTTATTTTGCATTCACTCTGCTTTGCTCTTGGAATGGGTGCTGTATTGTTATTTGCATGTGATAATTAGTCACATAATTTTGCTTATTTTTGAATTGACCCTGATTTCAGTTTCCTTCAGGATGGGGATACATTCCCACTTGTGACAAAGTCCTTAGATGTGTGATGTGTAGTATGCAATCATGCAAGAAGAGTGCAATGATGTGCAAAGTGCAACATGCAAATGAAACAATGTGCAGTGTCATGTGTAATTCAGCTTTTGCAAATTTCAGTTGAACATCAAGAGGGAATTTGTAAGACATGCATATAACATCAGTAGGATGCTAACCAGATTTGGGGGATACCTTTCTTGGATGACACTATTGAATGTGGTCTCAACAGGCTTCTCAACAGGCATCTCCTCTCAGTGAGTGCTGAAGGCTGGAATGCTTCAGTCTGAGGTTTCTATGCCATTTGTGTTCCTGTCAAAGCTGTTGTTGCTGATAAGGAAGAGATAGTGTGTCTGTATTTGGAGGTGAGTTCACTCTGGAGTTTAACCTGAACTGTAAAAGATCTGTCCAAAGTGCTGAATCTAGTTCTGTTTATGAAGTGTCTTTATGTGCTGAAGGTTATATGTTCATGTGTTAATATTGTCAAAGGCTCTCATTTTAGTTGGATGGAAAAAGTGGAACCTTAACCAAAAGAGGGTGGAAAAGATGAACTAAACAGGAAAACTCTGAGTTTAAATGAAGACTCTTCCTTGCCTGAATAGCTCTTTTATCCAATTTCTCTGTGAAATTGTATCTCATTCATATTGTCAGGCCTGAGTGCCAAAGTGAAAAATCCAATTACACAAGTAACTGTGCCTGATGACTCTCTGCTCTTTCATTTTCTTTAGTAAATGTGCAGTTAGAAGACTGCATGAAGATGTTCTGGAGATAAGACTTTCAAACACCCTATTCTACTCATAGAGGTTACCACTACCGTATTGGCAAAAGGGATTCATAAAAAAAGAAACATTTGCTTTATTTATTTAAATCTCTTCCTTATTAGAGCAGGCCACAGCTTTTATTTCTTTCACCCACAGATGTGATCTCTTGAGTACATAGCTGCCCTTTACAAATTGGTAAATGAGATTCAGATATATTTTCATTATTTATTAATTTATTTATGTAGAAATGTATGGTCTACCCTTTTTCCTGCCTGCGTACAACTCAGCAAGTAATGTTAAACTCTAATTCAACACAAAACAAAATTTAAACCCAGTGTTAAATACAGAAACTTTTAAAAAAGATGTTCAGTTCTCCACATTTTTGCATTTCCCGTCTCCTTTCTTTTTTCTGATTTAATTTAACTGCAGGTAGCTATTACTCTAAAATGGAGAACTGTGGTTCAATATCAGTTTACAAATCACTGTTTGAATGTTTGTTATAGTTCAATATGACAAAACAAGGAAAAACTTAAAAACATCCTTTTATTTAAAGGCCAGTGGCATAACTTGACCAAAGCCCTTTAAAGATTGATTTCAATGGGAGCATGAGATGCATGCACAGTGAAAATGGGCAGAGGTGAAACTGGAAAAAAATGGAGATCTGTAAGGGTATCCTCTTAATTTGTTTGGGTATGTTGTTGCTGTGGTACTACTTATTACATTGACCAAATAGCAACATTGAGAAATGTTAACATCTGTTAAATTTCTTGTCCAGCACTGTGTTCCTTACTCGTTTTACCTAAACTGCTTGTTATAAACATTTAGAGACTGAAGAGCCAATAGCCTTCCCTATTTGGTTCTTAGACCAGGTTTATGCCCTGTACTGTGTTATGAATCTGTTGTCTTCTTATGTTTCCAATAGAAGCCCATAGTTTTAATAAGTAATCCCCCTCCCAATACTTGTGGTTAAATCCAGTTTTAATTATATGAGTGAGGACTTATTTTTGTCAGCTGTCACAAAATAAGATGAAAACCAAACCAGAAGAAAGAGAACAACCTTTTCAAATGTCATGTTCCATATTGGACTTGGTCTCTTGTCTTGAAAAATCTATCAAAAGTTTTGAAATGACTTGCATTACAGACATAATTCAATATATTCTTTTCTCCATTAGACTGTCTCTTTAAATAAAGATATGTTCCATGTCACTGTGACCAGCCTCATTGAAACTACCCTGTCTTAATTAGTTTTTTTGTCATCTAGCCTATAGGTCAATGAAAAATAAAAACCATCACTATACCTTTCACATACACTTGGAATAGAAAATCTGTTTGGTGAAAAAAAAAACCTGCAAAGTTTTCTGAGTTTTGTATGAGTTACTTTGTCCTTGATTAAGATTATTTCTCTCCATCTCAACAAATTCCACAGACACTGCTGTGAATCATAGTAATGCTATGCTTCCTCAACAAACTCTTGCCTCCCATGAGGAGATATAGCACAACTATTGCTTGAATGGCTATGAAAGTTGTCATGGGTTGATTCAGTTTTGCTAGCCAATCCAAATATATTGCCACAATAATGTTGAAAGAATTGGATCACGAATGCTTATGCATGAGCCAGCAGGGACAGTTCTATTTTTAAACCGAACTATGGTAAATTTAGCAACATTGCTGCAGGACTCATGACTCGAATTGTCTTAAGTGTATTTTTCATTGATGGGTTGGTTGGCTGATTGTTTTTATTACCAGTTTCCAGACAGCACAGTCTATAGCCCTCCAGATGTTTTGAAGTATGATTCCCCAGATCCCTTATCATCACTGGTCATGCTGCTTGGAGCTTTTGGGAATTTAATGGAAACATCTGGGGGCGGGGGTTAAAGCTTTCCTAGTCTGTCTCAGCTGAAGTAAACTAAAAACCCCAGTCTTGCCCACACTCATTTGAGTATGGGTGTACAGTGAGTAAGTTCCTTCAAACTTACTTTTAAGTAAACAAATTTAGGACCAGGCTGAGTGTTGACAAACTGTTGACTTTAATTATCGGTGTGGACTGAGTAGGCAGGTAGATAACTGCACTACAGATACATTCTTATCACTTTCCATTGCAGATTAAAAGCTGGGGAAAACTAGTGATTACCAAACCAACCACCTCATAATATGTAATTTTCTTGCTGAATTTTTTTAGTTATTACAGGTTTTCAAACTGACTTCAAATTTTCCTGCTTTTATTTAATTCTATTTAAACATACATTTTTGTATGTTATTAATTGTATTCTTTTAAAATGTAAGCTGGTTTGAGTTCTGGTTTTATTGGGAAATCAAAATGATGATGATGATGATGATGATGATGATGATGATGATGATGATCCTTGTGCATTATCTAAATGCATAATGGAAAAGTGTTATTACTCTTATTCTTACCTAGGGTAGTAATTTTTTTAAAGTTATATATAGTATGTTTAATGTGATAATATAAAAGAAATAGGTCCTTGAAGAAAATGGGAGCACACTTGCTTGAGCATCTAATTGAGACAGAATGACCAAGGATTTCACATCAAAAAGACAAATGCATAATACCATTTGGGGTATAGATTATTTTTGCTTTGCATTTTGATCATTTTTACTATAAGATATCCTAGGTGTAACTATTAGCTGAAGTATAAGTCACGTGCTAAATTAGCTTAGTTTTAGAACAAAATCTTGGGACATTGTTATACTCAGAGTGACTTCAAAACATGATTAATCAGAGCTAAGAATATAAAAGTGTTTAATTGTTTATTTCTTCTTGGTTATTAAGTGTTGTGAACTCTGTTGTTTTTGGTAAAGAACCAGTGTTTTTGAATTTATGAAGTGGGTTGACTTCCAGAAGGCTACTACATACATTGAACTGTATTGTGTGTTCCTTGTAATCATACTGTAATTCAGGTTTAAAAAATCCCCCCAAACCAACCCTCAGTGCTTTGAACCTTTATTTCTCTAGAACTATTTCACCTTTATTTCTTGTTCTGATAACAGCCTTCAAACTCAGGGGACTGTGGAGCATTTATCTCATAACCAAATTTTTTTTACAAGATAAACTAATGTAATCTGTACTACAGCAAATGAAATGAAGGAAGGGTCAATAGGCACCATATGGCACCATGAAGTGACCAAAGTAAACAGTTTTAATTTTATAATTTTTTGTGGAGCTTTCAGGCTATGTGGCCATGTTCTGGAAGAGTTCCTTTTTGACGTTTCAGAAGATGCCAGCCACAGATGCTGGCGAAACGTCAGAAAGGAACTCTTCCAGAACATGGCCACATAGCCCGAAAGCTCCACAAAAAACTATGGATGCCGGCCATGAAAGCCTTCGATTCCACAGTTTTAATTTTGTCACCTTGGCTTCCAGGGAGAGTTCAGGTTTAATCTTTTTAAGGACCCATTTGTTTGACCTTTTGGCTGTCCATAGTATCCTCAGCACTCTTCTCAAGCACCACATCTCAAATGAGTTGATTTTCATTCTGTCAGATCTCTTCACTCTCCAACTTTTGCATCCATACATGGTGATGGGGAATACAATGGCTTCTAATTGTTGTGTATATCTTTGCACTTCAGGATCCTATCTAGTTCTTTCATGGATGCTCTTCCCATTCCTAGACTTTTTCTAATTTCTTGACTGCAGTCTCCATTTTTGTCAATGTTTGATCCAATGTGTAGGAACTATTTTACTGTTTCAATTTCTTCATTGTGTAGGTTGAATGTATGTAGCTCCTCTTTCCCCTAAATCTGTCCCCAAGAGTTGATCTAATTAAAATTCCCAGTGCAGATCGTTGTCAAAATGAAAAGAAATACTCCCAGAGACTTTTATATGTACAACAGATACTGTAATTATCCAGTAATTAATATGATACTGGCCCTTCATATTTCTGAATCTTGACTTGTTGCTTTATCACACTAGGGGGCAAACAAGATTTAAACAACTGTTAAACAAGAGTTAAACAAGAATTAAATGGGAAATGTCCTATGATAAAACATAGGACATTTCCTGGTTAACTCTTGTTTAACTCTTGATGAAATCCTGTTTGCCCCCTAGTGTGATAAAGCAGTTGGATTCAGAAACTCAACTGAAGTGCATTGGTTCTGAACTGTATTGTTCCAATCCAAAATGGACTTCTCTGAAGATGCCAGCCACAGATGCTCGTGAAATATGGGGAACAAAGTCTTCCAGAACATGGCCACATAGCCCAAAAAGTCCACAAAAAACTATGGATGCCGGCAATAAAAGCCTTCGACTTCACAGCAAAATGGACTATTTGCTTAAGAGCCTAATCAGCATTCAAACTGAATATTGTAAATGGAATGCATATGTCATTTAGCTGTGACTTACTGAAAGAAGCCAACTTATTGGCTATTTCTTTTTCTTTTTTGTAAATATACTATACAGCAAAAAGAATGAAAAATACTGATGGTAGCACTCATTACTGAGCACTGAAATGTTTTCTTAAAAGCAAAGATCAAGCAGCTGGTGTTAATGATACTATGATGAAAAGAACAGAACCTAAATATTGATGAGCTAAGAATTCAAAGAGAAGCCAAAATCAATTTATCCTGAAATATATAACTGTTTACATGTCCTGTGTGTTAAAAATATTTCCTTTTGTCCTGAAATGTCTTCAGATCATAGGACAATGTGACAACTGAGATATGTCTTTTTAAATGGTTCATGTTAGTTATGGCAGCACAAGATCAGTACAAAATAGTCAAGTAAAGGACAATATTCCTTGTTTATGTTAGTGCAAGACCATTGGGAAATGGGACAGATAGTGGTAGATCTCTCAAGCAGAATAGTTGGCCAGAAAGAAACTGAACAAGTCCTACACCTATTCTCATGACCACTTGCATACACATACAGGGTCTAGCAGAGAAAATAAATATTTATTTACTTTATTTATTTACTAATAAGTTTAGTCTTCTTGGTAGAACATATGAAAGTATCTTTATTTACAAGTACTTGACTATAATCAAATACATGGTCTAAACTAATAGAAAAAGACCGAGAAGACAAAAATGGCTGGGTGCAGGAGGAGAGAGGTTTTTCCCCACACCTAAGAGGCTGTACAGACCGGTGTTATATGCTGGCATCAGGGCAGAGTGGGGGCATGGCGTCCAGACAATGCATGCCCCTATGCTGCCTTGATGCTGCCATCACGGTGCTCCTTTGGTGCTGCGTCCAGATGACACAGTGCCAAAAGGAATGCTGGAAGGTACCGCAGCAGCAGGGAAGGTACCTTTTCTGTGGAGTAAATAGGAGCCACTTTTTGCTTCTCCTTTCTGCACCACAGAAATGTCAGATCGGGACCATGGCATGTAGTTGTCATGGCCCTGATCCAGTGCTGAAAGTTCATCCCCTAACAAAGGGAGTGTAAGCATATGCCTAAACTTGTATAGGCTAATGTACAAACTAGCAATTAGAGAATGTTGTCATGAAAAGGCTGATAACTACAACAAAGAAAAGAGAAGAAGTAGGAGTGTAGGAAAGCTGTTCTCCTTGGCAAGCTACATATTTCAAAATGCCCTTTATCGTTTTTTCATATGTCTTCTGCATGGTGAGTTTAAAAAAAAACATTTTGCTGCATGAAGTGAAAGACAAAATGGCACTCTTCTACCTTCAGAAATTCAATAGACTGACAATTGAAACTTACTCCAGCACAGCTGATGGAACAGTTTCTCCTCCATCTCATGAGGGCAGCAGCTTAGGTTGCCCAGCACACATTACTATGGCTCCATCCATACTGGATTATTTCTCCAGTGTGGATGGGGCCTTGGTTCTCTAACAAAGAGGAACAGCCAGGAGGCTCCACATCACCCAGAAACTGCCACCTGAGCTGTCCACCTCACTTTATCAACTGGTAGGGCTAGTTCTGAAAAATGTAATGAGAATAATATTTATCATCTAAAAATAGTCAAATGTTATCTCCCCATCATAAACACAATCAATCACTCTGGAGGAAACAACTTTTTTTTTTGGAGTAGTGAACTTATATGCAAATATTGGGGACAGTCAACACAATTATTTAGGTTTTTTAAAAACAACAACAACAACTAGATAATGATCTATTCTCACAATCATTTCTAAAACTCACAATAAAAATGATCTGGCTTATTGGCCAAAATGATCTGGTTTATTGATTTGGCTTATTGGCTAAAGCAATAATTTCCTTTATCTAAACCTAATATAAAACCATAACACTTAAAATCCTCTACTGTGTGGACAAATCTTTCTCTCATGTACAACTTTTTTCTTTTTTAAATTGTTATTTCCATTATATTTTACATTTACAGGTTTTCAGTTTTTTAAAATGAAAAAGCAGTCCAAACAAATTTCTCATCTGTCTCTAGAGGAAACCCGAATGAAGCTCATTTGGGCTGATTAGTATTTCTTAGGCTACCAGGGTTGCTGTGAGGATAAAATGGCTTGGAGGAACATGTACATTGTCTTGAGCTTCTTAAAAGAGTGAGGAAGACATAAATGATAAAGACTTATTGATGCTAGAATTTAAGGCTAAGCCAAAGACCAAAAAAGTTTTTTTTACCTGGGGAATATTTTCCTAGAGTTCCATGGCTTCATTACTGATGTCAGTACCTGGCAACACAGAAAGTAATATTTCACTTGTCAGTCTAATATGTTTTAGGTTTCTATGTATGGGTAATAACTTTTATCTTTGTAATATAGAGAAAAATGAATCCTATTTTTTTTAAAGAACCAGACTATTCAGTACATTCAACAAGTTCTTGGATTTTCCTCAGTTATTTTTTAAACTTATCTCTTCCTATCCCCACCTCTACATTCCCAGTTCAAAAGAATTTATAAAGAAATCTCCACTTATACTTTTCACAGCCTCACCAGAAGACTTCAAAAGATTTCTTAAGGGGAAAAAATAAGATCATAGTTTCTTTCTGCGATGTCTTCATTTTGCTCTCACCTAACTAAAAACAAACAAAACCCCATCACACGTGGGAAAATACAAATCTCTATTAGGGTTTGAGGGTGATGTTGTATGTATGCATGTGTGTGTATATATATATATATATATTTGTTTGAATGATAAGGGTAATATGCTTTTCTTGCCAGAATGACTGGCAGCTTATGATTTAATTTTTCTTTGTTGCTTTATGTTTGATCTCCTAGTATCATGTCTTAGTAATCTAAACATGTGGGAGGAAAATGGAGGAAGAGGGTATGCTTAGTCTTGAGAAAAGAAGACTGAAGGGGGACTTCATAGCAACCTTCAAACACTTGAGCCCCTTTCATACCACATAGAGATAGCACTATGATTCCATTTTAGTTGCCATGGCAATATCTTATGGAATCCTGGAATTTGTAGTTTAACAAGGGGCATTTAGAACTCTCAGCTCTAGTACCTCACCAGCCTACACACCCAAACTTCTGTAGGCTGTTGACATGGCAGTTAAAGTAAAATCATAGTGCTGTAACTGTTTTGTGTGAAAGGATCCTTGAAGTGCCATCACATAAAAGACAATAAAGACTTGGTAGATTTCAGCTGAACATTAGGGGAACATTCTTGGTGGTAAGAATTCTTCAAATATGGAAGCAATTACCACCATAGGAGATGTTTGTGATGTCCTCCCACTGACTTTCCTCAATTGGAGGGTGGCATAGATGGCCTACAAGATCCTAACCTTTATGACTGACATTTAGGATTACAAAATAGTTCATCACAGACTAGATACAAATCCAGCAAGTTGATGGGGAGGGGTGTTTGGATATTATTATCCCAGTTTTCCAGCTGCCATAGCATGCTTTTGTGAGGAAAACATTTTAATTTCTTGAGAATAATGTAATCCTCTCCCTCATTCCTTGTTTGCACGTAATAATGTTCAAAGTAATCAATGTTCTTAATGTATGTACTATATAATTAGCAGAGACATTTTAGTAGTCCAGATAGAGCTCTCTGGGTACATCTGTGTCTGCATCAACTTCTTTAATTAAACATATTTTCTAACAATGTTCTTGCCAGTGTATTTAATCAGAGTTGCATCAGAGTATGCATAGCATGAATGTTTTCATTGAAAAAAAATCTTCACTTTAGAGAGGCTTTTCAAAGGTAACAACAAAACCAATTAACTGATGGGTAAATGCATGTCATCGGCAAGTTACTCAAGTGATCTATGAAAAAATAGCTCTCAAAGTGGTTTCTTCATGCCATCCTTAACACACCTGGTCCTGTCTCTTTTGGAAGCTAAACAGGATTATGCCTGATTAGGATTTGGATGGAAGACCACCAGAGATACCAGCACATAATCACATAGTGCTAGAAAGGATTTATGCCTAAAATTCCAAAGAGCTAGTGTCTGTTTGAATTAACAAGACTGGGCTAGGTGACCTATTGGTCTGACTCTGTAAAAGACACTTTCCTTTGTTCTCTACAAGCTATTGTTCACACTGTGCACAGATACAGTGTTCAAAAATGTAATCAGCACATCACAAAATTGAAATGGTGTAGCTGAATGGAATAGTACAACTGAATGGATGTGATGATGGATAAGGGGGGAAATCTATAAAATTACTTGGTGACAAGATCAGGAGTGGGCAAAGTGAGGTATTCAGCCTGTTCTGTCAAAGAGCTCTGGTGCCTCACCAAACTATAAATTCTGTAGGATAGAATAATGCCAGTTAAAGTGGTGTCAGAGTATTTCAGTTCTGTAGTATGGATACGTCTATTGTTAATAACATTTTTAAAGGCCTTTAAGGTTTGTGGACCTAGTGCTTCTCTATGAAACCACCTGCAAAACTTTGATTTCATTCATAATCAAAGACCCATGATTCTGGATGTCTCCATGATCTCAGATTAGTCTAGGAGTGACTGGGGAAACAGACTTTTCTGTGCGTACAATCCTAAATCCCTCCCCCAACCCTATCTGTCAATCTAATACCTGGCCTGATCAACATGAAGTGCCAGGCCATGACATTTTTATTTGCATGATCTCTTAGTGGTACATTTAAAGTTAGGGTCGCTGTCTTTACATTTTTTTTAAAAAAAACCATTATTGATCCTGATTGCCCCCTGCAACTCTAGATGGGAATAGGATTTTGTACTTTTGTTCCTTATCTGGGCAAATTATTTTACCATAAATCTTCAACTGCTGTATTTTAGGACAGAATCATAGAATTATATAGACCACAAGGGCCATCCAGTCCAACCCCCTGCCATGCAGGAATTCACAATCAAAGCACCCTTGATAGATGGCCATCCAGCCTCCTTCCTGTGTTTGGAGAAGTTGATCATATGTGATGCTGATTGGCTGGACTTATCACATCATCCACCATCCCACCTTGCTATTCAGTGTCAATTGGCTATCCCTTGTAGTAATCACAAAGCTTCTATACCGGATGGAGATATAATGCCCCCCAAAGTCTTCCAAAAGGAAAGAAGAATGACGAAATATCAATTCTCAGGTGTTAAAGTTATATTGGACTAGTTCCTGAACAAAGAGATCTGCAGATAATGGGAGAGTGGGATGCATCTCTTCTACTCTTATGGGCCAGGTACTACTAAGGGGGAAAGTGCTTCATTTATCGCACTGCCTTACAACCTATGAACAATATCTTATTGAAGGAGGCCTGAAATGCACCCATATAGCTTGACAGTTTACCCACTGGAATAGTATATATAGAATTCATTAGTAGAGATGACACTTCCAGGCATTTCTTTCCCATTAGTGTAGTGAAAACCTTTCAAAATTGCCATTGCAAGTTGTTGGCTGCACCAGAGCTTTCAAGTTGCTCGCTAAAGTGTGAAATGAATGGAAGTCATAATGAATTAATAGAACATTTGGCTTTTATCCCAACAGCAAGAAACTTTCAGTTCCTCTTAATTACTGCAAATCATTATGTATATTGGATTTTGGTATTTACTCTGGAGCCTCTCTTTTTCATTTCTAGGCCTCTTCTGAATACATCCAGATCAAACTACAGGGCCAATTAGTGTTTGCCCGTACGTGTGAATAAGAATCTGACAGTGAAGTGTTATGGATGTTTACTCAGGAATAAGTTTCATTATGTTCTGTGGGACCTACCCTTAAATAAACGTACACATGACTGCAGACATCATTTTAGGAAATGCCAACGTCTATGTTTTCTAAATATGGGTGTATCTTGGGCTTGACATGAATCTGAGTTAGATTCTATTGTAGTTCAAGTTAACAGCCCTTATGAGTTAGAATAATGTAAAATGGAGTCATTGCCACCCCGTTCACAATTCTACCTCTGTTACTAAGGAGATTATCTCATTATATTTAAAGCAATATATCCCTGATGGGATACAGTCATGTTTAATTTTAAAACTGGGTGTTATCGCAAGCAGCTGTGGCAGGGCAAGTGCAATCCATATGCAGTCTGGATCCCAGCCATGCTTATCCTGCAACTTTTCAAAAACACCAGTGTGATAGCACCCGGTTTTAAAATTAAATGTGACTGTAACCCATCAGGGATAAGTTGCTTTAAATATAATGCAACAACCTCCTTTGTGCCTTCATCTTCTGTGCCCTCAGGAGTGAATCCCTAAAGAAGACACCTGCCCCACTTGTCCAAGATTCACTATCTATATGAATTGCATAGGGAGCCTGTGCAAGGAAAATAGACTCCTTGATGTAGAAATTATCTCTCCATTACATGAAGGATGATGCAACATGATATTGCAGTTCTAATCACTAAGGAGATTATCACACCAGTTTTTATTCCTGTGCTAGGTGATGGATGTAAATGCACATGGATGGATTCTATCATGTATCCCTATCCCTGGGCAGTACTTTGGGATTCTCTTGGATCTTTTAAAGAATGGGATTTTCCTGTTCTTTAAAAAGTCTGGGAGAAGCCTAGATCAGATACGAGATGAGTACTGCCCACAAATGGAGCTGTGCAATAGAATCCATCACTGTGCATTTACATCTCACACCTAGCATGGGAATAAAACCCAATGTGGTAATCTCCTAAAATACCTGAAATGAAGAGGGCTTCTATGGTCCAAAACATGATGCAGAAATAACCCAGTTTTTGACTGCTTTAATTGCTCTGGCTCAATGCCTTCTCTGACAGAGAGCTGTGGTGCTCACAATAAACTACATTTGCCAGGATTTCCTACCACTGAGCCAGAGCTATTAAAGTGGTCTTATACTGGAATATTTCTGCAGTGTGTTGGACTTAAGTTATTCCCCCAAAAGTCTGTCTTCATCAATCTTATGTTTGAGGAGCAATGTACCAACCGGAGAAATTCTGATGATGCAGGTAGCAAGATGATGCCATTCCCCCATTCTAGTGACATCACAAGGGGGTGCGGAGTGTGTGGACCACAGCAGGTGACACCTTAAGGATGTGTGTGTGTGTGTGTGTGTGTGTGTGTGACACCATTGCTCCTCAAACTCTTGTATTTTGGCAGAAACACTGTGGCATTTGCCTGTCTTTCTTTAAAATGATTTAAGAGGTGGTAGGAATGAGGTGAAGTTCAGTGGGAAAAGAAAGGAGAGCCCCCAAGAATTTGTAAAATTTAAATTTCAAATTTCAAATAAGTATTTTTTTAATTTTTTTGAAAAAATATTCTTAAATTTTCTTTAAAAACATCACATATTAATCAAATCTTCACTATATATATATATATATATATATATATATAGGTTATGCATATGATATTGTAATTTGAAGGTATA
This sequence comes from Urosaurus nigricauda, assembly GCA_034509955.1. NCBI lineage: Eukaryota > Metazoa > Chordata > Lepidosauria > Squamata > Phrynosomatidae > Urosaurus > Urosaurus nigricauda. Next base: position 241,026,995 of record JAOEGL010000003.1, read on the forward strand.
ATTTTAATTTTGCTAGTTGTTTATGACACAAATATTAATGTTACATTCAGTGGTATATGGGGATTCTGATTTATGAGTAACATGAGTGCAAAAACGGATTCTCTAGGGTGGGAAACGGGATGAGGAGGTCAATGGGGGTGTGTGACACCATGAGTTCCCGCACTGGGTGACACCAACCCTTGGGATGCCATTACACCATTCTAGCTACCTATCTTTCTTCACTAGTGGCTGCTAATAGTGTTTTGCACTCAAGATAGCAGGCCTGTTTAGGGATTCACACCTTACAGCTGTCCAGTAACAGCTGCCTTAGGGTGCTACCATGCTGCAGAATGAATGTAGTTTAACACAGCTTCAACTTACATGGCTCCATTCTATGGAGTTCTGGGATTTGTAGTTTATTGTGGCACCAGAAGTCTTTGACAGAGAAGACAAATATCTCCCAAAGCAACAAATCCCAGAATTTCATAGCATTGAGCCATGGCAGTTAAAGCAGTGTTAGACTGAATTATTTCTGCAGTGAGGATGCATTCTTATTCTGCCTAATGGCATGGTGGCTCTGGAGGAACAATAAGGCTACCAATGTTAAATCTATTTTATCCTCTGTTCTTCACTGAAGAAGAATGTGCTTTAATGTAGAATCTTATTCTGTTACTAAGGATTCTCTGTTGCTCACTTTGATGAAGTACCGCCATCCTTTCCTGTTTCTGCCAAACTGGAGAGCTTGTTGATGTTGCGGTGACCAGCAATAGGAAGAATGCTTGCAACTGTGCAGATCAGTCACTGGACAATGACTGGCAGACTCAGAAGCCAGGGAGCAGGGCAACACACGTATAAAAGTTGAATCTGTAGCCAGGAAAGTGGAAGCGGCCAGAGTGTGCTGGCTTGGAAGATTGCTAGAGAAGGGCTAAGGAAGAACCAACAACCCACCCAGGAAGTAATGCCTTTCTCGGGAACCCAGGACAAGCTCTTCAGCAGGTTTTCCTCCAGGATTTGGCTTCTCACCTCATGAACTCTAGCTCTTTCACCTTCCTGAACAGTTCTAAAAGCCAGTGTAGACTCCTCTCTATACTATACTATACTATACTATACTATACTATACCATGCTATACTATACTATACGGAACCTGCCTGCCATATCTGTAAAGACTTTGCAGTCCAGTTAGGGAAGAAATTCATCCCACCAAATTTAAGAAACAGCTAGAGGCCCCTGTCTGGCTATTCCATTCTGTACATAAGCAGCTGCCTCTGCAGACTTGACCATGTGAAGCATAGGAAAGAACCTGATCCTCCTTTGAGCATAGGAACCTGATCCTCCTTGAATATACTCTCCTCCTACCAACTGATCCTGGAGAAACCTAAACACTGCTAATTCTGGAGGAGGAGAGCTTGGAAGGCCTCACCACTATCCCTACCCTGCTAATGAATGAATAATGTCTGGGAAGGTTGGATTCGTGGAGCTGGGTATTGTCTGGGATTAATAAACATCAGTAAAGGGGAATTGATGATTGTGCTTCATTGCTAGACCATGGAGACTGAGGTCTATGCTGTCCTACTGCTCATGGAGGAGACAGAAGGTATCACAGTCACTCATATTTCATATCCTGGCATGATAAGAAGTTGACTGCCTGGAAAAGCACAGAAAGCACCAAGCTTTAGTTTGTAATGACAGATTGTGCAAAGCTAAACATGTCAACACCACTTATTCTCATACCTCTACTTAAAAACCCATAAGGAGTTGATACAGTATGCACCTCATTCTGTTTCACATACCTGATTACTGTTCCACTTTCTATTTTGGTTTCTTTCTTTGCTGTAGTGGGTAGCACTTGTTAAAGAGTGCAAATCATTCCACATTAATGTGGCACTAATTTGCACAATGCCATGAGAAGTTTCTCATTCCATCTGTGTTGTTCATTCCACTATTTAAAAACCCTTTTTTACCTTTAAAATGTTCCAGCTAATTCTGTACTTGCCTATCAAGTATCCACAGTCAGCTGCTAATTCTTCATCTAGATTCTCTGTTGATAAGAAAGGGTGTTTCTTTCACAAGTACAGCTACTCTTCCCCCATTTTCCTTTATTTATTTGAAAACATGAGAAGAGGGGGCTGTATCATTTCAGAGGCCCAAGTAGCCTAGCAATCTGTTCACTGAGAGGCCAAGTAGTTTTCTGAGGAACGTCCATAAATGCTTACCTTTTATATCCTTTTATATTTTTTCTTGCAAAAAAGTGGATTGCAACTAGACAGATGAGAAATATTGCCTTTTGGGGATAGAGTGGGACAATAAGTTGATCTGTGATGCTATACCAAAGTCAGGATCCTGATCTGAACTAGTGAGAAACCTTAATGATCTGATGGTCTCCCGAAGGTTTAGTAGCTGTTACTGGGAAGTGTTGTTGGCTTTTATTATAAAATTGATTCAGCTTGGATGAAAATGACTTTGAAGAGGAACAAGGCAATTCACCCTAGGTTTTTAATAATCTAACAAAATGAACTGCTCAGCTGTTGCATAATCTTGTGTGACATGAATTGAAAGGTCAAAAATCTTGTGAATAAGTGTTTCTAAAGTGATTGTGTGTTAAAATCCTTTTCATTAGCAATGTTCTTGCTTGTCTCTGTTCTTTGATGAAAAATCCAGGTTAATGATGTCTCAGAATGTCAAGGAAGTAGTACGGATATACATGCAGTAATATATATTTCATTGACTCTTGTATCATTTCTTGCCTGATGTCAGTCTCAGAAGGTTTGCTTTAAACAAACATTTAAAATCTTCTGCCTTGATCCAACTGTGGGAACTACACTCACGAAAGCAGATTTGTATATCATATGTTGAATGGGAAAGCAAACCTAAGCTTGGAAAAGGTATTTGATGTTTACAACTGTTCCCAATTTCTTCTATAGAGAATTGTGAATGTATAGAGTCAGTATTTCAACATCATTAATAAAACCAGAGCTTACTAAAGTTACTTTTGTTGATTTATTTATTATCTAATTTATTTCCTAAAAAAAATTCTGTCCAGAACTTCAGGAAAGCTTGAGCACTGGAACTCACTTGGCCATGTTGACTGGAAGTTTCTGGGATTTATATAGTTGGCCCTCTGTATCCATGGATTCTTCATCCACAGCTTCAACCATCTATGACCTGTATGTATGTATGTATGTATGTGTGTGTGTATAAATTCCCAAAAGCAAACCTTGGTTTTGCCACATTTTACTTTGTTATTGTGTATAATGGGAATTGAGCATCTATGGATTTTGTTATCAATGGGGAGTCATGAAACCAAACCCCAGTGGATACCAAGGGCTCAGTGAAGTCCACCACTCCCAACTTTGTCAAGCCTTTATTTCTGTCGTCAAGTGTACCATCTTTCTCTTCTGTGGCTCTGCACACAGAACTGTGTGTACTGAAGCAGTCATAGATTCATAGAATCCTTGAGTTGGAAGAGACCACAAGGGCCATCCAGTCCAACCCCCTTCAGCCATGCAGGAACTCCCAATCAAAGCATCCCCGACAGATGGCCATCCAGCCTCTGCTTAAAAACCTCCAAAGAAGGAGACCCCACCACTCTCCGAGGGAGTGTGTTCCACTGTCGAACAGTCTTTACTGTCAGGAAGTTCCTCTTAATGTCTAGGTGGAATCTCTTTTCCTGAAGTTTGCATCCATTGTTCCAGGTCCTAATCTCTGGAGCAGCAGAAAACAAGCTTTCTCCCTCCTCAATATGACATCCCGTCAAATATTTAAACAGGGCTATCATATCACCTCTTAACCTTCTCTTTTATTTGGTTTTTGTACAGCGTTGTGTACACTTATGGTGCTTTATAAATAAAGCAAATAATTATTATTATTAATAATAGTAATAATAATAATCTTCTTCTTATCCAGGCTAAACATCCCCAGCTCCCTAAGTCTTTCCTCACAGGGCACAGTTTCCAGACCCTTCACCATCTTAGTTGCCATCCTTTTTACATGCTCCAGTTTCTCCACATCTTTTTTGAATTGTGGTGCCCAGAACTGGACACGGTATTCCAGGTGAGGCCTGACTAAGGCAGCGTGGCACTATTACTTCCCTGGACCTAGACACTATAGTTCTATTGATGCAACCTAAAATTGCATTGGCCTTTTTAGCTGGCGCATCGCACTGTTGACTCATGTTCAATTTGTGGTCCACTTGGACTCCTAGATCTCTTTCACATGTAGTTTTATTCAGCCAGGTGCCCCCCATCCTATATCTGTGCATTTCATTTTTCCGCCCTAAGTGCAGAACCTTACATTTCTCTGCTTTGCATTTCATTTTGTTAGTTTTGGCCATGTTATACATCCTGCCACCTAAAAAGTTTAAGTTCCAAAAAATTCTGCAGAAATAATCCAGTTTGAGACCGCTTTAACTGCCCTTGCTCAATGCTAGGGAATTCTGGGAACTCTAGTTTTGTGAGACATTTAGCCTTTACTGTCAGAAAGTTCTGGTGTGATAATAAACTACAATTCTGCTAAATCCCTAGCACTGACCCAGGACAGTTAAAGCGGTCTCAAACTGGATTATTTCTGCAGGGTGTTTTGGGCCTATGCCCCTCTTAGTTATGTTCCTCTCCTAGACACTCTGACTGGTAATACTGCTGGACAGCTCCTCAGCCATCTTCAGAAGAAAGCCAGAACAAAAAAGCAGTGTGCACTTAAAGGCACCAGATCTTCTGCAATCTTGGAAGCTGAGTGGGGACAGACTTAGTACTTGGATGGGAGGTTGCCAAAGAATATTAGGTGCTGTAGGCTATATTTCAGAGGAAGTAACTGGCAAAACTACTTCTGAGTATTCCTTGCCTAAGAAAACCTGATGAAATCAATGGGGTTACCATAAGTCAATAGGCAACTTGAAGGCACACACACCTGCACAGAGAGAGAGGGGGGGGGAGAGACAGAGAAATGTAGCTGCTGCATGCACACTAATAAATTGGGATGTAAGCTTTTATTATTGAGAATGTCCAGATATCACTATGTGGAGAAGAGTGCTGAGGATACCATGGACAGCCAAAAAGACAAATAAATGAGTGCTAAAGCAGATCAAGCCAGAGATCTCCCTGGAAGCCAAGATGACAAAACTTAGGCTTTCATACTGCAGGCACATAGAAGGGTGGACTCACCGGAAAAAACAATAATGCTAGGAAAAGTGAAGGGAAGTAGAAAGAGAGGAAGGCCACATGCTAGATGGATGGACTCTATTAAGGAAATCACGGGTATGAGTATATACAGAGCAGTGGAGGACAGCGAGTCTTGGAGATGCCTCATCCACAAGGTCATCATGGGTTGATATAAACTCGAGGGCAGTTAACAACAACAAAGATTTCACTGTAGGAAGAAGATATATCTGGTTCATACTATAAAGTAGGGACAATTTCATTACGTTTTTCTATGCACATTGGAACTGGAACAGAGATCTGTTACATTAATCAATCTGAGAAATATTCTTATGCCTCAAAGAACTGTTTGGTGTCTTCATAAGACACTATACAATATATATTCTCACACATTTCAAACAGATATGTATACAAGAGAAACTAGTAATCTATTGCTCCCTCGTTTATATAATAAATGGTATAAACGGGTCACTTTTCCAATGTTCAATTTATCATCTCAGTTTTCTAACAATTTGTGAGAGATGGGTTAAATATTTCTGATGTCAAAAGTGGCCAATATTATTAGTTAACAAATTGGCATCAGGTTTGGTTAGAAGTAATAGTGACAGATTTCACAGGAATCTCTAACTTATCTGTTTGCTTTGATCCACTCTTGGCCATGGATTATTATTATTATTTCTTATGTATTGTGTGTTGGGCATGGGAGTTATAGCTTGGTAGGCCAGGATTTATAGCTTTAACAAAACCTTGGGTCAGGCTGCAGTTAATCTCAAATATGTGTAGGCCTCATGCATTTTACCAGAGGATGGGTCCAGAAATGTTCTCCTTGGCCATGAGAGTACAGAGGGGAGAAGGATGGACATTCCAGAGTGGAGAGAGATAAGCAGTTCCCAGCTCCTCCTGGCACCTGTGATTTGATAAACAATTTGTTGAGGGGAGATGGGAACATCTTCTCCACTTTCCTTGGCACAGGCTCTGTAGGATACAGAGGATATAGGATGATGTAGGATGATGCAGTATATGCTAACCTGGTGGCAAACAATAAGAGTATATAAGATGCTAGGGGTATCTTGCAGATCACAAGCACACAGGACTGCCTGGCCTTCCTTTGTGTATGTCTGCCTATGTTAACCTGCTTGAGGCTTTAGATCTATGCTTTATTCTTTCTTGTCTTACTTTCTTAAATAAACAGCCTTCTGGAGCCCAAAACTGAGTGATTATTTTACCTGTCTTATACCCTGAACCTGCACACTTGGCAGCCGGAGGCCATGAAAGTGCCCTACTCAACAGCTACTGGTCAGACTGTGAGTGGTGCACCTGCTGGCCAAACCAGGGCTGCAAGTATAAAATATGGATGGAATTTCTCATGATGTATCTGTGATAACAAAAAGTGAGCAGATAATAAGCCTGATACACTTTAAGCAGCTACTGTTGTTTAGAATCAAGCATGCAACATGATAACTTTTTAAAGCTATTAAAGTAATCCTAAAGGACTGCAGTGTATAGAAAAGCAACTAAATCTCTTAACCCATAATAATATCAAGGTTAATGTGAATGACAAATGGATCCTCCCTCCCCCCCCCCCCCGGTAGTTTCCATCAAATGTCTTTAGAAGAGATATTTTCTAATTGAATGGAAGCCTGGCATCCTGACATTAAAATAATGCTACCTCTCAAGGTTAATTAGAAGAATCAAAGCTGCTCAATATTTTGGAAGGGAGGCCTGTTTTCCAGATTTCAAGGCAAAAAGAAGAAGAAGTTACCCTCAGATTGCCTCAGGTCTCAAATTAAGGACTCTTTGCCTGGATGGAGCAGCTTTAGCAATATTACATTTACTATATTAAACACAATTAACTACATATTTCATAGTGTCCTTAATTGTCTGCCAAAGTGAAGTGAAGTGAAATAGAGATGTTGTCAGTTGTTCAACAAATGATTTAATTGCTCAGATATAGGAAAAACTGATTATTTTAAAAATGAGTGAGCCTCAATCCATGCTAACAATTATGTTTCTTAGCTTCCCATAATTACTGCATGGTGCTCTGCATCCTGTTGTGCTAGGGGGAAAAAAGGTAGAACCCAGAAGACTGAAATGACTTTCTTCCTGAGTGAAATAAAATTATGTACAGTCTGCATAATGCACTGATAAATTTGGAAGTCTAAGAAGCTAAAATTAGTGCATGCAGAAAGGGCAAGATGATAAACCAAGTTTCTTTCAGGTCTTCTGGGCTTCACTTTAAAAAAAAATAAGTCAGAGGTTGCAGAGTTTGCAATTTTTTTTTATGAATCTGGCATTTTTTTTAAATGAGCTGTTTTCTGTGTTTGTCATGCTTAAGCAGGGCTCCAGAGATCTATGGGAGTTGCAAATTGATTGCATTAAGCTCTGTTGGTAGGAGTTTTCCCCCTTTCATGCAAGTTGGTATAGATGGGTGAAAACTCCAATTAAAAAAAAGTAGGACTGATGAATTTTACTCAGAGTATTTATTCAGAGTATTTATTCTGAATACCACCTTTTTTTTTTGGGGGGGGGGGTATGATAACCTCAACATACATATAAGTTTTCTTTACTATTGTTCTATGTGTGGCAACCTAAGGGGAACAAGACTTGAATTTTCACTGATGATACAGTTGAAACATCCCCTTAAAACCTGTTTTGAAAATACTAGGCTTGAACCACCTCAACCTTTTGAATCTGCTCATTAAAATGATAGATTGTTCAGAAAAACATTTTTACAAAAAAGAAACGTTTTTATTGCTAGAAGTACACAAGCTGTAATAATTGTGTCCCTAAGCTCATTTTCTTTGTAGGGTCTGGAGAATCTCATTTTAACAACAACCACAACAGCAGCAGCAGCAACAACAAATGAGTAATGGTAGCTGTGTGTTTATTTCTAAGACCTTTATAGCTAATTTCATGCTCTCTTTTCCTATTCAGTTGATCTCTGGTCATGTTGTTTTTAGCTCCTCCTGATATTTTGCTCCTTCTGATATTTTTCAGACAAATGGCACTTTTAGGAAGTTCAGTTCTACTTTGCATTCATCATTATAAGATGCTCGGGAAATTTCTTTTCCTGTCATTCACTCTTGTGATAGTATACAGTGATTTTGCATGAGTTTTCACATTGCACAATATTCCAGGTAGGGATTTCTTTCTGCTGGTTGAAGCTCTCCTATTGCAGATACTTGATTCTAGACTTAAAATCAATGCATAAAGGTCAGAACAGAAGGGACAATTTAAATCCACCACCACCACCACCACCACCACCACCCAGTCCAACAAATGTGTGAAGCTTCTGCATGGGTTTAGGTAATAAGTGCCATTTGCCCATCACTAAAAAGAAAAAGAAAGGGGGGGGGGTAGGATTTCATCACCATAAAAGGGAACAAGTTTGCTTGAAAGCAAATTTAAATATTTAAAGTAAATATCATTTATTAACATATATATGTTGATGCAACTTTACCTGGAATTACTATAATTCAAATAGAACCACAATACTTTCCAGCATATTGGGGAAGTCTGTAACCAGGTGACCTGTGGGATTTGCTCAGTATGCAATCTGTGTTAATTTTGATGGGTAATGTACTCATTCCTTTTAATCAGATTTGGATTAGACAGATCTGCAAACGGTGCTTTTAAATAGAGAACTCTATTTTGGCAGCTTTTCAAATAGAGACCTATAAAATGGATATATGAGAAGCCTCTCAAAGATTTATATTTGACACATCAGTTATTCTACAACACTAAATGTCATCGCAACCTGTGATAAGGCAATTAGTTCCATCTCAGATTTCAGTTTTTAGTATCTGCTTGGAAGAACTGTCTGGCCCACATAATATCTGGTCCAATGATTTTTAGGTCAATACTTTGTTGATTTTAAATCTGGAATACAGTAAAGGGACCAATGCTGAAGCATTTTAGACATATGTTTTCAGTAGAAACATTGGTTTGCAACTACCAGAAGGTGGAAATGTTAAGAAATATTTTCAATGTATAAGAACAACAAGAAATCTGTTGTTCAACAAGAACAACAAGAAATCAGAAACTTTCCAGGAAAGCTGTTGCACCTTTACTTTCCCTGGAGATGCTGGAAAAGAGATTGGAAGAGATTATAGAATTCTCACAAATGAATACCTTTTTTTAGTCTGACACTTTTCACAGAAGGGTGTTAAGCTTTCTAGACTTGTTTTCAAAGCTGGTTTTAACTTATGCCATCAACATAAAGGTCAGGGTTTTTTCCCTTCAAATTTTGTCTCCAGCATCAACCATTAATAAGGAAATGTTGTATGTTGATCCTTTGGGGCCTTTCTGACCTTACACTTCTCTTGGTGAGATCCGATTGTGAGAAGGAAATAATTTTTTTTCTTCATCTCATCTGAAAATAACATGCAGAATGTATTCCTGACATTTATTATGACATGAATGTATCTATATAATTGGTGGGTTTGGAGAACCATGTGTCTGTGAACCAAATGGTTAGAATCCTTGCCCCTTTACCAAGGTATCTCCAAAGCATTATTATTTTGGTCTTGTCTGGAATCAGCTTCAAGTAATCCATCTTCATTCATTCATTTCTCCTAAGAAATATTTGAATCAAAAATTAAATCTTCCTTTAAACTGTGTGTATGTTTGGGGTATTATGCAACTTGACCTAGCATAATTTTATGCCATGCATCAGGCAGCAAAATGTCTTGAAACAGCACCACTGCCATGAGAATAAGCACTAAGAGGTCTGGACAAAAATCAGGAAAAGAAAGAACCTAGTATTTGATATACTGAATATATGGTAGTAAGGACCTACTGTTTGTATGCACAGCCTCATCTAAACATCTTCCCTACCCATGGAGCAAGAAAGAAACATAACAGAACCCATCAAGATGAAAAAAATGTTGCAGTGCTCTGAGATCAGAATTCAGCAAAATTGAAAGTTTCTGCTGTGTATTTATGTAACAATTACAGTGGAAGAACATAGTAGCAACTATGGAGTTTGGCTGTATATCACTTACGAGTGCATTGGCTGCATATCACTTATGAGTGCACCTAGTGTCTATGTAGCAAAGTCTCAGCCAGGGCTGATGCAATGTTTTTTGCTGCCTGAAGCAGAACAAGGTACCTGGGCTACTCATAAAAGTGAAGGTGTTATTTTGTCACATGAGGTGGAATATCTTGCAGGCACTTTTCCTCATCCCAGGCTGTTAAACATACCAGTAGTAAGAAAAAAGTAAATAACTAATGAGTTGCTGATCTTTCATAACACCCCAAATCCTATGTCTGAGGTGGCTGCTTCACTTTGGTTAATGTAACAGCTAGCCCTAGACTCAGCACATCATACCTGTCATCAGAATCCAAAAACTTTAGATGTCCTCCTTTTCCTCAAATCCTTCTTGATCTGCCTTTTGAACTATCTCTGCCACACAAAACCAAACCCAGCAGTTATGTAGTAGCCTAGGAAGAAGGTATAGGTGAGAAGTAAATAGAAAGAAAACTGGCATTTCTTCTGCCATTCATCTTTTCCAAATGTTGCTTTTTCCCTGCTGGTTTTGAAGCTCTTTCACAGAAATGGGTTCTCCCAGCATAAATCCCTTGTTGCTGAATGCCTTCTTGTAGAAATATTTTTAGTCCTGAGAGATTATGAATGATCCCTGGGCTTGCGAATACATTTTCAGAACAGCAATTCCAAGTAAGTGCAATCATTTATTTCTGGTATTTCATTATTTCAGGTCTTGAGCTAAAGATGCATCCCTTCTCCTTTCACATATGAGAGGGAATGGAAGAATTACTTGTTGGGGATGATGGGAGGTGGTGCACTTTACCCAGGCTCAGGTCCTCACCATCTGGTCAAAGCTGGGCTGATCAGAACTGATCAATGGTGTGATGTGTTGCAGGTAGCAGAGTTGCCCATGAAGCGGCTCAGGAACAAAAACATCAGCTCTGGAACTTCTGGAATCACTGTTGCTGCTTCCCCCTTCATGCAGTCAACAAACCACGCGAGCTGTGCACTAAACTATCTTTATTGACTACTTGAATAATACAAACTCTATAGTAAAACAATAAACATCTTTGCAACACATTTCTTGCTCTTGCTAAACACACTCTGGCTAAACTAGTCAAGCTATATACATACTCATCTCCTCCTGCACAAAAGCTTAGTTACAAGTTCAGGTTCACCTTCTAGTTCACATTGTTGAGGATGTGTGCGTGTGTGGCATCGTGGTCAAGGTGCAGGGAAAGGATAGGATGCAATGGCTCACCAGAACAATACTGAAATAGTTCAATTTTGGTTACCACCCACTGGGTGTGCACTGGGTGTGTACTGGGTGTATACAAACAATACTATTGGTTATTTCCACACTTTCCCATACTATAGTCCAACCTCTTACTATGACCTAAACACTCATGTGATGTTTTCAATGATGTCGTTGTTTACCTTTTCCATGACCTTCCTTTCCGGAACTTGTGTTGCTATTCCGTGTGTGTTATGGCTATACTCACATCTGTTGTTGTTGTGTATGTGTCTGACTATACTATCTCACCTTGTGCTGGAAATTTACAGACTTTGGTTCTCACATACAGCTTTGCATTTCTATGACTATAATTCCCATGCTCCTTGCCTTAACATTACTGGATGTATGCATGTGTGCCTTAAAGTCACCTGTAGACTTATGGTGATCTCACAAATCTTATAGGGTTTTCTTTGGCAAAGAATACTCAGAGGTGCCCTTCTCTAAAGTGTAGCCTATTAACTGGAAAAATGATGTCATGAGGAACAGAAGGAAAACAGGAAAATATAGGTCTCTCATTTGCATGCAGGGGAAAGAGTATTGTGGCACTTTCAAGACAAAGGATCTTTGAAACTGATTTAATGAAGCATGACTTCTTGTGATATAGCTTCTTGAGATTTGCTGGTTGTTATTATCTCATTGTCCATTTGTTCCATGCTTTTGGGCACTGTTTGTAGAAATTTCATGCATTTGCACAAGGGCTATTCCAAAGGTTTTAAAAATATCTTTCATGAGGTAATCCTATGGTACGAAGGATAATTTTTTTCCTAGGAATATAATAAAAAGATGTCTTGGGGTTGTAACATTATAGTGCGAAAGTACCATTGTACTGATAACTATAGCACTCTAGCTCTTAATTTTTTTTAAAGAAGGAAAATACAAGGAGACATTTTCATTCTAATTTATTGAAAGTGAAAAGAAACCCACTCAAGCATGAGAACCACATGTTCTAGCTCGTGTTGGGAATTGCCAAAAATTAGTCTGGAACAATAGGAATACTGCTTGCATATTTTTAAAACCCCAAGAGCAAAAGTAACAAATATTGTAACCTCCCAACCTATTTATCCTATGTGGAGCAGTCCTACCTGATTCATTTTAGCATCAGTTGTCATGGATTTCAGTCCACATCCTTAGATTCAGTTATGGAGTGTACTACACATTCAATAAGTATAATAAAATTATGCAGCTGTAGTGGGGTACCACAGGGTCCTGTCCTGGGCCCAGTCCTATTCAACATCTTTATTAATGACTTGGATGACAGAATTGGGAGCATACTTAGCAAATTTGCAGATGACACCAAATTAGGAGGAGTAGCTAATACCCCAGAGGACAGGATCATAATTCAAAATGACTTGAATAGACTACAAAGCTGGGCCAAAGCTAACAAAATGAAATTCAACACAAAGAAATGTAAGGTTCTGCACTTAGGGCAGAAAAATGAAATTCACAGACGTAGGATGGGGGACACCTGGCTGAATGAAACTACATGCGAAAGGGATCTAGGAGTCCAAGTAGACCATAAGTTGAACATGAGTCAACAGTGAGATGCAGCAGCTAAAAAGGCCAATGCAATTTTAGGCTGCATCAATAGAAGTATAGTGTCTATATCAAGGGAAGTTTTTGGTCAAGCCCCACCTGGAATACTGTGTCCAGTTCTGGGCACCACAATTCAAAAAGGATATGGAGAAACAAGAGCATGTCCAAAGGAGGGCAACTAAAGTGGTGAAGGGTCTGGAAACCATGCCCTATGAGGAATGACTTAGGAACTGGGGATGTTTAGCCTGGAGAAGAGAAGGTTAAGAGGTGATGTGATAGCCCTGTTTAAATATTTGACAGGATGCCATATTGAGGAAGGAACAAGCTTGTTTTTTGCTTCTCCAGAGACTAGGACCTGGAACAATGGATGCAAACTACAGGAAAAGAGATTCCACCTCAACATTAGGAGGAACTTCCTGACAGTAAGGGCTGTTCGACAGTGGAAGACACTATGTTGTCTCCTTCCTTAGAGGTCTTTAAACAGAGGCTGGATGGCCATCTGTCGGGGATGCTTTGATGGAGAGTTCCTGTTGAACCGGATGGCTCTTGAGGTCTCTTCCATCTCTATGATTCTATGATTCTATGATTGATGATACTAAGTGGTGTCAGCTGCAAATTGTATGTTTAGCGGGGTTCTGTCAGTTTCTGTCTTCATTCTGTTCTGTAATAGATGAGTTCTGGATACAAGTCTTCTCTTGGTTATTTGGTTGTTTTTTGTTTTTGTTTTTAAACCTTATATGATGTGTACTGTAGTTTGAGGAATGCTTGTTGTAATTCCATGAGTTTGGCATCCTTGTCTTGTGTGGATGTGATTGTATTGGAAGGCTTGGTTGTAGACTACGGATTTGGCAGTGTGTTCAGGATGGAAAATGGAGACATGTAAATACATTTCACAGTCAGTGAGTGTGCAATACAGTGTGGTGTTTAGAAGTCTGTTTTGTAGCTGTAGCATGGTGTTCAGTAAGTGAACTTGCTCTGTTGATAGTTCCAGACTGAAACTGATGTTGGGGTGAACGCTTTGGTAGAATGTCTTGAGGGAGTCTTCTCCATGAGTCCAAATTATATCTTCAATGTACCTCAGGTAGAGGAGTGGTTTCTGGATGCAGGAGTTAAAAAGCATTGTTAGGTCAGCCCTGAAGATGTTGGCATATTGTTGCGCCATGCATGTGCCCATGGCAGTACCATTAACTTTAAGGTATATGTTATTACCAAAGGTGAAATAATTGTGTGTGAGAACGAAAGGGCAGACTTTGGTGGCTAGGTTTGCAAATGTTCCATCAGGAATTATGTTTCTGATGGGTTGTACTGCCATGGGCACTTGCATGGAATTACAATATGTTAGTGCCATGGGCACATGACATCACAATATGCCAACATCTTTATGGCTGATGTAGAACAACACTTTCCTGACTCCTGCAATATACAATCCCCAAGAAATGAGACATCAGGGATTGCACAGGCCCACAGGCCCTTTGGATTATCCTGTCATGCAAGCAAAGTTATGCTCACAGTTCTGAAACAAAGACTTACCATAAATGGAATGAGAAATGCCAGCTATCCAAGCTGAGTTCAGGAAAGGAAGAGGCACTAGACATCATATTGCACACATATAATGGATAACTGAGCACAGCAAAAAAATTCAGAAGAAAATCTGGCTGTGCATTATAGATTATAGGAAAGGCTTTGATTGTGTAGAACATGAAAAACTTTGTATCACTCCTAAAGATTGGTTGAACAACAACATTTGATTGTCCTGGTGTGTAACCTGTACTCAGAACAGGTCCATCTGCCTTGGTCCTGGCCCCAGAGGGAGAGAAGAACCACCGGACCTCACCCCCTTTCCCATCACCTTCCCCTCTTCCTTTTGTGTTGTCTCTTTTAGACTGTAAACCTGAGGGCAGCGATCCGTCTAATTTAAGATTGTATGTACTGTGTAAATTTACAGTGCTATATAAATAAAGGTTAATAATAATAATAATACAAGAAGCTACTATCAGAAAAGATTATAAAGAAATAGAATGGTTTCCAATTGGCAAGGGGACAACATATAGCTGTATTTTATCACCCTATCTGTTTAACTTGTACACTGAACATATATGTAAAACAGGATTAGACTTGGAGGAAAGAGGCGTGAAAACTGGAGGAAGGAACATCAATAATTTAAGATGAACAGACGGAACCATACTACTAGCAGAAAATAGCAAAGATTTGGAACAATTACTGAAGAAAATCAAGTAAGAACATGCAATGACAGAATTATAAATAAATGTTAAGAAAATAAAAATAATGACCACAGATTATTTACATAATTTTAATGAAAACACTGAAATAATTCAGATTTTCCATACCTTGGCTCAGTCATTAATTACAATACAATCAAGAAATCAGAAGTAGACTAGGGAGATTATTACATTTACTTTTTTGACCAATCTGAACACAGGATGGGATCGGGTCAGAATGGGGAGAAATGGGTGTAATTACATCTGAAATTAGTGCTGCGCTGCTGGCTGACCACCACCCATCCCTGAGCCGGCCAATTTTGAAGGCTGAACTCTCCCTAGAAGTGAAGATGACTAAACTGAGACTCTTATTCTTTGGCCATATCACAAAAAGACATGACTCACTAGAAAGAACAAACAAACTATACTGTTTGGAAAGGTGGAAGGCAGTAGGCAAAAAGCAAGGCTACAATCTGAATGGATAGATTGAATCAAGGAGGCCACAACACTGAGTTTCCAAGACCTCTGAGAGTTCTTGCCTGGCAGGGGGTTGGACTGGATAATCCTTGTGGTCTCTTCCAACTCTATGATTCTATGATTCTATGACCTGAGAAGGGCTGTTGATGTTAGAGTGACTTAGAGATCTCTAACGCTTAGGGGCACATAAACCTATGTCAGTTTGATGACAGATAACAACAAAGGGCCCTAGCCTTTCCCCCATTATATTCCTGATTGCTAGTTACCATATTAAAAAAATAATTGTTTTATTGTGTTTTTAACTTCTATTATTTGATCAGCTCCTTGTATTCTACATTGCTGCAAACCATTTCAGGATTTTTCAAAATTAAAATCTGTTATGTTTTTCAAAAATGAATAATTAAAAAGAACAGAGCAGTATATAAACTGGGCATACCATTTTTACATGGGAATATTCATCAGGTGCACATTTTGTCAAAGTCTCTACTATGTGCAGATGGAGGCAGTAATAATAGAATTATATCTATTTATAATAGATATAAATCAGATAGCACAGCTATAGGATTAACTCTCAGCAAATTAGATGAGATCCGCAAGATGGTCTATAATAGAAATATGTGGGCAGGAAACATGGCAGAGTTTCAAAGGCAAGAAATAAAAAACTCTAATCAGATTGGTTTGTAGGCCTGTGCATCATAATTTATTCTAGCCTGGTTGAGAATGGCCATCAACACTCATAATCAACGCAGAGAAATCACATAATAATCAGTTTCTTTGAAGGGTCAAGTTATCTCACAGATTCCCAGAACTCATTCTCTCTCTCTGTGTAATCTGTTATTAAGAATCCAGTTAATTAAATAGTGTTTAGTTTGTGCTGCTTTAGCTAAAAGCATGTGGGAGCAACGTGATACATATATTTTTTCCCCCAAGTTGTTGCACAGGCTAATTCAATTTTCATTAATCTAAGACGTTTGGAAGATCATAGAAAGAGAAGGCAGCTACACTGGCAGGTTACTAATTAGGACTTATTGTGTAGGTGTTAAAAAGCTAATAGATTTGTAGCCTCTGTTATTCCAGAGATAGGAATGAGATCTTAGCAGCTTGATTAGAAGGTGAATAATTGGTTTGGGGAGTGGGTGGCAGGAGGTGCTGTTGGTACAGAGATCAGGACCAGTACAAGAAATTTTTCAGTATAAAAGTAAGAATTATATAGCCCCTCTTTCTGCCATCCTATTCCATATATAAATGACAGCTCCATCAGCAGCTGAATCTTCCATCAACAGTGAGGATAGGAAAATATCCTCCAAAAAATCTTAGCCCACTTGATCAGACAACTTAACTCTTCCAACACCTTACTGCCGCAATATAACATCCAACACTGGAGGTTGTTGTGGCACCCAAGCTCTCTGACCAATAAGGCTAAATATCTCACAAAACTACAAATCCCAGAATTCCATAGTATTGAGACGTGGCAGTTAAAGCAGAGTCCAATTGCATTTTTGCAGTGCAGGTGCAGCCTATGAGAGAAAGTGATAGAGAAAATAAATGGATGAGAAACTGAGGTATTTATCATACCGTAGATAATATTCCTGAAACATCATAAATACTTTGGGAAATGGATATGAATATCTACAGATGTAGATTTACCAGTATAGTATAGGTAAAACAATATTAAATCACTGTATGGCAGCACATAAAATAAACTCCACCTGACTCTAGCCATTCCCAACTCAGAATACAAAATAATCAAACAATTATGTTAAAAGATAAAACTTTTTCCTAAGCAGAATAGTAGATATTATAATTTACTTTGGCAGGCTGTGTAAATATTACACTACAGTTTCTATTTTCAGGCCCTTTTTTGTCAAGAAAAATAGGCCATCCTACTAAGCATATTGCTGGAAATTATTTTCTTGTAAGACTAGGAGATGTCACTCTGATGTTGGTTCAATGCATCTGTTTTTTTTTTTCCACCAGTAAGGACTTTATTTTTCAGCTGGTTGATTTTGAAAACTAGACAGCATAATATAACTATAAATAACTTAAAACTGTATTGGTTTGTCAATGCTAAAAACTTTTGTGAGAGAAAGAAAAGGACTCCAGAAAATCTAGTAGCCCCTAACCATACAACTCTCAACATTTAGGGATAAGCAATTTTTCAAGTTTGATCTATCTTATTTTTCATTTCTAATCCAAATTCTATCTACTGCATTCAGGTTCAAATTAGGAGTTGAGAGGGGAGATCTCAATCTCTGAAATGTTGTTTTAAAAGCTAACACATTTATATTACTTTATTTTTTTAAAAAAAATAGTTCATTATTTTTACATGTTTCTTTTTCATTTTTAACTTCAGTGCAGTTTCACAAACAACATTAAACCATCACCACCAACAAAAATGGTCAAATAGGCTTAGGATACAAGTTTACAGAAAAACACATATACAGGATGCTTAACAAACAATTCAATTAGAGTGGCTATCCATGTGAAATTGTATGTTTCTGATTAGGATAAATACAAAAAAATCACTGAGGAAGCCTTTCATGATGGGGTCAGGATCAAGGAAAAAGTATCCTTCTGTAAGTTGGCAGTTCTTTATAGTGGTCCAAGCAAATGCAAGGTAGCAGTAACATAATCAATAAGAACTGACCAGTTCTCATAAGAGGAGTGTGATTTCTTTTGTCCATTACAAGAGTTGATGATGTAGGAAAGTTTTTCAATTAACAGTGTGGTCCAAACTCTTTACCAACATTTTCTCACAGTTAAATCTCCTGACTTCCAGTGGGCAGCTATTTCAGTTCTTGCAGTGACTAGAAGGAAGACAATAAGGCTTCTATGCTTCAGAACACTGTTTTCTTTACAATATAAGTGGAGTAATGAAAGTGCAGGACAAAAATGGATGGTTTGTGTGGTGATAAGTGAAATCTTGCTTATGATTGTTGTCCAAAAAGTTTTGACATTAGGATAGTCTTTCTATATATGGAGACAGGAACCAATCTGTTCGCAACCTCCCTGTGAACACATTATTAACATGTTTCTTTAAAGTGATGGCTTTAAACAAGTATTCAGAAATGAAAAAAAAGTGCTCAAAAATTCCAGAATTTCCCCCAAAAAATTTCCCCCAGGTATTTGATAAATGTTAGTCTTTACTCAAAAAAGGACAGACAGGCAAAAAGAGGTGCTTTCAGGCTGGCTTGAAGGCATGGTGTTTAGATGACACATGCCTTGAAGCCAGCAGGGAAGTGCCCTCTAGGTGCCTTATGCAGAGAAAAGCTGTTTAAAAAAGAAGCAGCTTTTTAAAGCTTCTTCTTGGCTTGAAGCCATATCATGTGGTCATGATATGAGCACTCCAGCAGCCTTGCAAGCTGGTGGTGCAGTTGGTGGAGTTTCAATGTGGCTTCAGAAAAGGCATCTTCAAGCCATTTTTTCCTGCCCATCTGTTTCTCCCCATTGACTTAAAACAATGACACTGGTCTTCTAAGCAAAAATGTTATGATAGCAAGTAAAGGTGGTGCTTACGACATGTTACTTTCAGGCTTTGAGAAGATTAGACTTAAATTGTTTTTCCCCTTTGTTTCAAAGACCAGAACTAATTCACAATGGGGCTTTCTAGATTGGCAGGAAAGTGTGACATGAAGTTGCCTTTTCCTTAATGCTTAGCAGCTGCACCACAGCCTTTAGAAGGAGCTGCGCTGTTCCGCAGTTTTTAAAAAAGAAGCTGGGAAAACCAGCACCTTTTTAAAGGCGCTTCTTCTCCCTTAAAATGCAAAAAAAGTGTTTTCATGACACACTTTCCCTTTTTCTCATCTAAAGGCTAGAGTTTCATGCAGCCATGAACACACTTCTTTTTGCCAATCTAGAAAGCCCCAATGTCTCCCATGTTAGCAGTTTTATATTTGTGTGTGTGTGTGTGTGAAGAGCCAGTGTGCTGTAGTGGTTTCAGCAATAGATTATGGTGCTGGAGACAAGGGTTCAAATCCCTACTCTATCATGGAAACCCATTGAGTGACCTTGGGCCAGGCACACTCTCTCAGCTTCAGAAGAAAACAAAGACAAACTCCCTCTGAACAAATCTTGTCAAGAAAACTCAATGATAGGTTTACTTTAGGGTCACTATACATTGGAAATGATTTGAAAGCACACAACAACAATGTGTGTGAAAAGAAGGGTCTTTTTGTTTTAGGTGGTATTGCTGAACCATTGTGAGTCAAGCCCACTTGACCATCTGCCCATTTGATCTATCCAGAGTAAGTTCCACTTAATTTATCAGGGCTTATTCCCAAGTAATTGGGTATAAGGCTGCCATGTAAATGACATATTCAAGACCCTATAAAAACATCATTTACAGAGAACACCATTAAGTATTTGCTAGACAAGTAAGAGACTTTTAAGGGTTCATTTAAGATTACCAGCAAAAAGGAAGATCTTTATGTAATTTTAGAAAGACAGATAAGCACAGCAGGACTAAGCAATTTCCACAACATAACCTTGAGGAAAGATAGAGAGGCTCAAAATAGGTTCAGCATCTTGGATATTTCCTGTAAAGTTTGGAATAAAACTTGTAATAGATCCACCACCACACTGGAATGGAAGCCACTGGCTCCCAGTAGCAATCACTGATCTTTATTGGCTCCCTCTAACATCTGTTACTTAGCATATAGCATATACTATTTTGACAGTCATAAACACGTTACATGTCTTTGTGGATAGTCTTTGAAACCCCTTGGGCATTTCATAGCAACCCCCAAAGAAGGTGACCTTTCAGGAGAGTAATATAATTCCCTTCATAGATCTAGGAAACAAAGGTATTCCCTTTAAAAACAGATATTTTCTCCTCCTGCTTTGCTCACTGATCTCACAGGCTTTGAAGTCTTTCTTGAGAAGCTTCTTTCAACTTAATATGCTTACTGAAAAGCCAAGGCTTGTTTCCCACTGCAGCCATCTCACCCATGGCTAGTCAACTGAGTGTGAAGCAAAAAATCTTTCTATTTGGAAACTGCTAAACTCTGTGGCAGAGTCATCCTCTGCAGCATCCCATTCTCCTAAATTTCACAGCCAAAAGGTGAGATTCTTGTGATCTCATAGGGTTAGGTCATTGTGATATTGTTGGGATTAGGCAGGCAAGGATTAAGAGGTGGGCCAGAACTGCTTCTAGGGGTGCTTACATACTAGGGGAATCATGCACTTCTTTAATTGCTCATGGAACCCTGGGATTTGTAGTTTTACAAACTAAGAAGGGTAGAAAGGCATACCAACCTCTACAATGACCAAAAGAGACAAATGCATGCATAAGGTGGACGTAGGCCTGGGTATGCCACTAATAGAATGCCAGCCAGTCTGTCAGATAGTCCCAAACCATAAAGAACTTTATAGATTATAGTTCTTTTACTTGTGCCTAGACATAGATAGGCAGCCAATGGAGCTGATGCAATGGAAGAGATGCCATAATATGGCAATCTATAGCCAAGGGAAAAACAGAACACATTTTCTAAAAGCAGTCAAATACCAAAAAAGCAAACAACATTGGCAGCTGCCAATACTCCCATCTGGGTTCACATCCCATGTAAACTTACTTTCAGCACTTAGGAAAAGTGGAGAGTTCTTAACAGGGCCTTCATGGCTGCTGGGAGTTGTGCATAGTTCACTGCCAGCCTTCAGGGAATTTTGTCCCCATGTCTTGTACCTCTACTTCCAAGGTTTGTACAGGCACCCCTCTATATCCACAGATTCTGCACACATGGATCCCACCATTCATGCCTTGAAAATATTTTAAAAATATCCAAAAAGCAAACATTGATCATGTCTTTTTATATAAAGGATACCATTTTACTATGCCATTGTATATAATGGCACTTGAGCATCCACAGATTTTGGTATCCATGCGGAGGTCCTGGAACCAAATCCCTGCTGATACCAAGGGCCCACTGTACAACAAATTGGCTCTTGAGTCACTATGTTGATACTCCAAAGGAAAAAAGAAGGAAGAAGTTGTGAGATCAACAAATTTGAAGAGATAGAATGGGATCCTTTCTGTTGTGACATCAGCCATTGATAGCTGGACCAAAATGATAAGCCCTATGTTACATTTCCATATTGAACTATCAACATATTATTAATTGCTAACATGAGGTTTTACCTGCTGTTTGTGTTTTAGTTGATATTTCACTGGTTCTCATCAACTAGGTATTATTTAATGGATACAGACCATATTTACATTTCAATGAATTAATCCTCAAAAATTTCCTCTTTGTTTTCTTCGCTGGATAGAGAATTGGATAGAACAGTTTCTTTGAAGTTTGCTTAAAATCTTTATCAGCTAACATCAGAGAGATGCCAGTTTGTAACTTAAAAAAAAAAAAAAGGCTGCCAAACCCTTTCCCTCAAGTTCAGTCCTTTATGCTGATTTCTCCAAACTGGAAATCTTAATTTAATTGTTCAGATTTTATTGTTTTGGATTGCTTCAGTGGTCTTGTGGGCTGGAAGGTTACACGCATACACACTTTAAGTAAAATTATAAATTCAAAAGCTACAGTATTAACATTTTTCAGAAAGTTTGCTTCCTGCTGTAAATTGTTGATATGAAAAACTTAAGAAGAATTCCAGTGAATGAGAACAAAACAAACAAAGGTTTATCTAATCAATAACTGTGTTTCCCACAATGACTTCAGGAAAGCTCACAAGAACAAGATGAGTTCAATAACCCTCTCCCACTGTGGAGTCGAAGGCTTTCATGGCCAGCATCCATAGTTTTTTGTGGGGCCTTCGGGCTATGTGGCTATGTTCTAGAAGAGTTCCTTTCTGACGTTTTGCCATCATCTGTGGCTGGCATCTTCAGAGAATTCCAGGCACAAATGCTGGCGAAACGTCAGAAAGGAACTCTTCTAGAACATGGCCACATACCCCGAAACCCCACAAAAAACCCTCTCCCACTGCTGAGACACATTCTTCAGGTAACACATAGTCAATGTGCCTAGTAGAAGGAGTGGGGCAAGGAGGTATATCAGAGGGAAAGAGCTTTAAATTCTGGCAGAGGCTTCTTTGTGTGAAGGTGGGAAACAAAATGAGACAGGATTTTAAATTCCAGAAGAGACTTCCTTGTGAGAAAGTGGGGAAACAGGCATGTAAATTCTGGCAGAAGCTTCCTTTTGAGAAAGTTTGAAATGGAGTGAAGCAGGAGTTTAAATTTTGACAGTGGTGTTACCCCAGGATCATCCACCTGATCACACCTCAAATTGGTCATCAGTTTAATATTAAAAGGTACACTTGGTTGGGTAACCTGGAAAGGGAACTCCACTGTGGAAACCTAGCAATACCATATTTGGAAATACTGTTGGCTCCAGTAAGGGAGGAAGCAAGGGCACCCACCACAATGAGATCACCTAAAGACATCAGCATAATCCCTTTGTCTATGGAAGATGACAATGGGATCTCACCCGAAGAAGGTAGCTGTGCATACATAGAAAAAGGATTCTTCTCCAGTAGTAGAAGTTTCCCTTTGTCTGAGATATTCATGCCAATTGTCCAAACATTTCCTCAGTCTCTCAACCATTCTTCTCTCTTGGAAAACCATTTAGCAGTAAGGTGACCCATTCATTCTGAGATTATTGCTGCAGCAGGTATTGAGTCTGTTCAGGATGCCCATCGATTGGAGCCAAGCTTCAGGATTGGTACAGTATCACTTTTCACCTCGTCCCATCTTTGCTTCATTAGTTCTTGTGTGTGTGCATGAGACCATGTGTATTTGCATGTGTTGATTCTTTTATTAATAAAACTATAAAATCTATTTAGAATAGCCTCTGGAGTTCTGTGTTAGTTGTAATTGGTATAAAACAGGTTAAGATCTCAGGCTGAACATTGCCGCAGCCAAATGTATAATTTAATTGAGCTAAATTAAATCCCCTATTAAATATTATTTGTGAGTGTCTTCTCAGGACCCCAGCTTTTTGGGGAATAGTGGCTTTGTGATGTGAAGGTGGGAAAGAGAGTGAGGAAGAGGTTTAAGTTCAGACTGTGGCTTTGTGGTAGGATTCACTTTCATGGGGGAAAGAGGCATCTTGTTTCAGCCTCCACTAGTGCCCTGGGACTGTTTGTCAACCTGGCCATTGAAGGTTAAAAAACAGCAACATTTAATTTCATTTCAAATCCACGGAGAACCCACTGTAATATTGTATTATCTGCATATCTTAAATTGTTGATGTTTCTTCTTCCAGTTTTCATGCCTCCTTCCTCCAATTTCTGTTTAATATGTTCAGTATATAAATTAAACAGAGGGGATGATAAAATGCAGCTTTGCCTGACTACCTGGCCAATTGGAAAACATTCTGTTTTTCCATACAAAAAATATTTCAATTGTTTTTCACCAATTTGGTTTTTCATCAAAAATGAACATGAAAGAAGCTCATTTATGATAGGATGTCTATCCAGTTTTTGGTTACTAATGCCAGATAAGACAATGATAAATATTCTTTTCCTTTTCATATTTCCATTCTCTCTCATCTCACTAATTACATATTCAAACACCAAATATGTATATACCTATCTTTCAAATGAGGCAATGTTCAATGCACCACTTAGGGCTGCAACCCTCAAAAGCTTATGCCAAATAGCATATGCTCATCTTTAAGGGTAGATACTAGATCCTGTTGTATTTGCTGAAAAAGTTAACACAGCTACCGCTTTGAAAACTTTAAAAGGTCTTCTTTAATGCAAGAAAATAAATCAAAATTAATGTCAATCCAACATAGTACACTATCCATGTACTTCTACCTTGACATAAATACTTTCTCTGTCCTTATCCTTATAGCTGCTGTTTTGCTTCCCTGAAGAGTTTACATTGTAAAAGTAAGTATTATTTCTCTGTTATGCACATTTAACTTAATAGGACATATGTGAGTAAACAGTTCAAATTTTGTTGTTGTTGATTACCTTTGAGTCAACTTCAAATCATGGCAACCCTGTGGATGAAACAACTCCAAGACTCCTTGTCCTCAACCTCTCTCCTCAGATCCTGGAGGCCTAGGCTCATGTCTTCTCTGATTGAGTCTAACTATCTAGCATATGGTCTTCCTCTCTTTCTACTACATTCTACTTCTCCTAGCATCATTGTTTTTTCTAATGATTCATTTTTCCTCGTGATGTGGCCAAAGTACGACAACCTCAATTTAGTCATCTTAGCTATCAGAGAGAATTTAGGTTTGATCTGTTCTAGAACATGTTTGTTTGCCTTGTTGGCTGTCCATGGTATTCTAAGTACTTTTCTCCAGCACCACATCAAAAATGAGATGGTTTTCTTCCTACTGGCTTTTTTTTCACTGTCCAGCTGTCATATCTATACATGGTGGTGGGAAATAAAATGGCTGGGACTATCCTCACTTTTGTGTTCTGAGATATGTCCTTTCATTTTATGATCTTGTCCAATTCTTTCATAACTGTCTTTCCCAATCCTAGTCTTCTTCTGATTTCTTGATGTAGGTCCACTGCAGAAATGATCCAGTTTGAAACTGATTTAACTGCCCTAGCTCAATCCTAGGGAATTCTGAGAACTGTAGTTTTTTGAGACATTTAGCCTTCTCTGTCAGAGAGCTCTGGTGCCACAAGAAACTACAATTCCCAGGAGTCCCTAGCACTGAGCCAGGGCAGTTAACATGATCTCAAACTGGATTATTTCTGCAGTGTGTTTTGGACCTCAGTCTCCATCCTGCTCAACATTTATCCATAATCACAAGAAAATAAATGTGGAATTAATCCATCAAAAAAGATTAATCCACCTTGGATCGATTTCCTTAATATCTGGCTCCTGTCTAGTGGGAAATGAATGTGTATTGACCCTGATATAATATTAAACTGTAAGAATTTTGACAGTTTGGGTTTAAATTGACTTGTATGGCACTGGTTTTGTTTTCTTCTTGTGAAGAACCAACCCCCCTGTGCACACATACAGTGATTTGAAAATGTACACAGTGGGAAGAACTTATTTATGAAGACATGGCCTTTATATATTATTAAGTGCAGAAGAGGAGCTAGGGTGATGTATTTGTTTGAAGAGGTGATAATCCCATTTTTGTACTTTATCCATTTGTTTGTTTCCTCACACTTTTGCCATGAGCATTTAAATAGACAAACAAAGAAAAGAATTGACAATAATTATTGCAGTTAAAGAGAAGAATGTAAGTTAACATCCATGTATTTAGCCATCTTGGCATAAATATGACAAATGTCACCAAAAGTGAACTTTTTGGAAATCTACTGTAACAGTAATACTACTGCTATGCATCACCTAACATATTATCTATCATAACTACTTGTTGTTGTTGTTGTTGTTGTTGTTGTTGTTTTTGTTGTTTTGTGTGCCTTCAAGTCATGTCTGTCTTATGGTGACCCTAATGTGACCCTATCAAGGAGTTTTCTTGGCAGAATATGTTAGGAGGAGATTTGCCATTGCTATCCTCTGAGGCTTAGAGAATGTGACTTGCCAAAATAACCCATTGGGTTTCCATAGCAAAGGAGGAGTTTGAATCTTGGTCTCGCAATGTCTTGATGCAACAGTCAATCCACTACACCACACTGGATCTTTAAATAAATGTGCATGAGACACTGATTTCCCAAGATACTCATTTATGTGGACATGTACTGGGACAAATACATAGTATACTTCTATTGATGCAGACCAATATGTTTTTAGGCTGCATCAATAGAAGTACAGTGTCTAGATCAATGGAAATACTAGTGCCACTCTATTCTGCTTTGGTCAGGCCTCACCTGGATTACTGTGTTCAGTTCTGGCCATTACAATTTAAAAAGGATGTTGACAAGCTGGAGTCTGTGCGAAGGAGGGCCACCAAAATGGTGAAGGGCCTGGTAACCATGCTTTATGTGGAAAGAGTTAGCGAGCTGGGTATCTTTAGCCTGGAGAAGAGATGGTTAAGAGGTGATATGATGGCCCTGTTTATGTATTTGAAAGGTTGTCACATTGAGGATGGAGGAAGCTTGTTTTCTGCTGCTCCAGAGTCTAGAGCATGGAACAATGAATGCAAGCTACAGGAAAACAGATTCCAACTCAACATTAGGAGGAACTCTCTGACAGTGAGAGCTGTAGAACAGTGAAAGACACTCCTTCAGAGTGTGGTGTGTTGGCATGATTGTGCGAACTGCGGTGCACCATGCTGAAGCTTTGCACCTGGATAGCCACCAAAGAAGTGACGGGAAGCTCTGTCCAGGCTGGAGAAATCCTTCTCCCATTCCCAGATTAGCAAAGAAGTCAACAAGCTGATATCTTTCAAGGAGGCCTTTACGTATCGTTCCACTGTTTACTAATCTTGTTCTCACCATCACATTACCTCCGGATTATTTTAAAAGGCCAAAATTGCTCGCTAAATTGCTTGGGAAGATTGGGAAGGTGTTAAAAAATGTGTTGGGCATGCAGAAGTCTTCCTGCTCCACATGCGATCTATTAGAATGGAATAACTTTGCTTTGAAGTTAAGACAATATAGTGTATAGGTTACAATGTTTACTTGTATGTGCATACAGATGGATACATGGATATACCCCAAACCCACTACTGGTGCTGTATTATAAAAAGGTTGGAAAAAATAATACAAAGCAAATGTTACATATAAATAGCTAAAGCTACTACAGTTGGCTGTATACTACAGATTTTTTTATCCACGGAATTGAGCATTCAAGACTTGAAATATATTCCCAAAAAGTATAAATTCCAAATAGCAAACATTGATTTTCCATTTTATATGTAAGACACCATTGTTGTTGTTGTTGTTGTGCCATTATATTTAATGAGACTTGAGCATGTTGAGTTATCCACAAAGGGTCCTGGAACCAAACCCCAGTGTATAACAAGGGCCCACTGTATTTGGTAAACCCTGTCCTGCACTCTTCAATCTGATGTTCAGGTAGTGGAGGATACAATCCCATCACTCTTGTTAATGAAGATTTCAATTGACAACCCAGTCACCCCAATTCACATGGAATGGGCAGGTGCACCATCTTGTCCTTCACCAAAAGCAACAAACTGTCCTGGGCCGGACATAAGCAATAGCAATGGGTGCATAAGGGTTTCTCATTTTGTTGTTTTTCATGTTATGCCTTCTCTCACTAAACCCTAGCCAGCTTTTTGTACCCCTCCTCGATTGTTGATCTGAGGCAGGATATAAATAAAAATATACTACTTTTGATGGCAATATACACCATGGATGAGTTCCTGCATGGCAGAGCATAGTGTAAAAGTTTTACAGACAGAACTATGTAACATCTTTCCTCTCAAGTACCTTAAGATTCACCATTTAGTAATTATAACCCCCACCTTATCATTTGTGACTGGTGAAGAGACAAGCAAATCACAGAAGTGTCTGGCTATATTCCCATAGAGAGATGTGAGCAAATGATACCATCCTCTTAGATCTGCCAAGATCTCATAGCTGAAGTAATAATTCTGTGTCTGGCTCCAGGACTTCTCCAGTCCCTCTCGCATTTCACAATAGTCACTTTATGGCCATGGGAGACTGCAGCACTAAACAATGAGTTAAGGGGATGTCAGTTGTTGTGAAGTGAAGAAGAGAATACCAACCTCTGCAACGAGCAGGGGAAAAACATTTAGGCAACACTATATTGGACTTACATCTGTGCATGCCATCTGCAAGCCTGTGTCTTTTATCCATATGATAAAAGAATGGGAAGAAAATGCAGGTGGGACTAGAGAACACAAAAACAAAACTGGGAGATTTTCACACCCCTAGGGTGAATACAGGCCCATTATTTGAATTCAAAAAAGCACATGCAGGGAGGGGACTTTAGCTACACTGAGCAGACACAAGGCAGGACTACTCCTGAACTACGTATGATCTGCTCAAGAGACTAGGTCAATGGTTCCCAAATATTGGTCCTCTTGACGTTTTGGACTTCATCTCCCAGAATTCCTGACTGTTGGGCAAATTGGCTGGGGCTTCTGGGAGACGGTCCAAAATTCTCAGAAAGTAGGAATCCACTGTGGTGACACAGACAATACCCTACAAATGGTTTACGAGGGCTGCTATTGTTATGTAAACAGTGAGAAATGAATAATCTCTTTCCTTACTGAAAGGAAATCTCCTCCTCTTCCTCTTCCTCTCAAGATTTTGTCCAAAAAATGCCTGGTGCAAAAAAAGACACAATATCCTGGGATTGGCAGTATGGGGGGAATCATTTTGTACTCTCAAGCAGAAAGTTCTTAGGCATCACACCAAAATTTCACAAAAGACAGCCATAGCATTTAAACTGGAATAATAGTACTATAACAGTGTGATGTGACATTATTCTTTGACTAAATCAAAGTAACATATGGAACACAATCTAGTGATGCATAAGTACTAGTCACATATTACATTTTTTATGAAGACACTTGTCTGCTACTGTCTGCTCCTACCTTTTTTAAAACGATGTCCATGTTTTCAAATAATAATAATAATAGATTTATGTTATTATGTATGCTATTATGTATGTTGGAAAAGGAGGTAGAAAAAAGATATGGGAAGACAATATTCTATATGCTAACGGCAGCGAGACTGGTCTTTGCAAAGTATTGGAAATCTGACAAAACAATAGATATTGATGAATGGAGATGTAAACAATATCATATGATGGAAATAGATTTATTATCATACAAAGTGGACAATAAGGACAGCACAAAATGGAAGGAAAACTGGGAGAAAGTCATACAATACTTGAGGGGTAAATGGGGACAAGTCGCTAATTGGGCCTCAAATATGGATTTAATAGTATAATCATAAAGTCTGCCTAATGGAATTTATATATTATGGTCGGATGTCATATGTACAAAGCTAGTCAAAGACAAATTAAGTTCATTAAGACAGAAAGAGTTAAGCCAGAATACGGGAATAAGAATGTACTGAAAATTAACTTATAATTTCTGCGGTATTCCCACAGATCTAAGACAGTACAATTATTTTAACCTCCAAAGCAAATATGTTAGAGTTTGCTGCAAATTTTTGGAGGTTTAAGTTTATTTTTTTCTTTTATATAAAGGATATTCAAATGTATGAAGTTTAAGGCATGGAGGACAAACGTGTTCTTTTTTAGGGCTAAAAATGTATTTTGATTTTTAGTCTTTGGAGAGTCACAACAAAGTATTACAAACAAATTACTTTTTTGTATAAATTCATTCTATGGTATTGGGGAGAAATTGGAAGTGTAAAATAGTCGGTAATTGGTACAGTACATTCAGGATTTATTAAGAGGTGATATATGATTTGATTTGAAATATACTACTTTGTTCGAATCACAATTTTATGTATAGAATTACAAGCAAACGTAATAAAAATTATTTTTAAAAAAGTAGTATATTTATATAAATATATTTTTATAAATACTTTCCTTAATGTAATAATGCTTTATCTCTCGCGTCTCTTGCTGTTCATATTTTTGTATGTTTTCCCCACTGAATAAAACATACCTGTGCAATTTTTTTTAAATGTCAGCTTTATCTATCAGCATTTTCAGTGGTACTCATTTATCTGTGTTTACTGCCAAAAGAAACAAGAAAACCTTGTCACATGCAGTTCATTCTCAATGAAGGGAAATCAATTGATATGCTGACACTTTTGCTCATAGTCTTACAGACCACAGACTAGATAAATTCATTGATTAAAATGAATTTCTTTTCATGCCTTCCTCAGACTGTCCAGAGATCTGGAAACCATTTTGTAACATATTGCCAACTTTATTTCTGTTTAAATGTGCACCACATCTTTTTGCTGCTGCTGTCTAGAATGTAAATGGACCATGATATTTACATGTAACTACTATGAACCATTTGCTTGCTTCATCTAGATACAGACAAGGCTGCAGGGGTTGTGAAAGAACTGAACTTAACACTGAGACATAAGATGTGTTCAGAATGCTTATCTGTCATATGACATTATGAACAGGAAGCAAAGTACAGAGGGTTTTTCTAAGGAATTTATCACATGGGACAAATCCCATACAGAAACTAAATTTAAACTGAAAACAACCTGTATTTCTGGGTTGTTTTTCAGATGACATTTGGGGTTAACCACAACAGAAAGATGAAAAAACCCACATTTGTGGGATGTTTTTCAGATGACATTTGCATGAAGGAGAAATAACATGGAAATAATCCAAATGCAAGTGGTCAAAATCAGCTCTTTTTACTTTCATTAAATTCCAAATTTCCTTTCAGATTATTTTTGCATTACTTCTCTTTCACACCAATGCATCTGACAAACAACACCTAGATATTAAAATCCCATTTCTGCATGGGATTTTACCAATTCACCCTTTGTATGATAAACTCCAAAGACAGCATTGCTAAACACCTTCTGTGTTCTTTCCCTTTCTGAAAGTAGGTCACAGCAGAGCTAATGGATGTGACATATGTACTAGTCTCTTCTTATTTTTAGTCACATTTGCCCTCCTTTACTTGTTGTGTTTACATATTGATGGTGCTGAAGAAATATGGCCTAAAGATGTCTAATTGTGCTACCTTGTCATCATATATGTGGTCCCTCCTGAACAATCTCCAAGTAACACACTTGCTTGGGCTCAGACTATCCACTCCATTCCCTTTCTCTAATTTGCTTCTAATTCATGATAACCAAAAACTAACTAAAATTACAAAGATAAACAATTCTGTCAGGTTTGATGTATCTACAGTGCTGATTCTAGAAGGAAATAGACAAAGACTATTTTAGAAACACCGATTAACTAGTAAGATTTGATTTGACAACTTCATTTAATTTATCTGTTATTGCCAAATCAAGATAGGCATACCCAAAAAGAAATAAACTGTGCCACCCCTCCCAATGTTATGCACAAAAATGATTCTCTTGACTAATCACAAAAAATCCCAACAATTTCTTTCCATGAAAATTATAAAAGTGGCATTTTGAGGTTGCATTAGTTCAGCAGAGGTAGAAAAATAATGATTTCACAATGTACAATGGTCTGATTAATGAGGGCTTCAATTTGTAACTCTTATGTTGCAGTTTAGTAGGTCCCTAATGAATGTGCAAAAAGCCAATTACCTATATCAGTTCTTACCTCCTTAAATTTAGACTTGCATGACTATTTCTGATGTTCAATGAATGTGCAGGGATGTGTGTGTGGAGCATCATTGTCAGCTAATTCACTCTAGACTGTGCTTGTTCATGGTAAAGTCTGAAAAAAGTCCCACATATATAACTTATGCATACAGAAATCCCTGTACCCTCTCAGGATTGCAGAATGCTTTGAAATTTCTGTACTCAACTGTACTTTGAAAGCTGTATACTCAACTGTGTGGCTCTTTTCAGATTTTAATACAACATCGAGAAGCATAGGAAGAAATTCTACTCAAACTATGCATCAGCTCCTTGCATTTATTGAAGACATGAAGAATTTATGACAGGGTACTCACATGGGAAATTTACTGGTCATACTATATTTTCTAGGTGATGCATTGCAGTCTAGATTTGGGGGAATAAGATAAAAATATTTTTGTGAGGAGAGAGTTAATGGGGGTGATATATTTGAAGTTGACTACTGACTAGAGCTGTATCTGCACTACAGAAATAATACAGTTTGACACCACTTTAACTGTCATAGCTCCATGCTATGGTATCCTGGGATTTGTAGTTTGTTGTGGCACCAGAGCTCTCTGAAAGAGAGGGCTACATATCTCCAAAAACTACTAATCCCAGAAATCCACAGCATTCAGCCATGGGTTAAAGTATTGTCAAACTGCATTATTTCTGAAGTGCTGATGCATCCTAGTTCTGTCAATAATAATAATAATAATAATAATATAAAAGTTTATTTATAATCCGCTCCTCTGTATAACACTCGGAGCGGGGTACAACAAATTAAAAACAAAGCACAATTTAAAACAGATCTTATTACCCAATACCCAACCTCCCTACCTTTAAAAAATAAATTAAACCAGCAATTAGTTAAAACCAGTTGATAGTTAAAAACAGGTACAAACATCCGAGGGTCGTTCCTTAAATGGCCACACTTAAGTTAGGGGTCAGGACGAAGGGGGAATGATCAGAGGGTCAACTAAAACTCTGGAGCCAGGGATTAGATGGTTTCAGGGAAGGCCTGCTGGAAAAGATGCGTTTTTAAAGCTTTTTAAAAACAATCTAAAGATGTCATAAGATGCATCTCGTCTGGCAGGCCATTCCAGAGCTATATATCTTTTGTTAGGGAAAAGTAGGTGCTTGAATGAGTAGGAAATACTTCAAAGGCCCTAGCCCTTACTCTAACTAAGGATAATGCAAATATGAAATGAACAAAAGAAGACTTGCTACAGGTTTCAAATTCTTTCTCTGGCTTTTCTTTGCTAACAAAGATTCAGGAAGGACTCATCCCATGCTTTCTACAAGCATGTTGGTGACTAAAAAGGCCATCGGAGATAAACAAGTCCAGTTGCAGAGAGCACAGCAAAAAGTCTCCTTGGGTGATGTTTCCAAGTTGTGGTTCTTTCTGCATTGTCGTTTCTCTTTGAGACTCATTCAGCATGAGTTCTTGAAAGAGGCTGCAGCATTATGGATAGTGCGTCTCCATGCCTCCCGATATGAGGCCAGGGCAGACCATTGTTGGGGATCCATTTGGCCGAACTTAAGATGTTATTTCAGGGAGTCCTTGTAGCTCTTCTTTGGGGCGCCCCTCTTACGCTGACCTGTGGTGAGTTCACCATAGAGTACTATTTTGGAGAGGCGATGGCCCTCCATCCTAGAAATGTGCCCTGTCTCTTGAATCTTTCAAGGGCCTTGCATAGTGCCAAAAATTAAATAAAGTAAAACCTTCTGGGAATAGCTGGAAATCCATTTCTGGTTTTGGGAAAAAAAGGATATTGGCAATTCAAGAGATGCTGTGACCTGTTTAAAAGAAGAATTACAACTCTAGGAGGCCTCCAGCAAATCACCATTTTATTCTATTTGCTAAAGTCCAGGAAAGGCTTGGAGCTGCAAAAAAAGCTGTGTGTGTATGTGTGGGTTTTATTTGCCGGGGGGGGGGGGGATCTTAGGAACTTATTGCTCACCTTTTAAAACCAGCTCCAGGCTACCAGGCCGGAGCCAGATTATTACTCACTAAATGGCCACTGAACCACTAGCCGCCATCAGCGTGGATCCAAGCTGGGTCCCAGCCATGCTCCACCAGCACTTTTTAGAAGTCAGAAGCTTTCTTATTGATATGCTCCTTATTGGGCTCCAATCTTTATGGACCTTAACAGCAAAATACTCTAAAGGCACTAGAGCCAATCTGATCTTGGAAGCTAAGCAGGGTCAGCCCTGTCTAATACTTGAATGGGATACTACCAATGAATACTGGGTGTAGACCATATTTCAAAGGAAGGAACTGCAAAACTACCTCTGAAGATTCCTGGCCTAAGAAAACCCTGGAAAATACATAGGATTGCCTTTTGTTGACAGGTGACTTGAAGGCACATACTTTATGGACTTAATGGTATTCTAGCCATAAGGGACAAGAAGGAAGAATGAATGGATTTTTTAAAGAGAAAATGAGAATGTACGGTACCTGAAGGGGATAGAGCTGGAGGTCCTAAGAGAGCAGGTTGTGGCAAAATGGAACCCAAGGGGAGGGGATGGATAGAGCAAATGTTATAGCAAGTTTTGAACTGGGCAGGTTTTCAGCTTCAGTTTCTGAAGAGGCTCATGGAGAGATTCAATCTGTTTAAAGAATCATATGTCCTGGCAAAAACAGGACTTTGAGTGTGAAGTTGATATTTCTGCTAAACCATCATGCCAAGTGCATGTTTCCTTCCTGTAGACAGATGGTCCGATACCCTCTGTTGTCATATAGGCTGTCAAGATAGGTATGTGTGATCTTGTGTGAAGAATATACCTTCGAGACCTTCAAATGAACCTCTTTAAGAATCTAAGGATCAACACAAGGTGTTCTGTTAATTGATGTGCTGCTTACAAAAGAAAGCCCAAGGTAAGTCAAGATGTTAAATGAGGACTCCTCTGTCTAATTCTTTGGGTGTCTTTGCTAAACAATGGAAAACCATCTTTGTAATAGATTCATGTGCTGCTCACACAGGGTCAGACTAGACTTTAAAACTAGACCTCTCCCAACATTTCAGTTTAACATCTTGTTAGAGAAGGGACAGGCAATGTGTGCCACACAAGGCTATTTTTATGGTATATTTTCCTAGAACTTGCTGATGCAACCTGTGTTGAAAAAAAAAAGTTAACTAATTTGTTTTTCCACTGTGGAGGCCTTTAGATTTAGGAACTTATAGTGTTATGTTCCACTTTAGCTGCCATGGCAACATCATATGGAATCCTGGGATTTGCAGTTGGGGGGGGGGGCATTTAGATTTCTCAGCCAGAAAGCTCTTGAGTCTCAGTAACTACAAACTCCCAAACTACAAACTCCATTGAATGTTGCCATGGCGGTTAAAGTAGTATATAGCATTCTAACAGTGTAGTGTGATAAAGAAGCTAGTGGTTTTATTTTTAGACACTTATTCACACTGCCGATGATGTAGATCTTTCAGGAAAACTCAAGGAAAAAAGGTATCAAATATCCTGGGTTAAGTGGGGGGTTTGCCAGCCCCCC
The DNA here is from genome assembly GCA_034509955.1 of Urosaurus nigricauda. Lineage (NCBI taxonomy): Eukaryota > Metazoa > Chordata > Lepidosauria > Squamata > Phrynosomatidae > Urosaurus > Urosaurus nigricauda. The sequence goes on from JAOEGL010000003.1 coordinate 241,062,226, forward strand.
CTCCTCCCCATCCAAACTGCATTGGGTGCATTTGGGATGTGTGTGAACAACAAGGATTCAGCCTGGATTCATCCCAGATTATTTTCATAGTGTGAATGGGGCCTCAGATTACTAGTGTTTACCTTTAAACAGCCAAGGTTCAGGCATATGTAAAGTTGTTGATTTAGTTTAAAATATATAACAAATAACAAATGAATAACAAATGAATGCAAATATAATTTAGTTGCTAGGAAATTTATTCATAATCAAATATTCCACAGTTGGGTTAGGGGTATAAAGTTCTTGGCTCCAGCTCTGAGTCTATCAAAGAGCAGTTCTGGTTTATATAGAATATATAGTCATAATAATTTAATTGCAAGGAATAAGGCAATGCCTCCAGTGGACAGCAGAAACAAAAAACAAAAAACACCTTTAAATTAATTTTGAGATATTCAGTCTCATTATTTATTTATTCATCTTTCATCTAGAAGGCATTGAAAATGGCGTATATAAAATATTGGTTCCCATCTTTAAAACAGACATCCAACATAAAAACACAAAATAATTCCATAAACTATTCAGAAGTGATTACAAGGCATAATAGTTGTAAACATACAATTATTTCTTTACCATTTTCTTCCTACAGTTTCAAGGATAGTATGAAATATATTTTCACTTTTTATTACTTTTATCTTAAGAGTGAACCAGACATGGAAGAATTAAACACAAATAAAATGAATAGCAATAGGTAAGTAAATAAGCAAATCAGCAAGTAGAGAACCAAAATATTTGGTGAAGAGCATCCTATAAATTGGGATTTCATTTTGTGTAAAAATATATAATCTTCTTATAGAGATCAATTAATTTTATAATCATTAAACAATACATATATTTCTATGTAGAAACATTGGTTGGTATCTTGTTCAGTATTTATGATGTAGAATGCTAGACCTACGAGCTGGTAAATTTGGCTATTCACATTTATAATTATAGTATCATTGCTGTGATCACAAATGTCCCTTAAAACCCACCTTAAAAACCAGAGAGCTGCATCAACTTAAGGAACTGTTGTGTTCCTGACAGTATCACACTAGGGTCAATTCCAGAACCATCCCACAATCATCCCATTATTGGCAATGAATATCCCATTATTGGTAATGGGATAATTGTGGGATAGTAATGGGATGATTGTGGAATGGTTCTGGAATTCCCCCTAGTGTGGTAATCTCATAAGAGCTGTTCTACAGTGGAACATGCTCCCTTCTTTGGAGGTCTTTTAAACAGAAGCTGGATGACCATCTGTCGTGGGTGCTTTAATTGTGTATTCCTGCATGGCAGGGGGTTGGACTGGATGGCCTTTGAGGTATCTTCTAGCTCTATGATTCTATGAAGTTCTGGCCAGCAGGACCCTAAAAGATGATATGTTTAACCCCTCATTGCCAGCAGGCCACTGTGCAATGAGCAATTGCCAGAGTCACTGAACTCCTTTGGTTAGCATATCTGCTTGGATTTTTAGATAGATTTGAAGGGGTCAGATTGGGGGACGAATTGGAGCTACATCACTGTAGCTATGTCTCCCATGCAGGATCTCAGGATCTTGGCCATTGTTCTTTTGAAAGGGCATTTGCTCCCCCCCCCCCCATTTTTCATTGTTTTAAATGGTCTGAAACTAAAAGGATGATTTAAAATCTGCTCTTTATATGTGTGGCAGTGCATAACCATTTATTATTACAGAAAAATAAGGCTATGAAAAATGTTTCTTGGCAAGAAAAATGTTCTCAAATATCTGGTAAAACACAATGCAGTTACTACCCTCCCCCCCCCAAAGGACTCAGTGAAACCAAATCACTTCTTTCTTTAAGATGTATTGATTCATATGTGTGCGGTCATAGCTCACTAGATGCAACTGGCAGTAAGAAATCCATCTATACCCTCTTAACTTCAATCTGTCAATATCACTCTAGTACCTGATAATGTAGCTCCAGAGATAGTGTTTCTGACAAAATAAGATTTCACACACATACACTTTGCTCAATGGTTAGATGAATTAGGAATGAGTTTTCTTCATACCTCTATGGGTCTAAATGCCTTAAAGGCAGCAGATCCCATCTGATCTTGGAAACTAGGCCGGGGCATCTTTGGTTAATACATGGATGGGAGACTGCTAATGAATACCAGGTGCTGTAAGCTATATTTCAGAGAAAGAAACTGGCAAAACTACCCCTTGCTCTCAAAAAAAAAAAAAAAAAAAAAAACTATGAAATTCATGGGGTCACCATAAGCCAACAGGCCACTTGAAAGAACATACATGCACAATATTTCTGTAACTATCCTGGCTCAAAAAACAGCAAGTGTAAGTCACTGTATAGCTGCTGCATAGCAATATATTGTTATATTGTAGCAGAGTCATGCTATTGCAAGAAATTGCTCCAGTTTAAACATACAGAATGAAGTATAAGGAGCACCACTTCTTTCAGCCCACCTTTTCTTCACTTGTCTTTTCAAAAGGTAGGCAATAGTAACAATAAATTAAAACAGATACAGGAAAATGGATATATCTACCAGATATTAATCAACATGAGTCCTTCTAGTCACAGTACTAAAAGTCAGCTCATATGAAAGAGACGTATGACACTTGCAAAGAATGTGTATGAAACAGTTCAAGTGAAGTGGACATGCACAGTTACTGTGGAATAATGGCTGGCTGTTGAAGAGGGTTAAAATAGAAAAGCCAGAGGTGAGGAAAGGGGAGATGGATCCTAGAAAAGGGCATGGAGACCTGCTTGGCTGAAATCTTGAACATGAGCATTTCATAAGAACATTTGTTGTTGTTGTTGATATTACAGGCCCATGTGATCCTTATATTTTGTCCTGATCTTCCTCTGAGGAACTTATTGTGGCATTTTATTGCCCCACAACAATACTGTCCAACAAATTAGAATGAGAGACATTGATTTGTCCAAGGCTGTCCAGTGATGATCATTATAGCTGAGTGCCATCAGCCTAAAAGCAAGCGTGTCCGGACCTTGAGGCCTAATCCATACAGATTGCCTGTCAGACAAAATTTGAGGATTTGCCAAAATGAAAGAAAAGATGCTGATGATACAAGATAACAGTTTATTGAATACACAAAGATGATCAATGGATACAGCTATGAGGAAAAAAAGGCAAAGAAAGTTCTTGCATATTCCTTCAGCCTCTGGAAGCAGACACAGCTCAACATATATCTGGTCCACATGATATGCAAGACATATTGTGCTCCAAACAGCTCACATTTCTTTAGTCTTGCAGCAGAATTCATTACAAGTTTCTTTTTTGGCCAAGCTGTGTCCTGCCATTGCCAATATTCCAGAAGTTGTTGGATTGCATACAGGCTCAAGGGGATCAATAACCCTCTTTCATGAAACAAGGCCTTGGGTCACCAGAAAGAATGGGTGGGGTGGGATTTGAGGATGCTTCCAACTTGCTTTAAGACAAGAACACCCCTTATCAAAGGTATGCTGGCACAATCAAGCAGCTATGGAAATATTTGTCTGAGAAATTGCTCTCACTTGGTACAGCTTATTTTATAAAGCACACTACAGCCTTCTCTCCACTGGCCAGGATACTCTGGGGACAGTCCAAAGTATCCTGGTCTTGGAGTTGCCCCAATCTACCACCATTACCAGGCCCTCTGTTTCCATGCCAGGGTGGCTGTCTACATGGACATCCTGCTGAGCCACTTGTGTTACCCAAGTTTTAGAGGAATTTGGTACTTAGCTCAAAGGAGAGTTATAGTGTGGCTGAGGTAACAGATAGCCTGGGAAGCAACCCAAATGTATATCAGGTCCAAATTACACAGAACTCCAGAAATCCCAACAGGTTTTGTAATTTGATTGGGGAAATAGTCATAACACACCCATGCAACACACACACACACACATGCTAGGGAAGCAAAGGTGGGAGATGTGGAATAGGTTTAAGGCCTTGCTAATGATAAAATGTTACTGATGTGGGTCTTGATTCCAGTCGATGGGAGTCCGGGATAGAGAAAGTTCAATAGCTGGCACAGCAAGGGGAGTAGCAGGTGTATCGAGAAGCCTAGTCTAGTCAAACCGACAGAGTGTCTGTCTGCTTGAAAACTAGACTGAAGAATGGTTGTTTTAGTACCTGTATATATATCCAGACTTGTGTCTTTGGGTCAGAAGCCAAGGCTTGGAAGGATTAGAAGGTAAATGTTTTCCCAGGGGAAGAAAAATGGTTTGGAGCAGAAACTGATGGTTAGGTGATTGGTGTGAACACTTTGAACAAAAAGGATTAGCATTCCTTGCTGGAATGTCCCCGCCCCAGGCAAACATAAACAATCGCCTTCTTTGGCCAGGACTCCCTTGTCTCCTCTATCACCCAAGTCATGAAGCTGGGGACTAGGAAATCCCATCATGGTGGGTTCTCTCTAATACCCATGCTAGCACAAACCAGTTTTTCCAAGCGTGAAAGGGTTAGGCATGCACAGATGGGTTATTTCTAGGTCACCCCACCTTCCCTTTGAATATTAATTTGATATGAAATATGAGGGGCAATCGGAGGACTGGTCTTGGGGTAATACTTGACTGTGTCCACCACCAACATGGGTCATTCACTTCTTAGGTCAGAATGAGGCATCAAGTGAGGATTGCATGGCTGGGCACCTTGTTCTGACCTCAAAGTGACTGGCAACTTGCCCATGCAGACAGACAGCACAGCACAGAAACAGAGGGCTCCAGATATTCCTAGATGATGCAAAGTAAGAAGTGTATATATATATATAGATAGATAGATATATTAACACACATATATTTGTATAAACACAAGACAGTACAACTCACAACCCACAACAATCACCTATATACATATATTCCCCTCTCAAAAAACTCAAACAACAAAAACACTAAACAAAAACAGTAAATAAATAAAAAGATAACAAATATTGACTTTCCCTTTGTCAAGACAAACAGTGTATCCTTCAATCCTTTCCCTATTCCTTTCATATACAGTATAAAATACCTGTATTCACTTTACTCTAATTTTTAACATCTTATAACAATACCAGGAAGAGGTATGTTTTCTTAATTCATTTTAAGGCTCTCATAAACTGCTTCTGGTGATGAAAGTTATTTCAAGGTAATTAAGGGCCTCAACAGACCAGTGCTGGAGTGGGGGTGGAGTGGGCGGGGGGTCAGCGACTGCATGCCGGCCACCCAAACTCTGCCCCATGTCAGTGTGATGCCACAACACCAAAGAGCCATGGAACAGCTGCAGTGGCAGCAGCTAGTGTGTTCTTTCTGCAGTACAAAAAGGACCCACTTTTTGCAGGTTCTTTTTGCATCATGGAACTGCCGGGTTGGGAGCATGGTGTGCGGTTTATGTGTCTCTAACCCAGTCCTTCCAGGAGTGGTGTGGAGCTGCCTCTTAGGGGTGGTCTGTTCAGTTCCTGAATAAGGCCTACCACAAATTGTTGCAGCATGGAGTATTGCTGTTTAGGATTTCAACTGCTCCATTTCATTCTGTTTGATTACAATCAATGTTACAATTAAAGTAAGCATCAAGGGAAGGATATTCCTGCCAATCAATCCATTTCCCCCCCAATAATGAGACTTCCTCCAGGATTCAGGCCCTGGAAATCAGTTGGGCAAATTGTGCCTGTTCTTAACTACAAATGACCTATTGAAAAACAAGGTTTGCTAAATGCAAAATACAGATGGGGAAACTCATGTGCTATTAGAAACAGACATCTTTTAGTACAGTCAGCCTGCCACAACTGTGGGCTTGCCATCCCCAGATTTGAGCATCTGCAGATGGCCCCACCCCATTCATGCCAACAGCGGTGTGTGCATGTGGCCACACAGCTGCACCTGCACACATGGTGCACAGTTATCAAAACCAACAGCACTTGAGGTTCTGTGGTTATTGGCATGGGGTGAAAGCAGAACAGATATGAAGTGATGTCTGTACTTGTGGGAGCATCTCTTCTAAATATGTATTTAGCATATCATCTAGTATGATCTGCAGAAGCTGATACCTCATAGTTTTGTGTAAGAGTTGCTTTTGTGTTTTGATGTTCTGTGTCAACAGAAGTTGCCTTTAAAATGTCACCATGTGAACCCACCCAGAGTCATCAGAGTCAAAGAAACTATACAGAGAAATATTAAACAGTCTGGTGAATTTGAATTTGTTTTGAAGTGTCTTGTTCTTAATTTTTAATATTCCTTGGAAGAAAGTCTAAACATTCAGCACCAGGTTTAAAAGCTAATTTTAAAAAGTTTCTTGCTGGATTTGGTAGTGTAGTTATGTTTTTCATTTTAGTACAAATTGTCCTGAACAATGAGTTCAGCCAGTTCTTAACAGGAATGCCAAGACAGAGCTCCTGTCAGACAAAGCAAGAGCTGAGTCATCTAATCCTGGAAGAGGAGGTATTCAAGAGCTCAAAACCAATCTGTCCTGACTTTATTCTTAATGCCCACTCTGGGATTCCATTTCTACTAGCAGCAGGGCAGAAAACTAGCAACCTTCTCAAAATCTGTAAATGCAGGACACACAAAGGCGCCCTCTCTCCCTCCTTTTATTTCTCTCCCTTTGTCCCCTCTCTTAAATCAGAAGTGGTGAAACTGTGGGCCAACAGGCTGCATATGAACCCAGCTTCTTTTCTGTAGCCTCTAATTCTGCCTGAAGGCTCTAGGACCCACATTTGTTTATTCTTAAGATACAAAACAGCCCTTGAAATAGCCACAAAACACTGCCTATAGAGATGTTGTAAACAAACGTTGGTCTGATGTGAAAATTGGGCCCAGTGCAGTGTTGTAGTTTGCATGTTGGACTAAACTGCTAGGAGATGAAGGTTTCACTCCCTACTCAGCCATGAAAACGAACTTGGGCAAGTCATACTTTCTTCAGCAGAAAGGAATGGTAAATCTCGTCTGTAAAATTTTGCCAAGGAAACCCCATGAAAGGTTCATCCTAAAATCACCACAAGTTGGAAATGACTTGAAGGCACACAACAAGAACAATATGCACAGGGATCTTGTAGTACTTTTGAGACTAATTATGCAAAAAAAAAGTTGTAACATAAGCTTTCATAGACTTAGGTCTACTTTATCAGATGCTACAACAACAACAACAACAACAACAACAACGTTTTAGACTGATACAGATGCTGTAGAATCAGCCATCAGCCTTTCAAAATCTGGGCTGGATGAACTAGAGTCAGGCACAGCACAGTCGTGGCTCAGGGAAAACAGCCCACGAACCATCCACTGGAATTTGTAATTTTATTTCATTTTATTTTATCCAACCTTCTTCCCAATATGAAACTCAAGGTCTAGGATAAAACAAAATACAGACAAAGCAATTTATAATACAAATATTATAAACAATTAAGTAGTAATCCTGCTTAAAACGCTGTTTTAAAGCAGTTTTGTTTTTAAAATTAGAGCACAGTGATGAAGTTAAAAGTATTGCACTCATTGAAAGACTGATTTGCCATAAGCAACTAACTGCCAAAGGCCTTCTGAATTAAAAGTCTTAACTTCAGAAACAGATCAGAGAGGGTCAGCTTAGCTTCCCAGGAGAGGAATTCTACAGCCTGACATACGCTGGCAAATCTACATGGCACTACAGATCTGGGATTTTAGGCCCAAACAGAGGGGCCAAAAAAGCTGGCTTCTTCATGGCTTGGGGGGTGTAGCGATTAGATGACATACGCCACCAAGATGTATGGAAGATGCACTGAAGCCACTCCTGGGCCAGGGAACCTCAGCCCAAAACGGAGTGGTTTTCCCCCATTCCAATTTGGGCTGCAATGGAGGGCACCTTTTGGATCACATCATGTGGTTTAAAAAAATTAAAACACATTATGTACAATTTTTTTTTTAAAAAATACATGTTTTAAAAAGCAGTACACCTGTTGCACATCCTTCAACTCCACTCAGGCTGAAGTCCTTAGATAGCTATTTTGAATAGGAAGATCTTTACTTGTTGGTGAAAAGAGAGCAAAGAGGGGGTATTTGAGCCTCCTTTGAGAGGGAGTTCTTACCAATGGATTAAAAAAAATGCAATTACATGCTTCTGTCAGACTAGGGTTAAAATAACACCATGTAGTGTTATGATAAAATAAGAGGTAATAGTGGGAAATATCCCTGAGTTTTGATTATGACATTAATTTTAACATCAGCCAAATGGTGATAATGAGGCACAGTAATTCTCATTCAGTAGCTGTAAAACCCACTCTATTGTCTTTTAACCAAGTGATGGACATGTTTGTCAGCTTTAAGGCAAAAGTAGAAATTAACAGAACTGAAAATTTTCAATGATGAAAAAGAATAATAACTAAATCCCAAGAGGGTCATACGTGAGGATGAGTCATCAACTACTGGAATCGGCTACCTTGGGGCAACATCAAGACCACCATCTTTGGTTCTCTGCAGACATCAAACTTTAGGATAGGAAGGAAATCAATGAGGTGGGTTGTAAATGGTGGACTGGGGTGAAAATAGACCTTAGAGAGCTATTTGTTTACAACAGTAGCACAGAAAACAAATTTATATAATCCTTGAAAATTCTAAAAATGAGTAATGATGATACTGTAATGGCTTATGTGTATTTCTTTAAGAAAAGAATGGTCAACTATAGCCAAACTTGTACTCTAAGCTTAGTAGCTTGCAACACACACTGGGAACAATGTCAGTTTTGTTTGCCATTTGTTAAAAAAAATCTTTGTCAAACACTTACTTATTTAGAAATTTTTCTGATGTAGTTTGGTTTGATATTTGTCAGACTATGAGTTGTTTTCATATTGTTTATGTCAAATATCTCATATGCTTTATAATAACACAACTGATATGTAGCTCTTGTGAAATGACTGACTCCAATTTTAAATCAGCTAGGCATATGTAGGTATATGTAGCTGCATTGTGAAAAGAGGTATTGTGGGAACTGTAAATGTTCAAGTGTAGATGCTTCTAATGGCAGTCCCCATAGCTATGTCTAAAGCAAAATCCCAAAATGCAGGCATTTTGTTTTGCTCCATATCAATGAACCAGTTTTGGCAGTTTTCACGTCTACCAGCAAAGTGGAGGTCTTTTTAAAAGGCTAATTGCATTTCCAAGACCAAACCACCAGCAGACACTATGCTTAGTGTTTCTGGGTAAATTCTCTTAGCCTTGACCAGCTGCTCTAAGCATCCCAGTACTTCAATCCCATGAGTCTTGTCTCTAATGCCGCAATGCTTATAACACACAACTAAATTAAATTTAAACCTTATGATATGATATAATTTATTTTGAGAATGAATAGGGCAATCCTGAACATGGCTACTGAGAGGCACAATGGGATTTACAGCCAGGGAAGTATAGGATTTCAATATAAGGCCCTGGATTGAATGCCCTTGAAGCTCACCATGGCTAGGTAGGAGATAGGAGTAATGTACACTGTGGTTTCTTTGCTGACATTTTTTTTTAATTAAAAAGAACATGACATTGCCATTTAAACCAATATGGGGGACTTACCTACATCACCTACAGGGCTAATACCATTTTATAAAGTAAAATAACGTCAGGAAAGATGTTGAGGAAAAGAGGGAGCTTAGTGCTTAGAAATCCATGGAATCACTTGAAAGATCCCTGAAATGCCATGTTCTGACTTGAACTGCCCACAGAACAACTCAGGCAGAACCCATACTATGGTGGACTTTTCTACTGCTGCCTCAGGGAGATCACTTTCAAACACTTTAATTACAACCATTTGAATTTGAAAAAGCTTACCTTTGCTTGAATTGTTCCTTCAATTATATTAGATTATTAGCTTCACAGAAGCACCTCTGTGTGGAGGAATTGTTTGGATTCTGATTTATAGATTTCTAGCAGACCAAGGGTGAGAAGAAGATAGTAAACTACTGGTAGATCTTTGATCTGCAGTATATAACTTTGCCAGTAATGATTATCTGTCTCAATGTAACAATTAAAACATCTCTTTTATCTTAAATGGAGCTACTAAAATTACCTGAGGTATGTATGTACCAGAACTGGCTTTTTGTCCTGAACAGATTTTTAGGGTATTAGCCACCATTTTGCACCTGGGTCTCATCAGTGGATCTGAAGGTCTTAGTGAAAAATTAAATGTGCTTTGAAATCCCAAAGTCTACCTACTCCTGCAGCAGAAAAGGGAATATTTGATGGTTCTATAGCTAAAAATCAGTGCATTCTTATAAATAATCCACCACATGACAGACAATAAGAGAAAAAATGTTCCATGATACTGAATATTAAAACACAGGGATCACATTTATTTTATTTTATTTTATTTTATTTTATTTTATTTACAGTATTTCTAACCCACTCTTCTCAACCCCCGAGAGGGGACTCAGAGCAGCTTACAAGGCAATCATTAGATGCTGGCAGTATACAATTTAAAACATAAATACAACAAATTAAAACAAGCACAATCAACAATAATTAACAATCAAACAGTTTAAAATCTTAATATATGATCCTTCCATATCCCAAAGCGGTAATCCGTGTTCTTATGACCATCAACGTTAGCCAGTCCCAGTGAAGTGCTGCATTACATTAATGTGCAAAAGCCTGGTCCCACAACCATGATTTTACTTTCTTCCTAAAGGCCAGGAGGGATGGGGTTGATCATATCTCACTCGGAAGTGCGTTCCACAGGCAGGGGGGCCACTGCCGAGAAGGCCCTGTTTCTCGTCCCCGCCAGCTGCAATTGCGAAGCATTAAGGTATAACATTAAGGTATAACTGTGGAAACTATGTATGGCAGATACTGTATAAAGAATACAATACTGTTATTAGTATGATTGTATAAAGGGGCTGAAAAGTGATGAAGGGATCCACATGCATGCAGAATAAGTTCTGTATCATTGCACTTGTAATGATGTATTTCAGCGATTGACAGTATAATGTCAGTCAAGATCTCCAAGACTACATTACCTAGATGTTCAGGGCATGGTGTTAAGGAATATTGTGCATAGAGAAGAAAAGAATATTTTTTTAAAAAAAGGAAAATTGTAGAAAAACTTGTTTTTGAGTGGTGAGAAACTATGATGGGTAGAATCCTGGACTGATAGGAATCTTATTCTGCACAAAAAATAGCATGTAATTGCTTTACCTCAAAAAACAGTATTTTCTGTGTTGGAAAAAATATTTCAATGCAAATTAAATTCCTGCACAATTCAAATTATTGTTGTTTTCTGCACAAAAAAGAGATGTAACTGGGGATTTGTTTGGTCTAACATTCATTCATGGTTGATTTGCACAGAAAACATCATTTATTTATTTTTTTGGCAGAAAACAGCATTTTCTGCAAAAGAATTAACATGTCTACATTTAAATATTATAATTCACATGTTCAGAAAATTTTGTTTTATGTGTAAAGCAATTGTGCAAATTTTGCACAGAATAAGTACTGAATTGTGTACAGTCTTTAAAAACCATGTGATTTGTTAAGACTTTCTTGCAGCTGGCATTGCTGAAATTATTTCTTTCTACATTTGAGAAGAAACTTAGGGGCAAAATAGATGGTCCTGAAGCAGTGGCTTAACGCCACCACTTTGGAAAAAAGCCACCCTTTCCACCATGGTTATGGCTTTTCTCCTTTTTCTTGGCATGGCACATATAAATGCTGCACCGCAGAAGTGTTGTGATACTGCCCATTGTGTGGGCAGCAGGACAGCATCATGTCAGCTTGGGGTAGCAGGGGGGCATCTAGCATGCATATGCCACACCCCAACACCACTCTGAAGATGGCTTTTTATGCTGGTATGCTTTGTTCCTTAGGGAAGAATTACATCCAAAGTGGTGCAGTTAATTGGCTAAGGTTAAGGTCTGAATCTGGCCATTGATTGAATCCCACTGGAACTGTAGGTGTGTCAAGATGATGGTGGGAATAAGGGGTATAAATTAAATAAAGAAATATCCATGTTAAAATAGAACAAGGAATAGCATGATTTGCCAGACAAAGAAGGAAGGAGGATATTTCATTTTCTTGACAGTCCTTACAAGTCTGTTTCACTTTCAGAAATGCAGCATGTTTAACACATCTCACCCCCTACTCTTCTTTCAACACCTTATCATTTCAGGAAGAGTCCGGTTCATTCAAGGACAGCGCCAAGGTCTTTGAGGAACACTATCAAAGAGGAGAAACAGATGGCCCTAGAGGGAAAAAAAAATCTTTCTCTGCACACAGTAGCAACTTGTGAGAGGGAATGGAATCACATAAGTACAAGAATATATTTGAGCATTCTGGAAGGTTGTTAAACAAATTGTCACAAGCTGAGAATTTAACCAAGAAACAGATGCAGTCACTAATTGTTCATTTGAACTTTGCCTGTAGAACTATTCATGTAGAAACATAACCCCCCCCCCACTTAAGTTAAATTGATGCTGAGCTCACAAGTTAGATGAATACATCAAAGGCAGTTGTGCCTGATGCTGCCAGTGTTGTACATCAGCATAGCAAATGCATAACTCTATTAGACATGGGCCAATTTGGTTTTGTATGAAAAACAAATGAAATTGTGGATTTATTGTTAGATTTTAAAACAAGAAAAACATTACCCAGCCTCGACAGCTTCTTCTTTGATCCTAGAACTTATTGGTATAAGACTATAAAAATAGATTCCTTAAAACTTCCAAAGGTACTGGAACGTAGCCAGGGTTTTGGGAAGGGGGGGGGGTACAGACTAAGTGCCACCATATATATTTTGTGATTAGATTAGGTTTGGTTGATATTATTTTTAACATAAATTAATGGAAGGGGGGGGTTCCATCTTTTTTCCTTACTGAAGAAAATCCATTAAGGAAAAAAAAGAGCAATAGCAGAGTAGTTCCTAATGGCTATCTGAAGGAGTGTTTTGTCTGAAAACATCCTTTGTCTCTAAAAGATCTTTTCCTAAGAACCCTAATGCATAGCTCAAAAATAACTCATTATAAATAACAAGTAACAAACAGCTTATAATTGTTTCCTTTTTGCAACAGTGAAGACATAATAATTTATTATTTATTTATTAACTTTTTTGTATCCTATTTTCCTTCCAGATTAGGTCTCAGATTGTAACTGTAATTACATTACAATTGTAACATAATGGGGGAACTCTTACCTGTTTTGTAGCATATATGCAAGTAGTTTTCAGTTACTTTTGCAGTTATAGGGCATTTGACTTTGCATGATTTTTTTAAAAAAAGAAGTAATAAAAATTAACTATTTCAACGTAAAGTGTTATTTTTCAAAAGGTTATCTATAACAATTATCTTTTTGGGCTTTGGAACAATGGCTGTAATTACATTTAAAAAGCACATTTCTGGCATGGATGTGGACAAAAAAAGAACTTATATGGTGGAAGTGCCCCTATCTACAGAACTTTTGGGTAGATGTTATACAAGAGATAAACAGGATGATGGAGAGAAACTTTCAATTTGATAAGAAGAATTGAGTAATTCTGAATTTGAGAAAATTCAAATTGAATAAAACAGAATTACATAATATGTTATGGGTGGCACATGCTGTAATAGCATTGGGATGGGAAAACAAACAATGCTGGGGGAAAATTGATCACATTGTATTTGAAAATATCTTTGATTATTTAAGGGAGAGAAAAGAAAAATATAATGGTCAAATAAAAGAAAAGAATCTGGTGGGATAAATGAGGTTGTTGGATTGAGAAAGTTAAAGCTGAAAAGGGGTACAATGAAGTTGGAGTAATAATTAATATTCCACATTATGGGTACTGGGTACTAATTTACTTGATCATAGCCATCGGAGGGAGGGGGGAAGTATGTAATGTAATAATGATAATTCTTAGTAAAGATTTATTATACATGTATTATGGACCATAAAACATAAACAGGAGCCCTGGTGGCACAGGGGTTAAATGCCTGTACTGCAGGCACTCACTCAAAACCATAAGGTTGTGAGTTCAAGACCAGCAAAAGGGCTCAAGCTTGACTCAGGCTTGCATCCTTCTGAGGTTGCTAAAATGAATACCCAGATTGTTGGGGGCAAATTAGCTTACAGTTGTAAACTGCTTAGACACTGCTTAGGCGGTATGAAGCGGTATATAAATGAAGCTTGTTTGTTTGTTTAAAACTTATAAATAAAGAAAAATACATTTAAAAACTAACTTTGTGAGCTTTTCAAGTAATACTATTGCCCTAGATGGAATACTGTCCTAAATCTATTTAAAATAGTGCTTTGTATCTTTAATATTTGCTCAGCATTTATGAGATTATCTTTGTTTTCCTACTAGTTTTCTTTTAGTCATGAAATAGTGTCATCTATTCTTGATAGGTATTTTCCCATTGAGAGTTTAATAGTCCTATAATTTTCTTAAATGTTCTCATGAATGCAGTGGCACTTTACTTATGGGACATTGTAAGGCAGTTTATGTAGTACATTTTGTGTCTGAAGTACACTGTGCATAGTACCACCTAATAGTTTCTGTCTGCTCCTTTTGAAATATGTAATACTTCCAAAGGAAGAAATGATGATGATGATGATGATGGTGATGACTGATGATGACTGATGATGACTGATGATGATAAGAAGAAGTAGAAGGAGCTGAGTAATTTTTTCCCCTTGTGTCCTCATTGCCTTCATCTGTTTATGAATGCAGAAATTGATAATGAGGATTGCTGACAAGCTTGACTTATAATGATTCACAAACCCAAGTATCAATAAGGATTAGTGAATACAGCAAGTCAGTTTCAGAACTAAGGAATAAGGCTCAGCAAACATTGTCTGTTCTTGTATGAAAGTAATCTGAACCTAACAGATTATTATGCCAGATGTCAACTGGATGTTCCAAAACATTCTGGTTGATCGCAATTATTCTAGACCACTTGGGTCTTCCCACCAGGCCATTCTTGCTGTCTCCACCACTGATCCCACATATTTATTTTCACTTTTGGCAGGACATGCCAAAACTTGAAAGAGTTAAATTGTTTTAATTACAATGCCTAGAATTTCCAATCAAGCTTTTCCAAGGTCTTCACCAAGTTCTGGACAAGACATTGGGTAATGTGTATAACACTGCATTTATGTTTACAATAGTTCATTTTGATACACTAGTTCTTCTGAGCCTAGAACACTGGCTCCATATTTAAGAATGTGTGGCTGAGCTGGTTAAAGTAGGTTTCCCTGCATTGCCTCCCATGGCAACTCCTCTAGCCTCCTGAAAATGCTGCATGGCGCTGGGGAAGGGGGAGAATCCCAATGGATGTGGCCAGTTATGGTGTAGACAGGAGTAAAATTCCTCAAAATTGGACAGAATTCCCTTTGGGAATATTGACAAAAGGTAAGATCCTTGTCAGCCACTGAACAGATGCTGATAGTTGTTTCTTAAAAGAGCAAGGACATTTGGGGCAGAGAGACCAGCCACAGGAGCATTCAGATGCAAGGTACGTTCATTATACAGCAGTAGCTATTATAAAACCATGATGCAAATAGAAACTAGGAGCTATTTCACACTACACATTTGTTGGCCCATGATTCCACTTTATCTGATGTGGTTACTTCCTTTGGAATTCTGGGATTTGCAGTTTAGGAAGGAGGGATTTATAATTCTCGGCCAGAGAGCTCTAGTGCCTCACTATGGATTGCAGAATTCCACAGCATGAAGCCATGATAATAAAAGTGGAACCACAGTACTATAATTGTGTTATGTGGAAAGCACCCTAAAATAGGGAAAGAGAAGTTTCCATTTGGAAACGTCATGCCCTTCTCTTACTCCTTTGTTATGGTTGTGTGTATCTTCTTCTTGAGACAGTCTCCAGTGATTTTCCTGTGACTTGTGCTGACCTCACAGGAGATTAGCAAAGAGAGATATACCTAAACAACAAGACTGATGCAAAAGAAATCAAGGATTCTTCTTCACCAACTAGTCACTGAACCAGGTAATACTTAGGCTGTGCTCCTATGAATTTTTATATAATAATAAGATGCACTGAGAGTAAGCTGTGGTGGGCAAACTTTGGCCTATGTATCATATGAAGTCCCAAAGTTATCCTTGTACCATACCACCACCCAGCTCTTCTGGATCAACCACTCGTATTTTGGGTTTTTTTTTCTTTCCAGATAACAGAATACTTCAGAAGGAGTGATTTTGGTCTATGATAAGGCACAGGTTTTAGTGTGGTTTATGTACATAAACCATTTTTGTATTTTCTTTTGTATTTTCCCTCAACATAGATGCAAACTGATTATTTCAAGTGAGGAGAAAAAAAAATGAAATACTTGGCATTTTTAGAGGTGCCACAGCCCACAGTGGGGGAGGGAGGAAAAGCCCACCAAAATTGCTTACAACTGGCTTTCTTTGAGCACAACAATATGATTTTTTTGTTGCATTTCTTCATGTAGCTTACTTTGGAGTTGTGTAAATGCACTCCAAAATTTTTTTAACCTGAGGGCTACTTTATATGCATTCATCAGACTGAAATATCTGGCCCTACCTGCTGGGGCAGCAGATAACCTTCTCCCTCATCTCTGATACAGCTCTTGAGCTATGTAAAATGTACCATCATGTCACCCCTCGGTCTTCTCTTCACCAAATTGAACACACCCAGCTCTATCAAACTTTCCTGAAGTGTTTTGTGTCCATAACTTTTATCATCCTTGTTGCCCTTCTCTGAACTCACTCCAGCTTGTCTATATCCTTCTTAAAACGAGGCACTCAGAACTGAACACAGGACTCCAGTTAATGCCTGACCAGCATAGAATATGGGGGAACTACTTGTCTTGACCTGGACATCATGCTTCTATTAATGCAGGCTAAAATAATATTTGCCTTCTTTACTGCAGTATCATGTTCAACTTATGCTCACCAAGGTTCTTTCCACATGTAGTATTGCTGAGCCATGTATCCCCCATCTTATTCCAGTGCATTTGGTTTTTGTGGCCTAAAACTAAAATTTCTAAGTTGGTTACCTTCAACCAACTTAAGATTTATGGTGACCCTGATGTAACCCTATTACACAGTTTTCTTGACAAGATTTATCAAAGCGGGTTTGCCATTGCATTCTTCCAAGACTGAGATGGTATTATTTGTCCAAGGTCAGCCAGTGGGTTTCTATGTCTAAGCAGGGCTTCAGTCTCTCGTTTCCCAGATTCCAAGATTCAAATCACTACACTCGGCCTGTCATTATCCTCCCAATAACAGTGGGAGACAGACAGCACTGAGACACGCCAACTTTATGGCTGAATGGAGATTTGAACCTTGGTTTTAGCAGTCCTATTCTGACACTAAATTGTTACTTCCAAGCAGTATCGATGAAGCACAAATTTAAAAAAAATACCCAAAAAAGGAGGAGGACAGCCCTCTCTATAAAGACATCTTGTGAAAGGCTACCTAATCCAAGTCCACTTTAAAGATAAAGAACAGTAAAGAGAGCAAGGATCTGAATTTAGGATCCACAAACATGAGTAGACTGTGCAGAGGGCACACAAGTCAGCTGCTTAACATCTTTCCTGCTATGGTGAAGAGTTCTGTTTCAATATAAATTATAGACCTGTAACTATTCATTATTTCTAAATTTGCATCTATCCATATAAATTAGTGTAGGCAAATTTTATGCAAATTTTATCGTTTCTTTTGATGATACATATGTGGCTGCCCTACATTTTCTTGCTATCATCTTTTGCTAAAGGGAAGATGTAGTTCCCAGAATGCATTAAATACTTTGATTAGCAGAACATACCAACAGCCATATACCATCCTAGCACAACACAGCTTCAATCTACAAAAATGAGACTAAACCCAGCAATATACTGAGGGCTACATAATTGTTAAATTTCTTTTCCTCAACAATTTTGCATATCCAAAGTCAGAAATTCACTGAAGAACCACACTTCTAATTTAAATTGAACATGTAGGATCTACAAAAGACCACTGCAGATAGGTGTCACTCTTTTGTCACTCATCCTTGTCTGAAATTAATGAAAATGCATAAGATGACAATTTCTACCAAGAGAAAATTCTTTTTATTAGTTTTGATTGCAGATGATAGGATGGAATTAAAGGATGCAGAAGAATTTAATAAAGGGACTACTACTATGATGAATTAAGTAAATCCCTATTTATATTCTATCATTAAGGGATTATCTATAATTTCATGTGACAAAATACTGCATTTCCCAATAAACCATAGGGGAATGGTGTATGAAAAACTGCTGATAAGAGTTATTTATAAATCCTGGTTGATTAATCTATTATTAGCTTATTGTAATTATCTATTATTAGCTCATTGTAAAAAAAAAAAAAAAAAAAAAGCTCAGCGCAATCCTAAATTCCTAAATCAAACATGTATTGGATATAGACAGGAATAGGCTGAAGATGGGTATAATGTAACAGCAACAGGCACAATAACTCCCCCTAAACATTTCCAGAATCATCTTATAAACCAGTTTGCGATCCGATCTATAATGCAGTGCAAATGACTCCATCAAGTATTTCTCAAACTACATGAAAGCCATACCTTGCCACTGGCACATGTACAAGTACCACAATCAATAGAACTAACAATAAATGGCCCATTCATGTCACCCTGAAGCAGCTCCCTCACTCTGCCTAATTGCAGGGCCATGCAAAGAGAAGCATTTAGTCTCTCCTATATCCCAAAATCGGCGGGGGGGGGGGGGGAGGATCTAAATGGTGCTTTCTTGAATGCACACACCTACTTCGACTAGAATTTGTAGTTTTTATATTTTGTTCTAACCAATCTCAGATAAAAGTGATGCAGTCACTTTTATGAGTAACAGTTTCTAGTTATTTTCAGTAATTAAAAAAAAACAACAAAATTATTTGCTAAAACACCTTACATATAGAATAAAACTCATACAAACATGTAACATAAAAATGCCTGTAATTACTCAATGAGAGCACTTGAAAATCATTTCTGTGGCAGCAAAAAAGCACTGTCCCAAAATTCATTCAGGAGAAGCAGGAACTAGGTTTCTTGTTTTCATTTATGTGACAAATGAAAACAAATTTTTCATAAAATTGTTTGTTGTCTGTTTCATTTATTCAGCTTCAAAATATTTGTATTAGTTTTTCATACAGGGCTATGTCCTGTACCTTTGTGTACTATACAGACATATCCAGTGAACTGCTGTTTTCCCCCTACTATGCTATTACTCATCTGGCTGCTAACACCAAGAAAGAAATGAAATCTTTATGGGGTATATAAACATTTGCACCTGAAGAAATGTATAGCAATGTAAGAGCTAGGGACTGTTGTACATAGATCCAAAGATTCAAAGACATGGCCTTGTTAGTATGGAAAATCAGTATGCAAAGGGTTTTTTTTTGGGGGGGGGGCACCTTTTTAGACTAACTGAAAAAAAGAAGTTGGTAATATGAACTTTCATAGACTTGAGTCTAGTTCCTCAGATGCATGGAATGATGCATCCACCCCTCCTGCCAGTGGCCACAGTGTCAAGAGCAGAAGCAGGGACTCATATAGGGTCCTGTTGCAATTCTTTGGTGCATTGGAAGTTGCTGGTGGGAAAGGGATGGATGCATCATCTTTTGGCACCCTGCAGAACTCCATCTCTTGATTTAGCTGGCTGGATTTTAAGGTGAATTTAAGGGGCATATATGATTGTGGCAATGGTACCATGCTGATTGCTCATAAACATGAACAGGAAATAGTTACAAGGTTGTGAGTCTAATTTAGGACATTGTAACTGACTAACACAATGCCTGCCCTAGTTCTGTTGTTGTTGTGTGCCTCAAAGTCATTACCGACTTATGGTGAGCCTAAGGCAATTCTTTCATGGGGTTTGCTTGGCAAAAAATTGTTCAGAAGGTGTTTGCCCTGTGACTGAGAGCATGTGACTTTCCCAAGTTCACCCAGTGGATTTCATGGTCAAGCTGGGAATTGAACCCTGTTCTCCAGAGTCGTAGTGCAACACTCAAACCAGTACACCATGTTGCCTTTCAAGGGCATTTTAAGAAACATTTTAACTGGATGTTTTCAAGTTTTATGTTACCTTCTTCCCATTCCTAAATTCCTCCTCCCCTCCAAAAAAAGTCACAGAAAGTTATGAAAAAGTGAGGGGTATTACAAATAGTTAATTTCTTTGCTTAACAGAAAACAACAGATTAACTGTCTTCTACATGGTAATTAATAACATGAATGGGCTACATTTTAAACCCTGTAATGAATAACAGAACTTTGAAAAGCAACTTTTCAACCTGTGACCACATATTTGCCTCCCTTGCCCTCTTCTCTAAGTCCCACCC
Organism: Urosaurus nigricauda; assembly: GCA_034509955.1. Lineage (NCBI taxonomy): Eukaryota > Metazoa > Chordata > Lepidosauria > Squamata > Phrynosomatidae > Urosaurus > Urosaurus nigricauda. The sequence continues at coordinate 241,082,467 of JAOEGL010000003.1, forward strand.
TGGCTATTATAAAATTTCTGTCCATCTAGAAATGTAAACCCCTGATGTGCATGTTCAGTATTCAGGGACGTGGCCTTTCAGAGGAGTTTATAGTATACTTTGCAAGAGGATATACAAATGCCCCACAAAGGCAGTGCATTACAGTATCTGTTACCATTTAAATTGGATGCTCTGCTATGTAATCACCTTCTGGAAGTAATCTTTAGATGGGAGCCAGGCTTGATCATATTTAGAGCAGGCCCAATGAAATATATAGTACTTCAGTTAGTCAATACTAACATAAGTCATATTGGTCCGATCTAGATGGGCACTAAGAGGTGCCATCGCAGCGCCATTAGGGTTTGGGAGCGTGCATCGTTTCCACGCTCCTGAACCCTAGTACATAATGGCACTGGTGCCATTACATAACACCATTTAGACAGCGTACATAATGGCGCCGCCACAACTGCGCAGCTTCCACATGGAGCTGCGCAGTTGCAGTGGCGCAAAGGCACCAAATGGTGCCTTTTTTTGAAACCATGCCGCAACTGCGCACCTAAAAAGGAGCACGGTTTCCCTGCTCCATTTTAGGTGTGCAACTGCTCCGGAGCATCTAGCTGCTGTGGAGCAGTTACAACTTTAAAAGAGGTGGCGCCAGACCGCCCTTTTTGTGTGGTCTGTATCACCCCATTGATTTCAATGACTCTAAGTTTTGACTAAACCTGGACCCATACCATTGTTAACTACTCAAGGAAATGATGTTAATTCGTAAAGTTCATTTTAAAATAAAAATAAAATAAAATGATTAGTTTAAAAGATCCTACTAGACCCCTTCTTCTCTCCTCACTTCTTTTACTTTTATGATGATACACAGGAAATATTGCCAAACTTAGATTATCTGAGAAACAGTTTCAAATGAAATGATAACATTTGAAAGAATAAAAAGGGCATATAAACTAGAAAATAATGTTCCATCCCCTAAAGCTAAAGGAGACTCAAGCTGCCACATTCAATATAATATGTAATCTGTACATCCTCTGTAGACTTTGATACAGAATTATATTTTATTCAGTATATAGATGGATTCTTGGTCTTTGACTGTCTCTCAGTAGACTTCATTTGCCAGAAAGTTCAAAGCTTTTGGAAGAACTACAAGTGCTAGTAGGAAATTGTTTAACTTTTTGTCTCTTACTATTTATTATTCCTGAAATCATAACCAGGTTTTCCCACTCATTATATTATGCACTTTAAAAACATAAAGGGCAGTGCTACAAGGAGATTTCAATTAAATTTATGTTTGGGAATATGTTTGAGAATTCCCTTTGCTTGATGACTGTTTTACTGTGATTTTCTCTATCTTTTTTTTAAAGGTTTTATTCATGTTTTCATTAATTTAAAGGTGAAGCTGCCTTATATGCTTTTGTAAGTAAGAGGAGAAATGATTTGCAGGACATAGTCATAATAGTATGGCACTGTAAAGACTAGCAAATTTATGATGGCATGGATCTTATGCTGTTATACAATGAGTTGCCCTAAACTACATGTACCACATGGTTTGCATAGAGAGTATTGTAAAGAGAGAGAGGTCACAGGGGAAACAGACAGTGATTAACATTATTAACAGTAGTCGTTCACAGAATATGGGTGCTAACACAGATATCTTGGTATTGGTGAGTTAATGAGCATATGTGATATGATATAGCAATGGTAGTGCCTAGTCAAAGCATAAGAGACCAAGTTGAACCTCTTGATGAAGAGAAAATAAAAGCTCATGTTTCAACTTCCTTTCAAAGCTTGTTTGTTGCAGAGTGACTTTTGCTCTAGAAGTACTTTAAACTTAATTGCATAGTGCCCTGGGAGGCTGAAATGTTCCCTCACTGGTTTCTGTGTCGCCATTTCTGATGTTGCGTTTGCTTCAGTTTCTTGTTAGAAACTGACCTGTTCATCCCATGTAGCATGGAGTGGTATGCTGCTGGCTAATGATGGTATATCAGTGTGATCATATCATACTGGAACATGAGTGAGTGTATACACACTGGATGTTGTGGATGACATGATTAGTCCCTGTAACACTGTTCCTAGAATAGATACGGGGACAGAATCAAAATCTAAAACCAAGGATACTATTGCCTGCTGGAAGAGCATACTTCTTCCACAAGCGTGTGTAAAACCAACCATAGGCTTCTGGGTAGAGCAGCTCTGCCCCAGCTCACAGGGCTGCTCTTGTCTGCCTGGGGAAGAGGGCAACTATAAAAGCTGATTCTTCCCTGAATGCTCAAGGGTAGCAAGATGGGGCTTGGACATGTACACCTCTGTGAGTAATCAGTGGCTGGAGACATGGAGATACAGCCCAGAGACTCTGGTTCCCCTTGCACATCCTTGCTCAAGAAAGCATGGTGTGACTCAATAAAGAGTACCTAAACAATACATACAGTGGGATAACCACTAAAAGGATTCTGGCCTGGCTCTGCTGCAGGCTCTTGTTCCTGAGTCAATGGCTGAGATCCTGGCTCAGGATATGTACAGTACTGTAAATTTTCACCCAAGTGGAATTACAAGATATTTCCCCTCTCCTCCTCCCTTGCAAGACTCATCTTCTTCAAGGGAGTTCCCCCCCCCCCTTTCATCCATTTCACGGCTGGTAAAAAGTAGGGAGGGCACTGGAGAAATATCTAGCTGTGTCCCTATAGCAGATGAATAACAATATCATTTTCTGTGACCCTTGAAGGACTCCCAGGAGGTCTTGGACCAAGCTTTTGCTCTTCTGAGTCTGGCTATAGGACTGATTTTCTGACTGTGTGAAGAAGGCACTGAATTTCTTCCTCTGCAATGATCACAGAAGTTCAATATTTGTGCCACTGATAGGATGCTCACCATAATAGCTGTTATGTGACATGTCTTTGATGGCAAATAGCTTGTGTGGAAAATAGCTTTCGGTAAATGCATATCTAGATCATATTTTTAAAATATTGTTACAGTGTTCCACTTAAATCATTATTGATAAGAAAACTATCTTGATGATTGTCACAGTTGCACAGTTATGAATATGCTAAGATGTTTTAAAAAATGCATGTAGGTTTCAAGAAAAAACAATGTCTGCACCAGCTATTTATTTAGGCATATGTAACTAAGTTACATATTCTGGTCCAACCAACCCCCCTGCCCCACCTACTTTAATAGCCAGCAGCCTCCCAGACCACCATAACTGCTAGCAGACACATTAGGCAAAAAAGGTCTGGTCAGCTGCTGATCAGAGTTCAAGTAAGATGATGTTTCCAGCTTCATCCCACCAGCAACTAAGGCTGCAAGAAGGAATTGGGACTAGAGTTCCTGCTTCTGGTTGTCACAGCCCTGCTTGTTGGTGGGATGTGGTTGGAAATGTCACCTCCTTGCACCCTGATAAGCAGCAAAACAGATTTAATGTGGTTGCCAGCTGTCAAGCTGCTTTGGAGGCTGCTTCTGTTAAGGTGGGCTGTGACTATACAATATTAGTGAATATGGATCAGTTATGAATTCATAATTCTAGGGAATTCATCACACATGGCTTTTAAACTGCCATTAAAATTGAAAAACAACTTTACTTATTACAAGACATCATCTCAGTCTTGTTGCTGACTTGCACTCAAAGTGATGTTAGAACACACTTTATCATTGATGGGGAAAACCCACAAATAACCTCTCAAACATGCTGCTGTAGCATTAGCCCGAAGATGCGATCAGTTCTCGTATGACAGATTCAGTATTGGGTATTTATGTAGTGTCTGAGTCTCCTCCTCTTCCTCACCCCCTCGCTATTCCCAAGCAGGCTGTTTCCCCCTTTTAAAACATTCTTTTCTTTTTCTTACTTCCTTTTTTTTTAAAAAAAAACAAACATATTCACATATCTCCAGAATGGGGTAAATATATAAATAAATAAACCCTGAAAGGCATGTTGGCATAGGGTATAGGGCATTGGGCAAGAGGGCAGGGTTAAGAGGAATGTAGAAGAGGGTGGGAGGGCCCAATCACGCTATTGCAGAGACATGTGATACAGAATGCTTTCAAACCTGTATGTATCTTGTTACTTTTACTAATGTGATTGTAACAACAACAGGATTCATGTTATAAATTACTTATTCCAAAACTATTACTGCAATACAGCATGCCAGCTGTTTTTTAAGTCATGCAAAAAGGGGAAAAGATTAATAAAAATGTGGCATATACAGTAGCATCAAGAACTTTTTATCTGTTGCCTCTGCTATGAAACTACCAGGTCTGGCTATCAAAACTCACTTTCATTGAAATGAGCTATTCCTATAGACATTGTCAGAGTTGCTCTGATGTCATGACTGTTCTCAAACATGCTGCTGTCTAAGGGGCTAGACTAATAGCAGGAAAAAAAACTCTATACCCCACCTCTTATTTTTTTAAATATATTTAAGGAGAGAGGATGGTATATTTAAGGAGAGAGGAAACCTGATATGAACAGGTATAAAACATAATTTCCCTTCCAAACATCTTTTTCAGGGAGGAAAAAAAAGATACAAGAACTAAATTATATTATGTGAGTTAAGTGCAAGCAAGCACATTCTATTTATAATTATTTGTCCCTCCTCTATAGCCTATTCTGTCGTCTGTTATATATTTCTTCATTAATCTTTACATTGTACTAAATTGTTTGCTAGAGAATAAAATCATTTATCATAGAAATAAAGGTTCCCAAAGTATTGCTTTGTATAACAATAGCAGGTATAATGAAAGATTACATATTTCCTGTGCCATATTTTGAAGCTATTGTCTGAAAGTCTAAGATAAATGTTCCAGCTAACTTGGCTATGATGTTTTCCCCCACTCTCATAAAAAGCAGCTAAGATATAAATATTTCAAATGGGACAAAATTCTGGACCAAGATGAAGAGCTTTCTCTCTCACACACAGACAGGTAGACACACACACACACACACACACACACACACATTCATCTGGTCCATCAGAAGAAATCTTTCAAGTATCATCCAATCCCTGTGTCCTCACAATCTTTCTCTATTTAATATTGTCTTCAATGAGCTTCACTCATGGAGTAAATTTGTCTGTTTTATGACACTTGTCTTCAAAATGTGTTATTTAAATTTTAAAGTAACAATTCTTCTTTAAGCATAGTATCAAGAAAACAACAGAATAGAAATGCTAGTTCATACAAACACTTCTTAAAGTGCTTATTCTGTGATTCTATGGAGTCAATGGTCTGACCTGCTCTGCAGAAAGACTGCAATTTGACACCACTTTAATGGTCATGGCTTAATGCTATGGAATCCTGGGATTTGTAGTTTTGTAAGACATTTATAGCCTTCTCTGTCAGAGAACCCTGATGCTACAACAAACTAAAAATCCCAGGATTCCATAGGATGGAGCCATGACAGTTAAAGTGGTGTCAAACTTCATTATTTCTGAAGTGCAGATTTGACCAGTGTTGAATCTTGCTCTTCCCAAATAATTTCAGCACCTGAGACAGCTTCTTCAAAGTTTATTCTGAAACTTGGAGGGTGATTCATGATCCTACTGATATAAGCCAAAAGCTGTTGCAGGCAGGAAGATGTTTTGGTCTGTATAAAGTAGCCAATTATCACGGGTTTATCATGGGTCCACAAAGAGCATTGATTTTGTTAGGGAAATGGGACCTAATTGCCCATTCAAGACAAGACATCCAAAAGTTCTTTGCATTACACCAGAGGTAGAACACAACAGTATGTTGTTACTTGAAAACCCCATTTTCTCTATAGCTACTGTGAGGTTTGAAAAGAACAGGAAAGCCTGATGTGTGATATATTTCTTCTCGTTAATGAAAAAGTCTGATTGCTTCAGTATTGTGAGCACTGGCTCTTGCTTTCCACAGGAGGCTAGGGTGGCCCTCTCCTTGCTTTTGCTTTCCCCAGCAGACAAACCTTTCTGTTTAATCAGGTTTTTAATATGTAATGCTCTAGAATAAGCTTCTTATTGGAATATGTTATTTTTTAATAGTTTAACTGTTGTATTATTTTAAAATTATTTTATATTGTTTTAAATGAGATTATTTTAATTGTTTTCAAATCTGTATTGTTATGAACTCCTCTGTGAGCTGCCTTGGCTCCCACTCTGGGAACAAGACAGGATACAAATAAAATCAAATCAATACAGCACTGTCCTTAAATATGCCTGATTGTGTGGAAACAGTGACAATTGGTCAGTAGAGCCATCCAATGTACTAAACCTATTTTGGGGATAGTATACAGAACCTCATATACTGTGGCTTCTTTCAGATTTGGACCAAAACCCAAAGCAGGTTGACCACTCCAGTGATATGGAAGACACAAGCACTCTATGGAAGGTCCCCAGCCATTGGTGGTCTTGGAGACTCTCCATGCAGTTTGGGGCAACTCTGTACTGAATCCATACAAGTGTAGAAAAATAAGGAGTTATTTAGGCTTTGAAAAATGCATGTTACTTAGCCTTTGGAAAATCGAGTGCAAATTAAGCAGAGAATTTTCAGGTGAATTGCTTTATGTTTTTCTGAATAGCAAGGAGTCAAGATTGTTCTAAATAAATAAAAGAATTTCACTCTTTAAATGCAGCAGTTGACCTTGAAAAACACATTATTATTTTTTGGAGTACATTAAAACAAGTATTTGTGTGTAAATTGGCAGACTGTTTCAGAAATAGTTGAAAACCAACATAATCATAGATTTTAGTCATAAATGAGGGCAGGTTGTTAAAGGTTTTATGAACAATAAATGGTCTACAAATAATTTTGTTTGCACTCCATTAACTGAAAGTGTGGGGCTGAAGGAGATGGTGAATAGTCAGCTGGATGCAACATTTCATCCAGCTTGCTCCTTCTCCAATTAAAGTTTTCAGTGGCTCCTTCTAAGTGGGCAGAGGTGAAGGGGAAATGACAGCATGAGGAAGAGGAAAAAGTGGAGTAGCATGTCGTATACTAAAATGGGTTCAGGAAAAGGGCCAGCCAAAGACATTAGATGCCTGAAGTAAAGAAGCTTTCTATTAACACTTTGATTTAAAATGTCTGTTTTCCACATTAAAAATGCACGTAATTATGTTTACAAATTCATTCTAAGCTTCATTTAAGAAACCAGCATTCCATTCTATACTTTCACAAAACACATTCAACCTATTGCTAATTTTGTTCCTCATAGTTATTTGCTGCTGTTGATTCTTTATCTAGATTTCTTTGTCATCCACATCAACTTGTAGCATTATTTATATAACCATGTTTTGCCTAGCGTGTCAGTTTCTATCACATTAAAAAGGAACCTCTGCCATAGCCATTGGGACTGGTTGCCATCCTCTTCTTCTTCTTCTTCTTCTTCTTCTTCTTCTTCTTCTTCTTCAAGTGAGGTGTGGAAGCAAAACAGGCCATTAACAGTAATAACACATTCATCTCCATGTAAGCTGCATGAAAGAGAATGTTATTTTATATTAGGCAGCTTTTAGGATTTTACAGAATACTTTCACTAGATTTATCAGTGAGAATGAGGTACATAGCGATGACATTAAGCAGCAAATGGCAGACCTACCCATCCATCCATCCAGATCAAGATGCATCATTTCCAAAGTCAGCCAAACTATTTGAGCCTCCTATGAAGGAAAATCACAGAAGAACCTGTCACCATCAGCAGTAACAATACACTGATGACAAACTAAAGAATTAAAAACTGGTTGCCTTTTAATGACAATCCAAATCTGTTGCCTGAGTATTTTGATTATAATCCTCAGTGTAACAGTAGGTAGAAATACATTAAGGACATAAAACAAGATGCTCTGACCCCATTCTCACCCCAGAACTCAAATCTACTCCTACTTTCCAGTCCCACCACGTCAGAAGGGGTTATGGTCACTGTTAGACAGTTGATAATTAGAAATCCTTGTACAAATTTAGTAGAAACAAACTAGATATCTATCATCAATATATCTCTATCTATTATTTCTCCACCTTGCCTTTTAACCTCAGTTATCAGAATGGTTCAGATTCCATATCAACAACCGAGCTGCATAGTATTTTACATTGTAAAACATTGTCCTGAAAACCATATAATTACAAAGTTTATTATGTTTTCGACTGTACGTGTGTTCTGCCTTTTTCTCATTTTAATTATGATTGATTTGTTGTAACATTTTCAGTTCAGATACGATGGACTTATTGAAAGCCTGACTGATTTTATAATTAAAATTATAAGCCAGCTTTCCTCTTCATGTGGGTAGTATCAAATGGTTAGGAGAATATATATATGTGAAATATCACAAAATAAATAAAATAACAATAAATATTGTATTTTTTCCTATATAAATACAGGGAAATTTATACAGCTTCATGTGACTTGTATGTACTTCATTCCATCTGAGGTTTGTTGAAATTAATAGACAACAATGATTTTAATGTACAGTGGTCCCCCGGGTTACGAAAGTAATCCGTTCCGGGATTACTTTTGTAACCCGGAAGTGTTCGTAACCCGGGGGACTGCTTTTTTTGGTGCACAGCGTGCCGGAGCGCGCTGTTTTAAAGGGCCCGGGTTGCTTTTTTCTTTCGCAACCCGGGGATTTTTTCGGATCCTGGGGGCTTTTTTTCGGCCCCGGCCGTTTCGGGTCCCGGGGATTTCATTCTCCGGGGGCTTCGTATCCCGGGGACCACTGTACCTTAAAAAGAACATTTTCTAAACAAATGTCAAACTATTGAAAAAATACATAACTATGACACTTTTTCAAAGTTATGGCTCTAACTACATTTTTTGTCTATGGATTCAGTCCAGGGAACTTATGTCATTTGTAAAGGTAAGGCTGTAAAGGTGGTGATTGCATAGGTCTGGACTAATAAGAAGAAAAGTAAATATAGGCTCCACTTAGCTATCTTTATATAAGAAGTTGTGCACAACTAGTGGCCACATCTGCATTAAATGCATGCACACACATTTTCTGTAATATGCTGTCATGTTGACTTTGACATGTGATGACTATGAATGGGAAATTGCCAAGAGATCCTGTTGGTAACAGCCCTGATTTTGCTAATTCAGTGCAACTTCCTTGACTGAACCAATCCATCTGTAATGTGGCACTCCCTCTTCCTACTGCCTTTCATTTTCCCAAGTATTATTGTTTTTTCCCCTAACAGTAATGTTTTTTATTACACTTCAAAAAACATCCAAAATAGGCACATTTTGTAAATGCGTAGCCAAGTAAGTTGCACCAAAACAGCACAGATGACTATTTATTATTTCACTGAGATCCTGCAACTGAAGATATACAGGTATCATAAAATTAAACCTTTATAGCTAGGTCTGCTTCTGTAATCTTCCAAAACTCACCTTGAAAGCAGTCCAGCCCCTGAACACAGTCATTTCCATGTTGTCAGGGACTGTGGATGTTGGGGATGTGAGAAACAGTCACAAAGGGGATTGGTATAGGTTGGGAAAAGCCTTTCTTGGTTGACTTGGGCTAAAAATCTGAAATGGAATTTTGCTCATGACAACAAACTTTGGACCTTATAGTCTTTCACTTAAATGAAGACATAAAGCTAATTATTGAGCTTTGGTGAATATGCCTAAAAACATAATAGTGTGACTCTGAAAAGACAGAAGATAAATCTGTCTTGGTGGTTTTGATACAGGAAGAAAAACCAACAGATGGGACAGAGAGAGGCTTAGAGAACAACAACAGCAAAAACAGCCTGGCAAACCTACTTTATATAATTTTTGCAGAATGTGCACAAACAAATGCCACAACAGTTTGTCCAAATGGTTAATGGGAAACTTGCTGTAAATACAGGATTTTGAAAATTGCTGTGATCTTGTGTTGGTCTTGAAAAGGAGGTATAGAACTGTTGTGAGTTGCAATGTAAATTTGTCCCTCTCCTTGCATAGATTTCACTCTGTGTAGATCAGGGGGCCATGTGCATGGAATAAAGCTTTGCCTTTGTGTCCCTTTACTGTGTCCTGTGTCCTAATAGAGTCTGCCAAGATTCTGACCTTGGAAAAATCATATAACTCAGGCTTTGCTCAGGGATAGAATTGAGTATATTTGTTTGTCTCCATTTTCCTTTTCTCCTGTCCCCAATAGGGATGTATTCAGTTGTTTTCCCTGTATCTGTACACATGATGAAAGGCAACTGAAGTGAAGGCCTCTGTGGATCCTCTATAAACTCTCTGCAAATGGGGAATTTTTATCAGAACACGATTCTGATCTATACAACAACCATAAAGGTTATTTCTACACCTAACCTATGACACTGTAAATCCCAAGAGGATGCCAATAGAGTTTTCCTTCTTGCCTAGATCAGGGTGATAAAAGTTCCCTACTTTCCTAACAAATACAATACCAAAATGCAAAGCCCTCCCCTCTTTTAAAATCATGATCTTCATTGGAAGTTACTGGAATGGCAATGTTTAGAAACATTTGAAAGTTCTTTTTTAAAAAAATATTTTTATTGAATTTTTCTGATAGTAAAATAAAAAATAGCATCCATATTATCATGCATATTTACATTGTTAGCCTTCCTTCCATCTTTATCAGTTCAGCACATTTGTCATTCTCATGTTTTACTTTCTTTATCTGCTTTCTTATACTCACGTAGTTTACACATATATGTCTGGTACATAAAAAAAGAACCATTTTTATAACCTTTTCTTTTCTAGACATATTCTGAATGATGAAAACATACTGTATTAGCAAGTGTGGTGTAGTGGTTTGAGTGTTGGACTATGATTCTGGAGAACAGGGTTTGAATCCCTGTTCAGCCATGATACCCATTGGGTGACCTTGGACAAGTCACACTCTCTCAGCCTCAGAGGATGACAATGAAAAAAACCCCTCTGAAGAAACTTGCTAAGAAAACCCCATGATAGGTTCACCTTAGGGTTGCCACTTGTATCAGAAACAACTTGAAGGCACACAACAATAACAAACTTGCATCTTACTACTGTACTTGGGAACATTCAATCTGAGAATGAAGCCTCCAGGGAGTTATTTTTACATTGTGGGGGATACATTCAAGGGCTAGGGTATTTCCAGAGGAATTAGAACTTTTCTCTGAACAGCAGCCCTTTCCAATACACCCCACCCATCATCCTCACCTCAAAATTATACTTTACTTTTGGTTCTTGGATTCTCAAAAGGATGTGTATCATGGCTGGCTGTTGTTAGAAAAAGCTGACGTCCAGAGCCTTTTAGGCTGTAATGAAATAACTGCACACTTTTTTTGGATTGGATTGTTTCTGTTCTCCAAATGTGAATACCTTGAAATTACCAGAGACTGTCCATAGTTTTCAGATATGCTAGATAAACAGAACTGCATGGCTAATACACCTTTAAAAAAACTAGCACTACATTTAAATGAGGTATCTCTCTCTTCTTCTTCTTCCACCTTCCTTTTTCTCTTGTCTTTCCAAGAGAATCAAATATAGCCTGACATGCAGCCGTCTTTTTAATTAGAAGCTATATTCTGGTCTCATCAGTGCCACAAGTGTTCAAGGGACAAATGGCAAAGCCACTAAATAATTTGTTTTGTGTCATCCATTAAATAAATGTAGACATTCTTCTCTAATGCTGATTGATTACTCCACTGATTAGAACATGTTAAACACTATATACTTGCCAAAGAGAATTGCACATTTGATTATGTTAAGGCTCTATTTTTCAAAAGTTTTTTTTAAAAAACAAAAACAGATATTCAGCTGCACAGGATTTCAAAAGTGGAAGATTATGTCTTAAATCCTATTTTTAGGCTCACCTACGGTAAACCCATTGAATCAGTGAGATTTACCTCACCATTCAACAATTAACTGAAGGGATTTCTTCTAGTAGAGACTAAATAACAGGATTCTGGCCAATATTTCTCCCTATTGGGAGAATTTATTATGGGGAATTTATTAATCAACAGACATCTTATATTTTGAATTGTAAGCTGCTCTGAGTCTCAATTTTGGGGGAAAGTGGGATGATGATGATGATGATGATGATGATGATGATGTTCAAAAAGAGTGCTACACTTGTGGCAATATATTTTAGGTTGCAATCTCTGAGCCCAAGTTGAAAAATATATTAAAATGTTTCCAGCATAGGGTTTTGCCAACTCCCATACTTCCTCCTGACAGGCCATGCTGGTTGGGCCTTTTTAAAGTCTAAAATATATGCAAAGCCAAATGTTCCCGAGTCTGTTCTGAGGGGCTTAATATGGTGCTGGGTGCAACTAAACCATACAATTTTGGTTTATGAGCCCGATTGCAATTGTTTACATTGGGACTATTCCATCAATTAAAATTCAAGAGGTGAGATGCTTCACAGTGACAGACACATTTGTCACTAGACTGCTCCAGAGAATGCACATAAAATGAAGTGTTACACTGTTCGCCTCCCTGTAGACTTTAATCAATTTGTGATGGCTGAGATATTTTTTAAAAAATGGACTCCATTATCCTCAGTTGTGGGGGGGGGGGGGGGGGGTAAAAATATATCTTGAGTCTATTGAAAGTTCTCATGCACCTACTCTATATCCCACTTTTTAGCTTGTTCCTGTGTGGCATAAGGAGAACTGTAGAAAGTTCTTTTTGGACTACAACACACAGAATTCGCCCCAGCCACTTTACCAAGCTCTGAGGAGCAGCAATGCTATGCATCCATTTTATTTGTAAGATTAATTTGCTAAGTCAGAGGATCATTACATGCTTGCAAGAGAAATTACATCTTATTGGAATGAAACATAACTGGGACAAAAGAGTATGCTAAATTGCTCCCACGAGACATGATGTAGCAGAATCAATGGTGCTTGAATATCTCATCTCCATTCTCTCTCTGCACCCTTTTTGTATCAGTTACTTTATAATTGGGTTTTTAAATATTATTCAGCTCTTTCTGATTTTTGAAAATGGGCCATTAGGGACCAATTTGATCCTAAAAAAGGAAAAATTGAAATAAGAAAATTCATCCGCATCAAGTTCAGCTGTGGCATTTTAGTGTGATAAATTGATAAAAGGGTGCAAGTAAAGTTTCACTGTAATGCAGGTCTGGTCCTACCATTAGGCAAAGTGAAATGATTGCCCTAGGTAACATATTGGGAGCATTAATTATACCCAAATCCTGCCTCAAGGCATTTGAAGTGTAACATTCCATTTGAGCCGAAGTCTAGGCAGCATGATTGAACTTCATTTCCAAACTGCTGCAAGAATAGCAGGGAGTCCCTCACATTCTCAAACCCACTTGGAAGCCTTCCCCCACCCATGAGGAGGAGGTGAAAGGGTTTAAAAAACATTTCCAAACTGCTCAAAATTTCCAAACTGCTCAAAATGAGTATTTTTGGGATAACAGTCTACAATCACAGGGTCAAAGCACAGGGATTTTTTTTTTTATTATTTTCGTGTATATGACCCTTTTAAATCTTAGCTCAGTTGAACAATGAACATGAACAGTGACCACATTTATAATGACCTACAGTAGACAATATATGATGATTGTACTTTAAAAAGTCAGTATGAACTCATACATCTCTTAAATTGGCAAAGCTACAAAAGCCTATTATGGGTAGTTTATCACAGCCTTCAGTGTGTTGTACCAAATGCCAGTGCTGCTTCTTAATAATATGTTGGATCCTACCTGAAACATGGGTAAATGTAATAGACCAAATAGGAAAGTTTTCTCAGGTAAGAGAGCTCCCTGTCCATATTACCCATACTCTGGAAATCCTAGCCATGCTGGCTGGAGTGTATCATAGTTGTATTCCCCCCCCCCCCAATTTTTTTCCAGTGCTTTTTGACTATCTGGCAAATCAAACTGGCTGAATCAGGAAGTGTTGATCAACCACATCTACTCTACTAGGACAACATTTTTCTAGTAGTGATGTAGTCACACTTTAGTTATCAGCCCTGAATTATGAATTTGACTAGCCTGAAGTCCTCCAATGTAGTGCAAGTCAGAACATTTTCTACATCTCAAAAGGTAATAAGACATTCTGCACTCACAAAAAATGTAGTGGTTTCATTCTGTTATAAAACATTTCTTTCTTTCTCTCCCTACCCCTAAGCTCTTAACACTAATCACATCTCCTTGTGGAACACCATAGTTTGAATGCCTTCTTTCTTGCTTGCTGACTAAAACCTAAATGAACTAATTCAGATGAAAGTTAGTTAATAAGGTGAGAACTGTCTTTATTTTACCTAGTTGGTTCAAATGTACTTGGCAGATCATTGGGTAGCATTAGCTAAATATTCACGGTGGTAAATAATGATAGTGGGAAATATTTAAAAGACATTATTTTGTAATATTTTAGCAATACAATCATCATCAAGTGGCAAATCTATTGCCTGACAGATTTATTGAATAGCTTTCATATTTGGAAAAAGAATAAGAGCTTCCTCATTCTCCTTTGTGAAGCACAATTGGCTTCTTAATTACATCATGTGGCTTTTTCTACCAGTTTTCTTTGATAAATGAGCAGTCTGTTTGTATTTTTAATTAAGCAGCAATCTCAGTGGAAACTGAATTTTAGTTTTGGATAATAGTGTCCCATGAAAAGGTAAGTAGTGAAATGTTGCTGGAGACATTCATTAAGATTAAATGTAGAGACAGGCTCAGCAATTAGGATTATTTCATACATATTTACATCTGAATAACTGATCACATATCAGCGGGAGAGATACAGTAAGTCTTCAGCAAATCCGTCTTGAGAAGTACTTTTCTTGTGCTTTCAAGTCATTTTTGACTTATGGGAACCCTAAGGCAAGCCTAGTTTCTTCAGAGGATGTCATTGCCATCCTCTGAGGCTGAGAGCCTGTGAGTGCTACATAGTGAGTGCTACCCTACATAGACACTACATCCATGGGATTCGATTATATGTTGACTCACTATTCAACAATTGATTCAGTGGGTCTACTGTAGATGAGGCTAACCAGTAGGATTCTAATCTGTACAGAGCCTGTACTTTCCCTACATTTGCCATTGATAATGAAACCGGTAGGCAATGGGGCTAGAGTAAAAAGGGGGTCCTCTCTCTTCCCTTAACCTCTTTTTCTTTCAACTTGTCTCTCCCTATCTAGCCTGCTGATGACAGGGGGACAGATAACTCTTGAAGAGATCTGAAGTAAAAAAAAATACAGAAGTTTTCAAAAAGTAAACTGGGAGATGCTTGAGACCAGACTGAGACCCACATGTGGCTCAAAGTCTAGAGGTTATGTTGTTGCTGCTGTTTTGTTGTTGTGTGCCTTCAAGTTGTTTACAACTTGTGATGACCCTAAGGTGACTATCACAGGGTTTTCAGGCAAGATTGTTTGAGGGAGGGTTTGTTGTGGAGTTCATCCATATTCTTTTAATATTTCCACGTACAAAGTTATTCAAAACCAAACTCTTCACTTCCTGCTCCACCAACTTTGCAACTTTGATCACTGAAACCTATTTTCAAAATCATGTAAAAACAAGGTATAAGTATTTAAGGTGAGGATGACATATAATAGCAAGGTTGTTCAGAACAATTCTTTGCTGTGCATTCCATTCTACATAGCTGGCAACTGTCCTTGGTAATTTGTTTGCCATTTATACTGCAATACTGCAAATAGAAAGAACATTGGCTCCCAAACTCAAACAGATGGGGCAGTGCATGGTTCCTTTTACAGATATTATCAAAAGCTTGATTTTAATTATATTTTGCAGCTGTTTGCTATGAAAAATTACAAGGTCTCCTGTGCTTCAGGTTTGAACATGAGACTGAGCCTTGGGTATAATTTGCTACATAAGTGATTCACCAAGCTGAACTTAATCAACTGGGGAAAAATGGATGTCAAAAAGGGATCCAGACTTTTTTGCCCTATCAAAATGTCAGTGGATTTAAAAAGTATTTGTGCTGTATCTATTCTACTGGATTTTGCCTTTTAAATAAATGTTTTAACACACTTATTCAGTATTGCAGGATTCAGCTGAGTTAAAATGTACAATAAACCTTTCCCTTCTGCCTCAACTCTGGCCTGCTTAACATAGACGAAAGATACTAAGGTGATTTGGATTTAACTTTTTTAGTGTTGTCTTCTCCAAACTACTACTTTCTAGATGTGCTGATTTTGGGATTCTGGAAATTGTAAAGCAGCATATCTGGTAGGCACAATGTTTGGAAAAGTTGTTATAACCATGTGAACAAGTCTGCATAAGAACTGGATGCTCACCCTTCACTATTCTCTGCTAATCTTGTGGGGAGAAGGACAAAAGCATTCAGCTGAAAGCATTCAGCTGACAGTCCCACTACTACCCAAAACTCCAGTTTATATTCAAATCTTGGGGACTGTGGCTGGTTAAGCTTGGCTTTCTAGAGGTTGTTGGGCCACAGGCTCCCACCAATAGCTGTGCTGGTGGGTTGCTGAGAACTGCAGTACAACAGCATCTGGAAGATCATACTTTCCCCATCCTAGATTTCAACAATGGTCAGTGAACAAGGAAGGGACATCTCAGTTTTATCCCAACTTGTTTGAACTAACCATAACCAAAACCATTTTATTTTAGATATAATTGCCTTTTCCTGATTAGATCTTTCATTCTCAGTGATGCAAGATGTGGACAAGAAAGAATGAAATGAACATCAGAAGCAACATGTGCTGCATTGCCACCATCATGTTGTTGTTGTTGTTGTTGTTGTTGTTGTGTATCTTCAGGTGAACTATGACTTACAGTGACCCTCTCATAGTTTTTTCTTGCTGAGCTTTATTCAGAGAGAGGCTTGCCACTGCCTTCCTCTTAGGCTGAGAGAGTGTGGGTTTTGTAAGGTGAAGTTCTAGAGCTGAGGAGAGATTTGAACCCTAGTCTCTCTGAGTCCTAGTCCAAGAATCACACCATGCTATCTCCATATTTCTATATATGTTTGTTCAATCTTTGTTCTGCTGTGGGTGGGTGGAAAGAGAATATGATGAAAAAATCTGGTGTGTATTGATATTCTCTCTCTCTCTTTCTCTGTCTCTTTCTCTCTCTCTCTCTCACACACACACACACTAAACTAGGACAACAAAAAAGTTTGAATATTACTGCAAGACATTTTGGCTTTTGCTTTTTGCTCTGAAACAAGAATATTAAACGTGCTCCCTTTAACATGGATTTCATTAAATATTATTCTTTCCTAGCAAAGTACAGCAGGTTGCACAGGAGACTGCTTTGTTATATGTCTATGAAATACAAGGAACAGTGATTGCCTATTAAACTATTGATATGCTCTAAAATGTCTGCTCTGGGCCATGTGACAACAGCCCCTTTTGAGAGATTTTGTGAGGATTTGGAAACAGACTTCAGTGGATTATGTGATGTTATTACTCATTTATGTGCATTATGTCACCCTCATTAATGAGCATGACAGCTTGCATGCGCCTAGGGAACTTCTTGGATTCCCACCCAAATGGACAGGAAATATTTATTGCAGTACACATTTTATTTTTATATTTAAAGCATGTGCACAGAAACACACACACACACACACACACTTAATAAACAAAACTAAAAATATGAAACAAGCAAAACATTTTGACTTTTGCCTTCTTCAGTTGCTAAAGATGAAAATCTTTTATATGTATTTATATATATATTTGCCTGACTTTTCAGCCAAAGAAGATATCCTGAATGGTTTACAGAACAATCTGAAACAGTCTTCCCATCCTCATACTTGCAGTAGAAAATACACAACACAAAATGAAAAGGGAGTGAGATCTGAGAAGGAAGCAAACTTAAGCAAAAGTTCATAAGTTATATTTTTATAATGAGCAAATGGAATGGAAAGTATTCAGGACAATACAGTAGCCAAAGGCTACTGTATGTTATTCTTGGCTAGAGCAGATCCATGATATCAGGGCAGTTGGCCAGCATTTCGACCCGCCATTGATCCAGTGAATCTGCTCTAGTCAGCACTAACCAATGGAATTCAGGCCAAAAGGAGCTTGTCTCTCAGAAAAGTGGAAGAAATGGTCCTGCTTCCTTTCTGTCCCTCTGTTGTAGATTGATGGAATGGCTTCTAACTGGGGGCAACTGAAGAAGGACCAAATGCTGCAGTTTAATCCCTGCTTTCCTTCTCTCCCTGCTTTTATAGTCCTAAAATATATACTCCTTTTAAAACACTTTAAACTGTTGAATTAGTTACGGCTCTCTCTTCCTGAATTAGATAAGAATAGAGTATAAAGTTTAAATTGATGCCTTTTTAAATTCAATATACAATTAAAGTCTGGTCTGATTTTTACAAGACAATGAATTCAGGTTGTAATTTATTGTCACACTTTCAGATGCATAACCTAGCATTTTACATCTGTTGACTGATTTGAATCCAGTCCCAACATATTCACACTTGTGGCACTATTGCCATGATCATAAAAATCCTCCAGGGCCTTGTTCCCACTTACATAGAATTCGGTGCCTGATCTGAATTGATGAATCGGCACAAAAATAGTTCCTGGTTACCACTATGTTTGCACCAATTCTACCAATTTCGATCAGGCACCTTGGCCTCTCCTCCTCAACTGTCCCAGGCCCAGCCTCCTTACCAGCTTCTTCTGGCTTCCTTTGTCCTCTGGCTTCCCCAGCTTCCCTGTGGCTTCCTTCCGTTCCTCGCGGCCGGGGAACCTTGCAGAGAAGGCTGGTGATAGGGAGATGGTCAGGGCCATTGCAGCTGCTCCCAGTCACTGGAGGTGCAATCAAGTCCATCCTTCCTAGTTCCCACTTGAGCCAGGGCAGATTCGAATCTGCCTGTGGTTCCCACTGGGATGAATCGATTTATTTGAGAATAAATCAATTCATCTCGAATTAAGTGGGAACAATGGTGGTTTAAACCAGATCATTTCAAATCACGATGCGGTTTAAAACATAGTGGGAACAACCCCCAGTTCTACTTTACTGGACAGCTGCCATTGTAAGCCATTGAGGTCTGTTCTAATGATCAGGAAACAGGATACTGATGTTTCCACCCCACTTCTACCAGTGATCTCCAGTATGAGGAGGAATTGTGATAGGGATCATGCTTCTGACAGTCAAGACAGAGATTGCTGGAGGGAATGGAATGGAATTGTCTCACTGGAATAGCAGTTCCACTAGTTTTATGACACCAAAATCTTACCATTATAATTCAAGAAAAAGAATATGTGCTGGTGACAACAGAAATGAAAACTTATTTTCTGTTTCAACTGGCTTTTTCTGCAATGGGCAAATATTCTAAATAATACTCCTCCAGGTTGCTATTTGCTGAAGACAAAAGCAGCAAAATACTGTACAGCTGTGTTGTCACAGTTCCCAGTCTCCTGGTGGTGTGCATCCTGTCACCAAAGCCATTAAGACTGGCCCCGGGAGAGATTTGACATTTCAGATCTCCTGAGGAGGAGAGTGCATCTGTAACAAGCACAACAGCCAGGTGATTTACAATTAGGCAATTTTGTTTCTACATGGAGGAAAAAAAAGTGACAGGCATGCAAATGAACAAAGCACAATTATGAGCATTCCAGTTTCTGACTAATGCAGGAATTCTAAAATAGAAGGTATCAAAAAAGGTGATCCAAGATATTTTTTCCTGCCTCAGACAAAGGCAGGATGGTGCCTCCACAGTCCATATACTGAATCTCATCAGGCTGAGAGTTAAATCTTAAATCAGCACTAACAATAAGATAGCATCTTTTACAATTCCCGAAAGCATTATGCTAACTCAGGGGACATTGGACAGGCCATGGGTCTGGCACTGCTTTGTCCTCCCATAGCTTGCTGCCATTTCTCCTCACTCTTAGTTTCTGGTACATGAGGCAGCTGTCTCACTCTATCTTATGATAGCATTGGCCATGACTAAAAACATAGAAGTGCATAATAGGGTCATAAAGGCTTACCCTGTTTACTGATCATTGTAAGGCACTTTAGAATATGTCCTTATCTGAAGAGTGGGAACATGATGCTTTGAATAAATAATGTTTAAAAGGATTTACAATTGAAAAAAATACATAGAAAAGAAAGCCATTATTAGTGTTCAGGGTAGCTGAGGAACAGGTATTATCCTGTGTGTTTATGGTAGTTGAAGCACAGGAAGAATTCCTGGCTACAGTATTTAAATTTTGGTCATGAATTTAACTGTGAAAAAGTTCAACATGCTGTAAAGATCACAATGTAAAGACCAGGAGCCCAAATACAGATGATGAGGACATATGCATTAGCTTGTAGTCACCACTGTCAGTCCATGTAAACATTTTAACTGAGGTTGCATAATGTTCATGTTGGTGGTTAGAACCCACAAGGTAGACATCAAATAAAACTAACTCTAAGTGAGCACCTTGCCCCAACTGGAGCTGAAATGAAGCCTTTTCTTCTTTTCTTTTCTTCACAGACTATTCCTGCTCCTTCCATTCTCTCTCACCAGATAGGAAGCCTTAAAGGGACAACTCTTTGGCCTGAAACGTGGTATCTTCTCGCCTCTCCAGGAGAGGGCATGTTACTGGTATATGAGCTTCCAGGATGATGGAACTTCTGGAAGAAATTAGCCTGCCCTGGGAACTGGAGCCAGGCTCAGGAGGTGCCTAGTTTATACTGGAACAGACACCTCAGGTTTAGGGTGTCAGGAAGAGCTGTGGGGTGTGAGGCTTAACCAGCTCAGAGATGTTACACATGGCTCACTCAGAAGAATTGGAACCCAAGCTGGCTCTCTGGTCTCTCGGTCTGTGTTCATACCACTGCCGACCAAATAATCAATGTGGCTGGTTACTGGCATTGATCAATGAAGACATGTTCTTATGTTATTGTAGTTTTAGGCCACAAGGTATATATTTTTCTTATTGCTGTGATTTCCTAAGTATTTATTGATATTTGTGCAAATCTTGGTAAAGATTTCAACTATGAAAAACATCTTATTATGTTGGAAAATACTGTGTGCCCTCTATGTGGCTAAGCACCACTACTAAATGTTGATGATGCCTGGTATAGAATGTTCTGAGCTTCATCCATATTACCATAACAGCAACACATCATGCTCTGCACCAGAAGAGCAAAGGAATAAACAGTTATATTGCCATAATAAAGCACTCTCTATTTATCATGACAAATGTTGTTTCATCAGCTAACCATGGTGATCCTTGTTATCTTATTTTCACAATCCACTAGGGATACATCCACACTAGAAATAATGCCTTTTGACACCACTTCAAGTGCTGTAGCTCTGTCCTACAGAATCCTGGGATTTGTAGTTTTGTGAGGTACAAGCATTCGTTGTCATAGAAGGCTAAAGAGAAGGCTTGTCAAAATACAAATCTCAGGATTCCATAGCATGGAGCTACATGTGTCAAACTCCATTATTCCTATGGAGTGGATGCATCCTAGGTATTAATGATTGGAGTTCTGGACCATTAGTGATTCAGATTCTATTCAGGAACCTAGGAATGAGTGAGATTTTGTTTAGTAAAGTGGCATGTTTCAAGTAGTGTCTTTTTTTTTCCCTTCCCCCCCTCCTTTTTTTGGGGGGGGGGGGTAATTGTGCTACTGTTACTCTTTCTATGGTTATTTCATTCAGATTTTTGTCAGTCCATTTCAGATTGCTCCTAGAACTCCTATCTTTATTTATGCTCTTCCTTTTATCCCAACATTGGGACTCAATGTGGATTACAAATTAAAGTAAATACAATATAGTTAAAACATACAAAAGATTGATGTTATTAAAACATTGTAAAACATACATTTAAAATAATAAAAGCAATATAAAATAAAGAGTTTTAAAACCTCAAAAGTCTATTGATATTATTATTATTATTATTATTATTATTATTATTTAAAAGTCACTTTCTGGAAGAAGGACAGCCTGATGAATGGGGGCAGTTCTGGCCTCCCTAAGAAGGAGTTCCAGAGCCTTGGGGCAGATACTGAGAAGGCACTATGTCATGTCCTCTCTAAGTAAGCCTATGAAAATAGTGGGATGGATGGGTTAATACTTAGAACCTTACAGATCAAGGACATGGATTTAACCCATACAGCCCTTTTTAGAACCGCTTCTTAAATTTTTAAATTATATTTTTACATTGGTAGTGCTGGTACTGCAATTCACCTTAAGCCATGGTACCTCATGAACTAGTTGAAGACCAATAATGTAGAAGACAGGGTGATTGCAGTCAACTGGACAATATAACACTCTGAACCAGATAAAGCACTAGTAATATAGCTAGAACACATAAAACATGAGGGAGGAATGTATCACAGTTATATATTGCAAACCTGTGTTCAAACCTTCTCTGAATTTCATGGGGCCACATTAGAAGCACTGACAGTTTCCAGAAGTAACAAATTATATTTCTAGTGTTTATTTTATTTTTCTGAAAGTTACCTCCCCATTCTCCATATTCCAGAAGCCCCATATCTGCTTAATTGTATGTGGGATGAGGTTCTGGTAGACTGCAGGGTAGGGAGTTTCCTTGAAAAGAACCTCCATCATCCTCTCCAGTTCTAGTTCATATTTCATAAACTCTTGTTTTTCTCTTTTCTCCTCATTTTCATCGATTTCTGATCTGCCATTCTAGGAATATGTCTCCATCTGCATCCTGCATAAAAACATAAATTATAATGTCTTTAATATGCCAATGTCTTGTTTATGGTTGAGACAGCCTGCCTTGGCAAGACAGCCTCTCAAATATGGTCTGCATGTTCTCACCTCCATTGCAAGAGGAAGGCATGAAGTGCTCCTTTTTTGTGTTGTACTTTGCACAGTTTGTGGGAAAATGTCTCCAGCATGTCTTCTCTGTGACACAGAAAGGGGACAAGATAAGTGCTCATAAAGAGTCAAACAAACCATCTATTGCTTCTGTGTTTTAACACTCCATGTAACAAGAAAATAATCACCACACTTCTAAATCATTTCATGATAATATGCAAAAACAACACTAAATTGTCAAAGAGACTGTGGCCTCCATGGGAAGGAGTACATTAAATCACCCAGCTTGCATAATCTCTCAATCACATCTAGAGCCATTCATGTAGAGAGAAAAGTCTTTATTCTAAGATGTGAGAATTCTTAGATAAGGAAAATGGACAATGGACCAGTGAAAGTAACTGCTGGATTAATTGCTGGATTACTGGTACACAAGTAAATGGCTTCAGGATAAAGACCTTGATAGGATCCTGGTATGTATTTTTCAGGATAAGAAGCCCAGAAAGGGTCAGACTGGGAGGGCTAGAGGCCTAAAGAACAAGTGGAAGCACAAATAAACTAATGAAGAGAAGGTATCTGCCAGGTTACACAGGATTGTGTCTTGTCATAAACCATCCTTAGTCTTCTCTTTGCTTTGCCAATTTGTCTGATAATCCCTTTTGTAGAGGGGCTCATCTCCCGGCTCCCTCTAAGCCCCGGCTGGCTTACAGCTCTCTTGGGTATCGAACCAACTCAGGCAGCCAAGGAAGATCTCAGCCAAGCTGCTACACAAGTCTTTGTTCAGAGCCCTTCTTTACTCAACAACTCATGTCCAAAGAAGAAGTCTGTAATCTAACTTGCAGCTTCTGCCTTCCAGCTCCTTCCCTTTAGTGTGCCAGTCAGTTATTTTTTACTGGTCTCCTTGCCCTGCCTCCCTACAGAAGCTTGAACTGAGGTCAGGGACCTGGGGGGGGGGGGGGAAGGCAGTGTTTCTAATGAGACTTACTTTTTGATACAAATTGTCAGAGACTTGGGGACAAGGATAATCATCATTATCTGTGGCAAGTTTCTGATTAATTCACTTATCCTAACCCTGTTCAGTGCAATGCTGAATGATTCTTCCAGGCAGGCAGAGGTGCAACACCAAGGCTGGATTTTGAGCCCAGGCAAGGTGAAAAGCAATAAACAAATATTGAAAACAATATTGTCATGTTGTCACTTCTTATATCAAGCCACAAAAAATATGGCCTGCACTCCTATTCACAGATTCAGCAGCTTCACTGAAACTTCTTTAGACTCAGAGTATTGAGCACTACAGAGCTGGGACCTTTGAATTCTCAAGAATGCCTTGTGAACGGGGCTATCATTTCCAACTTAATGTTGCACCTCTTAGAGCTGCATGTTAATACTGTTCATATTCATTCTGTAAAATCTGGATTAATCATATAGTCAAATATTGTGACTCATGTAACATGATTTACATGTTAACCAGTCTTTATTTCTCCCCCCACATAATGCCTCACTCCATCAAATTATTGTTCCATTCAACTTTTACTTTGAAAGATTTTCACGCAAATTGCAAAACAGACACACAATTCAGCAGTCTAGTGGTACCTCAGTAGACTGTCTTCCAGAATATAGGGTAGGGAGCTAGGATTATAAATCCTTAACTATTTCATTTTGCATATAAGGGTGAATAATTACAGTGGTTTTCTTATCACTGTGGGAGAATACGAATATCCCTAAGCAGTTTTCTTCCTGTATTTGAACATCCTGAAATATTGTGGAGGAGAAAACCAGGCTTACTTTATTTATATAGGCTTCCTGTACACAATGTTTTCTGCATAGGAAATCAATGTATTGTACAGAAATCAGTGCTTTTCCCTCTACAAAAAGTCCAAAGTGTTTTTTTTTCTGCAAATAATGCTTCTGCAATACTTCATGGTGTCATATTCCAGAGGAAAACTGCACAAAATTCTGGAAGGTTCCTTATCCTTTCCAGTGGGGGTTCCTGATAGCTGGGAAACCCTTTTTTAAAAAACCTGGGAATGAAAAATTATAAATACTCTTTATATAGGGAGTCTCTGAATACCAGTTGCTGGGGAACAACAGTAAGTTAGGGCTGATGCCTTATGTCTTATTTGTGAGCTTTTCAGAGGCATCTTTTGTGCCATCTGCTTGGTCTCATCCAGCAGGGCTCTTTTTGTGGTCATAACTCTCATACAGGCAGATGAGACATTTAAGTCTTCCAGAGTGACTATTCTTTCAGAATTCACACAAAATTACAAAGTAGTAATTTTATGACAAAGAGCCAGTATGGTGTGGTGGTTTGAGCATTGGACTCAACTAATAAAGGAAGTGTTTATGTGACTCCCCACTTTCTCATGGAAACCCACTGGGTAGTCCTGGGCAAGTCACACTTTCTTAGTTTTAGAGGAAGGCAAAGACACACCGCTTCTGAACAAATCTTGCGAAGAAGAACCCATAATAGATTCACTTTAGGGTCACTATGGGGTGAAACAGATGGTCCAAAAGGGCCTTCATGGCCTGTTTCTGTTAGGGCCATGGCAGTCGGCCCTGATGTGGGCTACTGCCATGGTCCCCAACCAGCCAGCCAAAAAGGAGCAGATTTTTTTGCTCCTTTTCAGGCTGGTTTTGGGCTGGCTCTTTGGAAAAGAGTTGCACATGGGGTGGTTTCTGACTGCATATGGGGTGTGTCATGTGCACGCCCCATCTCCAACACAGCCTGATGGTGGCCCTTTTAGGCCACCTGCTTGAGACCTATAAGTCACCTCACTCACAAACATTTCTGTGGAGATGGGACATTTTGATGCCCTACAATCCATTGGAATTTTCACTGGGGAAAATTCCACACTTTCAGGGACTTGGATGAGGTTTAAGGATTACAAAACCACTTCATTTTAGTTACCCCACTTCTTTACCTCAGATGCCTTAAGAGTTATAGATCGAAAACAGGCAAAAGGTATTCTCATATTGTTTGGTTATCTTTTTTTCAGGAGTGAGTTTCAGCATGTTCAGATCCAAAACCTCTGTGGTGTACAAGGAAAGAGATACAAATAACAGTGCAATTTCTATTCAGCCAGTGTAAAATACAGTCATACAATTCATTGGAATTCATAATATGATTTTTTATTTAGTTGTAAATGAATTAAACAACACATTTGATGCCTGGGAAACTTTAAAAAATATCATGCTGATTTGTGAGTATAAAAATCAATTACTTTTCCCCCACCTAAAATGTACCTAGGAGAAGAGAAGAAATTACTTAATATATAATTCAGGTATTATGACAGGAAACATATGTTCTAGGCTTAATATTATGAGTACCTCTAAATCAAGGCAGTGCTTTTCAAAATCTAGTATTTTTTACTTCATTATTTTTGCCGTTAGAGGTATACACACTAATTAATAACCTGTGCTAAATTGTGAGTCTAAAAGAGGGTTGTATAATAGATCGCAAAAATTGAGTGATAAATTGTGCCCCTGTAAAAGGGGGGGGGGGAACCTGTGGAATTTAAAACTTTAGTCTAATTTTCCATGGTATTTTTTCATTTGATCACAACGACTACAAATTAAAGAGGGAACATTTTGAGTCTCTCCCATAATCAGCTTCTGACTTTAAATTATTGATGTTCCCAATCCATTTCAATATACATTTATTTTTACAGTAATAAAGGAAGTCTAGTAAACTTTTTATGTGACTGAATATGAAACCATTTTTAAATCCTCATTCTGTAGATATATGAAATCCTGTATCTATGAAGGTTCTGTAAGATAGAATATACTTTTAATAAATATATTAAAATATTAAAATGTAAAGCAAAATAGGATTCAAAGTTTTCTGTGAAGACAGGGAGGAGAGAAGGGGTAAGGGAGAAAGTAAGGAAGACATTCTCTTCAAGGCTGAGGAAAAGAGTGAAAATGGGTACGGGAAGAAATTGAGGAGAGTGGTAGTATAGGTGGGATTTATGCATGACTGATTTATACTACTTATACATGAGTGAAAAGGCCAAAAGATAGTAAAATATTTACATTTTGAACATATGGGTTGTTATATCTGGATATCTAATTTGTATATTTGCTAGTTTATATGTTGAAATGTTTACTTTTATTAGATTTTTACACTATAAAGGCCACCTATACCCCTAAGGAGACATTTGGAGACAGTTCAGCCACATGTGGAGGCTCTCTGAGTTGTTTTAAGCAAAGGGGAAACACATGAAATTACCCCTATGTAGGACTGTCATCTCTCACATCTTCAAATCTTGGTATCTAATTTGCATGTTGTGCAAATTATTCTAATTATGCAGATTCAGCACACCAATTGTTGCATTTTTCTTCTGTTATATTTAAACTTTTGTACCATTTTTACAGTTACAGCTGATTTGACCAAACCAATCCAGAGAAATGTTTATTTGGAGGAGGAAGACCCAAGCTCAAATTCTTGTTTGGTCATGGTATTTACCATGTGACCTTGGGGGTATTGCTTCCTCTTAGCGCACTTGCCTTAAAATCCCCTTGCTTGTTGCATCTCATCACTCATTCCGCTCACTCTCCTTTTCTCACCTAATTCCCCCTTCACATCATTCTCTTGCAATGCATCCCTCCCTTTATTCTTGCCCTCTGCTGCTCACACCAGACACTCTCCTTTCCCCTATGCCTCCCTTCGCCTCATATCCTTCCCAGTGTGCTCTTCTCTTATTTCTTGCAATCTGTTGCTTACACTGCTAACTTCCCCTACTTCAACTTCCTCCTTTCTTTGTGACCTCACAATGCTTACATGCTGCCACTTGCATTGCTCAAACTACTCACTCCCCTTCCTTTGCACTTCACTTCACCTTGCCCCCTTGCATTGTCTCTCTCCTTTGCTATACCAAGGCAAATCTAAGATTTTTACATGCCACTGCTTGGACCATGCTCTCTTTCTTCCCTCCTATGCCCCTACCTCACTTCACACATGAACAGTGTGTCCCTTCCTTGCTTCTGACATGCTACTGCTCTCCCCACATTGCTCACTCCCCTTCCCTTCTACTCCCATCCACATCTCACCTCACACCCTCACAATACCTCCCCTTGCTTCTTGCACTCTCTTGCTTGCGTGGTTTACCTTCCCTTTCCTCACACCTAAAAGGCAGAAACAGACCTGTTTCTTGAACAGCAATACCACAAGAGTGTCTCCACATTTTGCCCCCTGTTGCAGCTCCCGCAGAGGTTTGAGACTTACTTTTTAAAATGAAAGCTTGGAACCCATGCCAGATGATGGTCCAAACAGGCACCATTCAAAGTTCCCAGAATCCAAGGAAACCCCAGCCAAACCAGGAGCATGGCAACCCTACTTCTGGTGTGTGTGAAGACAGACAGAAGCTATTTGCGATTTATTCATGGGATTCTCAGTTTTTGTACTTATTGCCAGATTTCCCATGGTTCTTTGGGGCACATTTACTTCTGGTGTGTGGTGTTGCTTTGTCATGCCTGGTTGCCAAGAGGAAAGCAGCCTTTTATGCTTTTTAAAAAACTTTCTTATCTTTTGAGTAATGTTTTGTTCTTTTTACATAGGTTGGATACCATATCTTGGAAAGTAAGGGACAGTACAGCATATTTTATAAAGAAAATTATGTAAATAAAATTGCTTATTTCTTTTGGTGATTTTGCTTGCTGCCATGTGTTCTTTGGTGACTTCTGGTGACACAACTAATTCTTCTGTGTGCACGTACAAAAATGTGATTTCCAAACCGTCAATGGGATTTACATGCATCCGTGTGAAAACCAAATGTATGTTCTATCCTATTTCTTGCTTTAGTAATGAGCCTTTTAACGATGTGAAAATCATTCACGCATTTGCTCACTTTTGTGGGATGCAGACATTTTAATCATGATTGGGATGGAAGTACAAATGGTCCCCATGTGATAAACTCCTAAGATCTTGTTCTGAATTGCTACTATTCATAAGCAATTTGAGTATATGAAGTTAAATATGCTGAAATTGTTAAGATAATAACCCAACAGAAGCACAAGTTGGGTGCATAAATAGCTTTGCCTCTTGGGGTTTTGCTATATTTGCAATGAAAATACTGTTGGAAGAAAGCATGGAAGCTAACAAGCCAGCTGCCAGACTGTGCTTGTAATCAGTCCTAAAATATTCAGACACATTGTGATGCTTGCCTTTGTTTCCTTATCCATGCCTCACCCAAATCAGAACCAAAAGAAAGGAAAAAGAAGAAAACAAACTCTCTTGCATGAGTCTTATTAACCACATTAAAGCAGATGTCAAATATCCAGAGATCGAAAAGTTAATTTTAAAAATGCTGTTATGTTAACCCAGACTGGTGATTTTTGCTGATTGACATTGCACTAATTAATTTGGGTTTTTGACATTTAAAAAGGGGTGCTGAAAGGTTTTCAGCGCAATTCACTTCACAAAATCTGAGTGCAATTTTGTCACTGCAGCTTGCATCAGCATTCTCTTGTATTGCAACTGCTAATGTGGAGAACATAGCTCAGATTTCTGAATTTCTGAGTCATTCATAGAAACATGCTAGCAAAAAGTTTGGAATTTTCAAGTGCTAAACTCTGGGCCATCATGAAGTTCCTGTTCCTGCAAAAGAAAACTCCAAAGGAAATCCATGAGCATATGTTGCAAAAACTGAGTGACAAATTCCCACAATACTCATCTGTGAAGAACGGGTGTGCCAACTTTCAGTGTGGAGATGCAGCAAGGTCTGGGAGGCCTTCAGCAGTGTCAACACTTGTAAGTGTTGAGCATGTTGGTGACCTGATTTTGATAGTTTAGTGAATCTCCACCAAAACAATTGCTGAGACACTTGAGATATCCTGGGAATCCATTGGGTTTATAATTTGTGAGCAGTTTGCTATGCAAAAGCTGTCAGCCAAGTGGGTGCCAGCCAAAATGCTTGAATGTTGACCAGAAGCAAAATCAAGTGGATACCTTCATGTTGGTTTTGCAGATTTTGAGTGATCTACTGATAATTTTTTTTTTTGGAATCACTGTTGATGAAACATGGTTGCATTACTATGATCCAGTCTGTGCAGTGGCTGCACTTGGGTTCTCAATGGCTGAATAAATGAAGGACTCAAAGGTCAGCAGGAAAGGTCATGGCGACAGTTTTTTAGGATAAGAAAGTATTTTGATGACTTTCTTAAGAAGAGCCAAACAATTTATGCAGAATACTAGTCTTAAAGATTCTTAAAGTTTAGTATGAATTTAAAATGTTAACAAATGTTAAAATATTTGCAGGAGTGTGTTTTATTTACTGTGAACAAATGAGGCATTCACATCTACTCTGGGAAGCATTTTGATGGAAAGGAATCTATAAAGAAAGAAAATTACAATAAAACATGTAGTAAATGAATCATTTGATAAAAGATGGTCAACCTTACAACAGACATTTATTGGCTACTTCACCTGAAGCTTTAAACAAATGCTGAAAACAAGGAGAATATTTGATACTCTTTATTTTGCTTTGCATCTTAGCATGTTTTATGACTTCAGGTTTGTTAACCATTTTATTTCAATAATAAATTTATAAATCATACATTGACATTAAAACCATGGCACAATCCAAATGGGTGCCTTACGGCACCCTCAGGCCAAAACTAGGGCTTGGGAGAGTGCAGCAACACTCCCGAGTCCTAGTAGGTATGGGCAGCGACATCGTGATGCATTGCCATCCACATGTCGTACGTGTCAATGACATCGCATGTGTCCTGCATCCAAATGGCACGGTGCGCGTGTGACACCATCGTGCCACCCTAGGGTGCTTATGGCAACACAGGTGTGGCACAAAAAGGAGCTGCTTCTCAGAGCTCCTTTTTTCCTCATCGTTGCTGCGCTGTTTGGCTGCTGTAGTGACAATGCGGAGGATAAAGAGATGGCTCCAGCCTACCCTTTTGGGGCTGTCTGTCTTGCCCCCATATTAAATTAAAACAGTTTCCAATCCTCCTGGATACTAACACACACATACACACACACACAGAACAACAATAATACACACCTTTATCTGGAAACTTTACAAGAAAACAAAATACATTTTAAAAACCTTCTTTAAAATGTAACAGATGAAGCTAGACTTAAGTCTTTTTTGAGAGGAAGAGCAGGGGCCGCAAATGAAAGACCTAGTATCCCCCTCCATTGTTATGGATTTTAATGCCATGTCAATTGACAGGGCCAGAGTTTTATCACCTCCCCTTCCCACCTAATAACAAGAAAAACAAAATGCCTGAGTTCAAAATACAGTTTCCAGATGGGGTCCTCCAAAAGTTCTTTTGGGGCAAAGGATACTCTCTTTAAAGGCATGTTGCTCACAAATTTTTATTTTGGGAATATTTTCAAAGAAACATCTTACATGCCATTAGCAACAGAACAATATTTTTGCAACACTCCTTCCTTTCCAGGGTCACACAGGATATATATCTCCAATCCTTTTCCAGGCTATCATTCTCTGAAAATGCCAGCCACAGATGTTGGCTAAACATCAGAAAGGAACTCTTCTAGAACATGGCCACATAGCCTGAAAGCTCCACAAAAAACTATGGATGCCGGCCGTGAAAGCCTCCGACTCCACAAACACCTTAAAGATATATATTGCATGGAAGGCCAGGAGATCACTCTAATGGCTGTTAGATACTTCCACAAGCATGAATTAGTCTCATTGGACTTCTGAGATGATCAACTGTTATTTCACTGGAGACAAAACTCAGAACTCTGCTGAACTGAGTTGCCTTAACTGATGGGAATAGCTGGAAAGAGAAGACAAATCCCTCCTGGTTCCCAATTCCCTTAGTATGTATGCTTCAGCTAGCAGGACACACAACATTAATAATGACTGAAAGCCATGATATGTCTCTGTGAATGGACTGAGCCTGTGAGATTTAGCAAAGTACTGTAAGCATCAATCACTGAAGAAGCTTTTAGTTCAATGTAGTGTGACTAAAAACAGAGGATCCTCAAGTGCAGCAAGTGGTTTGAGGATAGCAGAAACAAGAAACAAATCACAAACAGCATCTTTGAGAAATGATAGTAGCCACGGCTATCACAAAATTACTTGACAAGCTCCTTGGCCAGACTCAGCCACCCCTGTAAAGGCTCTGAACCTCAGGAAGTTTGACCCTCACCAGTGACCTATCCTTGATAATAGAACTCCCATCCACATCCAACTCACCACCATCCCAGGCAGCACAGAACATTAGATTCAGACTGCACACTTCAGAACGAATAGGGACTGATGCCAGTTGTCAGAAATCCATAGAGATTATAAAGTTCTAAACCAGGCCTGACAGAATCATCTCAGTGTGGAGACTCCTAGCAAAACAAGTCAAGAGTATAACAAGCAGATCAAACATCAACATCACTCCCTCAATTATACCAGTGCCCTCAGGAAGGGAGACTGCAATAAAGTAGGCTGAGTGGTACACCAAAAAGATCCTGATTGTGTTCTGGACACTTGCCTTCAAGTACATATATTCAAAACTGGCAGACTGGGACATCTTTCATGGGAAGAGAATTGCAATACACTACTGCAGCTCTGCCTCTTTGTTCTGACACCTGCTGCTGCACAGAGAATTCAAATAAACAAAGCTGGAAAAGATTTAACCTTCCTCACCTCAGTTTCATCGAACCAGGGGCCTTTCACACCACACAATTATACGCTATAATGAGGCACTCCAGTGAGACACTCAGCATGCCAGCTGAGAATCCCTGTGATACAAACCCAGTTGGTTTGCTCATCCAGGATCAAATCCTCAATTTTTTTGTTGACTTACCAACTTGGCATTTCAGCCAAAAATTGTTGTAATTTTTAAGGCAAAGATAAGGGTGGAAGAAGACATAGGAGCTGTGCAGACTAGCCATTAAGGCTGGCCTGGAGGCAGAGTTGGGTGTGGTGTCCATACGATGCACGCCCCAACTCTGCCTCATGGCGGTGTGATACCGCGTGATGCTCCAGACAACATCACTCCTTTGGTGCCACGTTTGCACAATGCAGCACCAAAGGAGTGCTTTAAAACCATGGCACTGCAGTTACCACATCTTTTCTAGGCACAAAAAGCCACTTTTTGAAGCTCCTTTTTAGCCCCTGGAAAAGCCAGATTGGAGCCATGGTATGTGGTTGCCATGGCCCCAATCTGGCTCAGAGGCTGCTGTACAGGCCACCCCTTAGGGGTGGTCTGGACAGCCTGATAGATTATTCTAGGTTGTGTGAGCAAAACGTGGCATCCAAATGCCATTAGACTGCAATTTCCATCATTAAGTGCCAACAGCTAGAGAAGATGGGCATTTTTACAACATTTAGAAGGTTGCATTTTGGCCTCCCCATTTCAAGTGAAGCTCTTATTATTGCTATCAGGCATTGAGCAAAAGAAGTATTAAATGTATTGTTCCAGAATGTTTTATTTCAGATATTTTAATAAGGTGAGGATGCTGTGCATGATCCTTTGAGTGCATAAATACACTGCTCAGAAGAAATTATTGCCAGACTTCTTATTTAATAACACATTTGTTTGTTATTTTCTAATCATGGTTCTTTCAGTCGCTAGTTTCCTGAAAGCTCATCCAATGTAATTTTGATTTTTGTTACATTGATGATGTTTTATGTATAAACAGAGAAGAAATACAAGAGCAAACATTTTCCCCTTTGCAAACCGTTACTTTAAGGAAAGCAAGCTTTCAAAAAAAGAAAAGTAAATAATTCCTGGATACCTGTATGCATGCATCCTCTTTTAATAGAGTGGAAATGGTGGAATGGAGACTGAAAAGCAGTCAGTTTGATGATCTAAGGGCCCATTCCCACTGAGGGAATAACCCGCGCCCTGATTCGTCTCTGCCCCGCTAATTTAATCGATTCCAAAAGGCCCCATGTTCCCACTATGAAAATGGGGCCTCTTTGGAATCGATTCTTTGGGTGGGCATGCTTGTCGTTCCCACTGGAGCTGGGGAAGACAAGCAGCCCTCCACCGGACTCTCTCTCTCCCTTTCTCTCTTCTTCCCCTCCCCTACCCTGGGGCTGGCAGGGTTACCAGCACTGCTGCCACGCCAGCTAGGATGGGGCGAGCGGCAGCAGCGCAGCAGCAGCAGTGCCAGAAGCTCTTCCGGCCCCAGGGAAGCAGCGGAGGCCCAGCTGAAGCACCAGTGGCCCTGCCAGCTCCGGGGAAGCAGCGGAGACCCAGAGGAGCAAGAAGGATGGATGGGAGAACAAGAAGAAGGGGGAGGGATGGGGAAGGGAGGGAGAGAGGAAGGGGGAGAGGGAAGAGAGGGGAGGGGGGAAGAAGAGAGAAAGGAAGAAAGGGAGCCGAGAAAAAGAGAAGGAGGATGGGGGGTTTGGTTTCCTTTTTCCCTCTGCCTCCCTCTGCCATTCTGAAAAGAATCGATTCCAATCTGACGTTCCCACATGTCGGGTGCGAGTTGGGATCGATTCTTCTCAAAAGAACCACAAAATAACTGCTAACAAAATACCTTGGCTTTTTTGCCTTTATGTCGGTTTTTCCCTACTGGAATCGAACAGATAAGGATCTGAATCGATTTTCAGTGGGAATTGGGACCTTTTAAATTGCTTTTGGATTCGAGGCTTTTGGTAGTGGGAATGGGCCCTAAGATAGAATGTGAAAATTGCATGTCTATATGGAAGATTGTTATGCACAACATATGCAGCTAATGATCTCTGAATTCCTTCTGGCTAACACCCCAAATCAGTTGGATTTTCAAGCATTCAAGTTAATGGGTATATTAATAGCTTCTTGGGGTGGTTGTGTGGGGGTGGCATTCAGTAGAAACATTGAAAAAGAAAAGCAGGTTTCATCATGTCTGACTGCTGCCTCTCAGTGGAAGCGGCATCGGCGCTTGAAGCTCAACATGTCTAAGACAGAGCTTCTTGTCTTCCCACCTAAGCCCACCCTTCAATATTCCTTTTCTGTTTCTGTTGACAGCACTTCTATTCAACCGGTTCAGCAAGCCTGCAGTCTTGGTTTCATTTTTTATTCCTCTCTGTCGTTTATTCCCCAGATTCAGGCCACTGCCAAGGCCTATAGACTCTCTCTTTACAACATTGCTAAAATTTGTCCATTCCTCTCAGCCTCCACCACGAAGACTCTGGTTCATGCCCTAGTGATATCGTAACAGAGGGGGAGAAGAACCACTGGACCTCATCCCCTTTCCTACCACCTTTCCCTTCTCTTTTTGTGTTGTGTCTTTTAGATTGTAAGCTTGAGGGCAGGAAACCGTCTAATTATAAGATTGTATTTACAGCACTGCGTAAATGTACAGCGCTATATAAATAAAAGTTAATTAATAATAATAATAATAGCTCAGTCTTTGCCAAACAAAGAAACAGAGAAAGAAATTATTTTGAGTGAAGATGTATGGAATAGCAGAAAGTTCTACACAGAAATGGCACCTGCAAAAAATTGCAGGACCAGGAGTTGGCATGGCCTCAGTTTGAGGCTCAGCTTCAAGGTGTCTTCTTGAGAGTAAGCAGCTCCACAGGACTAAGAGTTCTCAAGTGATGGAAGCCCCTGTGAAGGAGGCTTCACATGGAACTACCTGCACCAGAGTTCTTTGCGGGATTACTCAATTCAGCCATAAAAACCTGAGTTGGTGCTCCTAGGGCCCTGATGGCGAACCTATGACACATGTGTCAGCACTGACACGTGTAGCCATTTTTGATGACACACAGCAGCATGCCGAGAAGGAGGTTTCATCCTCGGTTCCTGCATGGCCAAGTGCAGTAGCTGAGGATGAATAAGACTCTAATCACAAATGTTTCATCCTCAGCTACTCCACTTGGCCATGCTGCATTCCGCTGCTCCCTGCTCTGCCAGCGGAAGTGAGGGTAAAGATCCCGGCTTAACCAGAGGTCCCAGAACTAGACGCTCTGTGACGGACTTCTGTTGTTTTGGCCTACAGATCTCC
The DNA here is from genome assembly GCA_034509955.1 of Urosaurus nigricauda. NCBI lineage: Eukaryota > Metazoa > Chordata > Lepidosauria > Squamata > Phrynosomatidae > Urosaurus > Urosaurus nigricauda. Next base: position 241,117,988 of record JAOEGL010000003.1, read on the forward strand.
GGCACAGAGTGTCTAATAGGGCTCGCAAATGTTTCATCCTCCCATATTAGACACTCTGTGCCGGAGGTCTGTAGATCAAAACAACAGAAGTCCATCACAGAGCGTCTAGTTCTGGGACTTTCGGTTAAACCGGGATCTTTGCCTTCACTTCCGCCAGCAGAGCAGGGAACAGCGGAACGCAGCGGGGGACACATCTCTGGGGGCCCTGCCATTACCAGTAACCAAATAACAGTTAACCACAGCAACCATTATCTATTGTTCTGTGGTGTCATGGATTTCTAATCCATCATTACTGAGATAAGTGATTTAAACTATAAATATATAAACTATAAAAATAAGTGATTTAAACTATAAATATTGCAAAATAATGTTTTTTCCTCAGAGTGACACACCACCCGAGTTATGTTCAGATTTTTGGGGAAGTTTGACACACCAAGCTCAAAAGGTTGCCCATCACTGTCCTAGGGACAAATGTTCTCAGGGACTATAGAGGAGATCCAATGTATCTGCTAATACAATGAGGTGGGAGTAGCAATAATGGCTGGGTAGTACTAGCTGCAATAGTAGTAGTAATGGAGAGGTTGTTTTTTCACATCCTCCCACTGCAGAGGGGCAGCTGGAAACACTTGGCAATGCCTCCATCCCTTGCTATTAATGGCTGTAGAGGGGCATCTCAGAGCTATTTTACTATCCTTGCTGATGCAGAGGAGGCCTTTATTTTCCAGACATGGGAGGAAGTAACTTCTTTCATTCCTAGATATGGAAAGGAAACCAAACGCCTCCAGGGCACAATTGAGAAGCCTGGAGTACAAGATGTAGAGCACAAAGGCATAGAGCACAAAGGCAAGGAAGTACAGGCATAAGCCATCCATGGGATTCTGGTCAATGTCTATTGGTTGACCTTCCCAGCTGTTTTTGGCAAACTGGATATCTTGCCCTGACTGTTTCTTGTGCTTGGACTGTTGTCCTGGTTTCCACCAGTTTATGTGAGCTTGCCATGACTCTTTGAAGCCAATAATGAAATTTTGTCATCTGAGTTGCTGAAGGATGAAGTAACTATTCAAAGGGATACAGCACCACCTCAAGGATGCACTTTTAGTGACATTCTTTAGGATGTTATTTCAGAAATGAAAAGTAAGGAATTGGACACATGTATAGCTTTTGCAGAGAAGCAGAACAGATTTTGCCATTTTACTAGTGACATAAAAACTTTTGTTCATTGTTGTTCTGCCATTTGAAATAGTCTTGAAAAAATCAGGATAATTTTGGTTTAGGGGGTGCGAATAAATCCATAATGATGACAGGGAAAATTTTGAAAATATGATGGTAAGAGGGGGGCATGAATGGGAAGCAAGAGGGAAACTTTGAAGTACTGACCAAAATTTAAGATTCAAATATGTAAATACTGCTTTGGCGCTACAATTTTGCCTTTTTCCTCTGTCTGCTAACTTGGTACTCCATCCATATCAGTTTACTTGTTATGTGTGATGCTGACGTTTCAGGAAGGTACAGAGCTCATGACACCCACTCATTAGCCAGAATACCTTCCAGAATACTTACAGGGATAGGAGACACCCTTTTCTCTGGTTTATCTTAAAGGAAAAGGGATTGTGAGAAAAAGGATTGTGAGAAAGTCCAAACAGTAGTTTGCATCTAGTGCAAACTTCTCCTAATGGTCAGCTGGGATTGAAACAATTTAAAGAGACAAAAATGTGCCCCACTCTTCAACCATAAAGGCTCTCAGAGTGGTTTAAAGGCTCTCAGAGTGGTTTGAAGATTGTTAATTTGACAATTTCCTGCCCTCAAGCTGACAGTTTAGAAAGACATGACACAAAAAGAGAAAGGAATGGGAGTGGGGAAAGGCATCAAGTTCAGCAGATACTCCTGGTTTTTCTCCCCTTCAAGGTCAGGGCAGTGACAACTGGAATGGAGGGAGGGTCTTCCATCCGTGTTTACGCATGGTGGAGCTTTGTCTGCCTCTTCTTCTCTCCATTCGAGGCCGGGGTGGTAGCAATTAATGTTAGTGTAAATAAGCAGAAGTGTGCAGTTCAAGCAATCTCCGATGCCTCCGATACCGGCAACCCTGGAACTTCGGCTTATCAGGAATCCACCTCCCAGTTGTTGATGAAACAGACTGGAGCCAAAACTATCTTCTCAGAGGCTTTATTCTTAAGTTGCTGTATTTACAAATATACACACGCTCGTCTGACAAATTCTCTCCAACCATCCATTACAGAACAATTACCCAACCATCCTCACTGAGGTGTGTAGGCTGGCTATAGACTTGTGTCATGTGGTCACAAACCCAGCCTCATCTGGTGATTCTACTTCCGTTTGTATAGCCTGCTTTGTTGTCCCCTCAGTTAGGAAGACACAGTTGTTTTCATTATGTTTACGTGCAAGCAAGCACGCTGACCTTGAGTACTGTCTGCTCCCAGCCTTCAGCTGAAAAACAAGTCTAGCCTTCATTCCTGTTTTTCCCTTTTGTGCACATCTGTACATTTCATACTCAGGCCTCAAAGCCTAACAATTAAGATGGAAGAAAGGACTTTCATCTGCTTCCAGAGCTAGGCATGGAGGAGTCAGTGGCATCACTGGGAGTGCAGTGGTGCAACCTGCACCCATGAAGTGCTGCCTGGAGAGGAATAAAGAGAAAAAGGGCAGGTGAAGCACAGGCTGCAACCCCCACCTACATATCCCTTCCCAGCCCTTGGCCAGTGCCAGTCTGCTGGCATCTTGTTTCCACGCCCCCCCCCCCCACTCCACAGCTTGACTGAAGTGGCTCCACAAGTGAATGAGCTGTGGGTCCCCTCCATCTCTGCCTTTACCCATCACTGTAGCCACAGTGACCAGCTGCCCCAGGTAACCCTCTTCCATCTCCAGCAGCACCTGGGCCACCTGGTTACCTCACCCATCACCCCTGCTCCATTACCTCACCCATCACCTTGTTCCATTATACACTGCCCTTATCCCTCCCACTGGTGGAGGGCAGCCCTGGAACACAGCTGGGCAGGACTGCAAGAGACTCTGTCACTCATCGAGAAACTGACCCTTTCCCCTGGAGGAAAGGGCACCTGGCACCTGGCTCTCACCCCACCACCACCACCACTGCCCTGCTGGATCTCCTGTCATGCCTTCAAACAGTTGGCCAGAGCCACCCCTTCCAACACATTGGTTGCCTTTCCCACAGTAGATATCCCTTCCCTTCCAAAAGAGAAGGGTTGAGTGTGTTCCTTTGGCCACGCTCCCCTGGCAACCTCCCACACACCAGGTGAAACCAGGGGTTGGTGATACCACTGGATGGAGCTGTGCCTGCACCTTCCTCTCTCCCTCCAAAGCCAGGATGATAGCAGTTAAGATGGAGGGAGGGCCTTTCATCGGCCTCTAGGGCTAGATGTGCACCAGGAGTAATAGCATATAGACAATTGATACAAATAATTAGCATAGTTCATAGTAGAGTAAAGCTATAAATGTATGCCAGTATTTGGTCTGCGGTTTGAGTACACACAGTGGTTCCCATATAAACAATTTGAGTTAGTTTCCTAACAGATCACTCCAAAATTTCTGACGATGTAATGGGATCTTCCACAGGCCATCAGTATTGTTCAAATAATCAGTGAATCAGAACTCTTTCCCTGCAGAGTTGTCTTCTGCATGTTCTCCTCATAGATATAACAATAATAATTTATACCCCACCCCTTTGAGATCAATTGAGATATTTAAGCTTCATGGTTAATTTTCTATTTAAAATGAGAGCTAGACTTTCTTGGAATCAGAGATGCATATCAAAGTTCTCTGCATGCCTTAAGTGTTGCATTATTAGCAAGAGTTGTGAAATCAAATAGTTATTATGCATTACTATCCATGAATAAAGAAAGTAAAAGCAACTTATCTCTTTTAAAAAATACTTTCTTTTGTGAAGTAGAACTTTCTGTTCCCCTGACTTTTGTCACAGTTATTGTTTGTTTGTTTATTCTTTTAAGGTATGTTTTAAACTGTGAATTATTTAATTGTATTTGGGGGGAGTGGATACTGGGATACAGGAATGTATGTTTTTAACATGTAAGCCACCCCGGTTGTGCTGCACGGGATATAAATATTTTAATAATAATAATAATAATAATAATAATAATTAATCAATATGTCCCAGAATTTCACTACTTAAGGATTGTTAAGGCATGTGTGGACCAATGTGCCCTGACCTAAGTACAGAATTCCTTCCAGTAGGACGGCTGGGCTGTACTACAAAATATAGTTTTGATAGACTGCAGTGCCACCTATATATAATTTTATATCTATATATAGTTTTATATGCACCTCACAAATATAAATGGATGAATATAATTTTGATCATGTTATGACTGGACATAAACCTTGACTGGAGAGGTATTTCTTAATTTATTCTGCCACTGTGTGGGCTAAGTGAGAAATGCACAAAATAAGTGGCAGAGTGAAAAGGTCCCCTCTCCAGCTGTTCTACTCACTAAGCATAGGCACAAAAGAATCCATCAAATTGATGAAACAATCCACAAAATAGATGGTTAACTGATGAAAATATGAGTATAATTTGCTATAATTATACCAATATAATTTCTGTCCAACTGCGAAAATAACTAACATGCTATTATGGTAGCTTTAGGTAACTAACTATGCATAGCAGTACATTTTTGGTCATAAAGTATATCTGTTCAAACAAAGTCAATCCTTTACTAGTGCCTTTGGTCTGTCATAGATGTGATAATAAGATTTTGTGACAAATAATTATGTCCAAAGTTATTCAAAAGCCACAATGATTTATCTGCTATTTTATGATGGTTTCTGAAAGCTGTCATGCCCTCAAGTAGTTCTTTTACAAAGAAAAGGACAATTTCTGCATTTTCCATTTTATCTGAAGTTGAGAAAAATAGTGATCTGTGGAAAATCAACAAAATCTGAGCAGGTAGCTAATGAAAGGGCAGTAACTAAAACATACAAAATAACTGATATGCAGGAAATGAAATCAAAACATCTCAGATAAATAAAAGCCTTTTGTATTCATTTTAGATTGGTGGGAAGAAACCTATTATAAGGAATAAAATATATGATTAAAGACAAAGAGGAAATGTAATGGATATAGATGAGCACTGGTTTGTAAAATATAGTTCAAAGCAGGGTAATCTGATAGTCTTGTTTGAAAGAATAACTCATTTTCTAGACAAGACAAGGCAATAGGTTTTGGGTGCTAGTGCTGAGTGTGAAAAGGTGGTGAATCAGAGTGAATATGCTTTTTTTTCCCCAGAGCACCATAATTACTTGATGGCACTGGCAGCATGGATCTTCAACTTACTTTTTATCTGTCTTTGACTAATATATTTGTTAGCAGTAGCATCTCACACTCTTCCCAGTAGTTCATGGCTGCCATTTCCCTATATAGTACCTATAATGTTCCATGAGAAAATGGCAGATCTCACTGGCAGCCATCTTTTTTTTTTTTTTTTCCAAAAATGCCTTGGCATTACATTACATCTGTCCAATTGTAACCATCATATATAGTGGTAAACACTAGGGTGTTGGTTTGTTTTTGAACTGAATTCATACCATCAAAAGGAATTTCATCCCACCCCAGTCCTCATTCCCAATAGGATGTGGTTTGTATTCCTTGCTTGTGGGCTTGACCACTGTAGAGACAGAATGAAAGATCATAAAAATTTCTGGCCTTATCCAGTAGGATTTTTCTTACAGTCTTAGATTCTCATAAGAATTTTCTTTCTCTCCAAAATACGTACAATTTAGCACTTTGTAAATCACTAAATACAACATTTCAGGTTGGAAAATGCTAGAGGCAGGACGGTAAAGGAATATTCTAAAGGAAAGAAGGGAAATTATTTTCCTGAAAGAATTACATTTAACATTGACAGAGAGAACTATGTAATGTGGTTCATCTCATCACACTTAATACACTACTTGTGAGTGTGAAAAGTACACAGCCAAATTAAATGGAACTCACTCAAATGCCCCCTTTTCAAATATATGTGTAGATGTCACTGCTTTTCCTGAGGGGCTGCCAGGTTAAAGCAGATCTTTATGGGAAATAATTCAGCTTCTTTCACAGTAGATAAAATTCAGTTTAAAACTTAAGGGCACACACACACAAAGAGAGAGAGAGAGAGAGAGAGAGTATTTTGGATATGTTTGTCTGTAAAGTTCCCAGGTTTTAGGAATTCCATAGGTTTCAAGACAGAATATCACACCTTCACTTTCTACAGTCAGTAATATAATTGAGACTGCCTGCCAGTAACTAATTACATTATTTTAGCAGCCAAGATGAACCTGTAATTTTTCCATGGCAGTTAAGATACCATTTTTGTAAGCCAGCATTAAAGTTTGCAGACTGTTTTTACAGCCCTCAGAATAAGAAGAATCTGCATGTGAAAAGCAACTGAGCTGGAATGAATAGCAGATTTCACAGCCACATAAAACATAACTGAAAAGAGCAATTTAGCTAAATGTGCACACTACACAGGCACAGTAGAACCACATGGCATTTAGTTTGCTAAGGCAATTTCTAAAAGGAGCAAGTTCTTCCATTACATTTTGAGGGTTGGACTTTAAACTAGAGTTGGTATCAGCACCTAGTGCTTTCAAATAAATAAATAAATAAATAAATAAATAAAATTATTGCAGCAAAAGATAGATACACATAAGTCAGCTTGGTTTGTTAGGTAACTTTTTTGAGTTGAGAGCTAGAGTTTGAGTCTTTTGTTGGCACATGTCCATTTTCATATGTCTGCAGCAAGTATGATTTCCATGTGAGTGCTTATATTGATGCCCTGCCCTATCTCCCTGGGGCTTTTTACATTGGCAAGAAAGTGTGACCTGAAGTCGCCTTTATCTTAATGCTTAGCAGCTACATAGCAAGCCCCAAGTGTGCATTAAAAAAGTGCAGAGCTGCTACACTGAGGGGTGTGGGAACGACTTATCTGAGGTCTTTTTTGTGGCTCAGCAGTTACATGGGAAGCTGTCAGAACGCTACAAATACAGGCGGAGCTGCTACATGGGCAGCAATAAACGCGGCTTTAAACTGCGATTTTAATTTTTTTTTCCTTGCCGGCTGCGAATTGCGCTGTTGCGCTGTTCGTGCCGCCGCGAACAGCGCTATTGCGAGGGTCGAGGCTTGAACTGCGTGATTGCGAGGGTCGAGGCTTGAACTGCGCGATTGCGAGGGTCGAGGCTTGAACTGCGCTAGCTTGAACTGCGCTATTGCGATGGTCGAGGCTGCGAATTGCACAGTTTTAAATGATTTAAAGGGGGTTTGGGAGCTTTAAAAAACTGCGCGGTTAAACCCCAGCTTTTACACCTGGAGGGCATAGAACGTTTTAATTAGGAGTGAAGTCCACACCACGCATGCTCCCAACCCACGATCCATTCTGATTCGCACCTGCAGCGCAGCCTTTAAATGGGCGCCTTAAGGAAACAGAGCCCCATTTAACTGCACAATGGCATCTTAGCGTTTTGATGTACTAGCGCTATAACGCACTTTTTAAAAAAGTAGTGGGGCAACCGAACTACTTTTTAAAGGCGCGTTTTTTCCCTTAAAATGCCAAAATGGCGTTTTCATGGCACACTTTCCCATTTTCTAATGTAAAAGCTGGGTTTTCAAGCAGCCTTCATGACACCTCTTTTTGCCAATGTAAAACGGACCCCTGTCTCAGAAACATACAGAAAGCGAAATCATATCCAACATTATTCTATACATATATGTATGTATGCATATATGGAAGAAATATTATACCCATGTTCAAGAGGTTGACTGCATGTCCAGATACTTATTTCCAAAATGGTATTTTCCAAGGCACAGCAAAACCAATCTTTTATTTATCATTGTAATTCATTGTACCAGTCCTATTGACTGAGGAGTTGGAATAGAAATCTATAATTCTGCATCCCACACCCTGGGAGGAGGTTCTAACAGGCAGTATCAATCATATACCCTTGACTGAAGAATGGTACACTCTTATCTGTGATAATTGTCTTCCAAATGTGCCGCTATGGCAGGGATTTAGATGGTGCAGTGAGAGTGGAAGGAGACACCCACCAGTTAGATCTGCCAATCAATGGGGTAACAGATGTCATAGCCAGATCATCCTTATATTACATCCTGAAAGAAGCTAAAAAGCACTGCATCGCCACCACATCCATTTTGCTGCTGAGGAGACACTTGGAAGCTGCCTTCCATGTTTTTGGGGGAAAGCTGCATGAGGCAGCATTGAATACCTCCTTCTGCAATACCCAAAAAAGACTATATGTACTTGTAATGTCATGTTATATTGGAGCACATATCATCAACAGGATTCCAGCCCCATGTTCTAGAACCAAAGCAAAATGATCTAGAGGCTGTTAATGCAGCAGAGTCTCCTTCAAAATGTTGCAGAATGGAGTACACATATTCTGCATGCCAGCTGTGGCCTTTCCAGGATACCCCATTCCATTCTCCTTGCCCTTCAGATTCCCCACATTCATGCTAACAGTCATATGGAATTCTGTGTTCAGAATATGCTAAATTTACATAGGAGGGTTTGTGTGCCCCCCCTTAAAGATCTTCTAGAGTTCCTACATGGAAACCTTAACCAGCCAAAATGTGTCTTGTGTTTCCCATTATACTTCTAGAAAGTAAGCCTGCTTTGGTCAGGCCTCACTTGGAATACTGTGTTCAAGAAGGATGTTGACAAGCTGAAACATGTCCACAGGAGGGCAACCAAAGTGGTGAAGGGTACATAGCACAATGGATGCAAGCTACAGGAAAAGAGATTCCACCTAAACATTAGAAAGAATGTCCTGACACTAAGAGCTGTTCAACAGTGTAACACGTACCCTTTGGAGTTTCCTTCTTTGGGGGTCTTTAAAGAGAGGCTGGATGGCCATATCTCAGGGGTTCTTTGATTGTGAGCTCCTGCATAGCAAGGGATTGGATTGGAGAAGGCCCTTGGGGTCTCTTCCAACTCTATGATTCTATGATTCTATTGTTTTCAGCTTCCTGTAATTTCATGATAATTATATGAGTCCGAGTCTTCTCTACAACATCTGACCAGGAAGCTAAAATACACTGTCTCAGATCTTCTTTTCCACAGTGATTTGTGCATATGTCCTGAAACCCAGGATCCTATTCATAGGTAACATACATCTAGCTTGATTTTAATGATTTTTTTATTGATTGATTCTCTCTGAATGTCACCTTCCTTTATTCTTTTAATTCTTCCCTTTTCCCAAGTAAGCTTATTTAATATTTAATTAATAGAATACATTATTCTTAAAATAATTCATTATTGAAAACTTTCCATGTATAGGATGACATGGAGCCAAAACACACTGTAGAAATATTATTATTATTATTATTATTATTATTATTAATATAGCGCTGTAAATTTACACAGTGCTGTACGTACAATCTTATAATTAGATGGATCCCTGTCCTCAGGCTTACAGTCTAAAAGAGACAACACAAATGGAAAAGAGGAAGATGGTGGGAAGGGGATGAGGTCCAGTGGTTCTTCTCTCCCTCTGGGGCCAGGACCAAGGCAGATGGACTGGAGGGAGGACACAGTTTCTTAATATATAGTTAAAAGTAGGCATCCTGGGGCAGACAGAATAATCCTGGGAATGCTTCCCTAAACAATATAGTCTTTAACTTAGTTTTGAAACTGGTTAGAGAAGTGATGAGGCATGTATGTGGGGAAAGAAGGTTCCAGGAGTGAGGGGCAGCAAGTGAGAAGGGACGAATCCGGGGCAGGGCAGTGAAAATCCTCGGCTGGGACAGAAGACCTTAACTACCAGAATGGAGGGTACGAGAAGAAGTGTGAGGAGAAAGAAGTTCAGACAAGTAAGAAGGGGCCAGTCTGTGGAGGGCTTTGAAAGTCAACAACAAAGGCTTGTATTGGATGCGGAAGGGGACGGGGAGCCAATGAAGGGAGGATAATCCAATTTGAGACTGCCTTAACTACCCTGGCTCAATGCTAGGGAATTCTGGGAACTTTTGTTTTGTGAGACATTTAGCCTTCTCTGTCAGAGAGCTCTAGTGCCACAACAAACCACAGTTGTCAGAATTCCCTAGCACTAAGCCAGGGCAGTTAAAGTGGTCTCAAACTGGATTATTTTTGCAGTGTGTTTTGGGCTGGCTCATGGTTACTAAACTAATCCTTTTAGAATAAAGGAGGTGGAATGCTTATTTAATCCAACTCGCTTCACTGCAGGCATCCACAGCTGAAGCATTCAAGCTAAAGATGCTCTTTGCTCAAAAATTCGAAATGAAGAAGACCCCACCAGCTTCTGAAGTAGTCTATTGCACTGTAAAATAAATTCTTACTATCATAGAATCATAGAGTTGGAAGAAACCTCAAGGGACATCCAGTCTAAACCCCTGCCATGCAAGAAATCACAATCAAAGCATCCCCAACAGATGGCCATCTAGCCTGTTTAAATACCTCCAAAGGAGACTCCACCACTCTCTGACGGAGTGTGTTCCACTTTCAAACTGTTCTTATTGTCAGGAGGTTCTTCCTAATGTTTAGGCAGAATCTCTGTTCCGGGTCCTATTCTCTGGAGCAGCAGAAAAAGAAAAAAGAAAAAAACTTGTTCCATCCTCAATATGACACCTCTTCAAATACTTAAACAGGGCTACGATATCATCTCTGAACTGTCTCTTCTCCAGGCTAAACATATCCAGCTCCCTAAGTCTCTCCTTAAAAAGCATGGTTTTCAGACCCTTCACCATTTTGGTGCTCTCCTCTGGATATGCTCCATCTTGTTAATATCCTTTTTGAATTCTGATGCTCACAGTATTCCAGGTGAGGCCACTATTACTTTTCTTGACCTAGGCACTATACTTCTGTTAATGCAGCCTAGAATCATGTTGCCCTTATTAGACACCACATCACACTGTTGTCTCATGTTCAGGTTGTGGCCAGATCCCTTTCACATGTAGTCTTGGTAAGTCAGGTGTCCCCTATCCTATATCCTATATGCATTTCATTTTTTCCCCCTGCCTATATCAATACCCTACACTTCTCCCTGTTGAAATTCATTTTGTTGGTTTTGGCCCAGCTTTCTAACATAAACTCAGGATGTTCTTACATTCTTAGGATATTTCACAACATTTTATTTAATTCTGGAGTTGTAGTGATTGATTGTTGTTATTTTGGGGAGCTTTGGGCAAAGAACATCCAGCAAAGGTTTTAAAAGAATTCTACAGCTCAGTTGCCCTGGAACTTAGCAACAAGGTTCAAAAATCCTCCAAACTGTGGGACATAGAAAGGTCTGGGCAAGGATTTCTTTTTGGACAAACACTTTTATAGAAGGGATCCACAAAAAGGAAAAGTCAGCTCAGATTGGTAACAGGTGCTAGATCTGCCAAATATTCTCTCACTCACACACACTCTATACACACAACACACACACACATGTAGAAATGAAATTGCCAATGGAAAATCAGAACTCCTGGAATCCAATCTGTTATAAAGTCCCATTTTTCCCTGGTTGAAGGCTCATCTTGATCAGATAAAAATGGTATGGGAAAAAGTGTTGACACTCTTGCACACAGTGGGGCTTTTATGCATGCATTTTCTCTTGAAGAAGAAAATCATGACAATAAAAACATATCGGGTTTGGCCAGAACCAAAGCCTAGAAATGTTATTTTTGTGGACTATTACTGTGAAACTCCCCCCATCCTCACCTCCCAGCCCACTAGAGATTTCTGAGTTTGATCGTCCAAATGTAAATTGTCCTGTCCAATTACTATTTCCAACTAGAGTAGATCCACTGGTTTAAATTCAGTTGCTAGATCCAACCAGAATTGACCCATTGAATCAATTGTTGAAGGGTAGGTAAGTCAGCACTAGGGACATAAATCTTTGTAAATTTTGTTCTCATGGGGGGAAATGAATAATTTTACCATTTTTAAAACATAAATGTTCCCACCCTCCCAGAATAAGTCCTGAACTATGAGGGTTCTTGCCTTGCCGTGCTTTTCTCTCTGAGGAGGCCTCCTCTCGGCCAGCTGAGAGAAAAGCACGGCCCGATCCGCCAGATCGGGCCGTGCTTTTCTCTCTGAGGAGGCCTCCTCTTAGCCGGCTGAGAGAAAAGCACGGCCTGATCCGCCGGATCGGGCCATGCCTTTCTCTCTGAGGAGGTCCCCGCCCTCTTTCCCCCGGGTTACGAAAATTTTCGGGTTACAAAAGGTAATCCGGAACGGATTACTTTCGTAACCCGGGGGACCACTGTATATTCTAATGAACACTCTCTAAGTGAAAGAGAAGCATCAATAGGTGTTGTTTTTAACTGCTCTCGAGTTGACCTTGACTCATGTGGATGAGATGCTTGTGCAATTTCTTTTAGAGCATCCTAAGTCATTGTGTTTAATACTGTAAGCCACGGTTTTCAATCAGAACATAAATTAGAATTTAAAGAAGAACAGTGCTCTTGGATCACACTGTTCCAGTGTGATATATTGCCAAATCTTGCAGAAAATTACAACTCCCATGCTTGCTATGTATTTAATGCTTGCAGAGGGATTAATAAAATCCATCTCAAGGCAAGGTTATTTTGTTTAATAAAGAAGGATCCAGAGGATGTAGCTCATACCAATCCACATAACAAATTAATGAAGCTTTAGGAAAAGTCAGGAAATAATATTGTCTGGGTTTTTTTGTTTTTGTTTTTTGAAAAAGCTTTAAAGCCACATGACCCATTCTAAAAAGTATTCCTCACATTCACTCCCATTCCATGATTTTTGATATTTCTATTCAATTTCTTGCACTGTGACCAAACTGCCACTAGAGGCCAGTGGAATGTAGCAGATGAAGGCACCTGGTGACCTAGAGAGATATAACTTCATTGAGCCAATGAATACAATTAAAGTTTAGTTCTGTCAAGTAATGGAAATTTCTAATTGCTTTCAAAAATTCAGGATGGGTCACATCTCATTATTACCTGAATTATTTAATCACTGCGAGATCTGAATGTTGTAATAGGCAGGAGGAAATTAGTACAAATGACTAATATAAAAATTGTGACAGACTAGAAAGAAAAGGATTTTAGAGCATAGTGACCTTTAGAAAGATGGGGTGGCATGCAGGATGTTGGAACTCCCCACCAGAATTAAACTGTGTCAAAACATGAAGAGTTATTTCATAAGAATATGTCACCCAATAATTAATATATATTAGCCATTCAAAGAAAAGACTCTAATTATTCAATAAAAAGCTCTTTGACTGAAGTTTCCAGCATTAAGCATCTAATGACTGGTGGGTAAAAAGGAAGACAAAAGAAAGTGCTTTGCTGAATTCAGTTTGATCTTTTCCACACAGGTATCCAGGGATATATTACCTTGAAGGTGTGACAATACAATGGAGGGTTCCTTCTGAATTTATACCCCAGTGTTTCTTATAATCATGATCATGATCTACCAAAAGAAAAGAAAAGAAAAGAAAAGAAAAGAAAAGAAAAGAAAAGATCTGAGCCTGGAATATTTTAAGTGATGTCTTAAGGGAACCTGTTGTTACATATGTAAAATGAATTAGTCCCAAAACATTATCTGCAAAACTTTCTTCTGCAGATATTAAGGGTAAATATTCTGGAGATTTGCTGCCTTTCCAATACATCTCAAAATCAGCTTCACTATTCTGTGATGGTACAATCAAATCAGTGGGACATCTGTATTTGACCTCCAGTGATGTTTCATATTTGGTTTTTCAATATCTGATATTGGACAGTTGCTATCTAATGGTGTCAGATGCTTGACATCTAGCAGTCAGTAGTTATCAGCAGCTGACAGCTGATGTGCAATAATCTCATTCAGTCACTTATGGCATCATAAAACAACCTCTTGAATATGTCACAAGACTAAGAGTGATGACCATTTAATCATAATTCTGCAACCTAAGTGGTGAGGCTTGATGTCAGATATCAGTGTGAAAATCCAAACAGCCCCATATAAATTATAATGAATTCTGACATTTTAAAATGTGTTTCAGTTCTCAATCTATTGAAAATGCATGTGATGATGCTTTTGCTTCTGTTCCAAAAGTTAAAATATGAAGGTTGTAAATATTGTCTCTTCCATACCCTGAGATTCAAACACTCAAAGTAATTGGGAAGAAGAAATGACCAGGAAAAAATGACATACCAATAGAATTGCTACAGTGTGATGGTGAAGGCTATGTGGCTGTGTTCTGGAAGAGTTTATTCCTGACATTTCACCTGCATCTGTGGTTGGCATCTTCAGAGGATTTGTGGGGTATATATACGTGGTTGGGAAGAAGTGATTTACATGTTAATCTGTGGGTTGGTCTGTAGTTGAATGGCACTGCCTCAAGGTGGGAGCATATATGTGTCTATTTAATTAGCAATCCATTGTCTGTGGGGAAACCCCCTGGATGGTGTTCATTTGCATGTACTGAGTCTTAATTTTGGTGTTCCTGAGGACTAATAGCCAAATTTTGTTTACTTTCAGCTTTTCTTCTTTCCTGTTGAAGTTATCCAGGTGTTTGTGGATTTCAATGGTCTCATTGTGAATTCTAACCTAAGAGTTGCTGGTATGGTCCAGAATTTCAGTGTTTTCAAATAGCATTCTATGCTAAGGCTGGTTTAAGATATGTTCTGCTACTGCCAATTTTTCTGGCTGGCTCAGTCTCCATTGTGTCTTGTGTTCTTTGATTCGTGTTTGAACACTGCGTTTAGACCTGCCCACAGCTGCACGGTAAATTCCTGCAGCCATGAGAGGGTTTCTCCTATCATTCACTGAGTGCAACATTTGATGGATTTTCTTGGTCAGTCTGTAGATGATTCGGAGGTTGTGTTTCCTCTTCAGTTTCCCTATTCTGTCCATGATTCCTTTGAGGTTTGGTAAAAATATCTTCCCTTTGGGTGGGTGGTTGTCTTCACTCCTATGGGTTTTTTTGGGTCTGGCAGCCCTTCTGATGTCTGAGCTGGAGTAACTGTTAGCCTGTAGGACCCACTTTAGGTGCTTCAATTCATCTTCCAGGAAGTGAGGTCCTTTTTGCATGGTCTATTAGTGTTTTTTGTCCTTTTTTTTCCTGGGTGATGGTTGGAGTTCTTGCGTAAGTATTTGTCTGTATTTTTAGGTTTTCTGTATACCGTCTAGCTGGATTGCCTGTTCAGAAGGATGTTGGTTAAGAATAGGAAAGAATATCTGAAAACATTAAAATGGCTTTCTTGGGTATCAATAGACCCTGGTGAAGAAAATCCTGGACTGACATGAATCTGTACAGTTCAGTATTCATTCTATGCAAAATTTATCCATTTTATTTTTCTTTGTACAGAAAACAGCATCTTCTCTGCAGGAAAAAACATGTTTTCTGCCCATAAAATATTTCAGCACAGAACAGAATGGATATCTCTAGAAAAATATTTCAATTTGCATTTGTGTCCTTCATAGCTCCCTTTCTTGGCTCCCTCTTTTCTCATTGTCATTGTCTTTCTTCCTCTGTGTTTTCCCCTTCCCATTTTCGTCATCCTCCCCTTTCATGGGCTCGCAATGGCCAGGCATTGCGGTGGGAAGGAAGAAGCTAGACTTGTGTCTTAGAAATGATCATTGGGTAGGCTGGTCTCCTGGGCACTTGATGATCAAATATTCTGGCCTCCTCCCAGCCACTGCTACAGCCTCAGTCTCTGCCAGGCCCCGCAGACCTTTCAGCCCCCACCCCCTGCATCCTGGGATGCATGCTCAGGCCTATTGCCCCCCCACCAGCCTCTGCCAACTCCAACCAGTGTGCTGGAAAATTTTACTGGCTCCCAAATTTTGTGACAGCAACAAGAACATTGTGTCCATAGTTTTTATATGAATTCAAGTTTATTGGACATATTTAAAATAAATTATTACTGGACAGTTGTCTCAAGCTCAGAAGAAAAAGATCAACTACAGTGATAGTCTGGTATGGGTGAACATTAAGGGACTTATGATATGACTACAATGAAGATGACCAAACTGCAGGAAATTCAGACAGTTGGAGACTCACTCTTTTATCTTCTCTTTTCAGTCTGAAAAATGCCTCTTAGCCACAGCATTCCCAGCATTGCATTTGCTCATTGTTGACAGATGTACCCAACCAAAGGCTTAGAGCTGAAAGCCCCCAAATGTTGTGCCATCATGATTATCTTTGCATGCACACACACAATAAAACGAATGAATGCTCTTCATGCAAGTTTTCCTTTAAAAAGGAAGAATATTTTGTAGTAAATTACAAAGAGAGAAACAGAAATCTTTAGCAGTTATATCCTCTGTCACAAACACCATTTCCTTTCTGCTTTCTGAAATTATTTAGTATTATTTAGTATTAATTAATATTTTAATAAATATTAAACAGGTACCATTGCACCAAAAGAGATTAATGTCTGCTTCATATTTTTCCTCATAATCTAGAAGTTTAAACATTTGCACTGCTTACTACGTTGTTTTGCCCATCCATTTTTTTCCTTACTACAATGTCCCTTTATGTCAACCAAGAAATTTACAGCACTCTCAAATGAATAGATGCTACACAGATTAAACTAGAACCTGGGAGAATTACAATGATAATGTCTTTCATTTCACTGTCTCATATGTTCCTTCCTCCCCAGAAAGAGTCAACAGTGAATCTAGTAGGTACTTTGCTAACAAGATGTAGACTGAAATTCTATTAGGCTAGATACAGACAGTCACTAAGGGATGTGGCTGCGGCAATATTAGGGTTAGGGAGCACACACCAATTACATGCTCTCTAACCCTAATCCGTGGTAACATTGGCCTCATGGCAGCCTCCCATCCACACGGGGGCCACCATGACACCAGCGCCACTGTGCAGTGACTAAAAGTCGAATTTTGCCGCTTCTCTGTGGTCCTGGAAAAATGCTGGACTGGGGCCTCTGAGCTTCCAGTGAGGCTGCCCTGGCCCCAATCCTCTGCAGAAAGGGGTGCTACAGACTCGCCCCTGAAGGGGCAGTCCGTATCGGCCCTTTGTAACATGCATGCATATAAGTGTGAATTACATGTGTGTTTGCCCTTTTGGATAGGTCTCAGAATGCTATTCTCAAGCCCTTTGTACCACATCTCACCCCTCTCCTCAGTAGATGTCAAGCCTGGGAGAAGCTGTTGTTGCTTACCAGTGAAGATGGAAGAGGGCAGTTTAGAGAGGGAAGATGTCACTGGTCTTGGCTACAAAGGAAACGGAAAGGAGGACACATACCATCTAGAAGTGCACCCTCATTTACCCTTTGGAATCAAGACTAGCCATATGCTCCTCTTCTAAACTGTCTTCTAAACCTTTCTGTCTCCTCACCACCAGTAAGCATAACCACCACTAGTAGCTCCCCTCCCAGTCTAAAGAGAAGGTATTGAACTGCAAGGGTTATTCTTCTAATTAAAGCAGAAGCTTGGTCATACTGACACATTTTATCACACATGACAATGGTAACCGATTTATGATAGGAAGGAAGTAGCCAATGGGACCTGTACAGTGCAATGCACCAGCAGAAGACAACATCTCTCTTTCCATCTCTCTTTCCAGCATTACTTCACCATTATACAGCTAAAGTTTCCAGACTGGAACTTCTGTCACTGTTTTTATTTTATTTTTATATGCTCATTTATTGATTTTAATGTTGTTGTGATTTAATCCTGTTTTAATTGTATTGTTTTTTAACCTTGTTGTAACCCACCCCGATTGCTCGTTCAGAGGGGCGAGTTAGAAATAAATTATTATTATTATTATTATTATTATTATTATTATTAACAGTGGATGTAAACTAAGGATGGATGGACCACCCTGTTTCATCTATGTCAGCTTTGTACATATTCACTCAAAGTACTTTTTCATTTCCACATTAATGTGCAATTTCTTTAAATGACCCAAAGTTCCACATTGTATCATCAAATATTTTATTGATATATTACATTTTCATCCTGCCTTTCCATTTTAAAAGGGCACATGGCAACTAAAAGGCATCATTAAAAACAAATTAAATAATAAACCATTCAAATTGTCACAATGATCAATGAACATTGAAACAGTCTAAAAGGGCAGTTTGAGGAGATGTGCCTTCACATCCTACCTGAAAGCAAAAAGGGTAGAAAGTGATTATAGCTTTGAGGAGAGTCCATTCCACAACCTGAAAGCAACTCAGGACAAAGCCTCTCTCGTGGCTCAGTAGGGGCCACTCCTGGAATCTGTATAGGTTTGCAATGAGATAGGTTTGCAATGAGATTATCCTAGACAATCAGGCTCCAAGTCACTTTAAAGGTTAAAACAAACATCTTACATGCAAGCAAGGTAGGCCCTTTAATATTTGAGTAATATGATTTATATACCATGTACCAGTTGGACAGCACATTTTTGTATGCATTTGAATCAATAATAAAATTTTGAAGTGAAAAAGTATTAGAACATTTGCAGAAATATGAAAAATGTTAGGATAACTGCATCTGTATCCACCTTTTAGTCTAGGGAATACAAATGAAGTTGGTTCATCTTAAAATTTTGGTCTGGATGAAATCGTTGAGAAGCCCTAATCCATATCCATGGGTACAGCAATTTTTTTTAAAAAGGGTTCGAGGATAATGGCTTGGTCTGATTTTTTTTTTAACCTCCCAAGATATGAATTGAAACATTAACTGTGGCCAAAACACACTGCAGAAATAATGCTGTTTGAGACCACTTTAACTGCCTGGGCTCAATGCTAGGGAATTCTGGGAACTGTAGTTTTGTGGGACATTTAGCCTTCTCTCTCTGAGAGCTTTGGTGCCACAATAAACTGCAGTCCCCGGGACTTCCTAAAACTGAGGCAGGGCAGTAAAATGGTCTCAAACTGCATTATTTCTGCAGTGTATTTTGAACCTGTGTTGTTAGACAAATGGCCTCTTTTATAGTATTAGATTTCTAACCACTGGTGAATGGATGGGATTCAATGTGCCAAGGACTGCTACCTCTAGTGACATTATTAAAAACTCATTACCAATCTGTTTGTAGTTGATGATGATCTACAGTTGAAACAGCTGGAATTATTAATTAATAGCAATATGATGAATTTCCAGAACAATCATTAGTCTAGTGATACATGAGAGTAGAAGATAATCATTCCAGATGTAATTGAAGACTCAGAACTAAAGAGACACTTCACCCAACAGCTCTCAGAAGGAACCTAATTGAGTTTTGTTGTCTCTAAGATGAGATCATAAATACTCTAAAGATTGCTTCCCCCTGAGAACATTTCCTAATTTTCTAAAAATCCTGCCAAGTCTTTTTGTGAGCAAATTAATTCTGAAACACAGACTTTCAAACTGTATTTCTTTTGAACAGATGAGATTGTATTTCATGATTATGCATCTTGGAAATTGTTGGATTTGTCGTAATATTTTGTAATACAAATTAATTTCTTTTTGTTTCTAGCATTTAGAAAGAATGTTAAGTTTGCAGTGAAGAGAAGAGGTGCTTACATTTCTCAGTGTGCAGCATAAGCAACATGGAGATTCAATTCAGTCAGTCAAACTGCTAGTTCAGCATTAGAATCCAGCCTCTTTCTGGCCTCCGAGTGCGTGCATGCATATATGTATATGTTATGTGTGTGTAATACACATTCTTTGAAGCTGTTACTCTATTAAAATGAAGGGAGCTTCCGCAAAACATTGTGCACCTCTGATTACCCATACATCTGTGGATGAAAGGAATAGCAGGAAAAATAAGAGCTTACTACACAAATGTTGTTGCTGTTGTTGTTGCATACCTTTAAGTCATTTCTGCCTTATGGTGACCATAAGGCAGCCCTGTCACAGGAATTTCTTGGCAAGATTTCTTCAGATGAGGTTAGCCATTGTCTTTCCCTGAGACTGAGAGAGTGTGACTTGCCTAAGATCACCCGATGAGTTTCACAGCTGAGCAGGGAACTGAATCCTGTTCTCTGGAGTCATAACCTAATGCTCAAACTACTATGGCATGCTGGCTCTAACAACAAAATTACTGTAGGGAAATGCAGTAGTATTTTAGTCATGACATAATCTTGTGTTGCTATGACAGATTATGGTCTGTATCTTTGGTGAAAAAATTGGGGATACCATTACAAAAGTCCAGAGGACAAACACAGGTGGATAATTTTACTGAGGCAGGGTACAACTGTATTAGGTATTATTATATATTCTAAATCAGATGAGGATGTAGTGGCTATAATTCAGATTAGTGCTCCACACACTTAATTGTGATTAAGAAGCATATATAAATTCAACTGCATGCTATGGACAGTTGACACCATAGGGATGAAAAAGCCCATGGGCTTAGGAAGGAAAAGTCCATGGGTGCAATGGCCGTGAACAAAGGGAGACACTGGTAAAAAGGCATTTAGGATTGGCAAATGCCAAGCTAAACTGTACTGTTTAGTTATGACTAAAGTAGAATCACTGGCCCAATCTAGGCGGGCGGCGCCATTAGGGTTCGGGAGCACGCAGCATTCACATGCTCCCGAACTCTAGCACATAATGACAGCGCCACCATTACGTAATGCTGTTTAGATGGTGTACGTAATGGCACTGCCGCAGCTGCGCAGCTTCCACATGGAGCTGTGCACTTGCAGCACCGCAAAGGCGCCAAATGGCGCCTTTGCTCTAAATTGTGCCACAACTGCGGCGCAAAAAACAAGCGAGATTTTCCTGCTCCTTTTTTGCGGCAGAGCTTCACCGCGGCGTCTAGCTGCTGCAGTGAAGCTCCGCAGCTAAAAAGAGTGGCGCCAGACTGCCCCTTTTGGGCGGTCTGGAAAGGGCCATTGAATCCATTGGATTTACCTGTGTGTTGACTCACCATTTGGCAATTCATTTAATGGCTTTACTCTAGCTGACATTAACCAACACAGTTCCTGTTACTTCATGACCTTCTCTATCCACCACTGTGTCACCTTGGGAAAAATACAGTCTTGAGTGTATTACAATCAAGAAGATTGAAGTAGTTTGAATCTATGATGCTCAGAGGACTTTCAACTGAACTGTTATCAAGGCACATAGGGGCTGTACAGACCGCCCAAATGGACAAGAGCCAAACAAGGAGCTCCGTGTTGGAGCTCCTTTTGGGGCTGCTGAAAGGGCACCCTAGGCGCCATGACATCAGGTGCACACTGTGCTGTATAAACATGGCGGGCGCAATGACATCATCATGATGCACGCATATGGACAGCGTGCTAAAAAGATGGTGCTGTCCATATGCGCTAGGGCTGGGGAGGGTGCAAATGCTGCGCCCTCCCCAGCCCTACTCACGCCCCGATGATGGCCCTTTGGGGCCATCTGTACCGGGCCAAAGATCACCTAACTCCATTTCTCTTTTTTTCATTCAGGTGAATTTCTGATGTATGTCTGATTGTGGTTAGCCAGTGCCTTTGCAAATAAACAGATTGAGAGAAGGCCAATAAACTGAATTTCAGGGTAGACCAGGGGGAGTTATTATTGGTGGGGAGTTCATTTGCTTATATCAGTGTTGTTCATCTTCTGCTGGCTGGGGTTACATTTCTTCTGAAAGAACAAGTTTTCATTCTGTACACACATTCATTCATCCCTGTCCCTGGACATGAAGGGATACAGACAGCCTCTGTGCCACAGAGAGCCTTCTACCAGCTTGAGCTAGTGCACCAACTGTAACCCTAACTGGACAAAGAAGCCCTAGTCTCAGTCATCCACTGCCTGGCAACCTCCATCTTGAACTATGGCAAATCATGTATCGAGTGATGCTGCTGAAGGCAATTCAGAAACTATTTAGCTCAAAATCCAGGAGTGGGACTGTTATCTGTGAATGAGCATTAACATCACTCTGTGCTCTGCAAGATGTGCTGGTGCCCCATAATTCTTTCAGATTTAGTTCAAAATGCTGGCTTTGATTTTTATAACACTTTATGGTTTGGGACTGGGATATTGAAGGATAACTTGTTTCTGTATATTCCTTATTTATATCTTATTGAAAGTGTTCTCAGCATTATAGGTACAAGTCTGTAGAGTGGGAAAAAACTGGTGGCCCCCCAAATGTGTTACTTTCTCCCCAGAGTGAAATACCATGTTCCAATCTTAAAATATTTCAACACCAAATAACAAATAACAATAACAATAACAATAATTGCCTTTTTGATCCTCTGTACATTTTCTGTATGCTGCTACACTTGTCTTTAACTCTTTTGCTTGTATTCTGCTCGCTGCATTGCAGAATGAAGATATTTGGCATATTTTGTTTTAATGTAAAGACATAGTCATGTTAGTCTGGAAAATCAGTATACAAAGGGATTTTGCAGCAACTTTGAGACAAACTGACACATAGAGGTTGGTAACATGAGGTTTTGTAGACTTGAACCTACTTCCTCCAAATGTATCTGAAGAAGTAGGCTCAAGTCAATGAAAGCCCATGCTATCCACTTCTGTCTTTGTTTTAATGTACAGTATTTAACTGGGAGTTTTATCTTTTTATCAACATATCAGACAACCCAGAGGTTGTGTTAAACAAGCAAACAAAATAAGCATTCCAGTCTGAACCTACTTGCTGACATAAATGGTTATAAAAACAGTGCCAATGAACACATTTTAAATGTTAGGTGAAAGGCAAAATATATGGATATGATGAAATCCATTAAAAAAACTATAGCAGTTTTGTGGAAGGGAGGACCACACCCTACAAAGGAGGATACAATATACTTAAAACAAATACTATGCTAAGCCTCAGAGAGTTTGGTGTAATCAGTGTTACCTCAAGAAAGAAGTAAGATAAACAACTTTACAAGAAGTGAGGATTGCTTGAAGGAGAGCTCTAACGGTGAGTAGCAATCACAATCAGTCAAGAGCAAAGCGAGACAAGCATGGAGTGGATAGATATGAGCAGGGTACAGAAAAAGAAATTCAGTGGGTGAGATGTTGAAGATGTCTCTCATAATGAAAACCATTATGAGATCTTGTTTATCTGGCAATATACTTGGTGAAAGATAATAATAAAAATTCATTTAGTGGCAGAGCAAAAGAGACAGACCAAGAAAAAGGTTGTGTCATCTGTGACAAAAGAATTAGGACACTTTGTTTAACTGGAAAAAATAATGAGGAAGGTCACTTTTAAATGCTTCAGGAAATGAGTAAAGATGCTATATAGTTTATTTTTATTTTATTTATTTGCAATGAAGAAAAGAAGGCTGGCAGTGGGACATAAAAATTTTGTAACAGTCATATAATTCTTTATAGCTAGTATTAATTGTTTCCCAGAAAAAAGAAAAGAAAATTAAGATGGAAAGGTACAATGTTAGCTTGATTTATTTTATTTTATTTTATTTTATTTTTGGTAGTGATTTAATCCATCATGATTCTGCAAGGAATATAGGACACCTATAATGTGGAACCCTTTTCATGCTACACAATTGTAGCAGTATAATTCTACTTTAACTGACATGGCTGCATCCTATGGAATCCTAGGGCTTTTAGTTTGATGGAGCACAAGTTGACTTTGATTTATGATGACCTTATGAATAAGAGACCTCAAAGACATCCTGCCATCAGGTCCTATAAACTCAGGACTCTGGCTTCCTTGATCAAGTCTATCCACGTGTAATGCTTTCCTCCTATTTCCTACTACCTCTCCTTTTACCATCTCACAGCAGGCATGCTGGCTGTGGGATTCTGGGACTTGTAATCTAAAAATAAAAATCCAAATGAGCAACAAGCTCTGTTCTTTCTACTTATTTGGACTGACATTCTTTTAATTGAGGCTGTATTGCTGCAATTTTTGTTCTGGACTGCTGTTTCCATTTTGTTTTTCCAGTTTTGACACAAATGTTTTATCACTTTCCATGTTATGTTATTCCATAAAGCATGTGGAAGGCACAGTGCAGTGCATATAATTAACCCACCCTCCCCTTTCTCTTAAAAGGTGTTGTCTCCATTCTACAAAATAGACATCTCAGTGGATTTCTCCACAACATTCCTTTTCTCTCTTATTTCTGCAGCTATTGGCTTTGTTTTATTCATCTGTGTTTTTCCATGGCACACAGCTTAAATCCATAATAATCTGTATTTATTTGTTCCTGCACAAAGCAATTCTTTAGACTTTGTGTTTAGATTTCATAGTGCTCATGTCTTTTATATTCTTTATTATTTGGATTGTTATATGATTTGAATAAATGAATGAATGATATGGTCAAGTGCCACTTTGCAGGGCCTTTTAAGTGAAATTGTTGTTGGGTGTCCATTCTTCCACTGAAAGCTTTCCTGAGTGGATGTTTCCTCACTATACTACAATCCATGACATTTGGAGTGTGTCAAAAGTGACTTTTTTATTTTTTATAAAAGGAAGGCATGAATACAGAGTTGCAAATACATTTACCCACATTACTATCCCAGCAATATTTATTAGCCTGCCCACAACAACAACAACAACAACAACAAAAGATTAATTTTTAAAAAAAGAAATAAAAATCCTCTTTAATATAAAACTGATATGGGATTAAAATATGTATAACGTCTAACACAGAGACATACAAATATGGATTTGTTTTAATTTTTGTTTGAGGTAATTTGCAGAAGGCATTAAAACAGGTAAGGAATCATGTGGTCCTGCAGATGTTGTTCAATTGCATCTCCCAGCAGTCCAAGCCAGGATACTCAATGGCGAGGAAGGCTTGAAGTTGTAGTTCAGCAATATTTGGAGGGCTCCCCAGCTTTGCATTAATACAGCTGCATCACACACACACACAAACACAAACACCCTCTGATCATTGTGTAGACTTTAATGCTAAAACTGAAGAGCTGAGATCTTCTTCATGATATATACATGTATAGCTCAGGGATATATATACTAACCCTTTATTCCACAGCCAATTTGGGCACCATTGCACCTGTTCACTGAGCAGGGGAGAGCATGATTCAGGAGATTAAGAAATGTCCCTATCAGCTGTAAGTATCACTAAGAGGAAGAGAAATAAGATCACTCTTCCAGATGGAGAGTGTCCTCATTTTGTCCAAATAAGAGAAGATTAGTTGCCTGAGTTATCTCTCTCCTTCCTGCCTGCTGCACTGCCATGAGATCTATAAATTGGAATTAAGAATTGGGATTTCCAGGAAAGATGCCACACAATCAGGCAGTGCTGAGAGCCTTAGCATTTCTCTTAGGAATTAAGTCCTCGCTCATGAACATATGAGAAATTTCCTTCACACATCATAGTGAACAGAGACAGAGATGCTAACACATTTTCCCCCAGAAAGGCTGGTGGTTTTGTACCTCAGTGGGCAAACATGCTGTATGTTAGGAAGAAACACCCTTTGGGGCTTTAGCTGGAGATCTTTTGCTGGTGAGGTTTTAACTGGGGACCGTGCACTGAGGAAGGGATTGAAACCCATGACCCATAAGGCCTCTTCCAACTCTATGATTCTATGAAAGGTAACTTCTGAAGTGATTGTTTCTTGAATGATAATCCTGCACCATTACGCAAAACAAACAAACCAACAAACCACTGGATTAGCAATTACATAATGAACCAAAAACAGCTGCCATAGTAAACTCCCACAACAAACCCAGAAATGCCATGGTGAACCAAAACAAACATAACAAAAAGGTTTTGGTTCTGCATGACCTTTTTCTGCAGAGGAGCTGCTTGTGGGTCATAGTGATTTTGGCGAGTCAAAGAAACTGTAAATGAGCTTTCTTTCTTTCTTTCTTTCTTTCTTTCTTTCTTGGATTTATTTAATGGATTTCTGTCTTGTCTTTCTCTTGGGATGGGATCCAGGATGGTTTGATCTCAGTATCTAGATAGATAACAAGAATTAAAAATGCCTTGTGATTTCATAAGAAAACAATGAAGGTTATAATGACAAATAAGATGAAGGTGCATTACCTTGCTTGGCAAGACTGAATGGTGATGCTTTCCCTAGATAAAATTTGGGTAAAGCGGGAGAGCTGGAAGGTTCTATGTTTACCTCTTTGTGTCAATATCTGTGCATAATAGGAATGTCTAGCCTCCTCTCCAATCAATATTAAAATAAGCTGGGAAATTTGTTGTTATTGTGTGCCTTCAAGTCATTTGTGTCTTATGGTGACCCTAAGGCAAACCTATCATGGGGTTTTCTTGGCAAGATTTGTTCAGAGGGGGCTTGCCATTGCCTTCCCCTGAGGCTGAGAGTGTGTGACTTTCCCAAGGTCACCCAGTGGGTTTCCATGGCTGAGCAGGGATGCGAACCCTGGCTTTCACAGTCATGGTCCAATGCTCGAACCATCACACTACTTTTGCTCTTTCTCTCATGTTGGGAGAGTAGGAGCATTTATCTTTCTGCTTTCACCTGCCACTTCCTTTCTCTGTCTCTCAGGTTCCCATTCCCCCCTTCCCCAGTAGCTATACTTTGTTTAGAATGACAAAATGCTATGACACTCAGTATGGGATTTTATCTGTATTGTAACTGGGCAGGGAGGAATTTAGGCTTATGGAACATACTCTGAAAGGAGGCTTGGTTTCATTTGTTTGTCCTGCTTGTGGGCTTCCTATAAGTCAGGGATGAAAATAAGTGGTCCTTCAGAAGTCTAGCCAGCATAGCCAAATGAGATGAATGATGGGATCTGCAGTCCAGCTGCTTGTTTGACTGCACTGTAGATAAATTGCTTAACCGCTCTTGATAACAGAATGGTTGACTAGTTAGCACTTTACTCTAAATGCAAGGGTTCTTATGATTTATGTTTACCATATTTAGGGGCTAAACAGACAGGCAAAAAGAGGTGTTTTCAGACTGGCCTGAAGGTGTGGCATTTAGATGATACATGCCTTGAAGCCAGCAGAAAAGTCTCCTTTTTCAGAGAAAAGTCATTTCAAAAAGAAGCAGCTTTTTTCTGCTTCTTCCTGGCTTGAAGCCATGTCATGTAGTCATGACATGAGCACTCCATCTGCCTTGGGAGCTGACAGTGCAGTTGGTGGGGTTTCAACATGGCTTCAGAAAAGGCTTCAAGCCAATTTTTCCTGCCCAGAATTGACCCCAAAATCTCAGATTGACTTATTTATGGGTCACTATGGTAATGTGATAGCATCTTTTTCAGATTTCTCCATGCAGTCAGCAGAGCAGTTTATTTGTCTCAAGAAGAAAGAGTCCTAAGTGATTAATTGATATTGCTGGTTGTTTAAGAGTCCTCTCCCACTCGCATGTCTGGCTGAAACACACTGAAATGATAAAAGCAAAAAGTCTCAGTGAGAGTCTCTCTTGCCATATGCACACATACATACACTGAAGGAGTCTCCAAGTTTTCCCTCGACCTATCTACGGGTCATGGCAAAATCCATAATTTTGGCCCCAAAACATGACCTTGACTTATACATGAGGTTGACTTATAGTTGAGTATATACAGAAGTTCTTTATGATCCCTATTTTCCAGGTTATTTATATCTAATTATTAACTTTGCTTATCATTGCTTTAACTGTTGCTTTTGTGTTGGATTTTTACTTTGCCCTTTATTGATTCTGTTTCTTTGTAGGTGCATTCATCTATTGTTCCTACATTTTGAGGACCCTGTATCAATAAGCAATTCACAACAGTTCCATTATAGTCCTGGTTTATCCTTACCTACCAGGATGCACTTCTGAGCCCAAAATTACACAGGCAATTAGAAACTCTCAACCCTGGAAAGGTATTACAAATGTGGCATGCAAAAATAGCAGCAGCAGTGATAGCCATGGACCCTGGAGCTGGCGAGGGACAAGGGGTTAATACTTAACAAAGTGATTAACTAAGTAATTTCTCCTGGCCCACCTCCCCAATCATTGATGGAAAAATCACTCAACTGTGCTCTGATCATCATCAGAGTGGTCCTCCTTCCTCCCATGCAGCTAATGTCCAATAAAGTAGGTTATGGAGCAAGTTATGACTGGCAATAGTGTAAAAATTGTGACCATATAGTTATTGTGAATATGAAACAGTTGGAATTAGGTAACTGTTACCGTTAGTGTCAATTAGGTAACTGTTTTGTATTTACTGACACTACTTAGTAAATTTTGTGATTTTAACACTATTTTAATGAACATAACTAGTCTCCAAACTACTTTACTTGGTATGAGCTTGATAATGCGAAGGAGGGCCATTCTGACAGCAATCAGAACCTGACTGAATGATATTTTCATCAGGTTTTGAAGAATCATGCCAGAAGTTACTTAGTTGTGTACTTTGTTATGTATAGTGCACTGTACGTGGGCACACCATGCTTGGCTTCCAGCTATGAAGAAGCCACATGGGGGGGGGGGGGGGAAACAAAGGCATGAGCACTTGTGGCATGAACACCACACCATGCCATGGGCAAATGCCCCATTATTTTCAATGGGGCACAAGCATACATGCTTTCTCCCTTGCATGCAGGGTAGGGGTCTGGAACAGATCCCCCATATAAGGGAAGGTCCACTGTATAAGCTGATAACAGGATTCTAGCCAGGATTTTTTTTTAATGAATTTTCATTTAGCATTTTAAATTCTTTTCTCCCAATTTAGAGAGATTCTTTTAAAACTCTTTTTGTTCTTAACATTCCAAATAATTTAATGTCATCAGCAACTTTGACCACCTGCCAGTGTTGACCCTCTGCCTCCCACCCTGCTTGAAAACATTTCTGGGGCTCCTGGCAGCAATGATAGATTAGGATCTGTAGGTCAGGATGGAACAAGAACATTTCCCATCAACAATAACTTCTGTTCCACAAAAAATAAGACAATCCCATTAAGAAAAAATAACTCAGGAGACAATGTTCAAGTCATGTCTCAGCAGAATACAACAGGATGTGTTTAACAGTCTTGATGCATGAAACTATTCTGTGGAGAATTCATATGTTCCAGGATTGTCAAACAAGATGCTACCAGAGGTCAATTGTTGCTTTTTGCTGCAGGGTGGGGTGGAGGGAAGATGCCAGATACAAGATAAGTGGTGAATTTTGCAATGCCTTGACAGGTCTGAGATGTACAGGAAATGTGCTGTCAAAATGGTGTCTTTAGCCAGAAGCAACCATGTTTTCAATATTTTTCTTCCCACATTTACCTCTGTAACAATGTTTTGATCAGATCCAAACTGAGACAAGCAAGAATTTGCAAGCTAGAAATATGCTATGTGTTCTGAAAAATGATCAACAAAACATTTCAAAGGCTTTGCTCATTATTTTCTAGCCATGCAGGATGATAATAAAAGAAAATATAACAGAATGTCTAACGATTTTGAAAAACAAGAGGTCAAAGAAATAGCTTGAAGATGTCCCAAGACTGCTCATTAGTGGTGCTCACTCATACTTTTCAAAATTTTCCTGTTAAACACTGGCTTCTAAATTGTCATTCCTTTGTTCAGCTAGGTTAATTTTTCTTTGCTGTCAACTTGTATATTTGTAAGGGCCTGTGATAGTGCAACAACCCTGGGCACGATTTATTGGACCTTTCACATACATATGCTTATAGACAGATATAATGGCAGGTATGGGCAACTCGAGGCCCAAATCTAAAGTTATATTGACCTTGGGAGATTGAACTGCTTGAGCCAGACAACAACAATGAAATCAACAAAACCTGCAGGAGGATCCAAAACACATAGGTAGGTTTCTATGTATACTCTTTACTATGTATGTAATATGAAGCAGTCATATTGTTGCACACCAGTGTGAGATAAATAGTACCCAAGGTTAGTGACACATGAAGAAAATAATCCCATAAGTGCCCCTTCCTGATATTGATATAGAACAATAAATTAAATAACAGTGTGCTTTTTGATACCCAATGTGCTGTTTGAGATATCTTCCTCACTGTACCCAATGGTATGGCCAGCCCTGTCCTACATAGCTCTTGATTCCAAATAATATCTTGCTTTATTAGAGTGCATTTAACCATAATACATGGACAAAAGACATTTTAATTGCCTTTCTTGAGGTATGGCCATAACGGCTTTATCACAGTCCTTCCATTAGTATGCACCTCAGCTGCTCATTCCTACTGACAGCAGGGTTTATTTTAAGCTTTCCTCCCCACTATGTACAAGAAGCTGGAAAGCAGGTACCAAGAAGATACTTCCCTCTGTCTGCCCTGCATTTTGCATTACCAAGCAGTGCATTGTAGGTGGCAGACAGCTTCACCAAGGCACTGACTGAATATAGATTATCACTGTTCCTGACTTGCGATGGCATTGTGAACCAAAGCTGAATTGATAAAATATATGCAGTGGTGAAAGTCATTACAAAATCTGGTAATAAAAAGCAGGTTTTCTAGATGCCTGTGCACCTCAGACTCATGATGTAAAAAAATAGTGAATAAAATCAACAATATCTGCAGCAAAATAGGAGGATCCAAAACAGATAGATGTATTTCTATGTATACTCCTTGGTCACAGATGGAGCAGTCATATTGTTGATCCCACCAATATGCTATCAATATAAGATTATGAATCCTGAAAAGTAACATGAGTCATTTTAATATTCCATTCTTTATCATGTCCACATCTGTTCACTTAAAGAAATGACATTGTTCCCGATTAAAGTCCAAATTACAAACTGTACAAAAGCCTGTTTCCAGCTGAATATTGTATTTTTCCACTGCACAAAATGCATCCAGCTTCACATTGTAATAATAGCTGATGCACTGACCAAATGATAGCAAGAAGAAAGGGAACAAAATAAGGCACAGATTTGCATGGAATGTGTTTATGCACAGATATATGTGGCAAAACATTCCAGATATTTTATTTAAAATGTTTAGCAAAGGAAAAATGCACAGTTCTCTTAGTTGTAGATTTTTGTAACTTGGACTGAAAAAAAATGCATAACAACATTTGGATATATGCAAAAAGCAAAGGGTGATTCTGTTCCAGTGGGCATATTCATTTTGGGAAATGTGGATTAGGTTGATTTGTATAAAAATGTGAATCATACTCTTAAGTTTAACTATGTGCGGATTCAACTCACTGATCTGTTTTAAGCATGACTAATTCATTCTGAGTTGTGTGGAGGAACGCTTTTCTTCTTTCTTTCTTCCTTTCTTTCTTTCTTTCTTTGGTTCCAAATCTATTGCCAAATAATTTAATTGGATGAACTTCAATGTCTACAGAGAAGAAAATCATTTCTTGCTCCTTTTTGTCCATTTCATACATAATTGTACAAACTCTCCTTATACATCCCTATTTTTGTAGGGTAGTTACTCCAACTTCTATCATCTGATGAAAAAAATAACTAAAGCAGTTAAGAATTAGGACCTGTAGTAGACTAGAGATCCAATTCACTTACACCATTCTAGGTTTTTACAGAAACAAATGAGGAAAGGAAAAAAAGGCATCAGTACAGAAGCAAAAAGAGACTACCATAGGTTTCCAGCTGAGGAGCATTCCAGTACATTTCACATTTTACTTTCAGGCAAAGGGGAAAGAGACAGAAAAAGAGAAAGAGAGAGAAGAAATAAGATGAGTGTGGCTAAGAAAAGTGACAGTACAGTGGGCTCTTGGTATCAACTAGGGTTTGCTTCCAGGCCCCACTATTGATACCAAAATCCGTGGATTCTCAAGTCCCATTAAATACAGTGGCATAGTAAAATTATATAAAATGGCAAAATCTAGGTTTGGTTTTTGGAATTTTTATATTTTTAATATATTTTCAAGCTGTGGTTGCTTGAATCTGTGGATTAATAAAGGGCTGGCTATAGAAGTGCTGACTGTAGAAGAAGAAAAAAGGAAGAAAGAGAAAGGGAAGTATGAGGCATGAGGGACAAGCCAAGTATAGGAGCTTATCCCATGAATAAATAAGCCTGCTTACCTCTTCCGGCTTGAATTCAGGATCCAGATGTTATCATACCTAAATTGCTGCTTATCTATGCAGGATGCCTCCACCTGAATGCATTCCAAGTAAAGCCTTGCTCAGCCAGCACTTTTTTAAAGTCCGGAAGCTTCCAACTTCAAAAATTGGCTGGTTGAGTGAGGCTTTGACCCAGGATGCATCTGGGCAGCAGCATCCTGCAATAATAATAATTTTTATTTCTAGCCCGCCCCTCTGAGCAAGCAATCGGGATGGGTTACAACAGAGAGGATTATACACACAATAACAATATGCATGAATTAAAAAACAAATGGCAGTGTATTAAGCAATAACAATAAAATCAGATAGCAATTAACAACAACAATAACTAGCAAAATATATAACAATTATAGCAACAAAAATACATAGTAATTTAAGTAACAGTAAAATTAGCAAAGCAAAATACATAACAATTAACAAAGCAAAAATACACAGCAGCTATAGCAACAACAACAATATACACAGTAATTATAACAAAAAATAACCAAAAAAATAAAATTAATAAAGCAAAATACATAACAATTAACATACCAGAACAAGTAAAAAGAAAATAATCCCCATTCTCAACCCCCATCCCAATCCTAGAAACAATGTGAACTATACACATGGGGGGGGGGGGGGACAAGACTCCTCCTTAAGTCCAGGAGCCCAGGCATGGGAGATGCCCAGGTAGAAGGAGGGCAAACAAGCACTCTCTCAACTGGTCTTCACTGGCAGATGTTGGAAAGGAGGGAAAGAGGGCCATTCCTCCTCCTTAAGTCCAGGAGCCAAGGCATGGGAGGAGCCCAGGCA
Organism: Urosaurus nigricauda; assembly: GCA_034509955.1. NCBI lineage: Eukaryota > Metazoa > Chordata > Lepidosauria > Squamata > Phrynosomatidae > Urosaurus > Urosaurus nigricauda. The sequence goes on from JAOEGL010000003.1 coordinate 241,150,573, forward strand.
GAAGGAGGGCAAACAAACACTCTCTCAGCTGGCGGTAATTTAGGTATATAACATCCAGGGTCATCCTGGATCCTGAATTCAAGCCGGAAGAGGTAAGCCGGCTTATTTGTTCATGGGATAAGCTCCATAGCCAAAAGAAATGGGGAAGGACAAAAGGGAAAGAGAATGAAAGAAAGTGAAGAGGACTATTGAAGAAGAAACAATGGCTGGCATTCTGTTAGTGACATATTTATATATACATTATACTATGCATGCCGAGTGAATCATCCGCCATAGTACAACAGAGTATTCTGCTGAAAATGGTAGAAGCATAGTTGTTCAAACAATAATATCATGACTGTGCATTGCACATTGCTGTTGCGCATTGCAGACTGCAATTGTACATTGGACATTGTGCATTGTGGCTGTTCATTGTGCATTGTACATTGACCATTGCACCCTAGCCATCAGTTGTTGACATGTATTAGATAACATTTCTGTTCTGCATGGGACTGCAAAGTATTGGTGCAGGTTATTTCTACATAGAGATATTTATATTCGGCTGAGGGGTTATTGGATTGCACACCATGAGTGCAACTAGAAGAATCTGTGGGGAGGGGGAGAGAAAGAGAGAGTAGGGAAAAAGAAGGTATTTAGCTATATGTTGTGGAAGGGGGTGGAAGTGGGGAGAAGGAGGAGAAAAATGGGGAAGGGGAGGTGATGACATTTGACCAGGAGTGCAGGGAGGGAAGGGAGATGAGGACAAGGGTTAAAAAGAAAAAGGAAGCAGGGCTGAAGGGGAAAGATGTCCATATCAGGTTTTTTAGTAGCAATGGGGCAACTTTGTGAAAGGAAACTATTGGGCGAAACAGATGTGCAGGAAAAAGTGGCTTGAAGCTGCCTTTTCTGAAGCCACGTTGAAACCACACCAACCACACCGCCAGCTCCCAAGGCAGCTGGAGTGGTCATGTCATGACATGGCTTCAGTCCAGGAAGAAGCGGGGGGAAAAAAGCTGCTTCTTTTTGAAATGGCTTTTCTCTGCAAAAAGGCACTTTTCTGCTGGCTTCCAGGCATATGTCATCTAAACGCCACACCTTCATGCCAGACTGAAAGCATATCTTTTTGCCTGTATGTTTAGCCCCACCATTTGGGGTTGATGGAAGATGAGCACCAATGCAGGCAAATTAAAAGTAAGATAGGACAATCCCAAAGTGGCAGTCCTACAGTGTCATATTTAATTACTTTTGAGGCAATGAATACTGAAGCATCTTCTTCTTTTTGACAGACAGCTCCTATCTCTCCTGATCCTCATGCTGGTTGCCCTTTCAGAGATCCTGAAAGGGGAGGAAGGAGCACAGGCAGATCTTGTGAAGAGTCTACTGTGCCTGTACCAAAACAATCTGCACCAAGAGGAAATAGAATGCATAGTTTTGAACAATTGCATCACTGGGATTGGTGCCACCCAAGTGCAGTAATTCGTTCTGTCACCCTAGGCTGCCTTCCTGCAGCCAGGCCCATTGTCCTGCAGGAGTAGATTGGGCTACTGTGGAAAGTAATAATAATAATAATAATAATAATATTTTATTTATAGCCTGCTCCTCTGTCTCCAATCACATCGGGTTACATCAATTAAAAGATACAAAAGGTTCTGGTCTGCTTGCCTCTGATGGCTGGTGGACCAAGACACCTGAAGAGACTGTCTATATTCTGGGTTGTTCCAGTCTACCCACCTTCTTCACAAATCCCAAAGAGGTCCAGGTGCCATTCAACAACAGAAGAGACCTCTAGGATTTTGCCATGGCATGTCAACCTCCTTGCTATCACTGGACAGATGAACTGGATCTTTCCCAGGACATTCAGGATTCCCAGTCTACTCATGAGGAGGTACAGCAGTACATTGCACACCAGAAGCAGACACCCCATCTGAGATGTCACCGAGTGCAATCTGCATTCCGCCCCCCCCCCCCCCCCCAATGTCCCTGGTTTGAAAAGCCTCTTTTCTCTTCTAGGCAGCAGTTTGACCCTAAGATTCTTCCCCTAATTATGAGGCCTGGGAGAATGGGGCCAAGCTCAAAGATAGCATCCTGGAAGTGATATCTGAATGCTGTAGACAAGCCATGAGCTTAATTATGATGTATTCAGCCTAAAACTTTCTTTGCAAGCATCATTATAAACAAAGTGGAATGACTTTATGGCAGACCACACAGAAAACACAGAATTTTGCTTTGTCTTAGAGTGTCTCAATGAAGACTGTAATCAAAATTTATTTATTTTTATTTTACTCATATAAACATCTACATCCTAGTCTTCTAGTGCTCACCTCTAGAGTTGAATAACAGTAATTAAAGTCTATCATAAAAACAATAAATATCCAGGCATTTTTTCTTCTTCCACCTCCAGTAACACTCATATACAAGATCCTCAAATGATAAAGGCATTCACTTATTTATGCAGTTACAATACTTTATTTTATAACTCACACATATGACTGAATGTTCAACCGTCAGCAGAATTTTAGTGTTGAACTAATGGAATACTTTTTCTGAATTCAATATGGTGGTTCTTTGGCATCCAATATTGCTCAAACCAGTGCGAGTTAATAAAAAATTCATTCCTACAGTCTGATTTCAAGAGAGGACCTTTTAATTGTTGCTGTTGGAAGAAACATATCAACATACTGCATCTTAAATCATTTGGAAAAATGTGATCTTTGGCCACTTTTCCATTGAGCAAAATGTTGTTTGAGGCAAAGAAATAGGTCTCATTTCTTTCTACATTTTCAGTGTATTCTTTAGGGCAGTGCTATTTACTTTGCAAGATCATTGTAAACATTATGCTATTTTATTCGGTAGATTTTTGAAGCATGTCCCAGTAGCTATGGGATGGGGTGACTTTTGTAAGTTATTTGGGATGCATATACTGATATTTCATTAACCTTCCCTATATATATTTTTAAACATATTGGCCAGGTTTATTATAGATCTTTCAATAAAGATCTGCCAAGGGGGTAAATGATTTATTCAGCAATTTCAGAGATAACAGCTTAATAGCAGTTGTTCTACAGGAATAATATTAATTTGATTTATTTATTTCAAAATCCACATCCTCATTTGCTTTATATGCCAAACAGTACAGAATAAAAGGGGCTTTGGAATGAGAAATCTCCAAGCATGTAGCTAGCTGGGTGTGGTTTTGCAGTCATACATATTATTGGAAAGTTGCACATTGCTCTTGGCTATGCAATATTGCTAACTGAACTAGATTCCAGATAATGTCGTTAGACTGCACACATTTGTGTAGATGCTTATTTCAGCTGCCAATTTTTAAAAGAAATTGGACTGCTCAAAATTCCTTTAAAATTGTTTTTGTTTTTTTAACAAGGACACTGAGACATTAGACTTTTCATGTTAAATATTAAAACAACAGATTAAACTACAGTAGGCAAAGATTTAAAAAACAATGGGGAGAAAAGGATATCTCAACCCACAAATGATCTGTTTCTTAGATGAGAAACTAGAAAATATGACCAAAATTTTCCAGTATTTACAGGATTCTGCCCATGCTTTCTCATTTAACTTTACCAGGCAAGATTCAACATTCTTCAGTGGTATCAATATTAAATCCTTATTCTGTATTATAACATGAACCTCAGTTTCCTGTGTGTCTTCACTATATTGGGGATATATAACTCCAGTGGCATAAGACTCAATAGAAGACTGGGAAACCTAAAACCTTGGGATCAGTATAGCCCTCCTGGACTCTAATCCAGCCGTCTGGTCTTCCCCCAGATGGCTATACTCCCTTCTCTATTACACCATCACTTAGTGGTTTCCCAGGTTTTCTGGGAATTATGGGGCTGCCCTCAAATATCTTCAGGTCAAGAAATGTAGTTTGGTTTTCTTAGTTGAATGGTGTGATAGTGGTCTGATACTTGGGATTGCGACAACTCGTCTGTAATGTATGGATCATTTTCTGTTCAGATTTAGCCTAAACCCACTGCATGCAAGGAGTTTAGAATACTAGAGACACTGGCTTAATTTTATAATCCATCTATGACTCTACCTGAACAGAGACTGCTTTGCTTCAGCCATCCCTATTCTGACAACCTCTGGCTGGATAACTGCAGTGGGATTTAAGTGCAGTGTTCTTTGAAAATGGTCCAGAAATGTCAGCTGGTAGCTATTAATCCACGCCATGGCTTTATTGAGACTAACTGAAAAGAACAGAGCATGCACTTCCAGGCCAAGTAAAAACTGCTGGTTTTGACCTTTAAAGTCTTCAGAACTTGTATGGAATCACTTTTCTAGAACCTGAGATTGTCTTCAGAAGGTATGTCTGCAATACCTTCCAACATTTTACAGATGAAAAGCAAGACACGTGTGTCAAGCACTGTCAGAGTGTGGTCAAGCTGGCAAATGTTATTAATAAGGAAGAATGCACAAGCTGGGAGACGTTGCAGCAATTTGCTTTTGCATGAGCCTACTAAGAAGGGCAAAACTCCACCCTCTCCTGTCATCTTCCTCTGCTGAGCTAAGTGAATTCAAAATACTTTTTAAAATTTGGACTCATTGTACAGTAACGGAAGTAAACTGAGGACAGAGGGGGAAATTGGGAGGAGGAGAAACATGCTGGGACACTTTAAAAGCTTCTGAAAAAGTGGAATGATGGAGTCCCTACCAAACAAGTACAGTTGAAGGGCAAAGAGGTGTGATTAATGGCTATTGATATAAGTGTATTTTCATTACTGGTACGCTTGTTATGAAACACCCTGCAATCTATTTATAATCTTATAAACCTGTTTTTGTTGTTGCTGCTGCTGCGTGCCTTCAAGTCATTTCTGATTTATGGCAAACCTAAGGCAAACCTGTCACAGGGGTTTCATGGCAAGGTTTGTTCAGGGGAGGTTTGCCATTGCCTTCCTCTGAGGCTGAGAGCATGTGACTTGCCCAAGGTCCTCCAATGGGTTTCCATGGCCCAGCAGGAAATTGAACTCTAGTCTCCAGAGTCACACTCAAATCACTGCACCATGCAGGCAGTTCTAGCTGTTGTAGCTTGTTAAATTTATTTCAATCCATTTTATGCTTCCTGTATCTCAATTTGAAATCCTATTTTTAATCACTATTGTTATTTAATGTTAATTATGTATTAAAATATGTTATTTTAAGTTCTAATCTGCCCTGAGATCTGTTATGGTGTAGCTGAAAATTATAATTCCTAAAATAATGATAATGTTGTTGTTTTTGTGTGCCTTCAAGTTGTTTCCAATTATGGCAACCATAAGGCCATAATAAGGCCTGAATATCTCCAGATGCCCTTACAGCATCTAGAGTTATTCCAGGATAACTCATCCTTATATAGACTATGCAACAAAAGTGCCAAGAGGCAGTGTAAGTTACACACAGCAATGAGAGTAGAGTGTGTGAAATTCAGAAGTATGCAACACTAGAACCAAAGTTGTAAAAGAAAGAAAGAAAGAAAGAAAAAGAAAGAAAGAGGGAAAGTAGAATGATAAACACATAGCAAGTCATGGGAGCCAACTGGAAAGGAGTAAAACCATGCATAAATGTCTTTTTAAAAGGCAGTTGGGTATTAGACTACTTAGCATAAATATGCAGATAGAATGCATGGTTCTCAGCTTTCATTCCCAAACATGTATTCTTCTAAGATGTAGCAAGCAGAGTTTAGGGTATAAAATTCTCTGTACCTTATTGGCAGAAAAGATTTCTGAATTAACATGGGTAGTCCAAAGTAAATAACCATTCTAAATTTAAGCGGGCTAGTTCCCTATTGTGTATTCTCCTGCTCTCTTGTAATATAAATGCAAAACAGCTGAAAGAGAGTTTTAGGAATGTGCTAAGATCTCATAATGGTGTTTATTATTCATTTAATTACATGTACTGTATAGATAGACCTCCATTTTCATGGCAGACCTTTAGCAAGTCAGATATATAGATGGGTTTTCACAGAAACATCAAAAACAATCATTAAAACTGATAAAACAATGTGTCTTTCCTTAGCTAAACATCAAAATAAAGGAATAGAAAAATAATTTTGTTCTGTTCCTTGGCATTATAATTCATTATTTTAAAGGCCAGAATCTGATTGCTAGTCCCAATTACTGTAGATTGACTGAATCAATAGTTTGTCAAGTTAAAGTTCTACTCTGATTTGAAACTAACCACTGGATTTACTTAGTAGTGCAACTATGCTAATCTATACTGGCAAAAGAACTCATGACAACTGTCACCAGATTTCCAAATGTGTCTCTAAAATTGTTGAATTCAGGAGATCACTACCAATAACTATGACTAGCAATGCAAGCAAAGGGTTAGGCACATATTAACCTAGCTGAATATATGTCCCATTGAAATTAATGGAACAGATTTAAATCCTACCAATTTCAATGCCAGTTCAGCTATGATGTTTTATTCAGGCAGGCTTTTGAAATGTAATTGAATATGTTCCTGGGGGTGTTTAAGACCGTTTCTAAAAGAATTGAGCACTATCTCTTTTATGGTTGTGTTTCTAATTGTATTATAATTTAGTTTTATGTTATATTTTAATTACAAGTTTAATCAAAAATTGTATTTCATTATTCTTATCTGCCTTCAGGACAGCCAGTGTGGTGTAGTGGTTTAAGCACTGGACTATGACATTCAAATCCCCACTTGACCATGGAAACCCATTGGATGATTTTGGACAGCTCACATTCTCTTAGGACCTTATCACACCAGACCAATTTGGATTGAATCTGAAGTGACCTTGAAACTGATTTCTGTGAATTTGGTTGTTACCGAATTCACTGAATTCTGGGGTAACTTTGGATTGGCTTTGGAATGGCTTCATAGTAACAGCATTCACGTGTGATAATTCAATGCACATTCATGTGAATTCACTTGGATGGATGTGGAGTGACTCTGGATTGGGGCTGCAAAAACCCTAGTCTGATAAGGACCTAAGGTTAGAGAAAGGCAAAGGCAGCCCCCACCCCACCCCCTGGAACAAATTTTGCCAAGAAAACCCCATGAAGGGTTCACAACTTGAAGGCATATAACAATAAGTTGCTTTGAGTAACAATTTTATTAAAAAGGTAGAAAATAAATTGTAAACAGGGCCATACTGTCAATAGGACAGTCGGGGCAATGCCCTGAGGCCCAAAGCCAAAGTGTGGGGGGGGGGCTTGCTCTAGCCGGCTGCCCTCACAAAACGTCTCTCTGGAGTCTCCTCTTTCTTCTTCCCTCCTGTCTGTCCTTGGCCCGGCCTGAGTCCCTCCCTTTCCCAACCCCTCAGACTCAGGAGGACTCCTCTAGTGGCCATGTGGGAGCCTGAGGGGGAGGCACCAGGCGGGAAAAAGGGAGCCTCGTGAGAGCTCTGCTTCAACCACTCAGGCCACTGCTTTCACTCTTTTCTGGCTGAAGGCTAGGGAATTCTGGGAGCTGGAGTCTGTTGTGGGATTCAGAGCACAATGTTTGACTCTTGTAAACGGTGGTGCACCAAGATGGGTGGCTCACAGTAGGACTCGGGACATTAAAAAATATAGGGGCCCCAATGTACTTTCTGCCCAAGGGCCCCTCGAGGTCTGGGTACAGGCCTGATTGTAAAATGCTGAATCTGAAGTCATCATGAATGTCAAATCTTACTTCATTGTCTTTTTCTCATTATTATGGCCTGCCAAATGCTGACTTACTGCATACATAGCTATTGGGTGAACTGGAGAATATGCACACACACTTTCCTATTTCTTTTGTTAAAGTACAGCGCCAAACTAACCATTACACAATTTCTACATACTAGATTATGATGTAATGTGAGATGTAATATAACATAGCATCTGTTTGTGATCTGATTATTAATAGATTGATTAATATGTTCTCTCTGGGAATTTCTAGGTCCTCCAATGCACCTCTATGGTCAACTTCTGCCAAAAGTACTGGAGGATCTAGAGGTTCCTAGAGAGAACACTTGTCTAGGCATTTGTAGATCATCTACAGGAATTCTATGGTCAACTTCCAGAAAATGTTGACCACAGAATTGCCCTGGAAGACCTAGAGATTCCTACAGAGGTGATCTCTCAGATAAAAAATTGTCTTTTTTAAAATTTGTGGGCCTGTGCTTGGAGAGATCATTCGGAGGTACGGAGCTCAGTGTCATCAGTACGCTGATGAAACTCAGATATATTTATCCGTGACCAGATCGTCTGCTCAGACCTCAGATGGTGTCTCCCCTCTTAATGACTGCCTTGCGGCGGTAATGGCTTGGATGAAGGAAAACTGATTGAAGCTCAATCCAGACAAAATGGAGGTACTCACAGTTACTGGCCCAAAACCAGTTTTGGGATTACAACTTCCAGTCCTGGACGGAGTCACACTCTCCCCACAGGACTCTGTTCACAGTCTGGGGGTACTACTTGACCCGTTGCTTCACATGACTAGTCAGGAGCGCCTGTTATCAGCTTTCGCTGATACACCAGCTGCGCCCTTTTTGGGGGATGAGGGACCTGGAAACTGCGGTGCACACACTGGTACCTTCACATCTGGACTTCTGTAATGTGCTCTACATGGGGCTACCCTTGTGCTTAACCCAAAAACTGCAATTGGTCCAAAACATGGCAGCCAGGCTTGTCGCTGGTACATCTAGGAGAGAGCATATAACACCTGTGCTTAAATTCCTCCACTGGCTGCCAATTAGTTTCCGGGCACAGTACAAGGTGTTGGTTTTAACCTTTAAGCCCTACATGGCTCGGGTCCATCCTATCTGAGGGATCGCCTCTTCCCATATGAAACCCCCCCCCCCCCCGCACTCTCCGGTCCTCTGGGAGGAATCTGCTACAGCCCATGAAGACCAGGTTGATGCAGATCTCCCAGAGGGCCTTTTTGGCAGTCGCCCCCAGGCTGTGGAATGACCTGCCGGACGAGATGTGTCTTATTCCATCTTTTGAAGGCTTTAAAAAAAGCCCTAAAGATGCATCTCTTCCGGCAGGCCTACCCAGAAGATGTTTAACACCTCCTGATTCTGAAAAGCTGGTCTTGTATGTTCCCACCTTCTCTTCAGCACTTTTCATCCTATACAGCTAAGACCACTGGGTCGGAACTTTCGTTGCTGTTTTATCTTATTTTTATTTGTTTACTTTAGCTATTTTAATTCTGCTGTGATTTAATCCTGTTTTAAGTTGGGGTAGCTGGGGAATGGGATGAGATATTTTAACTTGTTCTGTTTTTTTAACTTTGTTGTAACCCGCCTCGATTGCTTGTTCAGAGGGGTGGGCTAGAAATAAAATTATCATCATCATCATCATCATCATCATCATCATCATCTCCAGTGAATGTTGTAGGCTGCCCTGAGTCCCAGTCTTGGGAGAAATGCAGGATATAAATAAACATAATAATAATAATAATAATAATAATAATAAGGAGGAGGAGGAGGAGGAGGACCCACTGTATTTTTATTCCTATTTAATGTATAGGGTAAGTAGTTCCAATGGTGGGTGAAGAACGGTTGGCAAGTATGGAATGATATACATGCATATGAATGGGGTTTAACTGAGCAAATGAGAGGGGAAGATACAATTTGGAACGCTGGGATGTGAACAAGGGTGAAAGTGAGATGGGTATCTGAAGCCGAGAATTGGAAAAGATAGTTATAAGAAAGCATGTAAAGCAGCAAGTCTGAAGGGACATTTCATGAGAAGACTCTCCATGTGATCAAGGGAAATCAAAGCATTGTGACTTGTGGGCACAGAATCACGTCTAAGATTGATAAAGTGAACAGTGAATGTAAGAAACATATTCAGGGGTTGACCATGCATCAAAGTACAATAATTGGGACTACGGAAAGAGGTTAAGTAAAAGACAGTACACCATTGGAGAAAGGCCAAGGAAAATCAGCAGCATATTTCCTTAATACATTAACTGATATGAGAAGTGGAAGAGGGATCAAAAAAGTAAACATATTGCATGGCTCACAACAAAGGTGCAGTTATGCAGGGCTCTGATTTTACATTAGATGCAACCCTGGTCTAGATTGCTATGAAATACAAACATGCTAAAACTCACATTGTCCCAAGTAGTCTAGTGAAGCACAGTCAAAATAAATGGGGGAATCTCATGATATTAAACCACAAATATTCAGTAGTTTTGACACCATGATGATTGGAAATGTTGAAACCTCAGTCACTTCTGCCATATACGGCTTAGACCCAGATTATCAGAAAGACCTTATCTCCCCATACATACCTGCCAGAATCCTAAGATCTTCAGGGGAAGACTTTCTCTTGGTTCCACCACTATCACAAGCTCACTTGGTGAGGACATGAGAGAGAGCCTTCTCGGTGGTTGCTCCCACTCTCTGGAATTCCTTCTGTGGGAGGCTAGTCTAGCCACCTCTCTGCTGTCTTTCCATTGACAGGCAAAGAGTTTTCTGTTTACACAAGCTTTTAATGAGTAATTGCTTGCAGGAAGGCTTCTTAGGGTTTCTTAGGGAACTGGGGATGTTTAGCCTGGAGAAGAGGTGATATGATAGCCCTGTTTAAATATTTGAAGGGATGTCATATTGAGGAGGGAGCAAGCTTGTTTTCTGCTGCTCCAGAGACTAGGACGTGGAACAATGGGTACAAATTGCAGGAAAAGAGATTCCACCTCTACATTAGGAGGAACTTCCTGACAGTAAGGGCTGTTCGACAGTGGAACACACTCCCTCGGAGTGTAGTGGAGACTCCTTCCTTAGAGGTCTTAGTTTAGTCTTTTGTGAGCTGTCTTGGGTTCTAATCCAGGAAAAAGGTGGCATATAAATAAATGTAATGAAATTTAAAAACAAAAACAAATAAATGATCTAGTAGATTAGGTTTCCTACAGCCTATATGATTTAGGAACTAAATAACATTTTCAACATTCTTACAAACAGAATTTTCATACTTGTGCTCAAGGATAAGGACATGTTTTTCATATTGCTGCCAAATATGGTGTTGAACATAAGAAACTTCTCCAGGAATTGTTGCTGCGGTTGCATATTGAGTAATAATATCTTGGAAATAATTCTCTTTCCCCTTGTTTACATAAAGCTGAACTTTGGTATATATGCTTTGTTTCCCCACTGCAGTTTTATATCTTAAACATGGAACAACTCTCTTTTATGCTTCTGAAGTATAGTGTTAAGTATAGCAATGAAAGAGATAAAGAGAAATGGATATTGTATAAAATGTAATGTTCTAGCCGTATAATGGCTGCAATGGAAATTAGTAGAATGTCAAGGAAAATCCAAGCTGGAATTGTTGGCTTCTTTCATCTCTAAGTACACTGGGATGAAAGTTAAAAGCATTCTGGAGAAAGCAGTATACATGATGGGCAAGTAAAAGTATATACACAAGTGAGATGTAGTTCTGAAACACCGTAACAAATCTAATTTTATAATTAAAATGACCTTTGAGCACATGAATGACACATGTGGGCCATTTTTGGAATCCCAATGAATGCCCACTTAGAAATTTCCCACTTATAAAATGTTTTACTGAAAATTTTGCAATATGGACTCTCAAAAGTACCTACCACTCTAAATGCAATATATAGAGCCAATATAATAAGTCACAAAGGACTAGTGCTATCTTTTATGGAGGGAAGTCAGAAACTAACAATGCACACCTTCCTAATGCGCACCTAATGAAAAGCAAGGGAAGGACTTGGAAGACTAAAAGAAAAGGCTGAACATATTTCATTAACCATTAGTCAGTCAGAAATGCCAATCTGTTTATTTTGGGTGAGGAATTTAGTTAGTTACAGTATCTTTGGTCTTGTTTAAAAGAGGGCGGGGGGGGGGGGGGAAGGAGAAATAGAATTACTTTTCAAAGATGCCAATAGTCAAACACAAGTATATATCTGAAGGGGCCATTGGAGGACATAATGTTTTATTCATTTACATACAGTAAACACATTTCATCTATGCAGCCCAGAATTGCAAAATGATTTTGAAACCCAATAGCCTCATTTATTGCAGCTATGAACTGACTAAGCTGAAGTCCCAGAAGAATGTTTTTCCTCTTGTTTACATTCCAGGATTATGTTAGGGGGGAAATGTTCTTGAAACATCACTTTGACCACGTACCCATTTATTCAAACTACTCTTTTAGGAAATTCTCCAGCCTCGGTTTTACAAGCTTTTAGACTCCAATTCCAGAAAGTGTTATTTATCCTGGCTTTTTAAACTATGTATAATGACTCGATGCTTTTCTGCATGCATATGTCTCCCTCCTCCCACCATGCTCTCTCTCTCTCATTCTATGCACAATGTTTTTTACAATCTTCTAATTATTTTTTCTGGTGTCATGACTCTGGTGTTATGACTTATATGATGCATAGTGATCTGAAATTTTTATTTGATGAAAAGTGGTACTAAAATTGAAAATACAATAGCGTAAGTTCAATTGTACCAAACAAATTAAAATTACATAAAAATAGTAAAATATATCCAGTCAATTTCGATAATTTGGCAAAAATAAAAAATATCTTCAATGGCCTCCAACAGAAAATAAGAAAATAACATATATAAACTACTGTATACACTTGACTATAAGTCGAGAAATGCATGCCCCTAAATTGACCCTAAAATCTTGGGTTGACTTATATGCAGGTCAATAACCTAATACTACTTCGAAAGGTAATAAAACAAGCAAGCCTGATGCCCTACTCTTGGTGCCTTGGGGCACATGTTTTGTCTGTGTGTGTGTGCGCGCGTGTGCGCATGTGTGTGTGTGTGAAAGATGTTTCCAGTCTGATCTGCAAGGCTTCTCTTCCCATTTCATCCCTTACAATATGTGGAGTAGTTTTATATATAATTCATTCTGAAGCAGGCTATTTCAGGACTTATCATTGTGAATTTTAAATCCATACATATGAGCTTTTTTGTTTGTTTTGGGGGTTGTCTGCCTCTTTTCATGTAACACGAGGAGAAAGCGTTGGAGTCTCACAACCAAGTTCCAGAAGTCTTTGAGCAGCGTCCAACAACAGAACCATATTATGATCAAGATGACTGATCTAGATAGCAAAATAATGTTACACAGAACTGCATAGACTCTATAAGTAATATAACACTGTGTGCGCCAATTGATTAAAAAATGCTGAATTTCCTTGCATATTGATAAAAATGTGCTGAATTTCCTTGCATATTGATAAAAATGTGCTGAATTTCCTTGCATATTTTCCCTTTGAAAGACTTATTTCTGTTTTGCCATAATGACTCTTGATTCCCTATGCACATCATAAGGGGATCTTTCTCCTGTAAAAGGCAGGATTACAAAATGGCATCAACATTACTCTCTTCATAGTACATAGATTTCTACTAGCCATTACCCATCAATCATTCCTGGTGACTCTGCCATTTTTTCTCCTTCTCAAGGGGAAAAAAAAAGCATAGCTACAGGGATGAAACAGGTGTTCCCATGGCAACAACAATTTTAGCTAAAATATTGTACAGGTCAAACATTTCCCTTTGTCTTGCAATAGGAACGTAGTAGCTTGGGATTTATATCTAACTTCATCTTAAACTGATGTTGTACACTAAACTTTTGGGTTGCTGTTTGTTTTATTTAAATGCAATGCTACATTCCACATGCATTTTAAATTGGAGGCTGATAATAGCTCTGAAATGGGAGTGTTTCACTTAGGCCATCATGGAATGGGTTTTTGTGGTATTTAATTATTTATGAGGCTTCTGTGGAATTACTAAGGATGCAAGCCTGAGGAATGAGGATGTTGGAAAATTGTTCAGGATGGAAAAAATGCAATAGATATGTTTTAGTAACATCTTGGAAACCTACTTCTAAAAATTATTGATTCCCATTACTTGTCATAGTCTTCAAAAGTAATGCATTACCATGACATTTTACAGTATTAGAAATCATTAGCCATAAGGTTGGTTGTTGCACCACTTTGCCATATTGCTTATTTTTCTTCTTCTTCTTTTTTTTAAAAAACCTGATAATTGGTAAGAAATGTGTATAAAACTTTTAATGTTCTTTTTAAATACCTCTTCAAATGCAATTAAAACATTCAAAAATATTCTTTAAAAGTAACTTACAAATGTAATATACTGCTAAAGTTCTCCTGCTTTATGTTACTTTTGAAGTAAGCCATTCTTCACTCTCATTACCAAAAAATAAGTAACAAGCTACAGGTAACCATGTCACCTGTAATCCATTTCTTGTAACTCTTTACTTACATGATCTTATACAATGGGTATCATTCTCTCTAGAGCAGCTAACCTCTACCTAAATGTATGGATCATCATCCCAAAACTCACATGTACAGGACCAATTCCACATGGGCATACTCTAGGACCTTTTATAAAGATAAAACAGGCACCTTTTATCTACTACCCAAAATACATAAACCTGGCAAGCCTGTATGGCCCATTGACTCACACACTGGATCCCTCACTTGCTGGGGTTACTGTATATGTGGACTCGATTCTCAGATCATATGCTATCAATACTACAAGCTATGTGAAAGACAGAATTGATTTCCTGAAGAAGATACCATGGCCTTTCCCCCACTTATGGAGAATTCAGTGCCTGATCTGAATTGATGAATTGGTGCAAAAGTAGTTCCGAGTCCCCACTATGTTTGCACCGATTCTACCAATTCGGATCAGGCACCTTGGCCTCTCCTAGCCCCGACTGTCCCTGGCCCAGCCTCCTTATCGGCTTCTTCTGGCCTCCTTTGGCCTCTAACTGGCTTCCTCAGCTTCTCTATGGCCTCATTCCATTCCCTGCGGCCAGGGAACGCAGCAGATTTGAACCCACCTGTGATTCCCACTGGGAGGAATCGATTTATTTAAAAAACCCTCTATAACCCAATGTCTTTTTGATGTGGGTTAGATGGGTAAAAACTATGCCTTCCCCCTTTCTGAGTCACTTCAGCAATTTGATTTAAGTGGGAACCATAGTGGAAACAACCCCATTCTATCCTCAAATTCTCATAGAATACTACCCTAGTCACTATGGCTATGGAATCCTTTTACACAAACCTCACATGCAAGGATGGATTACAAGCCATCAAAAATACAATTCTGAATGAGGCTATAGCACACCTAGCCAAAAAAACCTCTGTCATTTCATACTCAATCATAACTATTTCGTGTTTACAGATCACATGTGCCATCAAATTAATGTTGTTGCTTATGAGTCACCACAGTATTTAAAGCTCTTTATGGCTAGCCTGGAATGACACTTTTTCAGTTCCTGTGCCATGAAGCCCTTCATCTGCCTTACGTATGCTAAGATCTTTATCATTTGGACTCATAGAAAGGTGTTACTTAGGATGTACAGCACATGCGGCCCAACTGTGAGCTTACCATCCACAGATTTGAGCATCCATGGATGGCAAGCCCCATTGAATTTAATGGTTGTGCATGCACATAGTCCTTGCAGAGAAGCTACACATCTGCATTTCACCATCAAAAACTATGGGACTTCAGGTCACATGGCTTTTGCCATCTGTGGGTCTCCAGAACAGAACCTCTGAGGATAAGAAGGACCCACTGTACCACCAGAATTTCACTGCACAGGTGCAGAATGCCCAAAAGCACAGAAACCCTGAAGGAAAACCACGTCTAATTGTCTGAAGTCACATAAGGATAGGTTTTGATTGAACACTAGAAGGAACCTATTGACAGTAAGAGTGGCTCAGTAATGGAACCAATTACCTAGACAGCTGGTGGGGTCTCCTCCTCTGGACATAATAATAATAATAATAATAATAATAATAATAATTTATTTATATACCGCCTTTCCAACGATCAGGGCGGTGCACAACATAAATAACATATACATGGTTAAAAACATTCCAATAAAAACAAAAACAATATAAAAACGAAACGGTGTTAAATATCAGTAAAACAATACTATATAAAAAATATGCCAGGACAGCTTGCAATGCGGGGAGAGGAGGGGGGGAAGGGGAGGATCACAATGGGGGGGAGGGTAATCAGGGGTATGCTTGTCCAAATAAGCATTTTTAACCCCTTTTTGAACAAGGTAAGGGAGGCAGCCAGACGGAGCTCAATGGGCAATGAGTTCCAAAGGCTGGGGGCCGAGATGCCCTCTTCATGGTGGTTGATAATTTAGCCTTTGGAACTCTAAGTAACTGTTGCCCTGAAGATCTAAGTGTGCGGGGCGGATTATGTGGGGAGAGGTGGTCCTTCAGGTACCCTGGGCCCAAGCCATTTAGGGCTTTATAGGTAATAACCAGCACTTTGTACTGAGCCCGGAAGCGAATAGGCAGCCAATGAAGATCTTTCAATATCAGGGTTATATGGGAGGCCCTGGGAGCACCAGTGACCACCCGTGCTGCCATATTCTGCACTAATTGCAGCTTCCGAGTGCATTGCAGAAATCTAATCGAGAGGTTACCAGAGCATGTACTATAGTTTCAAGGTCCCTCCGGTCCAGGTAGGGACGCAGCTGGCGTATCAGCCGAAGCTGAAAGCAGGTGCTCCTGACCGTCGCATCCACCTGAGAAGTAAGGTGGAGCGATGAATCAAGAAGCACCCCCAGACTGTGTACAGTGTCCTTAACGGGAAGCGTGAGCCCGCTCAGGACCAGTGGAACCATCCCTGGGCCGGGAGAACCTATCACCAGTACTTCCGTTTTCTCTGGATTCAGGCTGAGTCTGTTTTCCCCCATCCAGTCCATTACTGATTCCAGACAGGCCACGAGAGGAGCGATGCCATCCCTGGACACTGCATCAGTCGGAGACATAGAGAAGACTATTTGGGTGTCATCAGCGTACTGATAACCTCACGCCCCATGTCTCCGGATGATCTCTCCCAGCGGTTTCATGTAAATGTTAAAGAGCATGGGGGACAGAATGGCTTCTTGAGGGACCCTAGAGCTGAGGGCCCTCTTATCGGAGCACACGTCCCCCAGCTGCACCATCTGGAACCTCCCAGAGAGGTAGGACCTGAACCACTGGAGCGCAGTGCCTCCGATTCCCACCTCTACCAGGCGTTCCAGAAGGATACCATGGTCGATGGTATCGAAAGCCGCTGAGATGTCCAAGAGCACCAGCAGGGACACGCTACCCCTGTCGATGCCCAGACGGAGATCATCGACCAGGGCGACCAGGGCAGTCTCAACCCCGTAGCCAGCCCAAAAACCGGTTTGAAATGGATCTAGATAATCCGTTTCATCCAAGGTCGATTGAAGCTGGATCGCAACCGCCCTCTCGATCACCTTCCCCAAAAATGGCAGTAGCGAGACTGGCCAATAATTATTATATACCAGGTGGTCGAGGGAGGGCTTTTTTTTTTTTACTATGGCCAATTTAAGATGATCAGGAAACTGTCCCTCCCTCAATGATGTATTAATAATCCGGTGTAACAATGAGGTTACAACCGGTCCCCCCTGTGCCACTAGCCATGAGGGACAGGGATCGAGGGAGCAGGTTGTTTTCCTAACACTTCTAAGGATCTTGTCCACATCCTCGGTACTAACAGACTCAAACTGATCCAGTACAACTGAGTCCACGGAAGCTCTGGACGCCTCTACTCTGGATTCTGCTTTAAGACTGGCATCCAGACCTTCGCTTATTCGAGAGATTTTATCCGCGAAGAAGTTGTTAAATTGGTCGCAGCAGGCCTTAGTAGGTTCAAGGATCTGGTTCGGGGCAGGAAGGAGCTGAGTTAGCTCCCTCACTACCCTGAACAACTCTGCTGCACGCGACTCCGCGAACGCGATACGATACAGCATAGAACGAATTCTCCAAAAGGTGGTCTAGGAGAGACATCTTCAAAAAAGAAAGAGAGAGAGAAAGGAAGGAAGGAGAGGGATGGATGCTGTAGCTGGTGATCTTGCACTGAGCAGAATGTTGGACTCCATGGCCCATGGGGTCCCTTCCAACTTGATGATTCTATGATTATTCAGACTATTGTTCTACATATGTAGAGTATATTGAGAATGTGGAGTCGAAGGCTTTCATGGCTGGCATCCATAGTTTTTTGTGGGGCTTTCATGCTATGTGGCCATGTTCTAGAAGAGTTCCTTTCTAATGTTTTGCCAGCATCTGTGGCTGGCATCTTCAGAGAATTCTCTGAATCTATGTTGAGAACGTATGAAGAGGGATGGAATTAGAGTGATCATCCATGCTGTTCTTTTATGTATAATCTGGATGCAATGAGAATATCATCCCATTTTTAATTGAGGAAAAACAACTATAAGTGAGAAGGGGAAAATTTGTCTATGATTTTGGCTAGTAATAAGGGATTATGGGAGCTGTGGTGCAAAATATCTAGAAGACCAAAAATTTCTCACTTCTGGTATTTAACTTAAAACCAAAGACATCCTTTAGAATTAATGAGCAAAATATATAGCTACACTGAACCAGGAGCTGAATTCTAAGGCCCAAAACACACTGCAGACATAATCCTGTTGGAGACTGCTCTGACTGCCCTGGCTCTGTGCTAGAGAATTCTGGGAACTGTTGTTTTATGAGACATTTAGTCTTCTCTGTCAGAGAGCTCTGGTGCCACAATAAACTACAGTTCCCAGGATTTCCCTAGCACTGAGCCAGAGGAGTTAAAGTGGTCTCAAACTGGATTATTTCTGAAATGTGTTTTGGACCCAATACAGCTGGAGGCTAGGTGGTTCAGAAAGGCTCATTTAGAGAAGAAAATGAACATGCCATATTAATTACAATAACAATAAAAAGATCCCCTCAACCAGACTTGGACTAGCTAGAAAAACCAAATGCTAACAGTGTGGTAATGGGAAATTTTAAAGAATATTAGCAAGGCAGAAATTGTATAATGAGAGAACGGTCTAGAGGGTGTGTAAAAGTGTGCTGGATGAAAGTGGTGGGACATGGACACTTAAATTGTTTATTTTAATATAATGTATGAGCATCAAATTAAATACAAATATTGTGCATCTATTTTCAGTTAGTGCTTAATTCAAATTCTATAATATTAGAATATGAGGGGGGAAACACACTTTCAATTGTAACATTTTGCTTGATGGATTTCAAAGGTCGTAACTAAATACTGAATCCTTGCTAAGTAATAAGAAATTTTTATATCTCAACATGCTAGTGATGTGTTGCACCTTGATCCACTGCTGAGCTTGATTTTTTTTAAAAAAAAAAATAGTGCCCTTTAATCTTGTTTCCAAATAGAGATATCCATTTTCCTGTAGAGGAGTTTTATAACAAGCTCAGATGGCACATTCTTTTTTTACAGAGAGCTTCAGGTTTTGCAAATTACAGCGCAGGCAGTAAAATGTCAGACACACACACACACACACACACACACACTTAAAGAAACCTGTCATGCCTTTCAGACTAGGATGACATTTTCAAAGCAGACCCCCTATGAATCTATTTCTCTGTTCATGCTAGTTAGACCTGATTCAAAATTATTCCAATTCAAGACCTTTCCTGAGCCACTGCCATCTTTCTGTTGCACAAGCCACTTAAATGACAGCATTGGCATTTATTGTAAATTAATAGTTTAAACATATGTAGGAGTAAAAACAGTAAAACAAGAAAATCTTCCCAAGTCTGTGACTAAAAGTTATTCACTGAAATATTATGAACGTTACTTGCAATTTTCCTGTCATTTTTAGAATATTATTGCAGTTTGATCCAGCTTGATACAGCTAGAGATGTTCTTCAAGTTAGGCCTGCAAACTATATTTCCGCTTGTAAATTCATGAAAGTACCAGTGTTTCCCAGAGTAAAACTTAGGTTATAGTTTTATTATTTGCAGTGCACCCTCTGTTCAATTCAGAGTGAGAGTTCTTTGGCATTCCAGGCTTTTAACTCCAACCAACATGGCCACAAAATGTTGTTGGACTTTAACCTCAACACCCCCCCCCCCCGGCCAATGGTTAGAGAATGCAAAAGCTGAAGAAACACATTTTCATGACTTTCTAATTTATGCAGAAATAGCAGCATCCTTCTTTCTCAGTGAAACCAAATAACTTTTATGTAAATATATCAATGAAAACACATCACTCTTAATTTTGTATCAGGAGACGTAGCAAAAAAGGAATGTTGAAATAAAGTATCAGTTCATAAAGTATATACAGAAACAAGGGTTTACCATTTGAGAATGGAGTTATTGTAATAAAGCCATTACTTTGTTTTCTCTGAGCCATTTGTGTCTTTGCTCCTTAATCAAGATCTGTAACCGCTGCATGCACTAATTCTAATAAAAGTCCCATATGTAAAGTTGAACTACTCAGAGGAGGTGTGAAAACTGGAGGAAGGAACAACAATACAATACAACCAAAGTAGCAAAGATTTGGAATGATTTCGGAAGAAAGTCGAGGAAGAAAGTGCAAAGACAGATTTACAGGTAAACATTAAGAAAATAAAAATAATTAACACAGAATGGGGAAACTGAAATAGTTCAAGATTTTCCATATCTTGGCCAAGTCATTATTCAGAATGAAGACTACAGTCAAGAAATCAAAAGACTAGGACTTGGAAGGGCAGCTATGAAAAACTAGACAAGATCCTGAGTTGTCAAGATATCTTAGGGTCTGTACAGGATCTATCTGCACCAGATTGGGGCGCAGCCCCAACCCCAATCTCTCCTTTCTTGTTATTCTTTGCATGGGATAAATAGATTTGTATACTTCGGCATGCATTTACTGCCTAGGAAGAAGCAAAAGTGATTCTACCAGTGTATTTATATTTCCATGTATTTTCAAAGTGTTTATAAGTTTTATCCCCTATCCAAAGGGGTTAAGGCAGATTTAAAATTAGAAGAGAAGCATTTGCAAAGGAAGTGCACACTCTTTCCTTACCCTTAACTGTCTTCATCTTCCTCACTTACAGTAGCTACTGTCACACTGGAGAAATAAAGCAGTTTGACACCACTTGAAAATACATGGCTGAATGTTGTGGAATTCTGGAATTTGTAGTTTGGTGGGGCACGAGAGCTTCCAGACAGGAAAGGCCAAGTATCTCAAAAAACTAAAAATCCCAGAATTCCATAACATTGAGTTATGGCAGTTAAAGTGATGTCAAACTTCTTTATTTCTGCAGTGTAGATAAACCCACTTTCAGTAAATCCTAAGTAATATTTCTTCCCATAATTCCAGAAGTAAAGGGAGGCCATCATTCTCAGTAAAAGAACACACAAAGGGCATAACCCACCTAGAATCAGGTGGGTTTAAGATCAATTATTTCAGTGATATTTCAAAGCAACCCTCTCTCTATGCTAAATTAGTATCTGTTCCTTAAGAAAACCAAGTCTGAGATAGCCAAGAAATTTCATTTTTCTAAGAAATGAGGGTAACCTTTGAGGAGAGATCCACTGAGAGACTTTTCCTGAAAGACATATTCAGAAACAGTTTCTGATAAAGTGCACTGGGAGACATTACTCAGGATATAAAGTATAGATTTTGGATTTTGTCATGTGTTAATAACAATGTCTCTTCCCCCTTTTATTTTTATTTTATTCCCTAATATTAATCTTAAAGAAGTGTTCTATTGAATTTTATACCATGTCATAACTCCACAACTTTCCCCATTGTCCTAATAAAGACATTGCACCATTTTTTAATCCTCACCCCTATATCTCACCCCATCCCAAAAGGACTGGCACAGCTCCATGTGTTTCTTTGAAAGTGAGATGAAGGCACATTCAGATCTTGGAGAATTTACTGAGACAGGAGTTTGGCTATATCAAATCAAGTAAACAAACAGAGCAATTTTCCATTAATTTGTGATTTCCCATTTCTTATAAACTGGGAAACTATAGTTGGTTAACTTTAGAAGAAGCCAGGTTGAAGCCAACTTTGACCATAAAGTCATAGTTGAAGTTGGCTTAAGATCCTCCCTCCTTCTTAAACCATACTTTTAGGGTAATGGGAAACTACGTAAATAGTTAATTGGAGATTAACTATTATTACCTGATATATAGATTGGCCTCAAATAAGTTTCTTAAACTGGCAGTCTTAGTGTTCAAACAATATCAGACAATTTCCAAAAATATCAGAAGAGAAAAAAATATTTTTTATCAGTTCTATAACAGATCAGAGACTTAAATTGGTATTTACTGTGCTTTACATTAGAATTGATTTTACACTGGCATTATTGAAATCAGCCCAGATGTTAGCAGCTCATAATGGCATATATTACATTAATTTAGTCTGATTCCTGCGTCCATTTTAGTTGCTGTCCTTCAAATGACTGGGGAAAAGTTGTGTAATACAAATCTGGATTCTTTTTGTTTGTTATGGAAATCCAGGTCATTTCAATAATTTGACTCTATCTTTTCTGTCTTTGCTCTTCTTGGTTTTATCATTCTTATACCAGGTGTTTGGAGCACAGCCTTGAAACTGCCATTCATCATGCACTTCAGTCACATGCCTGATTGTCACACATATCCATCTGGCATACAGTTATCTCTAATAAAGTCTGCCACAGTCTGCTGCACACAATTTCCAGCAGATGATTATGAAATGCAATTGAATCAAAGGCCAGTCTTATCCAGCACCCTCATATAATGTCTCTGTCAGTTTAACATCATACAGAAGCAGCAGTCCTTCTTCACTCAGAATGAGCCCACATTGTTGTCTTTATTCTGTTGAGGTGCCAGTGTGTAACCACCTGGAAATGATAAGGCTGGGGAGAGACAGCTTAGATTTTTATGGTAAATTATAAAGAACCAATGGTTTGCCATGATGGCTGGTAGACTCCATGTCGGGGGAGGGAATGAATTCACACCCTTGGGTTGAATCTCAACTTTAAAGGAGCTGTCTAAGGTTCTGAACCTATTCAGGGGGTAAGATGCAGCACCTTGAATGGCTTCTTTAAAGTTCAGAGTAAAATCCAAAGTAGATACACTCTCCTATGATCTGGAAGCCATCAGCTATTACTGCTTTGAATGTGACTATCTTGGCTTATCAAATCAAGACCCCTCCATTCTCATCCCCTTCTCTCCTCCTTTCTCTGCATGTCACAATTCAACAATTAATTGACCATAGTTCCCCATTATCACTAAAATAGGGAAAACAGCTATCAGAAATGGAACAGCCATTGTCTTAAATCATTATTTACATACAAGTAAATGTGGTGTAGTGGCTTGAGCATTGGACTACAATGCTAGAGAAAAGGGTTCAATTGCCTGCTCAGCCATGGAAACCTATTTGGGCAAGTCACACACTCTCAGCCCCAGAAAACCCTGTTATGGCTTTGCCCTAGGGTTGCTATAAGTAGGAAACAACATGAAGGCACACAACAACAACAACAACAACAACAACAACAATTGATAATAAACTGAAAGACCTCCACTTTCATTCCCTTACCTCTTTGCACCCAAGTGCTCTGTGTATGTGCAGACTGCTCAATCCACACTACAATACCCACCTTCCTTTTACCTTATCCCTCATCATCAGTCTATATGTGACTCACCTTATTACAGCAATACAAAAACAACTTCCTACCTGCCTTAAGAGCTTCAGTTAAAATCCTTCTTCCAATCCTTCATCAATAAAAGTACTGTATATTGTGATGCAGTTTGGTCCTTTCCACTAAATAATGACTGGCAGCAACTTTACAGTCTTTTCAACACCATTTAATCTGTGAACCAACTTGAGAAAGGCAGTATAGAAAATAAATAAATAAATAAATAAATATGTTAAATTTGTACTTGTCCAGTACTTTTAAACTGGTTCTTCTCTTTAATAAATTGAAATATTTTATTATTATTTATTCATTATACTGTATATTAAAATTTTTATATCCCACTCTAGAGATCAAGAGATCCTAGTGCAGCTTAAGTTGCAGTTTCAGTTGCCTTTTGACTGTTTATTTGTTGCAAATATTTTTGCTTTATGTTTTGTTTTATTTTAACTGTATTTGTTGTGACAGGACACCACACAAGTTCCTTCAGCTGCCTGTCACAAAGTGCCTTCCTTCCAGGAGAGGCTTGGAAACATGTTCACTGACCAACCTCCTCCCTAGTGCCTCAGAAATCCCTATGTTGGAGCAGCTACCTGTCTTCTAAGATGTGTTTGGGCAGTTGCATTAGGAGATGTAGTTATGATGATCCAACTCTGTCATCCTGGCAATTTCTCCTGATGCAGGATCTTAGTCAATGAGTGATTTATTACCACTATAGAGCACTGATCTGGCACAAGTACAGCAGTACATGGATACCTTCAAAGATTACCAAGTGAACAATGAATTCTCAATCTGAATTTTTTTCATATGCATATGCAGAACAGTTTTCATCAAAACTGAATCCCATAATACTAATTTTGTCTGTCTTCTCTTATATGGCACTGATCAATGTGACAAATACAGTTCTTGGTTGATCATATTATTTATTAAAATTATCTACATACCACCTTTCACCATAAAAGATAACAAGATGAGTCTTCAAAATAAAACCAATACAGTAAAAACAATGTAGTTATTTTTTCTAGGCTGGTTTTATTTCAGAGGACTGTCACATGCAGCAAGATATCCAGAGTATCATCGAGCAGGCATTAAAATCTTTAGCAAGTGTGGAAAAAGCAAAACAAATGTAAACGTTTTTCAATAATATTTTCTTCTGTCTTCTCTATAACTTCTTCCAATTATACTTTTTGTATAGTTGTATAATCACAGCCAGGCATCACCATGATTAAAGAAGACGGGCACTTCACTGGAGTAAATATCACTGTTCCCGAGTGAAATTGTTTTTGTTGTTCATTTGGCACCATATCTGGACAACCTTGACTGAAGGGTATTCTAAATTATCAACTCTGTTAAAAGCTATTTATAACTTCATTGAATGTCAAGGCCCAGTAATCTTATTTAATGCAATGCAGTTTCTCTGTTCCCCTGAGTAGAAATGGGAGCTCACATCCAAACATAATTAGGAACCTATCACATTCAACATAGCTCTACCAATGCAATCATATTGCCTCTTAATCATTTAGCCTGGAGAAAAGACAATTAAGAGGTGATGCAATTGTCACCTTTACATATTTGAAGGGCTGTCACATAGATGGAACAAATTTGTTTTCTGTTGCTCCAGAGATCAGGACCCAAACCTGTGGGTTGAAATGACATGAAAGGAGATTTTGATTAAACAGTGTGAGCTGTTTAGCAGTGTAACAGAACAGACTGCTTTGGAAGGTTGTGGTCTTTTCTTTGTTAAGCAGACAAGCTACCTTTTGCAGGCCTTCTTTTCAGCTATAATTTCAAGGATACGCTGACACGGCTGATGGCAGGGATGTTACTAGGGTAGGCGTCACCCACTGCAGTAACTCATGAGAGTTTATCAGACGCAAGGGCTCCTGTCATGCTCCTGTCTCCCAAATGTCACCAAATTGTGATGGGAGCCTCTTGGTGGGATCGCTCATGGCGCTACCCTTCTGTTTTTGTCATGGAAGCATTAGCGTAATTGTTAAGAAAAGGGTCCTTTTTAATAATGATTTGATCCGTTATTTTAAAAGGGCCTTTTTTCTAACAATTACGCTAATGCTTCCATGATGAAAATGGAAGCGTAGCATCATAAGCGATCCCATCAGAAGGCTCCCGTCACAGTTTACCGTGATATTTGGGAGACAGAAGCATGACGTGAGCCCTCACATGTGATAAACTCAATAGTGTCACCTTGCAACACTGACCTCCTCCTACGCTGCCCCATACAGAATCCTTAGTAAATTACTTTTGTAATAATCTTACTCATAACAAATGAAGACTCAAACTATTAACACTATGACTATTGTATGCAGCATCCCATAGATCTCTGCAACCTAATCATGTAGCTGCAGTAAGAAGAAAGAATTAAGGACTTGGGTTTATTTAAGCACAAAATATGATGGCTGAGATCTTGTATGGTACTAGTAAAATTCCACCAGGTGCAGTTTCCTCAATCAATCAATCAATCAATTTATGAGCTACTTTTTTCTCCTAGAGAAGGACTCAGGGTACTTTACAGAATAAAAAGAAATACAAATAAAACTAGATATAGATAAACAGACTCAAAAGTTAAGATTAAAAAAATAATAATCTGTAGGATTCAAACCATGTGAAATATTCTTTTAAAAGCATAGATTAAAACAGTACAGAGGTATTGTAAACAACAAACAATTGGATAGCGAAGATCCCTAACTCCAGGAGTATGGTCTCATCTTCATATGTCTGGCCATAGCTCTGTGTAGCCACCCTTTTCATACCAAGACAAGAGACTGGGGTGGGCAAGAGATCCTGAGTCATTTTTGTCACATTTTGCTCTCCCAGGCCAATTTTGGTCCAGGAGAAGACTGTTTTGGAAACAAGAAGTGAACCAGAAGTGTCTTAAGTGTTTAAAAAAGGCTCCTTGTGAATCAAATCTCCCAGGGGAAACTAAAATATGGGAAAAAAATGCCCCACCATAACCCATAAATGGTATTTGTGGACATTTGGGGCAAAACATTTTTTATGCACGACTAGAAGATCTCCTGGGGGACTAATGTGGTCCCATACCCTGATGCTTTTGCCCTTGCTTTAGATGCTGAGGGGCTGACAGTATCAGGGAGGGAGGTTGTATGGGCAGAGTCATTGCGTCATTGCTAAATACTTCCTTCTGTATCAACCATAATAAGATCTATGTGGCATAATGCTTGCATGAGTAACCAATGGGATAGTGCCCATTATGTTGTTTTCTTTCCCACTGAATACCATTTTATGAAAAAGAAAATTGAAGATTAATTTTTCTTCCAGTTCTTGTTCAAAGCTGGGAAATAACATGGCAATACACACGAGATTACAGTTAGATTTTCTCTGACAATAAGGACCCAACAACCAAAAGTCCTTAAAGTGAGAGTGATATTTTATAACTTGATTTCTCATAACAACAATAGGCCTTGGATTTCTGAACAAATTACAGCTATGTGTAATTACACTGATTGGGAATATTGAGGTATACATAATTGTGATGAATGGCATTTCTTTCTAGCAGTATTTGTTAACTTTTCAGGCTAACATCAGAACCTTCAATTCCACAATATGTTATATTAACTCAATTTTTCTAATGCATTAACTCATTTAAAGTTAATGGAACATCTGATCTCTCTCTCTCTCTCTTTCTAATCTGCTAAATACTCTGAGTTATTTGGCAGACACAACTCTGCATGTTAGAGTTATTGAATGTCCAGAGCTGCTCTTCAAACATCCTTAACTGACTCTTTATTGGGTTCAAAATGGGGACATAAATATTCTTAGAAACTAGATCTACTTTGATTACATTACCAAATGTCAATTTACCTGTAAAGTTACAGTCTGTGCATGAGGTGCTCTGGTCTTACAAAAGTAGTGTCACATTAATTAATTAAGGTTTTACAAAAATCATTCATTGTTTTTCCAAGCAGCTGTAACTCTGAGTATCCGTTTTGAATCCCAAACATAAATTAGCACTATATGCACAAAAAAGACAAAGAATGCTGTTTCCCACACCATCTTTTTTATGCCTTGGATTTAATCAGATGTTTTAACCATGAACCATTCAGTAAGGAGCACAGAAGATATTCAATGGCCAGAGAAAATAATCCCACAGGGAGAAAAATAATTTTTCCCTAGTGATCCTCAGGGCTATGGGAAGATTTGATTATTGAAGATAGCAGCAAACAGAGAATACAAATGATGTTATCTCTATTCCCAGTCTAGGTCGAGGGTAGTCAGGAAATTCTTTCTCTAAATTAAACAACTAAGAAGCAGGACAAATCTGCTTTATAAATTATGCATAAGAATCTAAAACAATTGAAGTCATGTATTAAACTGAGGTCATATTTGGCTGCATTATGGTTGCAATTCTATCCGCACTTACCTGGGAGTAAATGAAGTGGGACTTAGAGTAGGCACATGTTTAGGAGTGCACTTTAAGTGTGCAGTCCAATATGTATTTATTTAGAAATAAGCTGTATTAAACACAATGGGATGTACTTCCTTGGAATGCAGAAAATTATCCTACCACTCCTCAGCCAGATATTGGAAATTTACACTTTATGTAAGTGTAAGTTAGTGGCCATGCTAGTATGCAAATTTGGGGAACTGCAGCCCCCAAAGTAACATTTCCAAGCTCTATGCTCAGTTAGGGGCAACTTTGGCATGTCAATATGTTTATTCTTCTTCAAAGTAACTTTGCAAGCTTTGAATCACAGTGTTGTAATCATAAACCACCTAACAAAGAGCAGGAAAGGTGTTCAATGGCCAGGATAATAATGCCAAAAGAAGAAAAATGATTCCCCCCACAGCAATTCCCCCCCCCCCATCAAAAATGTTATTTTCAGCAATTACCAAGACTATGAAGTAGAAACATCAGTAACAGAGGTTAAGGATAGTAGGTGGGTGAGTGTCAGGACAGTTCTTCAATCTGACAGCACTTCAAGACTGACAGAAGAGGAAGCGGAGGCAGAATGGTACAAATAATGCTAACTCAGGGGTGAGCATGATGTAGCCCCCAAAGAACAACTGTGTAGTTTCCCATTGCTTCACAAACACACACATCACCTCCTTAGGGGTTTCCAGTATTTTTTTTTCTTGTAAAAAAAAGGAAGTACTGTGGGTGAGCATGGCTCCTGAACATACTATGGCTACCCACTCCTATGTTAATTGAATGCTAAGGCAACCAAATGCTTGCTTGCAGCATGATTCTGAAGCAACCTTATTATTATTATTATTATTATTATCCTTTATTTATATAACGCTGTAAATTTACACAGTGCTGTACATACAATCTTAAATTAGATGGATCCCTGCCCTCAGGCTTAAAGTCCAAAAGAGACAACACAAAAGGAAGAAGGGAAGGTGATAGGAAAGGGGGTGAGGTCCGGTGGTTCTTCTCTCCCTCTGAGGCAAGGACCAAGGCAGATGGACTGGAGGGAGGGCATGGCTTCTTAATACAAAGTGAAAAGGAGGCATCCTGGGGCGGATGGCACAGTCCTGGGAATGCTTCCCTAAATAATATAGTCTTTAACTCAGTTTTGAACCTGGTTAGGGAAGTGATGAGGCACACATGTGGGGGAAGAAGGTTCCAGGAGTGAAGGGCAGCAAGTGAGAAGGGATGAATCTGGGACGGGGCAGTGGAAATCCTCGGCTGGGACAGGAGACCTTGACTACCAGAACAGAGGGTACAAGAAGGAGTGTGAGGAGAAAGAAGGTCAGACAAGTAAGGAGGGGCCAGTCCGTGGAGGTCTTTGAAAGTCAATAACAAAAGCTTGTACTGGATGCAGAAGGGGAAGGGGAGCCAGTGAAGGGAGGATAAAAGAGGAGAAATATGGTCAAAGCGACGAGCGGATGTGATAATACATGCAGCTGAGTTCTGGACAGAGATTAAAGGATGGAGGTGAAAGAGAGGAAGCCCTGCCAGAAGAAGGTTACAATAATCTAGTCGCAATACCACTAGGGCATGGACCAGAGTCTTGGCAGTGGAGGCTGAGAGGAATGGATGGATTTTAGCAATATTGTAAAGGGAGAATCTACAGGTCTTGGCGGTGGCCTGAATCTGGGGAGTAAATGACAGAAAGGAATCAAAAATGAAACCAAGACTGTGGGCTTGCTGAACCGGTTGAGTAGAAGTGCCATCAACAGAAACAGAAAAGGAGTATTGAAGGGTGGGTTTAGTTGGGAAGATGAGAAGCTCTGTCATAGACATGTTGAGCTTCAAGCGCTGATGCCACTGAGAGATGGCAGCCAGACAAGAGGAGACTTACTGTTCGAGCCCCGGTGAAAGGTCAGGGGTTGAAAGATATGGCTGAGTGTCATCAGCATTTTCTCCAGTCTTTGAGAATCTTATCTAAAGAACTCATTAATATCTCAAGAACAGTATTTCATGACTGTGGGAGATGACAGCTGGTTAGAGATATGGATCTACAGCAGACCAACTTATATGACATTTGTATTTCACTTATATCATGTGTTCATTAAACTATTTTGAATTTTAGTACAGCACCTGCCTGAGTTGTCTGAGCATTCATTTTAAAAAACAAACAATCCTTGCTTAATACCTTTCGCGATACAGTAAAATGGCACACGGTTAATGGGGACAATCTATTGTGTCCCTTGTTAGCATCAGATGTAGCTGAATTTTTTTGCTTAGCCAGGATTTATACCAGGACTTCCCCACAAATGGTTTGTTGTTGGAACATTCCTGGATCTTCATGGAATAAATCCTGGATAAGTGTAATGTGTCTGAAAATCTTCAGTGCGGTCGCACAATTTTGCCAGGAGTATGTCTTTTACTTTTGGACCCCCCCCCCCAAGTCTAATAATCTCCTACAATTCAATTTCATTTTAACTGCAACAGCTGCATCCTGAGGTTTTTTGTTTTGATAAGCAAGATTTCTCTCTGGTACCCCTCCCTAAATGGCAATGACTCACAAAAACAGTTACACTTGCCTTATGTTGGTGTATGTCACTAACAGGATGCTATCTGAAATCTCAGTTGGAAAAAATAAAAGCCATTTTATTCAGGTCCAATTATAAAATTGCTATGTGGTAAAGAATTGATTACATTTGTTTCCAATCAATTGATGGTGGGTTGGAGATGGTGGTAATAAAAAAAATTCCAATAATGTAATGAGAAGAGGATGTGCTATATTCAGCATATGAATATATCATAACTTTTACTTTTCTAGGTTTTATTATCATTTTATATACTGTAATATTTCATTATTACTGTTATCTTGGTTTTATAATGGTCTCTAGTTATAGTTTTTAGTTTGAAAGTTATATTATTTATATTTTGTAAACAGTAAGCTAACATTTGCTATAAGACCATGTAAAAAAATACAAGCAAGCAAGCAATATCTATTTTCCTATTGTAATTAAAGTTTATTGACTTGCTGGTCCAAATATAGCACTTATGCCATGACTATTAATTTGTATGCACACATTTAACCATGCTTTCTTAACAATGCAATCATATACATAACTACTGAGAAGTAAGCCCAATTAATTTTAACAGATCTTGCTCTGAAGTAACAGTGTAGACTTATCTCAAAGAAATTGCTAACTGTAGGGAGTTAGGGTTACTTACAAGCCTCTTCTGCTTGTAGAATGACTTCTTCAAAAATTAGGCTAGTGTGTGGGCAAGCTAAGGAATTTCAGTCATCCCTAGACTAAGAGAGACATGGATTCAGCACAACTTCAATTGGCCTAGAGTTGGCTCAGATGAACACTGGCCATCTTAGCCAGTTACAATTTCCTCCTAAGGGCTTAAAGGACTGTAACCTAAATGTCATTTGGATGATATAGATTTTATTTTATTTTTTTAAAGAAAGGATTATTATTGTTATCATCAAACGTGTGATAAATGATTTAGCAACTTTATTATACAGGGATTAGAAAATGAATAACAATGGGCTATGAAACAAAAGTTGACATCATACTAAGAAAAAAAATTAACAAAAACCAGTAGAAATTCCTTCACTAAGACTTTACTTTACTTATGGCTTGGACCTGTCCTTCCCAGGAAAGACTGTGTTTACAGCTTGGGGGTGCTTCTGGATCTGTTGCTCCAAATGACAGCTCAGATAGATGCAACAGCTAGGAGTGCTTACTATCAGCTTTGGCTGTTACACAAGCTGAGCCCCTACCTAGAGATGGAGGACCTAAAGATGGTAGTGCACGCACTTCTAACCTCAAGGCTGGACTTTGCAATGTGGTGTACATTTGGCTACCTATGTGCCAAGTTTGGAAACTTCAGTTAGTTCAAAACATAACAGCCAGCTTGATCACTGGGACATCCAGGAGTGATAAATTAAATAAAACCAAAATTAAAATCACTCTGTTGGCTGGCAATTAGTTACTGGACAAGGTACAAAGTGTTGGTTATTACCTTTAAAGCCCTAATAATTTGGGTCCAGGTTACTTACAGGATTGTCTCCTCCATATAATCTGCACTGTATGCTCAGGTGTTCTGGGGGATGTTTACTCCAGCCAGCCAGAATTAGGTTGGCAATTGTCAACTAGAGGACTTTTTTCTTCAGCTGCTCCTAGACAGTGGAATAACCTGTCAGAAGAGATTTGACACCTGAATATGCTATCTAAATTTAAATGAGAATTAAAAATGAGACTCTTCTAGCTGGCTTATCACAATGATTTTTAAATCGTAAATTTTAAATGACACATTTTAAATGTGAATTGTTTTAATATGTATACATGTATTTGTCATTTTAAATTGATGTGTGTTTTAACTGATGTTGTTTGTCTGTTAATTATTGTTTCCCACCTCGATCTATGAGGAAAGATGGGTGTATTATTATTATTATTATTATTATTATTAAAAACAAGTACTCAGTGAATGTGGTGCTGGATGAAAGTTCTGCAAATGTCTGTAAATGAGTCTGAGAGGAAATCAAGCCTGAACTCTGCATAGATAGCGAAGATGACTAAAAATAAGACTGTTGTACTTTGGACATTTCTAATAAACCTTGGTAAAGCAGAAGACAGCAGGAAAGGAAGAAGACCAGATTAAAAGTGGATAGGCTCAATCAAGGAAGCTGCGGTTCTGCATTTGCAAGATGAGAACAGGGCTTTTGATAACAGGCTGACTTCGTGCTTTCCCATTCATAAGCTCGCCATAAGTGAAAGTTGACCTAACAACAGTTAACAAGAAGAATTCTATGTATGTCCAAGTTCATGATAAATGCTGATTAATTTTTTTCACACTCAGTGAAAACAATTTGAATGCTATGAATAAATATGGATTTGAGTAGAGAGTTCCACCTCATATTAAAATAATTCAAAAGGCATAATATGTGAAGGACACTGCTATGTAAAGCTATTAAATCCCTTTTCCACAATAGAAGTCTATGTTTAGATCAAGAGCATTAAAAGAGAGACTCTATATACCCTTTGACAGACAGATCTAGACAGCAGGTATTGCGAGTATATTATCACAATGCTCTAGCATTGTATTTGTTCCAATCCATTTTTGTGATTGTTCAGATTTCCCAGAGAGGTTGGTGTAGTGGTCCTAGTGTTGGAGTAGGACTCTGTTAAAATCACTTCTCAGACACGGGACTCCTGTCAGTGACCTTGGGCAATTAACACCCTCTCAGCCTCAGAGGAAGGCAATGGCAAAATCCTTCTGAAAAGATCTTGCTAAGAAAGCCTCATGATAAGGCCACCTTGGGTCACCATAGGAATCAACTTAAAGGCACAGCACAACAACAGGACTTCTGCTGAGCACCTATCCATTTGACTTTTTTAAAAAGAAAAGCAATGAAGATTAATGTGTGCACAGTACACAGTACACTTTTTTTCCTCTTTCTTTATTTCTTAGGCGGTGTTGGTGGTGGTAAATGTAATCAGAAAATTCACCACCTTTCACATTCCTGTCGGAAGAGTTTTGCATTCTCTTTCCCTCCTTAGATAGATAGGGAATTCCTGCATGCAAACTTTCCTCTCTCTCATTCAAACTAACCATGTGACTTAGGTCAGACATTCTCTCAAAGATCTCCTACTGAGCTACTGTGTTTCCATCTTCCTGCTCTCTCAACATTCTTTGAAAAGATGGTGAGATATTTATTTTACCTGAACTATTTATTAGCTAGATTATAGCTTCTATGTAAATATAGATTAAAGCCATTAGTAAACTTTTTTAAACTACAAACTATGTGTTTATTGTTTGTTGTTGTTGTTGTTGTTTGGAGTTAGACAAGAGCACATTTCTGCTATGCTGCTAATTTAAAGCTTTGGCTGTGACATTTTTGATATTCAATATTTTTGTTTCCTTAGCAAAGGATGATGCCTTAGGAAACTTAAATTACCCTAAAATTTCCCTTTCTTGTATGTGTACTTTGACTCAGTACAAGGCTGGGGAAGCGTATGGTCCAAGCATGAAATGGCACTATACTCTCAAATGTTGAAAAGAGTCACTCCCTTGCTTGAGTCACAAGCATTCCTGGGTGGCACTCCTGTCTGTGGCAATAAGAACATCTTGAAACTAATATCCTAGCCACCTGTGGAAGGGGTTCAGAGAGTGTACAGATGAACAAACTTTCCTCCCCTCACAATGTGACTTTCAAAAATCTATAATAAATACTTTTAAGACTCTGTGTGTTGTAGTGGTTTGCTTGACCAGAACTCTGGGGCACCAGGATACAAATCCTCACTTGACCATGGAAATCCATTATGTTGGGCATAATTATGGGCAAGTCACGTTATCTCAGCCTCAGAAATAGTCAATAGAAAGACTCCTCTGAACAAACCTTGCCAAGATAGTGTCACCTTAGAGTCACCATAAGTTGTAAAGTATTGAAGATACACAACAACAACAATTACTTAATTGGAAGGTGAAATATATTGAATGTAACATGTAGATAGTAAGAAGCTAGATGGACCAATGGGCTTCTCTGTGTATGGTAGCCTGTAAACTATCTTACATGCACATTTCCAGTTGGACCAATGGCTTCACTTAGTCAATATAGCCAAAGATAACTGAGCACTTAAGCCTCCTTCTATGCTCATTGCCAATTTGTGCAACCACCTCTATGCACAGCCCTGTTCTTCAGTTGCAATGAAATGTTTGCTCCACCATGTTTAAAAAACAAAAACAAAACCTCAGTTCTATATTTCAGCAAGTTCTCATACATTTTGGCCTCTGTTTATACATTTTGACCTTTATTGAGCCAAATGGGGATATTAGAAAACTATTTCTGATGCAAATGGCAACTGACAAGAAAAAAAAAGTATAGACTTGGCTGTGTGATCAAGCTCTGGCAGCCAACATTTAACAGTCTTATCAATTTATTCTAATGCAGATTGCAGTTTAGTTAGCTGTGTAATTTAAAACCATTTTCCTAATCATGATCACCATCAAATAAAATCATAAATGACATGCTTAACCCACTGTTTTCTTAACTCATTGTGGGCTCATATTTATTTTATCATATATGCAATCGTGATTCAATTTCTGATTGTGCACAGCACTGACTCCATGAACACAATTAAGTCACTATTTTATATATGAACAATGCAGGGGAGAGAAGGCCAGTTTGTTCCCCCATTGCTGTAAAACACTGGAGCAAGAGAGTTGTATCATTTATTTCAATCAGTATTTAAGGAAGCAAAACAGTACACCCACAAACTTCCTTTCTCTCTTCTTAAATTTCTCAGCACATCATTATTTCTGAAGCATTCTTTTTTGTAAACACAGGAAATACTTTGGTAAAAGAAAAATACTCATGTGTTTTAGATGTTTCTAACTATGTTGTTTACTAATATTACATATGCTTTTTATGGTGAAGACCACATCATTTAACAAAGCAAAACAACTTCAGACTTTGATTTCATTATTCTTCCAAGGAATAATGAAGATCTCTGAGAATACACCAGGTTAGATCACTGCAGGAGACCTAATTGTGCTTTCTTCAGCTGAAAGAGCATGATGATACCAAATGTCAGAATATTGAATTAAATTCTGAAATAATCATCCCTGCAGCAGTGGTGATATAACACCCTGGGAATAAACCACATAATTTCGAAGTGCAATAAAGACATAAAATTCCTAATACAATAAAGCTTAAGCTCATCTAAACCAAGGGTATCTTTGTGAGTAGAGAACTCCAGATGTCTCCTGTTAACATGCCTCTGAATGTACATCACCCAATGACTTTGAAAAACCTCCAATGAAAAACATATCAAGTGATCACCCAAATGTGAATTTATGCCTGGGCTTGCCATTCTTCCACTTTCATCTGTTGGTTGCCAACTGTGTGGTCCTGTGTTCCTTCGAATTTTATGCAGTTTTTGGTGCCTTCTTTGCTTTCAACATTCATATTGAAATTTAAAATCCAGAAATTCTACATGACACTTGTGCAAAAAAGAAAAATCTGAGCAAGCCCTGGAGGGACAGAGAATGAAATACAGAACATGATCTTCTGAAAGAAGTGTATGTTAAAACTGCGACATTTTCATGCTGGGGATTTCTGCCTAGGATCTCCTACCATATTATCCAAGACTCATGATGGAAGCCACTTTATCGTCATTACAAGTGTTTTAAAAACACACACACACATGCAGAAAGTATATTTTGTACTTCAATTAAAAGTATCTCTTTTCTTACGCCAAATTGTTTTAAAGTACACAATAGTTTAAATATCAATATGAATCATTACAAGCTACATGAAAAATTGAAGTCTTCCTGAAAGACAGGGCCATTTTCCTCACCTCCCCCATCAGTACAAATACCTGGGCCATACAATAATGCATAACTTACAGCAAGAACACTAGAGAATATGGAAAGTTGCAGATGCACCTTTCTCTCTTTGCATTTCATAGTCCTTAAGAGAAATGAGGATATGGGAGACATTTCTATAAAGGAAAGAGATTAGGATCTGGATATTGTCTGATGAGCAAAAAGACTCTTGAGTGAAACAAAGTCAATGAGCTTTATCACAGAAACTCCATCTACGAACAGGATAGTTATTTAGGATGCTATATGGAGATGCTTCCCCAAACTGAACTGGTTGGAAAAGAAAGTGAAATAATCCCTGAGAATATCAGTCTACATGACAGTTGGTACAGAAGAGACAAAACAAGAGGAGTAAACCCTCTGTTTGACTCTAAAACTACTGCCCACTATATTGTCCTTCCTTTTTTCCTTCCTTCCTTCCTTCCTTCCTTACTTACTTACTTACTTATCCTGACTTTCTCCTTGTACAGGATTAAAGGCAGTTTACAGACAATTAAAAACTGGGTAGGTGTGTTGTATGCCTTCAAGTCATTTTGGACCTATGATGGCCCCAAGTAAACCTATCATGAGGTTTCCTTGGCAAGATTCATTCAGAGGAAATTTACCTTTACCTTCCTCTGAGGCCGAGAGAATGTGGCATGCCCATCGTCACCCAGTGGGTTTCCATGCTCCCAGAGTCATAAACCAACACTGAAACCATTACACTACGCTGGTTCTTTAAAACTGTGTACAGCTAAAATATTATTTGTACAAATGTTAAAAAAAATTAAAAGTTGAGTTAAAAACACATAAAAACACAATTAAAACATAGCAAAACTCTATTAAAAACCTTCTCTACCAGCTCTAATTATAATCTAAAATCCTCTCAGAGTGAAAAAGCCTTTGCCTGGCAGTGGAAGGAAAGGAGTGTGGAGGGCCTTCCATTGAAGCAGGGACTGAGAAGGCTCTCTCCGTCTCCTGTATCTTCACCAAATGAGCCAATGATGGTGTTGAACCAAGAGAAAACCTTCTGCCAAAGACCTTATAATTCAGGCAGGCTCATACAGAAATATATGGTCTTTCAAACAGTCTAGACCCAAGCCATATAGTGCTTTAACTGTCATAACCAGCACTTTGAACAGGCTTTATGTAGTCTGTAGGTTTTCTTGCTTTTTTCATAGTGTTTTTGCCCTCCTCTTCACTTCCAATAGCATAAACCCCATTTTCTCAACAGGACATTCTTGTGTTGTATCATGTATACTTATAAATTCGCATTGTAGTGGAGGAAAAAAAGGCAGAACTCTTCTGAGCCCATTAAAATTTATGCACAGAAGAATGCTGTGCCTGTACTTGACCAGATCCGGCTGAATGAATTCTTCAATAATTCAATATAATTAATGTAACTCAAAGCAGTTGGGTTTTTTTTTAAAACCTATTGTCATCTGCTAAGATTGCATATAACTGGATAATTCTTAAGCCCCCTCCCAAGATAATTAATTGTGCAAATTACCTGAAGTAATACAATTTAGACAGTTTCAACTCCATGTTCAAATTAGTGTATTGGATTTCTATTCTAAAATTTAAAGGAATATAAAGTGTGATCATTTTGCAGTCAAGCTAATTAGCAGAATCTGAATGCTAAAACCGATTTATTAATGTAAAGGAATCTCAGAGGAGTGTGGGAGGACAGAACTTCATTTCAGTTTTAATCCAGACCATTACTTTTATTGTAGTTCTGCAGGTAATGAACTGGTGATTCTAGGTGATTTCATGGAGGCAGATTTATATTCACAGAGCAGAACTGTCATTTGGTTCCTCAGGACAGGTATGGAGAATAAAGATGCCAAAAGGACTCTGCCATTTGGCAGAAAATTCCAGGTCAAAGCAACAATCCAAGTTTTCTTACAAGGCCTCCTTAGAAATTAGTAAGTTAATAGGAAACAGAAAATTGAGAATCATTATGCAGTTAATGTGATGGATCTCCAATAGTGAGCAAATCAGGTACGTACAAACCTTCCTGGAGGGTAACAGCTGCTCAAAATGCTTAACTCTCCAGAACCAGAACTAAATACTTGAGGATTTTCTATGGTGGGTCAAATATGTATGTATGTTGTATGTTGTTGTTGTTGTTGTTGTGCCTTCAAGTTGTTTCTGAGTTATGGTGACCCTATCACAGGGTTTTCTCGGCAAGATTTGTTCAGAAAGGGTTTTCCTTTGCCATCCTCTGAGGCTGAGAGAGTGTAACTTGCCCAAGGTCACCCAGTGGATTTTCATGGCTGAGTGGAGATTTAAACCCTGTTGTCCAGAGTTGTAGTCCAATGCTCAAACCACTAAGCCACACTGGCTCCTCAGATATTTACAGTGGAGAAAAGGGCACTTCCTTCTGAAGTCTCCAATGTATTTCAATTTTTTAGTGTACTTTTTTTTAGTGTATTCAAACAGATATATATCTAGCTAGTCAGCAAGATGTTTTGAATTATCTCTTACAACACGCCTGTTAGGAGTACTGCTTCAAGATTCAAGCTCTTCACTTTTTGGAGGACAAAGTTCCTGAGCCAGGAGCAACTTGAATGAATGTTGCTTGCTCTTTTCTAGTAATACTACATCTGCAAACTTTAAAAGATATGGACAGCCTAGAAATATAATGATAATATAAACCTGGTGATATATGTTCAAACAAATAAAAATTTAATTGTGGTATGGCTTTTATAATAATGTGCCTGCTTCCAATAATTTCCAGACGTTCCTAAATGTAGTTATTTCCCCTTTTTATTATCTGGAAATAGCAAGATACAGTTTGAAGTTCACTAAACACTAATCAAACTGTGGTCTAAATCCTATGGTTAATCCTGACTAGAGTTAGGCCCACTGAATCAATTAGATACACCTATGTTTTGATTCATCATTCAACAATTGATTCAATGGGCCTACATTATTTAGAGTCAACCAGGTATTAGCCATGCTATTAGAATAACTAGGGGCATCTACAGGACTGGCAAAGGAAAAGACTGTCCCCATTAGCCTTAACTCACAAATTGTAAACACTATATATATATATATATATATATTAAAAGCAATCCCCAGCTTTTTTTTTTTTTTTAGCAATGTCTGGATGTCTGTTAACACTTCTCTATGGAGGAGGAATTTTCTGGACGCTTTTCACTTTGGAACTCCCAGATGGGAGATGATTGCTGACCCACTTTTTAAAAATCTAGAAACCCAGCACTTTAGCTGTGACTGAATTTACTTGCTACCTCTAAATATCCTCACAGTTCTTTTTGAATATAACTTGGACAGAATATACAGTTATAATAGACCCATGCATTCTCTCTCCCCCCCCCCCCCGCCAAGTGTGTGTGAACACATGAATCTTAATATGATAGTTATCATAGTTATCATGGAAGTGTACTGGGGGAATTCTCAGAATTTGACAGCATTAATACACAATGGCACGGGCAAAAATAATTTCACAAATTATATGGATTAAGAAAGATTTTTAAAAACAGTAATGAACAGATTGGAAAAATTTAATAAACATCCCCATCCACAAAAGAGGAGACACAAAAGACTGCAGCAACTACAGCATCATAGCCTTAATTTTCCATACAAGCAAAATTATGCTTAAAATTTTGCAACACAGATTTCAAGCACATAAGGGTAGAGAAATCCCACAGGTGCAAGTGGGGTTCAGGAAAAATAGAGGTCCTAGGGATCACATTGCAAACACACAATATCTAATGGAGTGCACCAATGAATTTCAAAAGAAAATCAACATGTGCATTATAGACTACAGCAAAGTGTTTGACTGCATCAGTCATGAAAAGCTATGGAATACTCTCAAAGATATGGGAGTCCCACTACATTTGATAGTTCTGATGGGAAATCCATACACAGGACAAGAGGCCACTGTTAGAATTGTTCAAGTTGGCAAGAGTATCAGGCAAGGCTTCATTTTATCACACTGCTTGTTCAATTTGTATGCAGAAAACATCATATGAAAAGCAGACTAAGGGGCTGTGCAGACTGCTTCTAAGGGGTGGCTTGCAGCTGCCTCCATTTTTGCTGGATTGGGGCCCTGATCTGACCTTTATAGGGTGCAAAAAGGAGCCACAAAAAGTGGCTTATTTTTGTGCCCTGCAAAGGGCACAATAGCCACAGTATCGCAGCTTTACGGTGCTCCTTTGGCACGGCATCTTGTGGACACAGTGCCAGAAGAGCACTGTGATGCTGCATGCCATGCACACAGCATCATGTCGCCCCCTGGGGAAAGAGTTGGGGCATGCATCATGTGGACACAATGCCCTGACTCCGCCCCCAAGCCAGCTTTTAAGGCCAGTTTGCACAGTGCCTCAGACTCAGAAGAAAGAGGAGTGAAGATGGGAGGAAAGAACATCAACAATCTAAGATATGTGGATGACACCACATATGTTAGGTAAAGAAAGAAAGTGCAAAGACAGGCTTGCGGCTGAACATAAAGAAAACACAAACAATGACCACAGAGGATCTGTACAGATTCAACGTAGAAAATGAGAAAATTAAAATAGTTAAAGATTTCTCATACCTTGGATCAAACATTGATCAGAACAGTGACTGCAATCAAGAGATATGAAGCCTAGGAATGGGAAGGGCAGCAGTGAAAGAACTAGACAAGATCTTAAAGAGCAAAGATATACAACTGAGCATTGAAGTTAGAATCATCCAAGCCATGCTATTCCCCATCACTATGTATGGATGTGAGAGCTGGAAAGTGAAAAAAGGTGATAAAAAGAAAATCAACTCATTTGAAATGTGGTGCTGGAGAAAAGTGGTAGGAATACTGTCAGCAGACAGAAAGACAAACAAATGGGTCCTTAAACAGATCAAGTCTG
Organism: Urosaurus nigricauda; assembly: GCA_034509955.1. Lineage (NCBI taxonomy): Eukaryota > Metazoa > Chordata > Lepidosauria > Squamata > Phrynosomatidae > Urosaurus > Urosaurus nigricauda. Next base: position 241,191,565 of record JAOEGL010000003.1, read on the forward strand.
AAATACCCCTAGAAGCCAAGATGATACTTGGACCACATCATGAGAAGGCACAACTCATTAGAAAAGGCAAAAATGCTGGGAAAGTTAGACAGTGGTAGAAAGAGAGGAAGACCAGACAGGGGATGGATAGACTCTATCAAGGAGGTCACAGGCTGGAAATTACAGGACCTACTAGGGGGTAACCAAAAGTTTTAATGATCACCTTTTTTAAAAAATTGACAGAAAGTTTGTTTTGATTTGTAGTTGTTAACTTATCTCTATGTAGTCACTATCTAGATTTATACATTTTTCCCAGTGTATCTTGACTCTCCGAATTCCTGATATTGTAGAAGCCTGCAGATTGTGCCTGATGAGGATTTTACAATTTAGTCACTTCTGGCACAGCCAGTCACAAAAATAAAGGACGCAATGAGTTGATTTTCTCAGCAACGTGGACTTAGGGACCAATGATGTCACTGACAAAATTTCATCGATATGCCGTAATAACGTCCTGGTGATAATTATTACTTTACAATACCCCCTCGTAAGGCGCAATCTGCAGACTTCTACAATATCTGGTAAATGTAGTTTAATAATTTTGACTTTTTTACTTATAATTCATTCTTTACTAGTTTACTGGTATAGTTAACTATTGAATTTAAGGATGTGAAATATATGCCCTTTAAAAAAAAACTCTAGCCCAAAGACATAAGGCCTCTCTGTTCAGTTCTGTTCTTGTCAGCCACAGGCCCATCTTTGAGATTACTTAAAATCTTCTGATCAATGTAGCTGCTTCAATACGCTGTTCACACGCATTTTCCCTCACTGGTGTTTGTGGCAACATATGTTAAAATACAGATCAAAGCAGCTGTATATCTTCTGTGTGGAATCACGTTTGCCAAGCACTCTTTATACTGTTTAACTTCCAGCTGCATAGCTGTGCAATGAGCAATTGTGGTATTAATCCATCTTCTTTGCAGAAGAATGAGCACTCTTGCTCCAGACAAACATTTCAGATATTACCAGCCACATGGCTGTTCTTTTGCTCTCTTTACTTTCCAAATTGAAGCAGTCAATCCTTGGAAATAACAGGCATTTTTACCACAAGGTTTTTTTGTCCCTGAGATATTATCCCAGGCAATTCAACTATGTCTTACAATAGAGTTTGCTGGCTGTGCTGCTAATGTAAGCAACATGGCAAGGCCTCAATTACTTCAGAATTGTTCATGCACAAATCAGAAAGTTTACAACAATTTACAACTTACAGCAACTTACAATTTACTGGATACAGCTTAAATAATAACATTTACACAACACAGATGTGGAAGTAGAATCTCAGCCCTATCATATGCTGTGAAAACAAATGAAGGTTATCACAGATTTCAAGTCTGATTATTTATGTTGCAGAAAATGAATTGTGTCCCATAGGCTCACTCGTTACTTTCCCCTCTATTCCTTCCTTCATTCACCCAGTTTTGGCATTGGAATGCTAAATATTATGAAACCATCACTTAAATATGATTAAACCACCAGATGTTCAAACCAGGAAGTAGTGATTTATCAAGTCAGGATATCAGGAACAAAGTCAGAGGTGTAAGTGGGGAAAGGGAGGAATGACAGAGAAAATGGGACACAAGCTTTATTCTCAACTAGTGAGTCTGTCATACATACCAAGATTATTATGTCTGAACAGGGCCATTGTCTTTCTTCTGTTAATCTACCTCAGGAAAACAGAAGATATGTCCATTCTGATGTTATTTGACGGCAACTCCCATTATTTTTCCTCATTGGATATACTGGCTACACAATATCGACGGTCACCTATTTATCATCCCTGATCTACGAGGGGGTATCCAAAAGTTTTAAGGATCACCTTTTTAAAAAATTGACAGAAAGTTTGTTTTGATTTGTAGTTGTTAACTTGTCTCTATGTAGTCACTATCTAGATTTATACATTTTCCCCAGGGTATCTTGACCCTCCAAATACCTGATATTGTAGAAGTCTGCAGATTGTGCCTGATGAGGATTTTACACTTTAGTCACTTCTGGCACAGCCAGTCACAAAAATAAAGGATGCAATGAACTGATTTTCTCAGCAACGTGCACTTAGGAACCAATGATGATGCTGACAAAATTTCATCAATATGCCGTAATAACTTACGGGTGATAATTATTACTTTATAATACTCCCTTGTATGGTGCAATTTTTCAGAAATTTTTCAGACTCCTGCTTCTGGTGGCAAGTTCAATCACTAAACTCTGAAAGTCAAGAAAATCACTCTGTATTCTGTGAGCCAGGTAGGATTGCCACCAGGCAGATCTACAGATCGGTGGTAGCATATATGACTGGCAGACCAAAGGTCCTATGTTCGGCCTCCAAATACTGGGTCTGGTTCAGCTTGAAGAACCACTTCCATTCTATACAAAAACTATTGGACTGATCTAATCTGATATAAGTGACCTTCCAAGAAAAAAATTAATATTGCACCACCACTGCCATCAAGTATGGGGGGAGAGGGCTTGCATATGTGAGCCTCCCAGCTTAATTTCCCAATACTGTTTTGCGTTTTCAGTATTGATTTCTTATGTTATTATTGGAAAATTTAGCATAAACCAAACTACATAAATGGACATTATTGTGGAATTCAGGCTGGGATGTATCCAGTCTTTTATGAGTGGTATTTAAGTTGCAACAACAGAAAAATACAGAAAGGCTATAAGTGAACCTCCATAAAATTCTATGAGGGAATTTGTATGCACAAGGTATGCACATCTTAAGATTTAGTCCAACCTATTGTTAATAATGTTTCTTTTAAAATATCTGTCCTGTTATCACCCTATCTTTATCCCTCTTCTTTTATAACATAGCTAGTAAGTCTCATTGTGCTGGTATAATCCCAGATGTAATAATACTGATTCTATCATAAGGAGCATCCTTATTTCTTTCAGTGATAAATGAGCCCTATCTTTGCAGGGGAAACACACAAAAAATCTAATCAGATCCATTGATCAAATGCTAACACAAAGCATACAGCACAAAAAAATGAGCGTTTGTAGTTTGTCACTTATTGAACACATCTCTGAATATGATTCTAGAGTGGAACATTCACACAGTATTGCCAAAGAACAGAGTTTTGTTTTGGTTTTTTAAATTGCATATTTTTGCATACAATATCTCCAACATCTGGGTTCAGGGAAATTAGAAATAAATTATAAAATCTGTCTGTTTCAGATGCCATTTATTGGACACTTTGTAAAAATGTCTTTAAAATTAAGAGAAACATTTACTTTTTGAAATTTGACCCCATATCTATTTCCGTGATCATCTCTAAAGCTTTCATTTTTACTTTCACTTTTAAAAGCTAGCTGTTTCATTACCCAGTCCAAGGAGAACATAATTATATTCTCTAATAAATCTTTACATATATCTGCAATTATTAAATCTTCAACTTGCTCTTTTTCTAAAATATCTGGTCCCAAAATATAATATAATAATAGGAGAAAAATACACATTAACATTTCTTTAAAGCATCAAAAAAAATTTAAAACATCATTGAAATCACATAAACATAAAGCTTTACATTGATTTTATTTTATTTTTTGTAAGAACACAACACTTACTATTCTCTGGCTAGAAGATTTTCAATATTCAATATAGAACGATTTAACGGTCCCTTTCTCTCTTTTCACTTTTAATAGGAAGATCCAGATGCAGATTTAGGCTTGATTCCAGTGCCAAGCTGCCTGTTCTGTTTAATAAAGAGTTTAAGACAATTTAAATCAAAGAAGCAAAGTGCTTGAAGGCATCAACATGAGGAATCTAATTAATTTCCCCCTTTTCACAGTTGTCAGAAAGAGTCTCTTTCTTACACATTTACTAACAGGCCATAATATTCTGCAAATTTAACATTTGCATGGACCGTTGAACATCTTCAAATAAAGTACTATTTTTCATAGTTTAAAAAAGACTGCATGCTAGAATGATTCCACAGGTTTTGGCTAGGACCACCTTTTGTATTCATTAGCGACTGGCAAATGTATCTAAGTCCCATTAATAGCCGAGCAGAAAAACAGCTTTTAAAAATGGGGTAGGGGGAGAATTATGTCAAATTTTGCAAATGCATTGCCCTCCCACCAAAGTATCTATATGAAATTTAGCTAGGTTAATCCCCTCTTAAGGTTGTACTATGTCATCAATTTTTTTATCCAGAGGTGTATAATCATAATTATAATATACAGTCGTCATCGTCATCATCATTCATTCATTCATTCTTTTTTTGGTTCCCTAATAAAAATCAAAACAAGACTTTTGTTTGTTTGGGGCAAATATCTCACCAAATGACACTACTTTTCTATGGTGGTGGACTTGTGTGCTCTGTGGGGCAAGAGGCTATGTTGAAGGCAGCAGTGCAGCTAGTAGGGTCTCCTATGTCAGACAAACTTTTCCTGGGAGCCTGACTAAATGTGCCAAACAGCTACTGGACAGCAGTATTAGTGGAGTGTGACTGATCTCTCTAAGAAGCAACGGCAATGTCACCATAGCAAATTGTTGTTAGTACTGCGCAGAAGGAGGCACATTTTGAAGATTTTTTTACAACCAAAACTCTATGAAGAAACAAGCCAGAATGAAACTCCAAGGTTGAATAACAGCAAACTACCAGTGAAAAGCTGAAAAACAGGATGAACTTGAACTCCTAGCGCAGCAAAGCAAATATGATATAATAGGCATCACTGAAACCTGGTGGGATGAGTCTCACAATTGGAATGTAGAAATAAAGTGGTATAACCTTTTAAAGAGAAACAGGCCAAACAAGAAAGGAGGAGGAATAGAATTATATGTCAGGGACATTTACACCAGTGAAGAGATCCAGGAAATCAATACTGGAAGCCAAGTGGAGAGCATCTGGATAAAAATTAAAGGGGAAGGAAACAACAAGGATGTTACTGTGGGAGTCTACTACAGACCCTCAAGTCAGACGGAGGAATTGGATGATGCTTTTCTAGAACAGATGACCACACACTCTGAAAGGAGAGATGTAGTAGTGATGGGGGACTTCAACTATCAGGATATTTGCTGGAAGTCAAACTCAACCAAATCATCAAGGTCTAGCAAATCCCTCACTTGTTTTGAAGACAGTTTCATTGTCCAAAAGGTGGAAGAAGCAACAAGGGGATCAGCTATTTTAGATCTTATCTTAGCCAACAGGGATGACCTAGTCAGTGGGGTGCAAGTGGCTGGAATGTTAAGTGGGAGTGACCATGTTCTCCTGGAGTTTGTTATACAGTGGAAAGGAGAAGCCAGGCGAAGTCAGACGCGCACTCTAGACTTTAGGAGAGCTGATTTCAATAAATTTAGAGAAATATTAGGGGTGATCCCATGGTCAGGAATACTAAAAGAGAAAGGAGTTCAAGATGGATGGGAGTTCCTCAAAAGAGAGATATTGAAGGCACAATTTCAAACAGTTCCAATGAGGAAGAAAAATAGAAGATATCTCAAGAAGCCAGGGTGGATAACTAAGGAACTTTCAACTGAGCTAAGTTCTAAATGGGACATGTATAAGAAATGGAAAAAGGGGGGAAATTACCAAAGAGGAATTCAAACAAATAGCAAGCATGTGTAGGGGTAAAGTCAGAAAAGCTAAAGTGCAGAATGAACTCAGGCTTTCTAGAGAGGTTAAAAACAATAAAAAGGGCTTTTTTGGGTATGTCCGCAGCAAAAGGAAGAAGAAGGAAACAGTAGGGCCACTGCGTGCAGAAGATGGCAAAATGCTAACAGGGGACAGAGAAAAGGCAGAATTACTCAACAACTTCTTTGCTTCAATCTTCTCAGAAAAGGCAAAAGGTGCTCAACCTAAGGATAATGGAGCTGAGGGCAGAATAGAGGAATTTCAGCACAGAATAAGTAAAGCGACAGTACAGGAATACCTGGTTAATCTAAATGAATACAAGTCTCCAGAACCAGATGAACTACATCCAAGGGTATTAAAAGAACTGGCAAATGTAATATTGGAACCGTTGGCAATAATATTTGAGAACTCCTGGAGAACGGGAGAAGTCCCAGCAGACTGGAGGAGGGCAAACGTTGTCCCCATCTTCAAAAAGGGGGAAAAAGAGGATCCCAACAATTATCGTCCAGTTAGTCTGACATCAATTCCAGGAAAGATTCTAGAGCAGATCATTAAGCAGGGAGTCTGTGAACATTTAGAAGGGAATGCCATAATCACAAAAAGTCAACATGGGTTTCAGAGAAAAAGTCATGCCAGACAAATCTGATCTCTTTTTTTGATAAAATTACCAGCTTGGTAGATGAAGGAAATGCTGTGTATATAGTATATCTTGATTTCAGTAAGGCCTTTGACAAATTCCCCGTGACATTCTTGCAAACAAGCTTGCAAAATGTGGACTAGACAAGGTAACCATTACATGGATTCATAACTGGTTGACTGGCCGCACCCAAAGGGTGCTCAACAATGGTTCCTTTTCATCCTGGAGAGAAATGTCCAGTGGGACAAAAGAAGAGAAGATAAGGTTAAGAGGTGATATGATAGCCTTTTTTAAGTATTTGAAGGGGTGTCATATTGAGGAGGGAGCAAGCTTGTTTTCTGCTGCTCCAGAGACTAGAAAATGGAACAATGGATGCAAACTGCAGGAAAAGAGATTCCACCTCAACATTAGGAGGAACTACCTGACAATAAAGGGCTGTTAGAAAGTGGAACATACTCCCTTGGAGTGTAGTGGAGTCTCCTTCTTTGGAGGTCTTTAAGCAGAGGCTGGATGACCATCTGTCGGGGATGCTTTGATTGGGAGTTCCTGCATGACAGGGGGTTGGACTGGATGGCCCTTGTGGTCTCTTCCAACTCTATGATTAATTTTTTTTCCTACTACATCATCTCATGTATTCCAAAAAGGTCTTTCAACAGCTCTGTGAACTCTGGTATTGCAAAGCAGGGCAAGGCAGACAACATAGCTTGGGATAAGAAGCTCCAAGAAATCTAAATTGAGAATAGTTTGTGTACTAGTAGAAATGATTGCCACTCATGTGATGGATTGTTTGGATCTGATCTCAAAGAGCATTAAAATGCATTGTGTCCTAACTGGGCCTGAGAGAATGTGCATCATTTGAACAATTTCCTTAAACATTGCCCAAGAATTAAATGAAGGTTTTTATGCTTCCAAAGCCAGGTCTCATCTGATGATTTTGCCATGGTTTGGGCTTCCTTGGACAGGGAAAAGGCCTTTTTAAAAAAGCCTGTCAGGACATGACCTGGAAATTGCATGTTCCTTCATTCTCTGTTGAAAGAAAAATTCTCCTGGGTCTAAAATATCACGTTGGAGGGAGTATGTTAAACATGCCCCCAACCCTCTAGAGTAGTTGGGAAAGTATTTGGAGAAAAGAAATTGGGTTTTCAGTTGCAAGGGAACTGTGGGGGGGGGGGGAGGATAAGCTCCCAGGACCCTAGGGGGCAGTGCACCCCTCCCCCTAACCACTTATACAGTTGGCCCTCCTTATCCATGGATTTTTTATTCATGGATTTGAGCATACACAGCTTAAAATTTTCTCAAAAAGTATAAATTACAAATAGAAGGCCTTGATTTTCCATTTTATACAGTATATGGGATACCATTTTGTTGTGCCATTATATTTAATGGGACTTGAGCATCCACAGATTTTGTTATCCATGGAGGGTCCTGGAACCAAACCCCAGTGGATAACAAGGGCCCACTGTACATGTTCACCAGTTCACTGCTTTGGGGAAGAACTATAGCTCAGTAGCAGAGGAAATGTTTTCATAGAATCGTAGAGTTGGAAGAGACCACAAGGGCCATCCAGTCCAACCCCCTGCCATGCAGGAACTCTCAATTGCTTGTAAATGGTCCCAATTTCAGTTCCTACCATTTCCTCATAAGAATAGGCAAGCTCTTTCTCAAAAACCCTGTGGATCACTGTCAACATATGTGGAAAACACAGAGCTAGGAGAGTCAGTGGTTTGTATTATTATATTATTATCCTTTATTTATATAGCACTGTAAATTTACACAGTGCTGTACATAGAATCTGTTAATTAGACAGTTCCCTGCCCTCAAGCTTACAATCTAAAAAGACACGACACAAAAGGAGAAGGGAATGGTGGTGGGAAAGGAGATCAGGTCTAGCAGTTCATCTCTCGCTCTGAGGCCTGGACCAAGGCAAATGGACAGGAGGGAGGGCTCAGCTTCTGAATACATAATTAAAACGAGGCATCCTGGGACAGACAAGGGCACACACCTGGGAACGCTTCCCTAAACAATATAGTCTTTAACTCAATTTTGAAACTTGTTAGAAAAGTGGTGAGGTGCGCAAGTGGAGGAAGAAGGTTCCAAGAGTGAGGGGCAGCAAGTGAGAAGGGACGAATCCAGGACAGGGCAGTGGCAATCCTAGGCTGGGACAGGAGACTTTGACTACCAGAACGGAGGGTACTAGTAGGAATGTAAGGAGAAATAACTTCAGATAATTACAAAAGGACAAGTCCCTCTTTTTTAAATAAATAGGATTTAATTTTGGCTTCATTTAATCTACACTGTATTGCTCATACTTTTACTAATATTTAGGAGGTAATTGTATATGAGCATTATTATAAATTTAATATTTGCTAAGCTACCTGAGGCTTAGAATAAAGTGATTATAAAATGAGGCCACAGAAAGATAAACAGGAAGCCTACATGAAAAAGTACATAATTTTTAGAAATAATTGTAAGCCCATTTTCACAGAAAGAGTGTTTGAAAAGAAGAATTTAGCCCCTGGGAATCAGTTTTCCTAGCAGCAGGTAAATGAGAAGATGATGATGCCCTAATTGCTACAGTTCTAAAATGTAAAATAAGGGCATTGGAGAAATATCATCAAGGCAGCCACTGATTCATTTTAACCTTATTAATATTGGTGGCATTTGTTGGTCCTTTGACATGATGGATTGTGCTCATGGAGCTAGAGCAATTGTCAGACACTGGCCATTAATTAATTTGCAGACAAGCCATGCAAGGAAAGTCACACTGTTCTTGAATATCAGCTTCACTTCCAATTATCAGAGCTTTCTGCCTGCTACTAAAGAACCAGAAGTCAGCTTGGTGAGATCCCCAGGGTGATCCATTTCTCCCAGAAGAAAGATGGGACAACAGTTCTCAATTTAGTGAAAAATGCCATTCAGTTTTAGACTTGACTTGTTGTTTTTTAAAGTGTCATTTGTTTTATTTTCACACCCCACCTTTGCTTGTTTTCTCATCAAACTCTCAACAAATTGAGCCACTGTGGTGGTGTTTGGATGGGACAGAATACTTAAAGAGCATCACAGAGTGTTCTGAGCTCGGAGCTGCCCTAACATCCTCCTGTTACCTGGCACTCCAGAGTGACAGCAGGTGTCTTTTCACACACACGCCCTGTTGTACTATCCACCACCACTGCCGTCATGGGTCATTCCCTATGAGGCCAAAAATGAGGTGTATAGTGTCAGTCACATGTCTGGGTGCCACATTCTGACCTCAAAGGGAGCAATATGCAGTAGTGGTGGCAGCGGGTGACACAGTGAGGTGCATTGTGAACAGTTGTTGCTCCGGAGAGCTCTAGAGAAGGGATTCCCAACCTGTGCTCTGAGGAGCCTTTATGGCTTCGTGTGCACTTCCTAAGTGCTCTGCAACCACTCAAGGAAAATGAAAGAAATAAAAAATGAATGAAATTAAAGAATAAGCCCATATTTTTTATATATACTCCTGAACACCATTAACTTGTGAAACATAGGGTAGGACTCTTAGGGCCTCCGCCATAGAAATAAGAGCTCCTCGAATCAAAAAAATTAGAGCAAAATATGAGTTTCTAAAATTCAGTTTAATGTGAGTATACCATGAGTTCATTGCTATATGACATCCAGATAGTTCACACCAGAACTGGGGATTGGGCCTTGTGTCATCAGGACTACTTGCCATGAGGACAAGGTGAAGACATGGTATTTGGCCAATGCAGTCGTAGCCTGTGTCTTTGACTTTCTTGACATTCTATGATTTGCTTTCAATACCACATCATCCTAGTAATATCACACATACTAAAAGTCTTACTCAATAAATATTGGTCCTTTAATATGATGGACTGTGTTCAGAGGACTAAAACGGTTGTCAGACACTTATCATTACCTAGTTCTGTGGGCACCAGAGCTTTCTGAAAAAGAAGGCTAAATATCTCACAAAACTACAGATCCCAGAATTCCACAGCATTATGCTGTGGCAATTAAAGAGGTGTCAAACTGCATTATTTCTGCAGCGCAGATTAGATGTTCCTTCTCTACATTCAGTGCTGGCAGCAAACTTGGACACCTCACTAGTCGCCTCTAACTTCAAATAATTTATGAACAAGTTGAAAAGCAATGGTCCCAATTTAGTTCCCTGAAAGACCTTCCTGCTCACATCTCTCTGTTATGAGTACAACAGTTCATTTCTACTCCCTGCTTCTTGTTGTCCAATCAATTTTCAGTCCTTAAGAAGACTTTTCCTATGGCTTTTTAAAATGAAAGTAAACTGTCTGTCTGCATAAAAAGAAGGAAGGGAGCAGAAGGGGAGGGGGAGGAATGTAGCATCTCCTTTAAGACTAACTGGCTTGTTTTCACATGAGCTTTTGTGCATCTAAACCCATTTTTTTCAAATGCACTATTGAAGAAATGGGTTTATATCCACAAAAGCCCATGCAAAAATAAAAAAACAATCTTAAAGGTGCTGCTGCATTCTGGTACCCCCCAAAAAACCCAATACTCCTTTTTATGTTGCAATGGATTAAAACAGTTACTTCTTTGAAAACTGTCTGCCTGGTCACACCTGACCATGTGTTTAGTGATAATTTCAAAATACAGTACTCTAAAAAATTAATGACACAGGACTGACTTTCACAAAAACCTTGTTGATTCTTTTCTCAGTGATTTACATAATCCAAAAAAGTAACTTTTACAAAAGTCTGCTCTAAAGTTGGTGAGGTGCACTGAATTGCCTTTGTTCTGGAAGTTATTACAAATAAGTTGGATATACATCAAAGATGGTTTAAGTGATAGTAGTCTGCCAGAGCAGAGTTTAAGCAGTGCTCAACAATGGTTACTTTTCATCCTGGAGAGAAGTGACCAGTGGGGTATCACAGTGTTCAGTCCTGGGCCCAGTGCTATTCAATATCTTTATTAATGACTTGGATGACAGTATTGGGGGCCCAGTTATCAGATTTGCAGATGACACCAAATTAGGAGGAGTAGCTAATACCCCAGAGGACAGGGTCAAAATTCAAAATGACCTGAATAGACTAGAAAGCTGGGCCAAAGCTAACAAAATGAAATTCAATGCAGAGAAATGTAAGGTACTGCACTTAGGGCGGAAAAATGAAATGCATAGATGTAAGATGGGGGACACCTGGCTGAATGAGACCACATGTTTAAGGGATCTAGGAGTCCAAGTAGACCACAAGTTGAACATGAGTCAACACTGCAATGCAGCAGCTAAAAAAGCCAATGCAATTTTAGGCTGCATCAATAGAAGTATAGGGTCCAGATCAAGGGAAGTGATAGTGCCACTCTATTCTGCTTTGGCCAGGCTCCACCTGGAATATTGTGTCCAGTTCTGGGCACCACAATATAAAAAGGATGCGGAGAAACTGGAGCGTGTCCAAAGGAGGGTGACTAAAATGGTGAAGGGTCTGGAAACCATGCCTTATGAAGAACGACTTAGGGAGCTGGGGATGTTTAGCCTGGAGAAGAGAAGATTAATAAATAATAATAATAATAATAATAATAATAATAAAATTTATATCTCCCGTCTCTCCCTACAGATCGAGGCGGGCTTACAACATGATAAAATACGATACAATAAAATCAGTATTACATTATCCCAATTAAAATAATATCACAATAAAAACATATTACATCATAAAATCTGTAGCTTCAGGGGTAGTTCTAATACAGAGGGGATTAAACAAGGTCGGGTGGATATGCCTGCCGGAAGAGATCTGTCTTCAGCGCTTTTTTAAACGCTTCTACTGTAGGTATCAGATGGATCTCCTCTGGTAGGTCGTTCCACAACTTTGGAGCCACAGCTGAGAATGCTAGGCGAGACGTAAATGTTAGTCTCGTATGATGATGGTTTAACAATTTCTTATCGGTCGTTCTTAGGGTGCAGGGCGGATTATGTAGGGAGAGGCGTTCTCTCAGTTAAGAGGTGATAATAATAATATTATTTTATTTATTTATTTATTTATAGCCCGCTTCTCTGTGCAGACAATCGGAGCGGGGTACAACAAGTTAAAAAACACAAGTTAAAACAATACCAATTACCCACTACCCTCTCACCCCCTAAAATTCATTAAACCAGTAATAAATTAAAATCACACAGACAGTTAAAAACACATTACATATCATGAAGGTAACCCTTCCTTGAGCGGCGTTGACATTAAATTAGGGGTCAAAATATTGGGAACAAGCAAAAAGATCATACACCTGGTTTTGGAGCCAGGGAATTAAGGAGTTTCAGGGAAGGCCTGCCGGAAGACATGTGTCTTTAAATATCATGAGATGCATCTCATCCGGCAGGCCGTTCCAAAGCTTGGGAGCAGTAGCGGAGAAAGCCCTCTGGGAGGTCTGCGACAGCCTGGGGCTGTTCATACAGGGAGAGGTGGTCCTTGAGATAAAATGGACCCAAGCCATGTAGGGCTTTAAAGGTCAAAACCAACACCTTGTACTGCGCCTGGAAACTAATCGGCAGCCAGTGGAGAGACTTAAGCACGGGTGTTATGTGCTGTCTCCTAGATGTTCCGGTGACAAGCCTGGCTGCCATGTTTTGAACCAACTGAAGTTTCTGGGTTAAGCGCAAGGGTAGCCCCATGTAGAGCGCATTACAGAAATCCAAACGCGGGTTTACCAGAGCATGTACCACAGATTCCAGGTCCTTCATGTCTTAGGAAAGGGTGCAGCTGGCGTATCAGCCAAAGGTGATAACAGGCACTCTTGACCGTCGCATTCACCTGACTGCTCATGTGAAGCGATGAGTCCAGAAATACCCCCAGACTGTGAACAGAGTCCTTTGAGGAGAGTGTGACTCCATCAAGGACTGGGAGTTGTATATCCCAGACCTGGTTTCAGGCCTGTAACTGATAGTACCTCCATTTTGTCTGAATTTAGTTTCAATTCCTCATCCAATCCATTACCGCTGCAAGACAGTCATTGAGAGGAGAGACACCATCTGAAGTCTGAGCCAATGATCTGGTCATGGAGAGATATATCTGAGTGTCATCAGCGTACTGAAGACACTGAGCTCCATGCCTCCGAATGATCTCACCAGCGGCTTCATATAGATATTGAATAGCATCAGGGACAGAATGGCACCCTGAGGGACACCACAATTAAGGTCTATTTTAGAACAGCAACTGTCCTCGAGCCTCACCCTTTGGGATCTGCTGGAGAGAAAGGACTGGAAACACCGGAATACGGTGCCTCAGATCCCCTATTGTCTCAGTCAATGCAAAAGGATGGAGTGGTCTACAGTATCAAAAGCTGCTGAGAGATCCAAGAGCACCGGCAGGGTCACACTACCCCTGTATATGTTCAAGCGGAGGTCATTGGTCAGAGTGACCATGGCAGTCTCAACTTCATATCCTGTCCTGAAGCCGGTTTGAAATGGATCAAGATAATCGGTTTCATCTAAGACGGCTTGGAGTTGGGAGGCTACTGCTCAAAAATGACAGCAAGGACAATGGTCTATAGTTTTTCCTGTCCAGGGGATCAAGGGAAGGTTTTTTCAGGAGAGGCTTAACAGCTGCCTCCTTCAAACAGGATGGTAAAATGCCTTCCCTGAAGGACGCATTGATTGTATCCCGAAGGAATATCTTCAATGCGTCCCCTCCCTGGACGACCAGCCAAGATGGACAAGGATCGAGAGGGCAAGTTGTCTTCCTGATACTTCCAAGAAGCTTGTCCACATCATCGGTACTCACAGATTGAAACTCATCCAGCAAAGTGACAGCAACGGAGTTGCTGGACGCCCCAAACATGGATTCTGATAAAACATTGGTGTCAAAGTCGGTCCTTATCTGAGAGATTTTATGTGCAAAGTAGGTGTTAAACGTGTCACAGCAGGCTGTCATTGTATCAAGTAGGGGGTTCGGTGCAGGAGGAACCTGCGTCAATTCCCCCACCACCCTAAACAGCTCTGCTGGGTGGGACTCTGCAGACGCAATGCATACAGAGCAGAAAGATTTCAGCGCTGCACACAAAGCCTCCTGATAGGCGCGAAGATGCTGCCTATAGCAAGTCCTGTCAGACAAGAGCTGAGTTTTCTGCCACTTTCACTCTAGTCGTTGTCCAACCTGTTTCATCTCCCTGAGTTCCTCTGTGAACCAGGGTTTTTGGTTAGGGGCGGGTTGGAAAGCTATGGGGCAATTGCATTGATAGCCTTGGAAAGATCAGTGTTCCAGGTGTTCACCAAAGCTTCAACAGAATCTCTGGCGTTACCAAACATTAGGCCCTCTAAGGCCTTCTGGAAACCAATTGGTTCCACCAGCCTCCGAGGGTGGACCATTCTAATGGGTCTGCCACCCCCGGGGGGGGGGGGAGCGAAGAGCGGCTTTTAGTTCCATCTTGACCAGAAAGTGATCCGTCCTTGACAATGCGGAGGTTTTGGTTACCTCCGCCCACGGATACTCCTGTTCCGTACTAAAAACCCCATCGAATGTATGACCCGCGCAATGGGCAGGCCCGTTGACCAATTGGGATAGGTTCATGCTTGTCATGGATTCCATGAACTCCCGAGCCGCTCCAGGTAGATCAGACAAGCTGGTCTCAAGAGGGATGTTGAAGTCGCCCAAGACCAGAAGTCTTGGCGACTCCAACAGCAACTCTGAGACCAGTTGAGTCAGCTCGGTTAGGGAGTCTGTTAGGCAACGGGGTCGCTGGTATACCAACAGAGTTCCCAAGCTATCCCTGGTCTTCAGGCTAAGGTACATGCATTCGAAGTGGGTTGTTTTCTGGACAGGTTTCCTGATCAAAGTTAGGTTGGTTTTGTGGACTATTGCCACACCTCCCCCCCCGTCCACTTTCCCTTATCTGCTCACTGACCGTATAACCAGCTGGGAGGGCCTGCGCCCATGTTGCAGGGCTGGCGTCTCCCAGCCAGACCTCGGTGAAGCATGCCAGGTCGGCCTGTTCATCCACGAGGAGATTGTGGATGATGTGGGTCTTACTTTTGGCTGACCTGACATTACAAAGGAGCAGATTAAGGGCCTGTGGAACGGTTGGTACGCTCTCCACATTGTGCTGGGAAACAGAGTGAACTGAAGAAGGGATAGATACTACACATCGATCCCTACTTCTTTTGTAACATTTCTTCATTTAATCTTCACAGAAGATTAAGAGGTGATATGATAGCCATGTTTAAATATTTGAAGGGATTTCATATTGAGGAGGGAGCAAGCTTGTTTTCTGCTGCTCCAGAGACTAGGACTCGGAACAATGGATGCAAGGTCCAGGAAAAGAGATTCCACCTCAACATTAGGAGAAACATCCTGACAGTAAGGGCTGTTCAACAGTGGAACATACTCCTTCGGAGTGTACTGGAGTCTGCTACCTTAGAGGTCTTTAAGCAGAGGCTGGATGGCCATCTGTCGGGGATGCTTTGATTGGGAGTTCCTGCATGACAGGGGGTTGGACTGGATGGCCCTTGTGGTCTCTTCCAACTCTATGATTCTATGATTCGATGATTCTATGATTTTGGCTGATCTTAATCCTCACTTGTCCAGTAATCAGCTAGTAAGTACATTTTAACACCACAGTTGTCAGGCCTTCTGACATAGCACTTCTCTGTGTAATTTTTTCCCTATACTGACTCCCTGTTTCAGTAAAGAACAATGAATATACATTTAGAGTTTATTGGAAAATGTTGGTGAGGTGCACTGTGAGTTGCCTTTGTTCTGGAAGTTATTAAAAATAAGTTGGATATGCATCAAAGATGGTTTAGGTGATAATATTCTGCCAGAGCAGAGTTTGGTGTTAGTTGATCTCAAAGGCCCATTTCAAATTCTTGTTAACAAGGTTACTATTATACACTGGGCTGATTTTTGAAACAATGAGTTATCAATCACACAGCAAAGAAAGCTTTCCACTACATGAGCCAAAACTAACTGACTACGGAAACTTAAGGTTTCCTCCATACACTACACCACCATCTTGCACGTCTTTAAAAGAATTTGCCCACTGAATCTAGCAATTAACTTATTTTCCCAAATTTTAGCTCCACAATATACTTCTCCTTTCATGATGCTTTTCTCTCCTCTCCTCACTTCCCCTCTCTATGTGTGTATGTGTGTCTATGTAGCACACCGCAGCATTTCCAACAGTAATTCCTCAGTAGTTCAAACTAAAGACCCTCAGAAGCTGGCCAAGATGTCAGCCACAAATACAGATGCCATTCCTGGAAAAATACCACAAAGCCTGGCAGCTGTACAGCAGACTAGAGTTCCCTCTGTGTGGCCACAGTTGTTGTTGGCTTCCCTTTGCCAGGGAGGAGGTAGAAAAGAAAGACAGAAAAGAGAGCAGCATCCAGCGGGTTGGCAAGCAACCTCCGCAACCCATGTAGGACTGCTCTGAATTCTTTTCAATAGTAGTTTCAACCTCACATGAACTCTCCTTGGAATGGCAAGGCCTCCCTTGTGAACCTGAATCTCCTGACAAGATGATTCAAAATCATAGATTACAACTTTGAAAGCATTTTTCCTTTTTAAAAAATGGTTCATTTTTAAAACAAAGTTTAATGGTCATATTGATTTTCCTAAATGATCCCATTCTACTCATTTTAGTACCATACACTTTTGTTTTTAAAATAGTATTTTATATAAAGTTGGCTTCAGATCTTAACAATTTTATTCACTGAGGTAGCTTTCTATATTAGAAAAAAAATCAAAAAGGGAAAATACAAGTAAGGCATGCTTCCATCATTTGGATTTCTGGCATTAATATGAGAAGTGTGGGTTCCTGTACCTTCTCTCTAGTTAAATGTGTGTGTGTGTGTGAGGCATATATATGTAATGGTCTTCTGTAATGATATGCTTTCTTATTAAAATCATAATCATATCCTTAATTCAGGTTGACACATTTTAACACCTTTCACACAAACATTTAACGGTCAAATTAGCAGATAACTTTAGCTTGTATTTATAATTGTACTTGTCAATGTGGTAATAGATATTTATTTATCATAGTACATTATTTTCCTCACTTATGCATATTGTATTTACAATATTTTGTTTCATTTACATGCTTGATTGCTGAGGTATCTCTTCAGTATATCTGAGGAAATCTTATCACTGGAAGGAAATGTGTTAATCACAGGGAATATCCACTCCTATTAATGTCTTGTTTGTTTCTTACAATGCTGTGGAAACAATAATTAACTTCATAATGCCCCCAAGGAGGTGAGGCATTCATCATTACAAAATGTAAAGTGTAAGGAGTGGCTGTTTCACTTTGAAATAATATGTAATGACTTAAAAATCAGTACAAAGTTTCATTCCATACTTTTGGTGATGAAAAAGTTCACTAAGCAAAATATACATTCTACCTTATCTGTATCTGTTCTAGAAAGTAACAATATAAAATATACACTTTCATATATGAAGTGTGGTGTTTATCATTGTCACATCTCCTCTATATAACACAGATGAGAACAAAGTTAAATCCCCAGTCTATACCATAAGGTTAATACTGTAAGGAATTTTTCCTTCAGTATGGGAACTTACTGAACACCACTGTATAATATTGAAAGAATGAGCTTATAACATAAAGCACCTCCTCCACAATGCAGAGACCATAATTGCACTAAACTGAAAAATCTAGTTGAAGCCATGGATCCACTTCAAGCTGAACAAATGTGAATAAATGCATTTTAGCTTGATAAAGATGGAGGATCTTCCCCGTAGTGATCTTCTGTATGACCCATAGTTTCTTCTTGTTGTTAAATGCTGTCAAGCAGCTTCCACTTATGGTAACCTTATGAAGGGGAGACCTGCAAGACATTCACACTCTGGTTGATAACAGCCCTGTCTAGGTCTTGCAAACTTAGGGCCATGAGTTCCTTTACTGGATCTATTCACTTGTGATGTGGTTTCCCTCTTTTCCTACTGCTTTCAACTTTACCAAGCCTTATCATCTTTTCTAGTGAGCCAGATCATCCCATGTTATACCCTAACTCTTTTTCTAATGTAGCTTATATTTTTAAACATTTCATCAGTAGACATAAATTCAGCTCCAATTGGTGTCCATATGCTTCTCCTAGCCAAACAAGGCATACTTCATATCATAAAAGTCAGTTCAGCAAAATGCAAGTTTGCATACACGCGTACGTCCACATAGACATGAACACTAATCAAATAAAATGTAGTAGTAGATGAAGGAGAGAGTGCTATTTTGAAAATGCTGCATTGATCCCTAAGATTCATAGCTGAGATGAATCTGCAGTTCACAGTAACTGGGGACTGCAATAACAATCTTAAGCCATTACCATCTGGAACCTAGTAAAATACATAACTCATCAATACTCGTCAGTTAAAAACATAATTATATGGAATGATTTCTCTTCTCCTAAAAATTATATATGATCAGCAGAATAAAGTCTTGAACTGGATTGAGACAGTGGCATGGGAAAATTGTTCCAGCCCTTCCTTGTCCCCAAAACTGTTGTGCAGAATCAATCCAAGTGAGAAAAAAATAACCATATCTAGTTTGCTAAGAGGAATCTTGTACCGCCTTTGAGCCTAATTGTGCAAAAGAAGTTGTAGCATAAGCTTTCATAGGCATAGGTCCACTTTGAGACCAGACTTTGAATGCTCACAATACAGCTTCTTTCACAGAGTTAATCGCAAAAGAAGATCACTTTGCATAGTCATATTCCAGGCTAACACAGCTATGTCTCAGAATTCTACCCCATGGAAAGCACCTGGTTTGGCTGACATCATCTGTTTTCACATCCAAATAAACCTAAATACATGTCATCTTTCATCTCAGAGGAAAGATAATTTACTATTTTTAATTGCTTTTCTCTGTGCCTTTTCCTTCTGTCCTTTGGAGATGTAATGGTGACTAGTACTGTGCACATAGATTCTCTGAGCTTGGGAGATCTTCACATGGTAGCTTTTTTTGGTAACGGTAGCCAGTCCAAGGCTGTAGCCAGAAGAGGTCTGAGGAAGACTGGGGATGTGAAACTCAGGGGAGGTGTCATGGAAGTGTCTTGGCAGTTCAGATGAAAATTTTCACACACACCATTTTTTTTTTTTTTTAGCAGCAGCAACCATCTGTGTTAACAGCGTTATTATAGCTGAAGATACAAATAATAACAAAAAAACATTTTCTTGTTTAAGTGCAGACAAACTCTTCATTAAATAATTACCTATTTGGGCTGCTGGATATGATCAAGTTTCTATCATAGTCTCTATTT
The DNA here is from genome assembly GCA_034509955.1 of Urosaurus nigricauda. Classification (NCBI taxonomy): domain Eukaryota; kingdom Metazoa; phylum Chordata; class Lepidosauria; order Squamata; family Phrynosomatidae; genus Urosaurus; species Urosaurus nigricauda. Next base: position 241,211,015 of record JAOEGL010000003.1, read on the forward strand.
CAATTGCCTGAACTTTTTAAAATGGGATCCAGATGTTATATTCATAAGAGAACTGCCTTTTCAAAGGGGAACCATTTGTCCAAACAGAAACAGTCCTTGTAGTCAGCCTATAAACTCAATCTCTTGGCCCCTTCTTTCTCCCCCACCACCACAACTCAGAAAGAAGCAGGAATCTTTGGAATGAACAAGCAACAACACTGAATATATATTCTCCTAAAAAAGCAAGCAACATGTATTGGTATTCTCCTTTTCACAAGCCTGCTTCATCTGATCATTTGCAAAATTCAGGACATCTAAATCTTTTGCTAAATTGCAGAATGATTTCTCCTCTCTCACACACAGGCAGAACACCGACCTGTCACTACCTTTTAAGCCCGTGATGTCCAATTTTGACAGCTGGTAGCCACCAGCAACCACCAAAAGGCACTACTCTTTATTTAAACATGCACCCACATGTCAACAATAGCCATTTGAAGAAGATATATAGCTTTTTTAAAAAACTAAACAAAATTTGAGAGACAGTTCTTTCATCATCATTATTACAATATTTTACCAGCTTGGCTTGGCAGTCTTCATGAACAACTGCCAGCAAATTTGGAGACAGGATAGATGTGGGGATACATTTTATATTAGGAAGCTTAGGCCCATTTAACCCTTACATCCCAATTTAATTTTGCTAAGATAATATTATGCCACATTGCACATGAAGGCAAGGATGACGTCCTTGGGCAATTAGAGTTTTCCCCAAAAAGTCTTACCGATCTTATAGAAGGGACATATGTGTCAGAGTTGCGGTATTTGTTTCTGTAGTTCTCATTTAAACAAAAATTTGTCTATTTTCTACTAAATTCCAGCATACAGTGTAACATTTTATTCCCACCTTATAGTGAGTTTATTTTCAGTTCCAAGACATATTAGAACAAAATATCACCTCCTCTTCTCCTCCTTTATTTTTTATTTACTATGTTAGAGTTATAGCACTACAGTGCATTCAGCACATCAGTGAAATGGCATTTTGGCACTCTAACTCTACAGGTATAGCTCAGTTAGTTAGCATGTTACTGGGCATGACTTCTTTAATAGAAAATTTGGTATCAAAGACAGAAGTAATGTGGAAAGAATGAGGATAGATTCCCACATTACAAAACAAGAGAGCATTTCAACACATTTCAGCAAACATTTTATTGAAGACTAACAATTTTCTAGGTCAGGTAAACTTTACATGAGTACTCTAAAACATTCTGACCCTTGAAGAAATGACCATTTGAAGGCCTTTTACAAAGTTCATCCAGGGATGGCTTTTCTTTAATATGCTGTAGCTGATGGGGAAGGCTTTACCCACCTTCACCTTTTCTTTGTTTGCCTGCTCATGCAGTGTCAGTAAAGGATTCTGGAGGCAGCTGTTGTTCACTTTGTGTATTGTATGCAAACACATGTAGAGACAGTAGGATTGGCAAGAGTGGAATCCCGCTCTTTGAACTACTGCAATCCAGCACAGAAAGTCCGTATTTCTCCAGCCCATCTTGAACATCTTTACACGCTGAACCTACTGAAATACTTTCAGCTAACAGAGGATGAGGAAGAAAAGGGGTCTAGACAATAGAAATGAAAAAAATATTCCAAAATATTCCAAAAATAATGTAAAAATCCACGTGTTTTATATTTACTTGTTTGTTTGTTTGTTGTTTTTAGTGTTAAATAACCATGCTAAGAAGAATTCTCAACTGACAAAAATCTTTGCAGAGCAGGATGTACTTTATGCAGAATTAACACTTTTTTCCCCAGAAAACACCATTTTTTGCACAAGAAACAGCTTCTTCTCTTCTCAAAAATAGTATATATGTTTCCTATCCAGAAATATGGTAATACAGACTATTATGCACAAAATTCACATGTGGTCAATTGGTACAGATAATAGCATTTTCTACACAGGAGCCAACTGCTTCTGTGCAGAAGATCCTGTCTGAAGTCTGAACTGTATCATCAGATGTAGCTATAGTGATGGAGGCCTGTCTTCGTAGTTGCCTATGTTAATGCTAGTGGCCCAATGTGCAGTACTACAGAAATTCCTCAGTTTGGGCACTGCCTGGCTTAAGAGGTAGATTTTTTGATATTAACAACCATAAACATGAATTCCAAAATTTATGAGATCATAACTGTGGCTTATGATCTCATAAATACGGACCTGGATGCCAATCATTGTTTTCTGTGCAAAACAACCACAAATGAACTTTGTGCAGAATAAGTCCCAAATTGTGAATAGATTTTGAAAACAATGTGGTTTTCAAATACTTTTGTGAGCAGGAAAAAAATTGTTAAAATTACTTGTTTCTTCATTACAGAAGGAAATGTGTAATAGATTACATCTCTACTTTGTAAGTTTTATTTTAATAAAATATTTATTAAAAGTAGCTTCACCATCAGAGGCTTTGTTAACGGTAATATGCCTGTATAATTCTAAGAACTTTTAAAAAGAAGAAAAGAAAGAAAGAAACAAAAATTCTGCCCTTCAAAGCATAGCATCACCTCAGAAAACCATATCCCCCATTTTAAAAGAAATAACTTTTGAGAGTCCTAGAGTCTGAGACACTACTACAACTATCCCCCAAAAGAAGGGAATGAATAGATATAGAAGTGACAGCAACTTGCAAACCCTTGAAAAACCCAAGAAACTATATTGCAAGAATGCAGACTTCTTTTGACTAGTCTGAAAGAGACCACGATTTTCCATTTTCCATATCCCTCCAGCCAAACAAAACCCTGCATTAAATATGGAAAACTGTATCACCAAGGGACCAGTTGCTCCATTTAAATCATATTTCAGGGGCATCTAAACCGTTAAAAATGGCATTCTGGAAATGACCTTTTCCAGTTTTGAAAAAATAGATGGATGCAACCTGCAAGGATCACGGTATTTGTGAAAAATAGAATGGAGGCAGCTGCCAGACCCTATGCTATTGCCTGATATAAAGCCTTCCTATTGAGTCCACAAACCTCTGCTGCTATCACCAATCAGGGATCAAAAATCACTGGTTATCAGTTAGTGCATAGTACCAAGCTGAGTTTGCATGTTATGTGTTAGGATGTGAACACCATTTCTTGTTTATATGAAACCATTCCTCTTCAGACAAAAAGGTATACTTGTAAGAGTTTGGAAATTACTCTTTTGGACTACAGTCCCTGCACACAACAGAACCCAGCATGGTCTGTATGGCCCTGGTAGTTAAGGAATTGGGGGGGGGGGGGGGGGGGCGGAGACAGAATTTAAAAAAAACCTGTTCAAACTCTTTTCAACACAGATTTGACATTGTTTTGCTTTGCTTCATCCTTTATATCCTTTCCTACATGCCCCCTCTATTGAAACATAGAAGGGGATATTTCCTGGTGTTAGTATTTATTTCTTAATGTACTATGAGAGTGATAGTCATTATCTCCATGCTATGAAGTGTATCTTTCAGTTACTCTTAAGACTTTTAAAGTTAGTACCATTTATGTTTTGAGATCTTTGAATGTTCATAAAATTTTCGCTGTTAGTGTTTTGATGTTGCATTTCAAAGACGAGTACAAGCCTATGAAAAATACCAAAGGATGCCAGCATCAATGTTTTTGTAAAATGTACATTCCAGCTGAATGAGCTAATTAACTTGGTTAAAAGGAGACCCAGCCAAAGGATTTAAAAAGCAAGCCACTGGAGCTTTGTGATTCAAAAAGCCCTTGCATTTACCAGCTAATGGACTGTGAATTATTCATTGCCATCGTACAAATAAGAGTACCCTCATTTTCTCAATGCAACAAGATTGGTGAAAAAATTTGTTGATTTTTTTACCCTAGAAAAATATTTCTTGTGTTTTTATGGATTATTTGTTTGGGGATTTAAAAAAAATACATTCATCCAATAGTATCCACAAATATTTTATTTATTCCCCAGTGATGGAGCATTGAAATCTTCACTGGAGGCACTCTTTTAGCCCTATTTCTGAGATGAGACAGGACCTTTCCAGCTGTGACACCCTAAAGATGTAAGCTCTTCCTCAGAAAGACAGTCCTGACACATATCTAAATGTCTTTTCAATGACAGAAAAAGACATTTCATTTTCCTCATCTTTTAAAGTACAGATAGTTTTAGTGCTGTCACTTAAATCCTACATTTTATTGATCATATCCCACTTGGTTTACTATAACACAGTCTAACTGAAGCCACCTTTGGAAAATGTTTGCAAACTTCAGCAGGTCCAAAATGCAACCACCAGATCTTAACCAGAGTTACCTACAAGGATCATACAACTCCCCTGTTACAACCACTTCACTGGCTACCTGTCTTTTTTTAAAACCCCATACATAATTAAAAGTGCTCATCATGATGACTGTAGAACCAAACCTCACCTTCTACATGAGCTTGTTTAATTTTTGAGACCCTGGTGGCTGCTCCCAGTCTGTGGCACTTCTTTCCATGGGAGACTGCCAAGATTTCCTCCACCTCCTTACTTTCCTACAGGCTTTTCAGCTCTGTTTGATGAGGATGGGGGCAATGTGGTGTAATGGTTTCAGAATTAAACTGGGTTTGATTATCGGTTTGGCCATGAAACCCCCTGGGCAAATCATATGCTCTCAGCTTCCAGGGAAGGTAATGGCAAACCTCGTCTGATCAAATCTTGCCAAGAACACCACTAAGGGTCACATCATTAAAAACACACAACAACTAAAATATGATTAAATTTTTATTGGAATTAAAAGCAATTTAGAAGCACACTCACTAAAAAGTAAATACAACCAATAAAGCACATTTATAGGGAGATAAATATTCATTTTAATAAATAATTGATAGGATTACTTTTTAACTCAGATTTCTATATCACCCAGGTCTACCCACATTCCAGAGTAGTTCAAAATTTAGTAGGATGACTTAAAAGTAGGCTGGTCATGCTCCACCAGGCTGAAGACCATGCATAGCTAAAAAGATTTGTTTCTACTGTAGCTAATAAGATTATGGGATTCAAAATGAAGAGTGATTGCAAAAGGACTTTCCTGGAGGATAAGCCCTCTCTCTTGTTCTCGTCAACAGATCTATAAAATTGAATCTCAGTGTTTCCCAGTGTTATTCTTTGGGGTGTGGCAGAGTGTGGGCAGTAATCATACTGCTGTAATAGAACTGTTGGATGCCCTACATGTACCAGTCTGGAACCTTTACTGGCTCTAGCTGACTGTATTCATCATAGGCCTGGAGGGGGCAGAGCAGAAGCTGGGTAGATGAGGAAAAGATTGCCATCATATAATTAGGCATGCCACTCCAGCCACGACTTGCCTTTCTCATCTAGTCCTGTCAGAAGTGTGAATTTTATTAGTTGCTCTTGATATTGTCATGAACTGAAAAGGCTCTTAAGGATGAAGTGACTACTGTTGTTGCTGCTGCTCCTGCTCCTACTGCTATTGTGACAGCAAAAGGAAGCTTGCAGATTTCAAGTTCCCAATAGCACTCCAGGTCACTGATTCTCAACATTTGGCCCTCCAGATACTTTAGACTTCAGTTCCCAAATCCATCTTACCTGGCCATGCTGCAGCTTCTAGCAGGTGAACTTCAAAGACTGAGAATGACAACTCTGGGGCACATGTATATGGGCAACTCTTAACTCCCAGCCTGGCTATGCACAGCCTGAAAATGGCTACCATAGGATCGATACAGATGCTCAAACTTCTGCTGACACCACTACCAAATTATCCACTGAAAGATTTTCAGAGAGAGAGAGAGAGAGATCAAGTCAAGTTGCAGGCTTAGGGAAGGATAATTATAGTAGTAAGGATGGCATGAAAAGACAGTCATATGCTGGAGGTCCACTCTCCTTACAGTAATCACCAGTCATCCTACCAAACAGCTCTTTTATAGGTCTACCTTGAGTGTGATTTAAACAGGGAAAGTGTAAGAACCAGTGTGGTGTAGTGGTTTGAATGCTGGACTAGAAATTCCTTCCTAAGCCATGAAACCCACTGAGCAACCTTGAGCAAGTCATACTCTCACAGTCTCAGAGGAAGACAATGACAAACCCCCTCTGAACAAATTTTGCCAAGAAAGCCCTGTGAAAGCCAAGAAAGCCTTAGGGTTGCCATAAGTTGGAAACAACTTGAAGGCACACAACAGCAAGAATGGTTTAACCTTGATTTATAATTAACCAAGTTAATTATAAGACCACCTATGCCCAAATGAACAGTATAATGATCAGCTACAGAAGCCTTGGTTGAGTGCTTGCTAAGATGGGTAATTAAGTTGGGAGGCACAAGGAACAGGACTTTTTCCAATGAGCAGCAGCTAGGATAAAATCATGGGATAGAATCATAGGAGTTTATCACACAGGGGGGAAATTGGAAGTATGAATGGTGGTGAATGGATTTCCCTCCTTCTAATATTTAACATTATCAAATTGTTTTCCAAATGGACATTAGAAGCTTTGCTCCAATTGACAGCAGATGATGAATTTTGTTTCCACCAGCCTTTGGGAACTGACTGCTTTGGGAGAAATGCATTTAATATTGTGCTATATTGGTTGTTATTTGTTGCTTTTTAGTGAAATTGCTTTTAAATCCATTAATAATTTAATTATATTTTAGTTGTATCTGCTTTATTTTTTGATAAGCTTTCATGAGTATCAAGACTGCATAAAGGCAGAATATAAATTGTATATCTATATCTATATAGATATATAATGATAACTACATTACTATAAGTATACATAAGCCTATTTTCAGTGCCAGTATTCATTTTGCTTATTTTATAATCTCTCCTGAAGTTATTCCTGGATGCCTCCAATGGTCTGTCTTCCTCCAAGATTATTGTTTTTACTATCTCATTCATTTGCAATGCACAGTTCCTTTCCTCCCCTGACTTTGCTGTCAGAAATGGTGATGATTATCACTTTGCCACTTTGATATGGTAATCAATTTCTCAATAATATCAGTAACAACTCATAGAACCACCCTGAGCTCCCAGGCTATAATTTGGTGAGGGATTTACAGCACCATTTATCACTCAGTTCCACATGAATCACACAGTGCAGAAGACAAGTGTAAGCCTTCTGCTGACTTATGCTTTTGCATGTCATAAGAAACTGTACCTATTTCATTAACACTAATTCTAAGCCAGAGGTATATAAACCATGTTTTCAGCCTAGGAAGGAACAGAATGCATCATACGACTTGTTTATAGCCTCAAATGCCTGCAGAATCCAGGATTTATCAAGTAATTATATAGCACAAAAAGTAGCTAGAGCCTATGTTTTATGCCTGTTGCCAAAAGTCAATTATAACTCTTTCTAAAACTGCTGCTCTCAACTTTCTTTAATTGATAGAATATATCTTGGTGGTGGGAAGAAACTTTCAATCATGCAAGGGCCTATTCCCCCCCCCCCCAAACCACCACATCTTTTATAGTAGAAGCCTAACAATAGGAAGAGTTGCCATTGCCTGTCATAAATATTTTCCTTCACAAAATTCAAAGGAAAAAAGCAATAGCTCTTGTGTGGCTCAGAGCTTAGAAATACAGTCTGCTCACACCATCCGTGGGCTTGCCATCTGTGGACTTGAGCTCATGTGGACAGCAAGCTCAGGAGACAAAATTGCACCTGCACCACTCATGGAGCATGCTACCTTTAGAATCAACAGGACTTCAGGTCCCATGTTTTTTTGCAAACCCGGGAAGTGGAACGTTTTGCAGGGATTACAACTCCCAGAAACACCCAGCTTGTGAAATTCTAAGAGTTTTAGTCCAGAAAAGTAACATGCCAGGAACAGAGCAGGGTTTCCAGCTAGTGAGCCAAATGTGACCTGCCAGGATTACCCTCTAGCTTGAATCTTTGTTCGCTAAAATCTCAGACCAGTAGTTATTGATATATGTGTATTTAAAGCTCAGGCACTGAAGTCTAGGCAACTGAGGTTTGGTTTGGTGTTGTACTGTGGCTTACTCTAGAGGAAATCTAGCAATGTTCTTCCCATATTTTTGTGGTCTTGCCTTGTACCTTTAGGCTTATCCACTGCTCTGATACTTTTTCCAAATTAGAACTCAGCTGTTGGGCCCTGGACAAATGTCTCTAGCTCTTCTAGAGTAATAGATGGCCAATTATAATGGTGGGGAGTGGCACAGGAGCAGTTGTTTGCACAGAAATAGCAAGGCTTCTCAATGAACAATCTTCCCAAACCTGACAACCTCCAGATCTATAGGACAACAATACCCAGCATCTACACAGCCAAGGCCAAGTGCTGGCTGGAAGTAATGGGAGTTGTAGTCTCCAGTCTGAAGGGTACCAGGGTTGGATAACACTGTACCAAGGGAATGTTAGTGCTCCTGCCTGCCTCTCTATCACCATATTTCTGTTTGTTCCATGGCTTGTTCTGTGACTGGAGACCATACCACAGTAGAGTTACAGTTGTGTATTTATGTGACTGATGTGACACTGAATCTCCAGTTTTCATGGGTCATTGAATCATAGAAACAAAGAATCATAGAGTTGGAAGAGATTACAAGGGGCATTCAGCCCAACTCCTGCCATGCATGAACTCACAATCAAAGCATCCCTGACAGATGGCCATCCAGCCTCTGCTTAAAGACCTCCAAGGGATGTGTTCCACCATCTAAAAGCTCTTACTGTCAGGAAGTTGATCCTAATATTGAGGTAGAATCTCTTTTCCTGTAGTGTGCATCCATTGTTCCAGGTCCTATTCTCTAGAGCAGCAGAAAACAAGCTTACTCCATCCTCAATATGACATCCCTTCAAATATTTAAAGAAGGCTATCATATCACACCTTAATAATCTCTTCTCAAGGTTAAACATCCCCAGCTCCCTAAGTCTCTCCCCATAAGGCATGGTTTCTAGACCCTTCACCATTTTGGTCATCCTCCTTTGGACACGCTCCAGTGTCTCAACATCCTTTTTGAATTGTGGTGCCCAGAACTGGACACAGTATTCTAGGTGAGGCCTGACCAAGTAGAATAGAATGGCATATTTCTTCCCATGGTCTAGACACTGTACTCCTATTGATGCAGCCCAGAAGCACCTTGGCCTTAGGTCATGGGTCATCTCCATGAACATTGAAGATGGGGATGCAAATTCTCCAATTTTGGTGACCTCAGCCCCAAACAAAAAAGAAGAGTGTTGTTACAAATCTCCAACTAACCAGCTTGCTACAATTTGCAATTGAAGCACCTAGACTGGGCTCTACAGGCTAATGGTTACTCCAGTTCAGACATCAGAAGGTCTCCCAGAGCAACAAAAACCCATAGGAGTGAAGACAACCAACCAACCAAAGGATGTATTTTTACCATACATCAAAGAAGTCACAGATACAATAGTGAAACCAGTGAGGAAACACAACCTTCAAATGATCTACAAACCAACCAAGAAAAACCAGCAAATGCTGCGCTCAGAGAAGGACAGAAAAGACCCTCTCAACAGCTGCAGGTGTTTACCACATACCATGCAGCTGCAGAGAAGTCTACATATGGACCACCAAACGCAGTGTTCAAACACGAATCAAGGAGCACAAGAGACACTGTAGTGTGGGCCAGCCAGAAAAATCAACAGTAACAGAACAGGTTATAAACCATCCTAGGCATAAAATGCTGTTTGAAAACACTGAAATTCTTGACCATGCCAACAACTATCAGGTCAGAATGCACAGGGAACTCATTGAAATCCACAGATAACTAGACAACTTCAACAGGAAAGAAGAAACCCTTAGAGTAAACAAAGGCCCGATACAGATGGGCAAAAAGGGATGTGGTGGTGCCAATACTAGGGTTAGGAAGCACACACCAACCACACAGTCCCTAACCCTAGTATGTGCCACCACTGGCACCATGGTGATGTCCTGTCCACACGGGAGGCCGCCATGACGCCAGCACCGTCACGCAGCAACCAACCATCATGCACAAGAAGTGGTGTCATAATGGCATCACTTCCTGGTTGTGGTGCTGTGAAAAGGTTCCCGCAACAACTACACTGCCGTGGAAACAAAGCTGAGGGAGAAAGGGGCCAGGCGGCCTCTTTGTCCTCTGGCTCTGGCTGTCAGGTTATCCAAGGGCATGAAGCCCAAGGACACCTCTTTCTGAGCCACGGGGAATCAGCATTTTGCAGCTTCTCTGTGGTCCCAAAAAGTGCCGGATTGGGGCCTCTGGGCTGTCAATGAGGCTACCCTGGCCCCCGTGCTCCACAGAAAGGGGCGAGTGCAAATGAAAACCACCCAGGATGGGGGGGGGGTCCCAGCAGACAATGGCTCACTAATTAAATAGGCACCCTGAGGCCTTACCATTCAACAACAGATCAACACACAGATTAACATGTAAATAATTTCCTGCCAACCAATATGTATATATCCCACTCATGTCCATGCCAGCATTCTCTGAAGGTGCCAGTCACAGATGCTGGCAAAATATTAGGAATAAGCTCATCCAGAACATGGTCACATAGCCTGAAAAACCCACATTAATTAATAGATTTGTTGCTGCAATTTACAAAGACGGAGTCTATTTACTTAGCTTCTTCCTTCCTTCTCAGTCATTGTAACTTCAGAGGTCACCCTCTGCTCTACTCTGAATCTACCATCTGCCGCACAGCAAATAGGATAAATAAAATGTTCCTTACCCCTTATCTTTAATAAGTGAAAATGAATAATTCTTTTATTTCATCTTGATCTCAGAACAGCCCCCTTAACCAATATTTCTGTCTTAATTTCCAAACAAGAAAATATGCTGTCTATGTTGAGAGAAAAAGAGCAACTGTGGTTAATGTATAAATCTTAACAATATTACTGGGGTGGCCTTAAGTCTCAGGTTCAGGTCTGGAAACCTCAAAACCTGAGAAGATTCTGAAGGAACAACCCTAGTGACTGGAGATGTACTCCAATGCACACTGTAGTGGCAGCGGGTGGCGGCGGAAGAGGCTGCTAGACTACACAAGTAGTCTTTACTTACTAGCATGACTTGCTCAAGAATTATACTTTATGTTGTGCTGCCCCAAAGGAGCTGGGCACAATGGCCATCTGTGACAATTGTTAGTTTCCTGAATAACAATAATATTTGTACCATCACAGTATCTTGATAAACTCATGATAACATCCCAGTACTGCAGGCTATTACATTCCAATGACATCAGTGTGATTGGATCCCAATATATTTTTGAAACATATTTAAGAACAAACCATTAATGGTACATCCATAACTTTAGGGCTAGAACTAGATACTATGATGTATGTATAAAGCAGTGCTGCTGGAAACAACAGCCACAGCCAAATTGCTAACTCAACAGTCTCTTTTTAAAGTCTATAAAAATATAGCTGTCTTGTGATATTACAATCTTGTGATTTCATCACCACCCACCAGCTATCACTAGTAATGTGTAGCCAAGGCTGAGAACATGCAGTATATCCTGGAATATATACTATAACAACCAGTGAGAGTTGTCACCATTTCATCATTTCATAGCACTTCATTCAAGGTAGAACTTGTTGGGGGAAATCAATATTTAAATTATTAATATTTTTGGCATTTAACTTCAGTTTATATCATTTCCAGTTTCTGGATTCTTAACCTCACAAAAGGTTATTCTTGGCTGCAGCTCATCAGTCTTGTATTCCCCAGTATCTAGCTTTCCTCCCCCAACACACACTTTTTTTCTTTTTTTAGTGCTGGTTGAATTAGGAAGGAGCACATTCAGACTGAACTCTTTTCTGATTCAAGTTTTTTCTTCCCTCCCTGTTTTCTTTCTTTTTTTTTCAAAGATCTGAAACTGCAGAACTGAAATATGTCATTTTATTCTCAAGACCCAGTATGGTGCTTCCTGTCACCAGGGATCTCCTGCTTTGAAAATAAAGATGAAATAGACACCTGCAAACTCTTCTGCAAATGCTTAGCTCTCACTGGCAGGACTTTTAAACACGCCCATGGAAAAAATGAGACAGACAGAAGAATATTATTCAGCAGCAAGAATTAGTAGACAGACAAATTCCAGACCGTGGCATTTTGTTCCAAAAGTAAGAAGGAATTAAAGAAAGAACACACTACAGCTTTTCGCTTGGAAATGGCTTGTTATTCTTCCTCCAATTTCCTTAGCTTGTTTGTCCTTATTAAATATTTTCTTGGTGATGGTTACAATGTTGTGTAATGCGGTTTGGCTTGAGAATAAGATTCTAGCTAGACTGTAAAACTCCCATTTCAGACTGACTAATGGGAATGGCCTCTGATGAATCAGGTCATGTAGTTCCAAGCCATACAGTGGCACATTCACTCTAGTAAAGAATTAACGTTATCCTGACCACTATAAATCTGTAAAATTGCAAGTGATCTCGCCAAACATTAACATGTGTTAAGAGTAAGTAAATTTTTGAATCATTCTAATGTGATTTTAAGGATTTCTTTACTCCAATTTCTTGCCAAATAAATCACAAAGTTTGGGGGCAAGGAACAATAAATTTTAAATTATATAAAATGCCCAAGTAATCCAGCTAAAACACTAACAACACAATAGAGTAAAATCTTCAAACAAGTTACGGTATTCCAGTTGCTAAAAGCCTCATTCAAGCTATGAATAATCAGCATATTTTTGGGAAAAAATAGTTCACAATACTTGCTAAAGATGTGATCATAAAACAGCCAAATTTCTCTGTGTCCTGATTTAACACACATATGCATGTCTTCTTTTCATGGGTGGCCCTTCCCTGAATTTGACACTAACTCACTTGATCACTCCAAGTTCCCATCCATCAGGGCTTTTGGAACATCATAGTGGCAAGTGACTCTGTAAGTAATTAAAGTATAATTGTTAATTGATTACTCATAGGAAGATGTTTAGCAGCAGAATGAGTAAGGCTTTGTTAAATTCCAAAAGGACTGATTCTGTCTGTAGGCTTGTTATTTCACATTGAAGCTACATGCAACTAAACTGGGATAAGTTCTCAGGACACATCAGATTCTAATGCTAAACTTTATCATACTAGATGAATCCCAGGCAGAAATGGGATTTTAAAATAGAAAAATCCTACAAATGCAGGATGTTTTTCAGATTACATTTCTTCCAAAGAGCAATAACGCAGAAATAAAGCAAATGGAAAGTCGACAAAAACAACACCTTTTTACTTTCAGGAACTTCCAAAGGTAAAAAAAGTGTCATTTTTGTCAACTTTCCATTCTCTTTATTTTTTTCATTATTGCTCTTTGATAGAAAGTCATCTGAAAAACTTCCTGCATTTGTGTTTTTTTTCTACTTTTTAAATCCCATTTCTGCACAGGAGTCATCTAGTGTGATAAGGTCCTATGGCAATGCAACTAATAGAGGCTAGAGAAGGGAAATTCATCATGGAAGAAGTATCATATCCAGAAGGTCTGAGGCACAAGAGTGCTTACATTTTTTTTCTTTTCAAGCTGTTTTAACTCCCTCCCCTGAATATTCTCTCCCACGAGGACCAATGGGGAGGAACAATTCTGGGAGGTTAGTCTCAGTGACAACTGTCTTCAAAGCCTCCCTTGATCTAGTCACAGAATGCAGCTATCAGCCAGAGCTTGGAAAAGTTACATTGTTGGACTAACCTCCCAGAATTGCCCAGCAAGCTTGATTAACGTGGTTAGATTTTCTGAAAGTTATAGACAAAAAATGTTTGCAAGCTATGATTATTGCCATTAGAGCATCTAGAACAAAGACACATGCATGGGTGAGCCTACTTTATTTGTGGACCACCAGTTAGATGGGGAAAATGGAATGTCCACTATATCCTCTTACTCCAGGTATGCCTTCTTCATCAGAAGAATCATAAGATGCTGATGTCTGTACTCAAGTGTTTCTGTCTTATGATGATCATGTGGGCTTTTTTTGACAAAATTTGTTCAGAGAGGGTTTGTCATTGCCTTCATCTGATGCTGAAAGAGTGTGATTTGTTTATAGTCACCCAGTGGCATTTCATTGCCAAACAGGGATTTGAATCCTGATCTTTCAGAGTCTAGGCCAACACTCAAAGTACTTCACCACACTGGCCCTCCTAAGGTTCATTAGTTGTTGTTGTTAATTGCCCTTGAGTGGATCTAGATTAATGGTGACCCCATGGATGTGACATCTCCAAGACCCTCTATCCTCCACTGCTCTGCTCAAGTCCTGTTGATTCATGACCGTGACCTCCCTGACTGAATCTATCCATCTGGCATGTGGTCTTCCCTTTCTATGGCTCTTCACCCTTCCAAGCATTAATGTATTTTTGAGTGATTCATGCTTTCCCATGATGTGGCCAAAGTATGACAGCCTCAGTTTCATCATCTTGGCTTCCAGGAGGAGATCTGGTTTTATCTGTTCATTAGACTGCAGCCTAAATACTAGAAAGTATTTATTCACTACCAAAAAAAGAAATCCCAAACTGATTTTAATGGACCAGGAGAGGAAGATGATTACAGACCCATGGAACAGATCGAAAGATTCTTTGCCTATATGTCCTTTCTGCTTTTGCTAAATCAAGTGTGAGGAAAATTTTGCCTGAGCTGGCTGGGACCCCTTTTCTTCTAATTAATTTGCTGCCACCACCATTGATTTGAATTCTCTTCCTTTAGCAATGCAATAGAACATTGCTGGGATTCCACTGGCACTTCCTTTGAAGAGCTGCTTCCCTCCCTTTGCCAACCCAGGGAAGAGTTAGGCCCTTGTCCAGCCTCAACTAGAAAAAGAAATGCTGAACTTAGAAGACTGGATAATAAAAATAAATGAGCTTGTTATAATGGACAAATTAACAATGTTCATTAATGGAAAACTGGACCAACAATTTAGGAAGAAATGGGAAAATGTAACTGTACTTTTTGATAAAGAGCTATAGGTGGTGGGAATTAATATGTGAATGTTCATGAAAAGATGTTTACTTAGGTTCTTAATAAAGCTTTAAGAAAAAAAAATCCCTCTTCAAAAAAGCTCCATCTGTTTGTGAATGACTGAAACAAAAGCACCCCCACTCATAGTACCAAAGACCTCAAAGCATATACAAAAGACCTAACCACAATCTACTCAAGAATTTTTGTGGAAAGCAGAAACAAAAGTGTGAGTAGTTTCACTCATTCCTAATGAAGTCTTCATATTTCTGCAACCAGTTAGTGGACTGCCTTGTGCAAGCTTGAATCCAACTGTTACCAAGTGATTTACATTTTACCAAACAATCCTTCCCATGGCTTCTTGTATGAAAGGCCAAAAAGGCATAACACATTGTTCACCAGACTGTGGATGAAAGTAGATACATATGGAAAGCCCAATGTGGGCCCAAGCAGTGCATGCTACTGAAATAATAATGGACAACATTAACTATATATTCACTGACATTTCCCTGATTGGTTCACTATTTATTCAGAGAACATAAGAAATACATGAGCAATGTATATTGGACTAAGGGGCAGGAAGGAGAGAATGCAATGATGCTAATTGCTGGGCCTACATATATTATTTATGAGACTGAATCCCAAAATGAAAATGTTGTAAACTTTATTTCCATTTGTATTTTACCAAACTATAGTAAATGTTATCACTCTGTCTGATTAATATGTAAATGTTATCACTCTGTCTGATTAATATATTACAGACAGAAAAATGTGACCAATGAAAGCAATAGACGGAATTATTTGTTTGAGTGTGAACTGATTCATTCCTAGAATGTGGAAATGAAAGGGTCTACAATTATTTTCAAAGAGGTGTGACTACATTTCAGTTTTGTGAACTTCTCCTTTTATTAGAGCTTCTATGGTCCATAAACAAATTATTTTACAAAGAAAGAGTGCATGCTCAAGATCTTGTGAAAGTTAAGGCAGAGGCAAGGAACCCTGGAAAACAAAGTAAATGGAGGATAGACACTCATACCCCAAAACTAGTCAGAAAAGGCTAAGCATCCAATAGAAGAGGAGGCAAAGGAGACTGCTGATTGATAAAGGTCTAGCACATTTTGATTGTAGATGAAAGCAAAACCTTTGGTTGTATATATCATGAAAACTATAGATCATTATTAAAGAAATGCATGTCACAATATTTGAGTGTCCTGTATTCAGGACAAGAGGCTACTGTTAGAACAGTATACAGAGAAATGAATGGTTTCCAATTGGTAAGGGAGCCGGGCAAGATTGCATTTTATTACCCTATTTGTTGCTGAACATATCATAGGTACAGCAGGATTAGATCTGGAGGAAGGATGCATGAAAATTGGAGGAGGGAACATCAACCGTTTAAGATATGCAGATGACACTATACCGCTAGCAGAAAATAGGCAAGACTTTGAACAATTACTGAACAATTACTGATGAAAGAAAAGGAAGAAAGTACAAAGGCAGGTTTACAGTTGAACATTAAGATGATTTACATAACTTTGAAGTAGATGATGAAGATATTGAACTAATTCAAGAAATTCTATACCTTGGCTCAGTAATTAATTGCAATGGAGATTGCAGTCAAGAAATCAGAAGATTGGGATTTGAAAGGGAAGTTATGAACTAGTGTTCCTGTATCTAGTGTCAAGATATATAATTGAATGCCAAAGTTAGGATTGTCCATGCAATTGTGTTTCCCATTTCTATATATGGTTGTGAATTCTGGACAGTGAGGAAAGGCTATGTGAAGAAAACTAACTGAATTGAAATGTGGTGCTGAAGAGTTCTACAAATATTTTGGACTGCAAAAAAGACAAAATGATGGAGCAAATCAAGCCTGAACAATCTCTATAAGCTAAAATGACTAAACTGAGACCTGTCATACTTTGGCCATATCACAACAAGACATGATTTACTACAAAAGACAATAATGTTTGGTAAGATATTAGGAAAGGAGGAAGTCCATATTCTGAATCAAGGAAGTCATGTCTCTAAGTCTACAAAAGTAGAGCAGGGTTGTTTGTGTGTTTATTTCCAAATCTAGCTGTGCATCTGATTACTCATTTAGTTCCATAAGATTGCCATTCAACAGAAGGATTGCATAGCTCAACTCATGCATATCTCCACATGTGTATATCTGTACTTCACAACTCTGGTTATTATATTATGATATATTATATAGTATTTTTTATATATTTCATTCTATTTTATCAGCCAGAATAGACAGAATCTTATTCGTTATGTCAGTGTATGCATTTCTTTATGCACCGAAGGATGCATCCAATATTTCTTGGTACAAAGCTTTTTCCCCAAGTGAGCATGAACAGCCATAGGTTCCCATGGGCAGCTCCTCCTCATCTTCTAACCACTAAATAGCCACAGAGGTGCACCTGGCTGCTATCTAGATGTCTTTTCATGCCTGGAAGAAAAAAAAAGGAGGGGGATTGAGGTTTCTGTTGCTCCCCTGGGTAAGCAAGGGCTGATAGAAGGCACCTTGGCACACTTCTATGGCTAGTCAGTGGCCGAGTATGGAAATGCACCCAGGAGTTTCTGACTGTTCTTGCATATTTGGGGAGAATGAAGTGCCAAATGCATCCCTACATAATCTAAGGAGTTACAATGGAAGGATTTTATGATTTGCCAATGGTCCCTTTGGATCTTGTCCTTAAGCTAACTTGTGCCTTTTGATTGGTTGGACTAACATCTGACAACCTAACTGCATTCTCCAAAGCTGGGTACCATCATCTTGCTTTCTGCACCTTAAGAGGAGAGTGTTGTTGTGGAGGGCAGAGCAGGGGTTAGCTGATCCTTAGTGGAGGAGAAGGAGGTGGATACCTAAGAAATGTGCTTTGATAAAGCTATTACAGTGGGCCTGTGTTATCTACTGGGATTTGGTTCCAGAACCATCCATGGATAACAAAGTCTGTGTATACTCAAGTCCTATTAAATATAATGGCACAACAAAATGAATCATAGAGTTGGCAGAGACCACAAGGGCCATCCAGTCCAACCCCCTGCCATGCAGGAACTCTCCATCAAAGCATCCCCAACAGATGGCCATCCAGCCTCTGCTTAAAGACTTCTAAGGAAGCAGACTCCACTACACTCCGAGGGAGTGTGTTCCACTGTCGAACGGTCCTTACTCTCAGTAAGTTCCTTCTAATGTTGAGGTGGAATCTCTTTTCCTGCAGTTTGCATCCATTGTTCCACGTTCTAGACTCTGGAGCAGCAGAAAATAAGCTTGCTCCCTCCTCAATATGACATCCCTTCAAATATTTAAACAAGGCTATCATATCACTTCTTAACCTTCTCTTCTCCAGGCTAAACATCCCCAGCTCCCTAAGTCGCTCCTCATAGGGCAGAGCCTCCAGCCCCCTCACCATCTTAGTTGCCCTCCTTTGGACATGCTCCAGTTTCTCCACATCTTTTTTGAATTGTGGTGCCCAGAACTGGACACAGTATTCCAAGTGGGGCCTGACCAAGGCAGAGTAGAGTGGTACTATTACTCCCCTGGACCTAGACAATATAGTTCTATTGATGCAGCCTAAAATTGCATTGGCCCTTTTAGCTGCCGCATCGCATTGTGGACTCATGTTCAACTTATGGTCTACTTGGACTACTAGACCGCTTTCGCATGTAGTTTCATTCAGCCAGGTGTCCCATATATAAAATAGAAAATCAATGTTTGCTATTAGGAATTTTTACTTAGGTGGAATATTTTCAAGCCATGTATGCTCAAATCCGTGGATAAAAAAAATCCATGGATAAGGAGGGCCAACTGTATTTCCATGCCCCATTCCCAATGCAAGCAGAAGCTTCAGAGTCATGATTTTCATCACGACCAAGCAAAAGAGGTAGAAGTTCTCCTCTTCAACTCCTCAACTAGCTGCTACTTCACTTTAAAATACATAATCTAAATGCAAAGGTATATTTGATGTCTCATCTAGTTTTGCCTTTCAACATTTTTTTCTTTCAACACCACTTTCAAACTACTTCTTAAAATCCCTTCACCATTCAAGTAAATTTGGCATGGTGATGGCTTGAGAAGAACAAAACAAGCAGCCCATTCTCATAGGGGTTGATGGAATCTGTAGTTTTAGACTTCTGGAGAGCACTAATTGTGAAGGCTGGTGTAAACTCCCGGTAGTTTTACATAACTGGTTCTATCATCCTTTACATCATGACCAGATTGTTAGGAACAGAAGGCTAGTTGAATAGCTGCCCCCTTGGATGGAGGAATATTCATAAAGCTATGGATATCTCTGTGATTAGTATGCAAGAGTAATGTAAAATTACTATCTTACTTTTTTTTAAAAAAAAATTCTTCACTCAGTCACACAGGATTGGAATGATCAATTGGCTCACACTTTTATGTAGGGACTCCAGCTATCATCAGTACAGTGCTACCAATGCTTTGGACCAAACCCCAAGGAGTGTATAATAGCTGAGCATAACAAACTATCTCCCTTTGGCCAGGGAAAGAGAATATATTGTTTAATTAGGAACAATGTTCTCGTGCTGCTTTCCAAGGACTAGGGAGTTGAAACTGGATATGAAATGTTTTTCACAGCAGGGGAGAAATTAGATTCAATCCAAATTAAAACCTTCCATTAAAAAACCAGCAACCCTATCACTTAAATCATTTTTAAAAGCCTTTTTAAAAACAAACAGCAATAAATTCCATTTAACCCAGAAAGAACTTCACATGTTTTAGGCTTTTAAAAACTTTGGTCACATATGTTGAAGAGACGGTTCCATTTGAATTTTCCATCTGTAAAGCTGGAATTTGGAGTTCAAAGGAATTTAGAGCCCACAAGAACAAACTGAATGTGAAACATTCATTTACCGAGTGTCAAAAATTGGGTTCCAAGGGACCATGTGAGAACTACACAATTCTCATACACTTTTACCCATATGATCTTCATCTTGGCACCACAATGGGAAACAAAACATCTTTGAAAAAAGCCAACCCTTATTTATACACGATTTAACAACCTATAAATGAATACTTGAAACAATTACTTTCATATTAAAAATGTGATTCATACTGGATGGAACCCAATATATGGGGATGAGGAGAGATGTTTAACCACTGATGCTTTCATCAAAAACTTGAATAAACCAACATTTGTGCTGAAAATAATCATGACCCCAAATGTTTGCTCAGCTGCATTAATTACACAACTGGAGCTAAGCCACTACTCTAGAAAGGATTCATTGAAGAACATTTTGCATTCCACCCCTTTCGTTTAGTCAGAACCCTGCTTTACATCTCATACAAGAGAACAGAACCCCCAGGAATAAATGACTGCCTCTAGTACAGTACATTACCACCAGGACGGTTCACTGCTAAGCATGTGTTCATTACGTCTTATTCATATGAGCAGGGCTCTTGCAACGTGGGAAGTGCTGCTTCCTGCAGCTGTAGAGTTGTCCCTAGAGTTTTTCAGTCCATGTGGCTGAATGTTCTTTAACAATTGTTTTTTAACTAATGAATTATGAGCTGTGATGCATGTTGTCCACCAGCGCCAAGAGCCCCGTTTAGCCATTCTTCTTCTAAATATAATCAATATGTGGGGATGGTGGTACTATTCATTACAGTGTTTGTTGCAATCTATAACTTGGTAAAAAAAAAATGAAGGTAGGTAAAATGCAGCAATGAGCCTTTTCTGTAGTATAGATTATTTGTGCAATTTGAGTGTTGGTTGTAGAACTGAAGACTAAGATATATGACCATGGAGATGGGTTCTTAGAGCTTATCTAATAAAATCTCATACATGAACCTTATACCATAACACACACGAATCTTTGGCCACTGTCTGGCTGCTTCTCTACATAACAAACTTAGCTTTCTGTCATTTCTTCCCCTTCCTTTCTTCTTTCCTACACCAACAATTTCATGTTTAGACCACTTGGTTTTAATCTGAATAATTTTATGTATCCTGTGCCCCTTATATGCTATATATTTTACTTTTCTATTGGGTACTTCCCCACAGCCTTCTTTTCTCAGTGCCTATGGACCTCCACACACACCACATAGCCCCCCCCCCAAAAAAAAAATACCCTGCAGAAATAAAGCAGTTTGAGACTGCTTTAACTGCCCTGACTCAGTGCTAGCAAATCCTGGGAATTATTGTTTATTGTGGCATCAGAGACTTCTGACAGAGAAGGGTAAACATCTCACAAAGCCACAGTTCCCAGAATTCCCTGGCATTGAGCCAGGGCAGTTAGAGCAGTCTCAAAGTGGACTATTTCTGCAGTGTGTTTTGGACCCATAGACTCTGTCTTTGAAGCCATTCTCTTCTTCTGTGTGGCTACATAAGACTGTTCTTTCTACTATATATTGTGGATGTTTTGTAAGAGGCTATGCTAGAGGTGATTCTCTTGATTCTGGCTTTTAAATCTAAACCAATAAATTACATTTGTCATAAAACTCTTTAATTTTTCACTGTAATAATTTAATAAGTTTAATTGAATCATCTAATAAAGATGTCTTGGAACTTACTCTAGCTACTTTATATTTTACTATAAAATAATGTTCTTTTCTCATAGAATTATTTTTAAATCATATAGTTATTTTATTTTATTTCAATTCTAAAACCTTTAGAATTCAAAGATATAGCCATGTTAGTCTGTAAAATTAGTATATAGAGAGATCTTTGAGACTAAGTAAAAGAAAGAAGTTGGCTGCATGATCTTTTATAGACTTAAGTCTACTTCCTCAGATGCATCTAATTAGTCTTAAAGATGCTACAACATCTGTCTCTATATAAAACTTTTAGTCTTCCCAGGGGTCATGTGATATTTCAGATCTTCCACTCTGATGATAAATAGAGAAGTACTGGACATAACTGATTGTTCCATATTTTAAAATAATTAATAATCCCATGGACATGTGAGATTTGTGATTGGTAGAAATTGTTTACTTGGACATCCAGAGGGCTTTTGATGACATCCTTCACTAAAGATTCTTAAGCATTCTTATCAGATTGGAGAAGTCCTGTTACAGATTGACAATTGACTTTAAAAAGCAAGTGAAAAGTAAGAATAAATGATAAGTTCTCAATATGGAGAGATCAGAGAGGAATTCTAGGACTTCTGTTGTCACTTTTGAGTTCAAGCAAAGTGGTGAAGAGATAGGCAGGTATAAGATATTGGGAACTGACTATCAAAACATCTCAACTGAACACATAGTCTTTGAATTCATTTGGAAACTTTGGGGCAAGTGTGGACAAAATACAGCCCACCAGATGTTGCTAGGCAATGTAACCAATGTTGAGTAATACTGACTTGGAGTCCAATAACGTCAAGAGGACCAAAGTTGCCTGCCTCCTGCTCTGAAAAATCCCCTCTGGGGAAGCTTTTTTACTAAATGTTTACATATTTCTCCCTAAAGATCATAGCAAAATCTTTAAACATGGAAGCTTTAGAGTATAGTTTAAAGTTATTCTAAAGTCTTTGTTGGGTCCAGAAAAGTATCTGTGTTGTGTGTATGTGCATAATGAACACAATCCTATAAATGCCTTCTAAGATGTAAGCCCCACTGAGTTCAATTGGACATACTCCCACATAAGTGACTATAATATTGCAGTCTTAAAAGTCCCTCAGTAGGAAGAAAATCACTTTAAATCTTTTGGATTTATGAAGGAATGGTTTATAGCATACTTCAAATGAGTTGTGGTTTACTTTTACTATGCATAAAAATCGATAGACTTCTTTAGAAGCTTCTTTGAATTCTTATTCAGCCACAGCCTTTTATTCTTCTATGGGAAAAATGGAAATGATTAAGTGGAGCTATCTTCTAAAAATTATTTAAATAATAATAATAATAATAATAATAATATTTATTTCTTACCCGCCCCTCTGTAAAACAATCGAGGCGGGGTACAACAAGGTTAAAAACAGATTGCAGATTAAAATAATTCAAGAATTCCATCCCAACCTCCCCCCCTTAAAATAGGATTAAATTAGTTAAGTTCAAAATTAAATTACTAACAATAAAAGTATAATAAAACATGATACACAAAACCGCAATGCTGGCCACAGCATGGGTAGCAATAAAATACAGAGGGGGGGGGGATAAGGAGTTGAGAATTGGCTGAAAGATTTTAGGAGCCAGGTAGATTATACAGTTTCAGGGAAGGCCTGCCGGAAGAGATGCGTCTTTAAGGCTGTTTTAAAACAGTCTAGTGATGTAATGAGACGCATCTCGTCCGGCAGGCCATTCCATAGCCTGGGAGCAGAAGCAGAAAAGGCCCTCTGGGAGGTTTGCGCTAACCTAGTCTTCATGGGCTGCAACAGATTTCTCCCAGAGGACCGAAGCGTGCGGGGGGGGGGGTTCATATGGGGAGAGGCGGTCCCTGAGATAAGATGGACCCAAGCCATGTAGGGCTTTAAAGGTTAAAACCAGCACCTTGTACTGCGCCCGGAAACTAATTGGCAGCCAGTGGAGAGCTTTAAGTACAGGTGTAATGTGCTCTCTCCTAGGTGTACCGCTAACAAGCCTGGCTGCCATATTTTGAACTAGTTGGAGTTTCTGGGTTAGGCACAAGGGTAGCCCCATGTAGAGCGCGTTACAGAAATCCAAGCGTGAGGTTACCAAAGCATGCACCACTGTTTCCAGGTCCCTCTGATCCAGGTAGGGGCGCAGCTGGCGTATCAGCCGAAGCTGATAACAGGCACTCCTGACTGCCGCATTCACCTGACTAGTCATGTGAAGCGACGAGTCAAGGAGCACCCCCAGACTGTGAACAGGGTCCTTCGAGGAGAGTGTGACTCCATCTAGGACCGGAAGATGTATTCCCAAACCTGGTTTCGGGCCTGTAACAGCTAGTACCTCCGTTTTGTCTGGATTGAGTTTCAGCCTGTTTTTCCTCATCCAATCCATTACCGCTGCAAGGCAGTCATTAAGAGGAGAGACGCCATCAGAAGTTCGAACCGACGATCTGGTCATGGAGAGGTATATCTGAGTGTCATCAGCGTACTGAAGACACTGAGCTCCATGCCTCCGAATGATCTCACCCAGCGGCTTCATGTAGACATTAAATAGCATCGGGGACAGAATGGCGCCCTGAGGGACGCCGCAGTTAAGCTCAATCTTGGAGGAGCAACTGTCCCCGAGCCTCACCCTTTGAGATCTCCCAGAGAGAAAGGACCGGAGCCACCGGAGTGCGGTGCCCCCGATCCCCAACTCCCTCAGTCGACTCAAGAGGATGGAGTGATCTACAGTATCAAAAGCCGCCGAGAGATCCAGGAGCACCAGCAGGGTCACACTACCCCTGTCGATACTCAGGCGGAGGTCATCGGTCAGAGCGACCATGGCAGTCTCCACTCCATGTCCTGTCCTGAAGCCGGTTTGAAATGGATCGAGATAATCGGTTTCATCCAAGACAACCTGAAGTTGAGAGGCAACTGCTCTCTCGATCACCTTGCTCAAAAAAGGGAGCAAGGACACTGGTCTATAGTTGTTCCTGTCCAGGGGATCAAGAGAAGGCTTCTTCAGGAGGGGCTTAAATCTATACGTACTAATTGAGGAACTGGTTGCAATGGAATCCTGATCTCATTAACATTCCTATTGAGTTTATCATATTTGTGGCAATGGCTCATGCTGGTTTGGATTCTTCTACTTCTTTACACTAAATATTGATGTTTTCTTTTCTTTTCTTTCTTTTTTGGAATTGCCTGCAAAGTACTGTTTTAGTGAACTTGTTTACAGATAGCCAAATTGGCCACCATTTCGTCTTTGTACGGGCTGCCCCAAGACATTTTGCTGCCTGAGACAAAAGATAACCTGCCATACCATCTCCATTCCATGTACAGAAGCTGACTGAATTAGCAGACAAATCTTCTTTCGATGTTGGCAGTGGAATATGGCATCCAAACTAGTCTTGAGGGTGTAGCACATTTAGTCTGGTACAGACATCTCTACCCTGCATGAGAAAGCAATGGTCAGAAAGCTAAGGACAAACAAGCTTGTTAATGCAGTCTCCCAGGTCCAGATGCATGAGGAATTTGTTTAATTGTAGGATTGGCCCTAAAAGCCAGTGTGGCATAGTAGTTTGAGTGTTGGACTATGACCCTGGAGACCAGTGTTCAGTTCCCAGCTCAGCCATGAAACCAATTTGGTGACTTTGGGCAAGTCACATTCTCTCAGCCTCAGGGGAAGGTAATGGCAAACTTCCTCTGAACAAATCTTGCCAAGAAACCCGATGATATATTCACCTCAGGGTTGTCATAAATCAGGAATGACTTGAAGACGTACAACAACAACAACAAAGGATTGGCCCTATCAGCACTATTTAACAGTAGAATACTGTATTATTATTACTTTGTTATTTAATACTTTGTTATACATACATCCTTCAGTTAACAAAGCATTTGACAAAGAAGCTCCCTTTTAAAAGTCTTTTTACATTCATCTAATCTGTTCCCCACTTACTCCTCACCCTTTGTCTAGCAGGAATTATTTCAGCAGCACCATCATTAAGAGGCTGCAGAAACACAAACTTTTGGTGTCAGGTTGCAGCAGCATGTTGGCAAACAATGCAATAAAATTCAAGCTAGAAAAGAATGAACTCCAGCATGGTGTTGTGGTTTGAGCATTGGGCTATGACTGGACACCAGGGCTTGATTTCTAGCTTAGCCATGAAACTTCTGGGTAACCTTAGGCAAGTCACAAGCTCTCAGCCTCAGTGGAAGGCAATGGCTGAACAAATCTTGGCAAGAAAACCCCCAATAGGTTTGCCTTAGGGTCACCCAAAGTCAGAAACTACTTGAAGGCACACAACACACACATAAATACTGCTTTATCACACTAGGGGGCAAACAGGATTTAAATGCGAGTTAAATGAGTTAAACAGGAAATGTCCTATGATAAACATAGGGCATTTCCTGTTTAACTCTCATTTAACTCTTGTTTAAATCCTGTTTGCCCCCTAGTGTAATAAAGCAGATATCTACCTTAAGGGATCCTTACTAAGCATGGGTGATCAGAGAAAAAGTGGGAGAGGAGATACATCTGTTTCACCAGCTCCCCACACCATTTTAAAAAGATTTACAGCTACTACAAATGTCTAGACATTTGGCCACCAAAATGGAAATCATACCAAAAAAAGTAGAAGCTGATGCAAAATAAACAAATAAATAAATAGTCCCTGGATGCATTTTGGAAGACGTTTTCAAGTGATCTTTAGAAGCTGCAAAATGTTATTGTGTACTTATAGAAAGCTTACCTGCTTTCCCCCCCCCCCCCTTTCACATGTGCATATTGTTAGCTTTGAATAAAAAAGTTTGCTAAAACATGTTGAATTATTTATTTTTGTGGCATCGGAACCTATCCTTTCTATGTTTTTTCTGCCTCTGGTACCAATTTTCTGTTAAAGAAATAATGACCAGGAACACATCTGCTTTCTTAACTGAGATATATCTATTGCTGTTGTTGCTGTTCATGTATTTGTTTATAAAATGTATATCCAACATTTCTGGCAAAATAACACAAAAACAGATAGCAATAATATTCAACGTAAAACAGAAATACAATTCAAAGCACATTTATAAAAGATTTGTAACAAAAGAAAAACATATCAGTTGAGGAAAAAAACCCTACATACTAAATTTCTGCCAGCATCTTAATAAAATATTTAAACACATCAGTTTTGCTTTCTCCTACTTTCCTCTCTCTATATCTCAAGTTCTTGCTATCCATTGTAAAAAAGACATTTGTAAATTTTGGTAAGTTCTTAACTCCCTCCTCCACAACAAACAAACAAAAAAATTTACACTCTGTTATCAAGCTCCTTCAAGTTGCTTCTTATGATGAACCTAAGGTGAATGTATTGTTAGGCTTTCTTGGCAAGATTTGTTCAGAGGTGGTTTGCACTTGTGTTCTTCTGAGGCTGTGAGACTGCGACTTGCACAGTCAGTGGGTTTCCATGGGTGAGTATGGCTTTTGAACCCTGGTCTCTTGGAGTCCTAATCCAGAACTCAGACTACTATACCCTATCAAGTCCTTTGTGGTCTCAACCCTCTGCACTGGCCAAATTCAAGATTTACAGCTACTCCCAATATGGAGAGGGCCATGCTTCTGCCGGTCCCCCATGTAGCAATTAAAAATGAGGTACGTAATGTGTGAAAGAAAGAGAAAGAGAGTGAGAACAACTTTAATTCAATACCATAAACATGGGTGAATCAATATGCTGGGCTTAAAACCCAGAGTTGAACTCTCAAAATTCTCTGCCTTTGTAGACAAGTTTTGCCTTCTTCCACATGCATTGCTTTAATATCTCACGTTCCTTCTGTCATGTTTCTGAGCAAATTTGTGAGTTATTCTGGAGGGAAAACTGAATGGAATTTCGACCCATCCCTAGATAGCCATCACAACATGGGAGAGAGAAAAAATCATATGTCAAAGAGGAGCATGCAGGTAAGCAGTTTGGAGCCAGTCAGCACTTAGAATGTAGAAAGCATGACACACATACAGCCTCGCTCCATAAGAAACCAAAGGAAAAAAAAGTGAGCTGAAAGTTGAGTGCACCAGGCCTCCACCAGAGAGCCTGATGATGCACGATTTGCATCCATCCTCTTGTCAAGTAAATCTATTCACCTTAAATTTATCCTGTCTGTGTGAGCTAGTGTGGCATAGTGATTTGAGTACTGGACTATGACTTTGGAGACCAGAGTTTGATTCCAAGCTCAGCCATGAAACCTACTGGGGGACCTTCAGCAAGTCACACACTCTCATCCTCTGGTGAAGACAATAGCAAGCCTCCTCTGAACAAATCTTTCCCCAAAAAATCCCATTATAGGTTCACCTTGGCTTCACTATAAGTCAGAAATGACTTGAAGGTACACAACACACACATATCCTGTTTGTATTCCTTCAAACATAAAAAATATTATAAAAATACCATGTGGAGTTGTAACAGGACCCCACAAAGGTCACTGATTCTGCTTGTTGCATCACCACTCAATGATGCAAGGGGGATGCACATGTCATCCTGCAGTGTCCAACTCACCAGCTCTGCAGAACTCCTTCCCTTGGTGTGGTTGCCTGGATTATAAGGTATGTTTCAGAGCCATTTACTATTGTGGCAATGGTGCCAAGATTGTAAATGTGATTTTTGTGGGGCTTTCAGGCTATGAAAGCCATCGACTCCACATTGTAAATGTGTATACCAAGCAGTTATGAGGTCAGTATGCAAAAGATCTTGTAGCACCTTTGAGACTAACTGAAAGGAAGATGCTGGTAGCATGAGCTTTCATATATTATTAGGTTAAAAAAAAAGTGGTGACCCCTTGCTCCCTTTGCTAATTGTGAACCAATCTGTTTCTCTGAATTCTGTTCTCACAGCAGCCTCTTGTCTAAGTCTCATAATTATGCTATAATTTTAATATTATAAATTCATATCCTTAATATTAAAGATTAATTTGAAAAGGTTAGAACTTTGCAGAAAATGGCTAGTGTTTTAGATCAGCTAGTTGAATATGTAACTATCTAAGGAGCTTATTGCTTTAGACTCTTAAAATGGGGCTAGGTCGCTATAAATTCTGTGCCTGCCTCCTGTTGCATTTTAGGGTTTATAATTCAGTGAGACTTAAGAGCTCTCTGGCTGAATATTCTAAATGCCCCTTCCTAAACTACAAGTCCCAGAATGCAACAGGAGACAGGAACAGCATTTAAAGTTTTAAAGTGAGAAGCTAATAAGTTATGTAGCTAAGCAACGTTTGGACCCCCATCCAAATGCTGACTTATTGGGCAGCAACCACTGTGGGCGATGGAGATCTGTTCTCCTGTTGATCAAGACATAGCAGACTGACACTGGCACCCCTCTCCCTCCAGCAGTCTCTAGCAAAACAGGAAGAAGAGTATCAGTCTCAATCACAATTGCTCCTCACATTGGAGATGGAGGAAGGGAAGGGATGGGAATATCAATCGGATGCATTGCGATCAAAAGGAGAACAGACTCTTGTCACTTGCAGGGGCTGCTATCTGGAAAGTGAGAATTGAGGAACTTTTACAATCTCTGCATATTCCCTACAGTATTTAATATGTAGGGATCATGAATACAATCAGTTATGAGTACATCACTCTGGGTTACTTATTTGTAACTGTGATCATGAATTCCAGCCAATTATGCCTAACTGGTTCTGGTGGGTTTGGGTGGAAAAGCATGCTTACTTGGGTAGAAAGAGATATTTTGTAACATTCCACTTTAAGTGTTACTTACAAATGTGATAAAAGGCCAGCAATTTTTCTTCTAGGCACTAATAAATTGCCTCTGCCCTCCAATAATAGTAAAAGTGAAAGTGCTTCATTTGTCACTCCTTTCTCATGGAGATGTTTGATATTTTCCTCCAAAAACTTTGCTGCCTTCCTATTCCATTTTAACTCCCTCATCCATCCTTTACAGAATTTCTGACTTGTTTCATCATTTCCTTTCCTCACTTCAGCAGTATTTGGTATCTTTGATCTATCACCACATTTTTTACCCATGATCACTAGAAGCTTTCCAAGCTTCGTTAACAATTCCTTATTATTAATTCCATCTTTCAGTATACACAAATAATAGCCCAAAAGTACTTCAGTGTTAATAAATAATAACCTGTCTACAGGAAACCCTTTATTTCATTACTCCAAATTCTGCACCAGCACATCTAAATTATGTCAGATCTGAATTGAGAAATTTAACACAACATCCCCCCAATTTGCTTTCTGCTGCTTTGATTTATATTTCAGGTGGTATTTCACCTTTTAAATCCTCATTCAAAACTGGCTAGGAAAAGCAATATAGCAAATGTCTGAACTTTGTGCTTACACTTGGTACATTTATGGCAATGGTAGAGGTGGTGTGCCTTAAGTTTATGGAATGGGTGCTTTTGCCCTATTGAGTTGGGGAGCAATAAGATAACAAAATGGGGGGGGGGGTCCTCAAATCATATTCTGTCCACTTGTTATACATTTCTAGAAGTATTTTCTCTCCAAGGAAGCATTTCCAAATATACTTTATAATCAGTATATTAGTATGATTTATATCCTGCTTTCCCAGTGAGAGCATCAGACAATGCACTTGACTCTGATTCTCTCCACTTTATCCTAACAAAAACAAATATGTGAGATAGCACCAGCTGGTATAGGTCATTCAGTTGGTTTTATGACTAAGACTTGAACCTAGATCTCCAAAGGCCCAATTCAACTCTCTACCACATTATCCACCCCTCCAGATGTTGTGAACAACAGCTCATAGCATTTCCTATCATTAACTATGCTGGCTAACCTTTCTGGAAGCTATCATTCAGCAAAATGGGAAATGCAGCCCAATTCATACCTTGACTCTTAACTACCACACTATACGAGGTCTTACTTTACAATACACATTTTTTTAAAAAAAAAATGAATCAGGGGGAGGAGAGAGGGGGAGCCAAGAACTACATCTACAAAACTACAACTGTTAATAAAACTACAAAATTTAGAGAAGCTGGAAAGTCCAAATAATTGCTTCATTCAAATATGGGAGATGCAGATGAGGTGAGTTTCTTTTCATATACAGAATGAACAAAAATTTTGAGTTTCTATGAATCTATGAGGAAAAATAGAGGGAAGGGTGAGGTCAAACATCTTTTCAGTTCAGTATTGTGCTCTGAAAGTGTTTCCATGGTAAACTATCAGTGATATCTGCCTTATTCAACAGTATCAAAAGACAGCAAAAAATTAAATATTGCTGAAAGAATGATGTGCACCAAAATATGTAGAAAATAAAATTATTTTTCTTATTATTTTATTAAATTATGTCTTGCCTTAGGTCCAAAGCACACTGCAGAAATAATCCAGTCTGAGACCACTTTAACTGCCCTGACTTGATGCTAGGGAATTCTGGAAACTCTAGTTTTGTGAGACATGTAGCCTTCTCTATCAACAACAAACTACAGTTACCAGGATTCCTTAGCACTGAGCCAGGGCAGTTAAAACAGTCTCAAACTGGATTATTTTTACAGTGTGTTTTGGACCTTAATCCAGATCTGCAACCCAAGGTGATTTAAAGCAATAAAAAAGTACTAAATCAAAAGAAGATAAAAATAATACAAAAATAATTAAACAATCTATAGAACTAAAACAATTTAAGTGATATAGTGTATATTAGAAGGCAAAAATAAAAACAACAATTAAAGACCTTGCAATTAGTTTTCAAATGTCTGGCAAAATAAATAATTTTTCAGTTTTTTGTGGGGCTTTCGGGTTATGTGGCCATGTTCTAGAAGAGTTCCTTTCTGACATTTCACCAGCACCTGTGGCTGGCATCTTCAGAGAATGTTTGCCTGGGAAAAGATTGGGTATATATATATATATATCCTGTGTGACCCTGGGGAGGGAGGAGTGATTTGCAACTGTATTGTTCTGTTGCTAATGGCAGTCCTCAGGGTGGGAGGATGTGCAAAAGAGGAATGATGTCTGCTAATTAGTGTTCATTGTCTTCTGAGAATCCCCTGACCCCAGGCTGTTTCTCATTTGCATTGGTTACTGGCCATGAAAGTCTTAGACTCCACAGTTTTTCAGTTGTTGATAGAAGCCTAGCAAGAACGGCACTAGTCTGACCTCTCTAGGGAGGGATTTTCAGAACCTGAAGGCAGCTGCCAAGGAGGCCCCCTCATACATCCCAGCAGTTGTGCCTATGAAGGTGGCATAACCAAGACAAAGACCTCTCCTGAAGATTTCAAGGCTCAGGCAGGATCATATGGGAGAATAGTGGAGAATACAATCCTTTAGGTAATGCTAAACTGTGTCTCACTCTGATAAAAATGTGGATGAGGGGCATTTGACATTTGTAAGGCAACCGCACATTGGCTGGTATCCTGTTAGGGATATTCATACATGTTTCCCTTATGCATGCAGATGCCCTTTTTTGGTGTTGTGGGTGTTGGTATTTCCTCCATCCTCAGAGCCCAACCCAACCACCCCTCTGCAAAGCCCCTAAAGCAGCCACACACAGCCATTCTGTTCTTGGTGGCAAGCAAGCAGGATCATGGAAATGTCTGGCTATTCCCTCTTAGCCAAAGGCAAAATTCTGACACCAGCACTGAGATCCACCAAGGTCCTCCTTTACTAGCTCAGCACAGCTGCAAACATTTTGCAACTCATGATGTAGTGGTTTGAGTATTGGACTATGACTCTGGAGATCAGGGTTCAAATACCTGCCCTGCCTTGAAAACCCATCACGCAACCCTGGGCAAGTCACACTCTTTTAACCTCAGGGAAGATGGCAGTGGCAAACCCCCGCCGAAGAAACCTGCCAAGAAAACCTTGTGATAGGGCTGCCTTAGGGACACCATACAGTAAATTGGAAATGACTCGAAGGCACACAAAACATACATAAAGATGTAGTCAGATGCTTCTGGGGTCCTGGCTGCTCAGTACAAAGAGTGGAATGGCCATGCTAGATGTCTTCAGGGACTTTACAGTAAGGAGGAGGGGGCTTTGGACTCTTCCATGATTCTCTTCAGTGGAATCCTGTGATTTGCACTTCAGGGAGGGGCAGGATAGCATAGTAGTTTAATTGTTGGACTATGACTCTGGAGACCAAGGTTCAATTCCCAGCTTAGCCATGAAATCCACTGTGACCTTGGGCAAGTCCCATGATCTCAGCCTCAGGGGAAGGCAATGACAAACCACCTGTGAACAAATATTGCCAGGAAAACCCCATTATAGGGTTGCCTTAGGTCCTCACAAGTCCAAAAAGAATTCAAGGCACATTGCAACAACCTTCTTGAGAGCCAGTGTGGCATAGTGGTTAGAGTGTTGGACTATGACTCTGGAGACCACGGTGACCTTGGGCAAGCCACTCACTCAGCCTCAGGGGAAGGCAATGGAAAATCACATCTGAACAAATCTTTCCAAGAAAATCCCATGAAAGATTCACCTTAGGGTTGTCATAGGTCGGAAATGACTTGAAGGCACACAACAGTAATAACAAGTTAATATTCTCAGTCAGAATCAGCTCTAGTGCTTCATCAGACTACAAACCCCTAGATTCCACAGGATGTTGCCATGGCAATTAAATGGAATAATAGCACTATAATTGCATAGTGTGAATGGGTCTTCAAGATTAGATAGGAGTCTATTCTGATATGTGGATGTTAAACACTTTGACCATGGGCAACATCCCACCATGTCCTCCTGCATGTGGAATCCAGAGTGGCACAGATTTAACAGCTTATCTGTTGTGTATCAGGAGAGGAAAAGCAATAGCCTTTGGTTGATGCAACAACTGTGGCTCTAGTTCTGGGAGCTCAGGAGCAATAAGTTCCATTTCATACTATCCACTTACAGCACTATGATTCCACTTTATCTGCTATGGCTGCATCCTAAGATAACCTGGGGCTTGTAGTTTACTGACACACTATAGCTGAGTATTCTAAGTATTCCTCTCTAAAGTACAAATCCCAGGATTCCATAGAATGATGTCATGGGAGTTACAGTGGAATCACAGTGCTCTAATTAGGCAGTGTGAAATGGCCCCTATTTTAGGTTCCAGCTCTATTTATCAGTATGAGGAACCTGTGAGCCTCCACATATTGAAGGGCTACTGCCCCTGGATCAAAGCTTGTGCTAGCTAGGGTTGATGAGAGTTGTAGTCCAACAACATGGAAGACACAGGTTCTTCATTATTGCTAGCTCCAATTAAGAGAGATATGCTTCACAGAAGTTAATAAACTTTCTGAGTAAATATGTACAGGGTTGCATGGTTACACTGGCTTCTCTTGAACATTATCATTTTGCACTACACACTTTTTGCATCACAGAAAGTGTCAGTCTTAATTTGTGATACTGCATGAGGTCAGTTGTCCAACAAAAAGAAACCAGAAACTCCACTGGGGATAGCATTAAGTCCTTGTTATGAATGTAAGTAGGCCTTTGGATCCCAGCCTTTTGTTTTAAATTCTCTAAGCATTGGTGTTTACTGAATATGTGTCCACTTGCTACTAGGCTCTGGTCAAGAGGTTTGAACATCTTTTAGCTGTAAAAATCCTGGCAGTCTGAAGGGTATTGGTATACATATCTTGGAAAGTGCTCAAGAGTTATTAGTTATTAAGCAAGCAAGCAAATGAGGCCAGCTTTAAAGCACATTTCTCAACCACATGATATCCATTAAACTTGAATCCTCAAGACAGCAGAGAGCTGACATTACCTCATACATGCGGCGAAGGGAATGTCGTTTCCTGCTTTGAAGTGAATGATGCCAAATATCTTACACATTCCAGCCAGCATTGTTGTGGCCGCTTTGCTCACCAATGCCCATGATTTATTGTTTGGAAGTAAGTAAAATATTTCTAAGTAGCAATTGTTCAACTAGTGAACATTCCTAGTCTGCATCTGTAGCAGCAACAAATTATATATGGCACCAAGATTAATCCTGATGTATATTCTTTTCTTCTCCCAACACTTTCTTTCTTTCTCTCCCAGCACCACCACCCTTAGCTAGAGAAGAAAAATAGTCTGAATAAATTCCTGGAGGGTAAAAACTGTGATTTCTCAAGTAGTTTTTGTAGTGCAGCCACATAATTTAAGCCTCTCTTTAGATGGTAATATGTATGCCTTCACATGCATGAAAATCCTGCCAAAGCATTGCTGCAAGAATTCATAAGCAACCACTACATCCAGCACTTGGTCTGACTGATGCAACAAACCAAAAAGGTAGCAGCTGGAATATGCAAGATCCAGGAGCATGTTAATGGGAAGGATTCAGATCCAAGAGAATGAACTGATTAGATCCAAAATCTTGCCCTTTTGGCATGTATGCCCCTAAAAAGTCTTCCCTTAGAAAGATTATTTCTGTAAACCTTGATTCCCCCCAAGCCTGTTGATCCTGGCTACCCCACTTGTGTACAGATAGTGTTGTTTTGGCTACAGAAGTAAGCAATGACACTCACACCCTGAACACTGGAAAGAGAGAGAAGGATGCTACCATTTCAGTCTGGCTTCAGGCTTGGCTAAGGAACACAGACAGCTTTGATATCATCCACCTTGATGAATGACCTATGCAGAGAACTAGTCAAAGGTAAATTGTTCCTGTTGGTTGTGCTGGACCTCTCAGCAGCTTTCAGTATCATTGAACATGGTGTCTTTCTGGGCCACATTGTTGGGATAGGACTTGGGGGAATTGTTTTACAGTGGCTCCATTCCTTCCTGGAAGGACAAACCCAGAAGAGGAACTCGCTGGCGGGGGGGGGGGGGGGGGGCTTCTGTTTGACTGCTTGGCCATTGGGTTCTCTTTTGTTCCCCATGCTATTTAACATATATGTGAAACCATTGGGAGAGATCATTCAGAGTTTTTTGGTGCAGTGTCATACTGCTCTTTTCCACCTGAATCCAAGGAGATTGTCACACTTCCTTTCATCCCAGCCTCACTGTGGGCTGAAACTTTTGAAAACTTTTTCAAAACATGTGTTATCACATGCCTCCATGCCCAGTCCAGAGGTGTTGCATACCTGATCTTGGCATCCCATCCCTGATCCATACTCCTCTGGCACTTTTTGAAAGCACTGGAACTAATAAATAAATAAATAAATAAATAGTAAACAAATTAAATGAGTAATAAATAAAATATGAGGTACATTACAGTAAGACAATCTTTTTTAAGTCTGTTGGTGGGTGAGAAAAGCTGTCTAGGATTTAATCCATGACTTTTCCCAGTTCTGTTACCCAAGAGCCTTCTCCCAACTTGCTGCTCTTCAGAGGTTTTGGACTACCACTTCCATTATCCCTAGCCAACACAGCCAAGAGTCAGGATAACAGGAGCTGTTTTTCTACTCACTTAGAGAACAACACATTACAGAACACTGCTTTAACCAGACTTGCCAGAGAGTGAATCATGTAAAGCATATGGTCTACCCTAATAAGACCTTCCCCAAAACACAGCCACTCTGAACTCAACACATCTTCTATTGTAATAAACTTTCTTCTAGTTCAGTGAGTCAGGCCTTTCCTGCTTTATACTATTTCACAATCACAGAGCTCAGTTCCATTCCATTGAGACTGATTCAAGATTTTGGATTAAACAGAAGTATTTTAAAAAGAGAGAATGTACTCTGCACTGCAATATTTTCTTTTCATCACAAAACCATACCCTCAAATCTTTCTGGCAATCTGATTCATTTTAAAATCCACAATCACTGCTTAAAGATGAAGTATTGATGAGGGATATACTATAGCACTATACTACAGCACAGAGCATTCTCTGTGTGTGTGTGTCTGTCTGTCTGTCTGTCTCTCTCGCACACACACTGTGCTTCAAAAATACATGGATTTAAAAGAAACCAAAAGTTGGATGCTTTTGAGGTTGTTTGAAAAAAAGCAAATGTCAAATCAACTGGAAAACACACTCCAGATTAGGTGTTCGCTTGCCAAAGATGGAACACAAGACTGCCGTTCATTATAGCTGGATGATCTTTTTAAACAATACCTTGACACTTTTGAACAAAAGAAATGGTTTAGCTGGAGAGTGTCCCAGAGTCCAAGAAGGATACTTCATGACACTAACCTTGATTTCAGAGCCAGACTCCCTTTTGCAGAGCAGCAAAAATGAGTGTATGCAATGTATAAGCAGACAGGTATGCTTTAAAATATTATATTTAAGAAGTAGGAGAGGGTCTTGGAATGTGTATCACAATCTGGCTAAAACCAGTTCCGTTCAGGCATCCAATTTAGTGAAACAAAAGGCTACATTATTTGGGGCTTTGAATGAGTAACAGATTTTGGAAGTTAGGCATGCAAGTTTTTCTCTCATTCCCATAATACCACAACCAGGGAATTAGGGTGCCATTCAATGATTATGAATGGTGGGAGATTTGGGAACTATGAGGAAAGACTTAGGGAGCTGGGGATGTTTAGCCTGGAAGAGAGATGGTTAAGAGTGATATGATAGCCCTGTTTAAGTATTTGAAGGAGTGTCACATTGCGGATCGAGCAAGCTTGTTTTCTGCTGCTCCAGAGACTAGAACATGGATAAGTGGATACAAGCTACAGGAAAAGAGATTCCACCTCAACATTAGGAGGAGCTTCCTGACAGTAAGGGCTGTTTGACAGTGGAACACACTTCCTTGTAATGGAGTCTCCTTCCTTGGAGGCCTTTAAGCAGAGGCTGGATGGCCATCTATTGAGGATCCTTTGATTGGGAGTTCCTGTGTAGCAGGGGGTTGGACTGAATGGCCCTTGTGGTCTCTCCCAACTCTATCATTCTATGATTCTAAAAGGAAGTACTTCTTCAGCCCATATCTGAGTAAGTAATAGAATCCACTGCCACAGGATATGATAATGACCAGTAGCTCTGGACTGGCCCTATCATTAGGCAAAATAAACAAGTACCTCTAACTGAAGGGAGCATAGGAAGTTGAAATATACTGAGGCAGATCTTTGATCCATCTAGTCCAATATTTTCGACTCTGGTTGTCCATGGTTTCCAGCTTTTATGGCAAGATTCTTTCCTAGTTCTTTAGCATTGCTTCCTAATAGTCTCTCATAAAGTCTGATCAGGCTGGACACTTCTTAGCTTCTAGGATTTTATGAATTCAGGCATTTCAGAGTGGTAGGATTTGTTATTTTTATGTTCTGTGTCTCAGACCATTCTTCCTGGCCATTCCCTTCTATTGAAGGATAGAGGTCTGTTTGCCCCATTGTTTGTCTCATGTCTGCTTGAGTAGCCTGTTATCATCAAGAGTAGCAGTGAACATTGTCCCATTGCACTAGTTGGACAGCAGGCCTGAGCGGAGGACTTTATCACACATACCTTTTAAAATGCCACAAAAGTAGGAAAACAGTGCCTTTCACACACACCTATCACACAATGCCATCTCCATCTCATCACTGCTTTGTCCTTAAGGCATCATTAGAGCTCACCTTTCCATAGATTGGGAAAACCCAACAATGAGTTCCCAAGACATTAGTATAGCATTAGTCCTCAGGTGCAATAAGTCTGTGTTTCCTCCCCCTCTCCCTTGCTATTCGCAACAGACTGTTGGGTTTTTCCCCAGTTTTATTTTATTTATTAACTCACACTAACATAATTCCAGAAGGACATAGGGCTGACAGGTGGGGTTAAGAAAAAGAGCAAAAGAGATCACACAGTACCAGCAACAGCTCAGTTGTGCTATTAAGAGACATGCAATAGGGAGTGATTCCTAACTTGTATGTATGCATTTCCATTCATTAATGCACCTGTGGTGAGAATGGGAGCCATGTGATAAAGTCTTGAATTAGTTTTAAAGAGAGGGGAGCTCTTCACCAATTCAATGTGCACATCACTGCGATTTGGGTGAGCATGCTTGCGATAGATGAGAATGACATTTAATTCCTTTTTATTCTCACATTTTATGCTTCAAGAAAAACCATTGCTTCTAGGATTGGGATGGGGGTTGAGAATGGGGATTATTTTCTTTTTACTTGTTTGGTATGTTAATTGTTATGTATTTTGCTTTGTTAATTTTATATTTATTTATTTTTGTTATTATTTGTTATAATTACCATGTATTTTGTTGTTGTTGTTAGGTATTTTGCTTTGCTAATTTTACTGTTACTAAAATTACTATGTATTTTTGTTGCTATAATTGTTATGTATTTTGTTTGTTATTGTTATTGTTAATTGCTATCTGATTTTATTATTATTGCTTAATAAATTGCCATTTGTTTTTTTTTAAACTCATGTATATTGTTATTGTGTGTATAATCCCCTCTGTTGCAACCTGCCCTGATTGCTTGCTCAGAGGGGTGGGCTAGAAATAAAAATTATTATTATTATTATTATTATTATTATTATTAAGATTTCATTCTCTCCAATGTTTTGTTTTAAATTGCATTGGATTTACCAGTACTGCTGTCAACCAGTTCTTCTTGCCAGTTCTATCCCCTTTTTTGGACAAGTAAACTTGGAAC
The DNA here is from genome assembly GCA_034509955.1 of Urosaurus nigricauda. Taxonomy (NCBI): domain Eukaryota; kingdom Metazoa; phylum Chordata; class Lepidosauria; order Squamata; family Phrynosomatidae; genus Urosaurus; species Urosaurus nigricauda. Next base: position 241,249,786 of record JAOEGL010000003.1, read on the forward strand.
TTTAGGAGAGCCAGTAGTGTGGAAGGCTGACTGGCCTTGGGAGAGGCTGGGGAGACCTGTTACTCAAAAAAACTTACATGAGCCTTCTAACAAACATCATTACTTCTGGGATTTAGGGTTTCATGGGTGAGATGATTGAATTGGGAACCATCAGCAGCTACAAAGTGAGTTGCTTGAGTGGAACAGGCAAGAAGAGCTAAGGACTTAGTCTGCCCAGTTTCTTTTGAGGAAAGTTTGGAAGTATTTAACTTTCCCCAATTTATTTTTTTCAGATTCAGCTTGAAGAAAGCAAATTCATTACACATTGCCTATTACTAAATCATCTTACTTTCATTTGCTCCATCTGATCCTATTCTGGATTCTTCAGTCAGAACAGTATGTCATTGATTTTACTGATGATGCACACCATATACTCTATTTCACAGCCAAAAGGACATCTGGTCATCTGTGATAATGTGAAGAAGGCAGAGGAGCTATGTTCTGAGTTTCAGGAAATCCCCCTCCCCACTTATTTTGTTTTATCTGATATACAAAAATTCAACATTTGCCTCTTATTTACTTTTTTTTCTTGCATTTTGTCTTATATAAAATTGATGTTTACAATCATATCCACAGTGACAGAGGTTCAGCTTTGCATAGTTCACACCTATCTCATCCATTCATGCAGTCTGCTTGACATTTAGGTTAAATAAATGCCAGTAAGGGAGCTAAACTGGAACATCTGCAGTGAAATAACTACGAAACTATAAAATTGCTGCAACATAATAATTAGGACAAATTACCACCTCAACCCAGCTGGCATCCTGTTGGTGTTTTATGCAAATGTTAAGTTCTCTTACTCATGCAGTTGTCTTTTTTTAAAAAAAAACTGTAGAGAAATATTTATATTCAGTTCACAGTTGTAACTGTTGCACATACAGTTGCTTATTCTTAGATACTACCTAATTATTCTTCAGTGTACTACTGATTCAGTGGTACATTCACAGAACGACCACTTAACTGCATGAGCGCAGATGTATGCAATGCAAGCAAGAGCTAGGATCTTGGATGGTTAAAATTACAAGTTGGTAATTACATGAACCAATGTAATCAATGAAAAGTGAGACTTCACACTTACAAGTGATATGATGCTAACAATATCTATTATATGTTGTTGTTTTCAAGGCGATAAAAGATTTTAAATAGTAACAATCACACCTGGCCCAGTCTCTATTATTGTTGCTGCTGTTATTATCGTCATTATTAATATTTTCCCACTTTTGCCCCAAAATAGGTGATTGACTTTGGTCCTTTCCTATGACCTTAGTTGGGAATCCTTCCCAAACTGGAATGTAGCTCCTGGACCAAATGAGGATGTCTCACTCCTGTTTTATATTGATATTCAGAAATAAAATCTTTTTGTCCCCCTCTTATTCTCTTTCTTTCTGTCCACTCCTCTTTTTTGGTTCCCGCTGTTTGTTTGTTTGTTTGTTTTTTGTCTCCATCCCACATCCTTTCTGCTTCCTCATGTTCCTTCCCTTATATATTCTTAACCTCCCACTTCAAGTGCTGAAATAGTTCAAGAGAGAAGCTGCATGTGAAGATGCCCAGAAGCCCAGAATGGCCAACCTCCAGTCCACCATAGGGGAACTAACCCAAGTAGGTGAAAGGATGGGACAGTGGCTCTTTTCAAAAAGGGCCCAACCTGCCTGAAGAGGCTGTTATAAGAACACTACTGGGGGGGGGGGGGGATCTTTCCTTGATCTCACTGCATATGAAAACTACTAGCCAGTCTTCAGTATTGCATTTTTGGATAAGAATATGTTGTGCTTCTGGATGAAACAGATGACCTAGATCCATTTCAGTCTACTTTCAGGCCTGATTATGTGATGGAGATCGCTTAAGTCACCTTAGTAGATTATCTATGCTAGGCACTACTAGGGGTGTGTAAACCACACTGGGTGGCACCCCAGGGAAGTGACACCACTGCTTCTCAAATGTCTGTCTTTTGGCAGAAATGGGCTATGGTGTTTGCCCACATCCCTTTAAAATGCTGGAGCTCAGCAGAAGAGAAGGCATGCATGGGTGAGGTTCAGTAAGCGTAGAAAGGACATCCTTTTGTCTTTGTCCTTTTTTTTTTTTTACTCTTTTTAAATTTTCTTTAAAAACATCAAATCTTCACAAATTTTCACTTTAACCACATGCAACTATGTAAATGTAAATACATTTAGGTTCTGCATATGATATTGTAATTTAAAGGTAACAATTTTTCTAGTTGTTTATGTCGCAACTAGTGACATAACAATAACAATATTTATTTATATTTCCCACCTCTTCCTGCAGATTGAGGTGGAATTACAACATAGAATAAAAATAAAAAAATACAAACAATAATCACATTATATTGTCCCCTTACCACCCCCTACCCTTACATAATAATAAAACACAATAACAGTTAAACTAGTTCAACCATTAAAACAATTTAAACAAGCAAAATGAAGTAAGTCAACTAAGGCCAGACAGGGTTATCCTTCTTTGTCATCCTTCTCTCACCCAATCACCACCCAGATACTGTATCTCCCTTCTGAGTCCCAATGAAATAAGGGAGAAAGCAACTTCCTGATCAGAGTGACATATGCCTTGGTTATATGTCTTCTAGATTATTGTAATATGCTCTGTATTTGGGACACCTTTGAAACTGCAGCTGCTCCAAAGAGCTGCAACCAGATTGTTAACCCCAGGCTGGATAAAGAGAGCACACAACTCCCTTGTGGCAATAGCTTCACTGACTGCTGATCTTTTTCCAGGCACTTTTCAAAGTGCTGACTATGCCCTGTAAAACTTTATAGGGTTCGAGTTCAGGCTATCTGAAGGACTGGATCTTCCTGTATCCACCAGTGCTTTAAGATCTTTGAGGCAGACCCATCTATCAGTCTCCCACCCTTCCCAAGCACATTTGGTCAGAATATAAGGGAAGGTCTTCTTGGTGGCTGCTCATAGGCTTTAAAACTCTTTCCCTTGGGGAGGATAAGATCTGTCCCTCTTTGCCATCCTTCCATTAAAAAGTGAAAACTTTTCTGTTTTCAGAATTGACTGAAAAGGCTTTTAATGGTATACTGTTTGATTTTCATCCTTTCTCTTTTAATGGATTTGTTTTAAATGGTTTTAATTCTATGGATGGTTTATTTTCTTCTTAACAATGGCTTATTATAGGATTTTTTTTAAAAAAAACCTTTATCACATGAGGCTTGAAAAGTGGTATTAGAGCAGGATAGTAGCATTTGTGGCTGTACTTTAGCAGAAGATGCTGTGTCTGTCCAGTAGCTTGTCTGTAGTCCATCCATTGTTGGAGCACTCCTACTCACTGACAGGCAAAACCTATTAATGCCTTTTAATTGCTTTTCCGCTATTGATGCACATGTGTTAAGTTTCTCCCAAAGTAGTTCTCTTTTGCAGGCAGTGATGTGGTGCAAGTATACCTGATTATACTCCTCTCCTCCTCCTCCTTGCTATTCCTAAGGAGGCTATTTTCCTTTTCTTTTTTTCTTTTTAAAATTCAGTTTTCTTTTATTTATTTATTTTGGACTTAATGGATTGCCAATTCTGCTAAAAATAAAAAATAAAAAAGACCAAAAAGCAGGCTGGGAAGGGCTCAGGGCAGGTAGGCAGGGATATGGATGGCAGCAAGAGGAAGGCAGGGGCCGGGACAGAAGCATTATCATGCAATTTGGAATTGCTGTGAAATAATAACTGTCCCCAACCCGACTTGTTTGCATTTACTAGAGTAATGTGGTTCCCTATGAGCCTGGTGTGATAAAATCCTATATCTGTGTAAATGTTTTTAATAGCATTTCTTTAATTTTTGTAATCAGCCTTAATTCCTAGTATTGGCAAAAGAGCAGGATATAAATGAATTGAAGAAGAACTTGTTTAAGTGGCTATGTTTCTCTTAGTTCTATGCTATAATAAGGAAAGACAGACATAATTAGGCATATCTTATTAGTCTAGATTTAAAGAACAGTTTAAAACTCACTTGGTTTTACTTGGCTTTTGAGGCATCATATCTGAAAAAGAATTAGGAACTTCTACTGGAAGTTCTTTTTAATTTCATGGACAAGAATCAGTTAAAGGTTTGTTCCCTTGCTAGATAAATAGAATAGGAGCATGCTTCTTTAAACAATTTTTTGAATGTTGGCTTTTGAAAATAACTGCAAGGGTCTCCCAAGAAGATGTCAAATGCTCAGATAGATTGGGTTTGTGTTTCTTTAATGTTTTCATGGCAAAACAAGCCCAGCTTCTCCAATTAACTTGCAGTCTGATGTGTCAATTCTGTGGTTGAACTTTGTTACTTCATGACCACCTAGGGAAAGAAGTATGTGTTCTAAGAGAAAGACTGTTTTCAGCTTCTCAGTGGCGATTAACAGTTTCAAAATATGAGACCTTACAGAGGGAACACTATTAAATCTACAAACCTCTTTGGGAGATTTCAAATGTTTTATTAAGGATAATTTTTCAGGCCCTTGAAGTCCTGAACAGTATTCAAAGTACTAATAAAAGATCTAGGTTTATGGGCAATGGGAGACCACAAAAACAGAGAACCAATAAAGTATTTCATGATCTCTGTAACATTTCTGATGTATGTTTCCTCTGATGTGAAGTGGTCATATATAAATGGTTTACTGAACTGCTTTGATTTGCCGCTTTGCTCAGTTCACAGGTCTCTCCTGCAGCCCATTTTCAGCGTATGAAATGCCGCTCCAAATGGGTGCAAATATACATCTATGGTGCATGTAAAGATACATTATTAAACAAGGTTGTTAACTTCTCAGAAAGTGTCCTAGACCATCATACATGATGTTACTTTTTAAATTTTTGTGAATAAATTTTTTTAAAAAATCAGAAAGTGTCCAAGACTTGTTAGCCCTGCCAATGGTCTTAGGTTTTACTAGGAATCAATATGCAGATCACAAGGTATTTGTACTCTGAGCTCTATTCAATTATTTGGTAGGTGTGGATAATAAACATTCATGGAAGGGATGCATACAGGTGCTATTCCCCCAACGGTAGTGTAGCAAGGATGGAATTTTCCATCCATCTCCAAATTTCTAGCATTGCGGCAACCTAAAACAGCTACCTAAAGCTGAAATTTAGAAATACAGTCTAGCACCGGTATTCAGTATTGCAGTTATGAATTCATAACCTAGTTATAGATCTGTAACTGATCTGTATTAAGTAAGACTATACAGTCTTACTGGAAACCTATGTAAATGTCATCCTGATCTGTCTTAAGAGGTAACTTCTGGACTGGATGTAGGAGATCCCTTTAGTGTCTTTTTTTTTTTAAAAAAAAAATCTTTATTAATTTCAGAACAACAAATCAAAACTTAAAAAAGGATACAAATGCAGATGCACATACTAAACACACTAGTAGACACGTATTAAACACAATAGAATAGAAACAAATTCAATACATATACATACACATACAAAAATATCTCACATAAAAACATTAGTGCACATCTCAATTCAGACCATTCAAATCCTTGCATCTTTCTTCCCCATCTCTCCTTCCTTATCCTACCTGCTTATACCTTCTTGTGTTTCACCCCATCCCCATCCTGTCCCTTTAGCTTCTGAAAGGGTGCAAAAAAAAAATGATGTTTCCATCTCCCCTTTTTCCACTGAGTAAATTGTCAGAAGCAGAACCTCTGTTGTAACTCCTTGTTGCAGACTAGCTCACTGGTAGGAGGGGTGGAATCATAGAATCATAGAATCATAGAATCATAGAATCATAGAGTTGGAAGAGACCACAAGGGCCATCCAGTCCAACCCCCTGCCATGCAGGAACTCCAAGTCAAAGCATCCCTGACAGATGGCCATCCAGCCTCTGCTTAAAGACCCCTAAGGAAGGAGACTCCACTACACTCCGAGGGAGTGTGTTCCACTGTCGAACAGCCCTTACTGTCAGGAAGTTCCTCCTAATGTTGAGGTGGAATCTCTTTTCCTGCAGTTTGCATCCATTGTTCCGCGTTCTAGTCTCTGCAGCAGCAGAAAACAAGCTTGCTCCCTCCTCAATATGACATCCCTTCAAATATTTAACATTGCACCCTGACTGGAAAGTAATTGAAGCTCCATTGCCTGATCTGGTGATTGGCTCTTAAGCTGATCTGGGAGGGTTGAGCCAGGAAACACTGGTTATACAGAATCTAGGGTTCTGGTAACAGTCCAAAGAAAAGAGGCAGGTAAAGTTACCGAGGAAGTGCAAACACAGCCAACATGACTTCTAGGTGACTTTCAATATCTCACTCCCAGCAGTCCTGAAAACTTGATGACTGGAAGAAAATTTCAGTGGGGAAGGGCTGAATACTTATGGGAGGGCATGTTCTCGTTTTCTACACACAGTAGCTGCACCCTCATGTTCTGTGTTGTCTCCCAGTGCTGTTTCCCATACCATTCCCAAGACCAGCACATGGCAGTGACCAGCATTGGGACATCTAGAGGCTCTTTCCATAGACGGAGATAAACACTGGGAGTCTAAAGGGAGGGAATTTTAACTCAAATAAAAATGTAAGTTTGAAACATGTTTGAGAAAGAACTGAGGGACTTGCACTTGTTACCTAATTTGGATTCTGCCTGGGTTTCTGTTGTTAACTTCTGGCTATCTAGGAGTCTAATTTGTGATGGCAGTTAAACCCAGACAGGAAGAAATAACATCAACACTCCACTTAAACATTCTTAAATCTTGGAATCTGAGGATATTTCTGTAGGATAATAGACAGACTCTTTGGTAATATTTTAGGCTATTTATTATAGTATTCATAGATATACAGTGGGACCCTGATATCAACTGTGGTTTGATTCCAGGATTCCCCATGGATACCAAAATCCACTTTGTATCTTGGCCCCACTTACTCTCTTTTAACCTTGTCAAGGAAATCAATTATCCAATCAAAATAAATCAAAACAATGCTGCTGACTGTCTCTAATTTATGACATCCAATTAAAACAAAGATCTTAGAATTGAGGCAATCACTAGGAGTCTCTACAGTAGGTGTCTTTGGCTGCAATTCTCATTGCATCAGCTGATACATCTGCTAGGAGACTAACTGAAGGAAAGAAGTTGGCAGCATGAGCTTTTGTAGACGTATGTCTTCTTCCTCAGATGCATTAGATGAATTCATCTCCAAAGAGGCAGGCATGCTGGCTGAGGCATCAGCTCTTTCCCACCCTAATTTCTCCAAAATAATTTAATGATTTGCATATTTTTATCCTAAATCTCAGGGTGGTGTACAAACAATATAAAACAACATAAATTAAAAATAAGTCAATAGAATAATCAGAGAACAGGACATAAGCTCACGACCCAACCAACTAGAGTCAATGGCCCCATAAACTCAGGTTGTAACTTGATATTGAAAGGCAACCAATGTTGGTGTCAGGCAAGCTTCCAAGGAGAGGGCATTCCACAGTTAGTGTGCCCCAGCAAAGAAAACCCTTTCCTCCTCCTCTGCACAATGTATTGTTCCCAGAGGGACACAAAGAATGGGTTCCTGTGGGTTGTGGGTGAAATTATGGGAGAGTATCAACAAATTCCTCTCTGTGTATCATGGTACTATTCCACTCTCTATCCTGCCTCCCCTTAATGGCTGTAGTTAAAGGCAAAAGCAGATAGACTGCTTGGATTTGTGTGTTTAATGTCCTGTCTCTTTTGGCTTGGAGTAGCAAGCATTCACATCTCCAAAAATGCATTAAAAAGTGGAGATTGATGAGAACTATAGACTTCATGTGAACTCATTACTAGAACTTGTGATTCTACTCATGAAGAAACCAGCCTGTTTAGATCCATCCTGGTCAACCTGTTTCTTGGTCAAACTGCACTGTGACAGAGTGTTGAAAGAAAAGCCAATAGTGTGAATTAAATTTTTACATATATAGATTTTCTGAAAGGTTTTAAACCAAGGTTTGAATAGCAAAGGAGTCTAATGTAAATCCTCTCTTCCATCAACCCCATTTGCATAGAGGAATGCAATATATCCATTGTGCACCACATTAATCTGAACAGGAGACCAATTACTAGACCATTAAATAAAGGAAGGAGTATTAATTATAGTTCTTCAGAACTGTGTGGGACAGAATAGTTGAAAAGGAAAAAAAAATCTGCCTTGCTATCCCTACAGCCTCTTTAAAATGTTGAAGGTGAAATAAAAATTAAAAGTAGCATGCCAAGGGACAAAGCAAGAAACAGCAGGCATGAGATCTCATTTGCAAAGATTTAAATGCACAGCCAAAGGGAGCCTAGTTCTCTGTTTGAACTTTTAGTACAGCCATAAATAAGACTGAGTTTCAGTCTAGGTTGCCACAGACAAATAGTTTTGTGGTTTTGTCAAGTGCAAAAGAAATTCATTCAGATTGTAACATACCAGACCTAACTGTTTTGCAATGATGGGTCGGATGCCAGAAGTGGACATTCAACATCTGTCCCATTTGGTTACATAATCAGAAAGTTATGCAGGCAAGAAATGAAGGCAGATAAACTTAAGTATGAATTGGATCAGTTGAATTCACTGTAAGCTCTCTGGAGAACTTTTGTTATTGGGTAGGATGTAATATTTTAAACAAGCAAACAAATAATTTAACCCAATTCATCACTCCAGTGCTGCTTGCATTTGACTTGGAGTTTCCTGTGACTTTTCTGCAAACAGAGAAATTTGAGAGAGAGATTGGGGGTAATTTGTTAAAAATAAATACATTTTGCTCCTAATTTGTTAAAATTTCAATAGCAATTTTAAAATGTATTATTTTAATAGTCAAATGTCAGTGATATTGGATTTTGGAGAATGGTTGGATATTCTTGTTGCTTTAAAAGATGAACAATGATTTAACAGATAAGGGGCTATTCAGACCACCCCTTTCCTGGCCAGATTGGGGCCACGGCAACCTCATGCTGCAGCCCTGATCTGGCCTCTGGAGGGTGCAAAAAGGAGCAGCAAAAAGCGGCTTCTTTTTGCACTCTCCAAGGGGTGCCATAGCCGCAGCAGCACAGCTGTATGGTGCCCCTTTGGCACCCTATCAACTGGATACCGTGCTAGAGGCACGCCATGATGCCATGTGCAGTCTGGAATGGTATGTGGCATAATGATGCCCTGAGTGCAGAGTCAGGGCATCCAGCATCAGGATGCTGCACCCTGACTCCGCCCACCGACCAGCCTTTTGGGCTGGTCTGTATAGGGCCTAAGACACCTTTTCCTCATGTCCCATATCAATGAATGAATTTTCTTTTAAAATTTTGCTTTAAGCAGAAAAGCATGGATTTTGACGGGCAGAGCTGCTTGGAGGAATATTTATTTATTTATTTATAATATTTATATCCCAATTTTCTCAGCTTAGAATTATTTAGTTTGACAATTGCCTTTCCTCAGCCTTATAATCAAAATAAGACATGGCATACAAGGAAAAGGGGATAGTGGGGTAGGAATTAAAAGACCACATTAATGACAGTTGGAATGAAAGCCAAGTATGATGGAGCTGGGGCTGGCTACTCTGCTCTCTCACAGAAGCCAGAATAATAGTAGAGCATGGAGAGAGGGCTCTCATGAGCCGCTGAGGTCCAGGCATGGTGGGATCCAGTATAGAAGTCCACTATTCTCTCATTCACACTAATTTTATTGCATTTGATTTAATGCACATTTGATATGTCTATACGTGCTTATTAATATTAATATTATTATTAATAATAATTTCACTGATTCAGAGTCCCTAACAATGGAAACCTGGAGCTCTCTATATGGGGTCTGCCCTATTCAAATCAGTGGATATGTCATGAGCACATTCAACACTGTCGTGGACTTTTAACTTATATATAGCCCAACAATCCTTCAAAAATTTTATCTATCTCCTTTGAGAAGCTGTCCATGCTTGGAGAAGAACCACTGAGTCTTGCTTCTGCTTCTGCATTGGCTTTGTTTCATGTGAACAGGGCTTTTCCTGGCAGTATCATTTGACATCTTCTCCCTGAAAATAAGCAAGGTTTTTAGGAGGAAAACAGAAAATCAGCACATTTTCATTTTGGGTAGCATAGGTCTTTGTATGCAAATGATATTTGTTTCAATTAGTTTATTAATCTTTTGCTGTTATATACCTGGAATGAAAGGAAAGGAGCAAATGTTTAATACTGAATTACTGCAGATATAGTTGAACTGCAATTCCCAACACCCATAGATAATGGTGAAAGGTAACAGTGGTTGCAGCCTAGTAACATCAGGAGGGCTATAAATTTCCCCATTCCTGACTGAAAGCACAGAGTGAGTTCAGTGCTCTTCACTACACACATACACACACACACACACACACACACTGAATGACTACTTCCTTATGCACACAATGGACAGTTGGTACTAAGGGCTTATTAGCAATTCTCTCATTAGGTTTTATTGAACCTTAAGACTGGTAGCTTAGTCAAATATGATTTCCTCTAGGATTAAAGTTTCTAAGATCCTGTATATTCAAACATCACTTTATCTGCTGGATTGGAGTTAATTATCTATCTTGCTTAATTAACTTCATTGAACTGACCAAACTTACTTTCCTTTCTTGTAATGTTGCATTCAAGATTCCATTTGGAAAGATTCCAAATGACCTTGGCAAATTTATTGACCAAAGAACTGTGAAAATATATATGACCACCTAATATTTCATTCTGCAGAGAAAAAAAATACATTAACGATTTTACTGTTAGCTCTTGCAACGACTGTAAATTTTATATGAGCCTGTCTGAGTTTTTTCCTCGTTGTTTAGGGTGAATTCATATGGATCCTCCATTGTATTTTTTGTTTGTTTTCTGTGGGTTCATGTGTTTTTAATTATGTGGGTTTATGTGTTTTTAATTATGTTTTGTATTTTAATATATTGTAGCCCACCTCAAGCCTTAAGGAGAGGTGGGGAAGAAATTATTATTATTATTATTATTAATATTAATGTTCAGCAGTAAGCCTGTTTTTGCACTTTGTTCTTTGACCTTTCTTTATGTTTTCCACTAGTAGTATGGTATCATCTAATCAGCCCTGGTGGCGCAGTGGTTAAATGCCTGTACTGCAGCCACTCACTCAAAACCAGAAGGTGGCGAGTTCAAGACCAGCAAAGGGCTGAAGCTTGACTCAGGCTTGCATCCTTCCGAGGTCGCTAAAATGAGTACCCAGATTGTTGGGTGCAAATAGCTTACAATTGTAAATGAAGCTGTTTGTTTAACAAATTGTAAGCCGCTCTGATAGTCTTGGCTGAAGAGCGGGGTATAAATAAAACATTATTATTATCTGCATATCTTAGATAGCTGATATTCCTTACTTTTGCCTTTAATTCTTCTGCATACAAGTAGAGTGATAGAATGCAGTCTTGCATGACCCACTTGCTAATTGGGAATATTCTGTTTCTCCATATTCTGTTTTATCAGTAGCCCCTTGTCCTGAGTACAGATTTCTCATCAGGACTCCCATGTAATGGCACTCACATGTCTTTAAGAGCCTTCCATAGTTTTTCATTATCTATGCAGTCAAAAGCTTTGCTATAGTCTATGAAACACATGCTGATTGTTTTTTCTGCAATTCCTTGGTATGCTCCATTAGCCATCATATGTTTGTACTATAGTCCCTAGTGCCTCTTCCTTTTCTGAACCTTAGTTGCAGCTCTGGAATTTCTCTCTCCATGTATGATTGAAGTCTGTGTTGCAGAATTTGTGGCATAATTTTGCTTGCATGGGAAATTAATGCTGTGGTGCAATACTTGCTGCAGTCTTTTGTGTCTTTTGTTTTGTTTCCCGTCACTGAAGCTACCGTAATCAGATTTTTCCAGTCACTGAAGAGCACTAGGAATGGGAAGGGCAGCTATGAAAGAAATAGAAAAGATTCTAAGGAATAAAGATAAACAACTAAATTTAGAATTGTACAAGCCACAGTACATAGAATCATATATCCATCACCATGTACAGATGTGAGAGCTAGACAGTGAAGAAAGTAGAAAAGAAGAAAATAAATTCATTTGAGATGTGGTGCTGGAGAAAAGTGCTTCAACAGATTATGTTTGAAATCTCCCTGGAGGCCAAGTGAAGCTGTGATACTTTGACCACATCATGAGAAGGCATGACTCATTGGATAATGCTAGGAAAGGTAGAGGGCAGAAAGGATGAGAGGAAGGCCATACACTAGATGGATAGACTCAATTAGAAAAGTCACAGATATGAATCTGCAGGACCTAAGTAGAGCAGTGGAGGACAGGGGGTCTTTGAGATGTTTCATCAACAGGGTCACCATGAGTTGGGGTTGACTCAATGGCAGCTGACAACAACAACAACAACTCTAAATTTTACTATCTGTAGAGAAGGGCTTTCTTTCAGTCCCACCACCATCCCAGGTACATTTGGTGAGGACATCTAAGAACCTGGAAATGACCAGGTTGGATGGGCCCAGGGTTCAATGAGAAAAGGTCAGTTGGGAAGTTCATTTAGCCATTGCATGTTCTGTAGTGAATTACAACCTCCTCAACAATTAAAAAAAAGAAGAAGAAAGATGTGAGTTATAATGGCATAAGTCTGACTAACAGGATGTCAGCCCCCATTTTTGGACTACAGCTGCCAAATCCTCACCTATACCTTCAGCAATCCTGGCCACTGGGACACAAAAAACACAAAGAGTAAAGGAAGGAAATTCTGTATCATCAGTACTATGGCACTCTGGGAGAAATGCCTTATCTTCTCTAGTCAACTAGCTCAACAACTGTTTGAAGTGATGAGTAACAATTTGTCTCTCCTATGAGACCTGTAATTCAAACAGAAGAATGCACCATGGTAAGCATTTGAAGAAGGCTCTGGGAATGGTTATGCAACAACTCTGTGTTGTTGAACCTTTGAGCTTTGGATTAATGAGGAGGGAATATAAGGAACCCCAAAAGCAAATCTAGCATCTTATAAATAAGTTATTCTCTTCCCATTTGTATAGATTTTTAATAAAAAAAATCAAGGCTTAGTGAAGTTTCACACTGGATTTCTTTTCCTTTGTAGTCAAAGTTTTAGTGTGTCTCATTCATATTCAGTAACTGGCATTCTTGATATGTTAATTGAGTTTGAGTTCTCCTGTGCGATAGTTATCAGGTTTCTGTAGTTTTTTCTTCTTCTTCTTCTTCTGAAATCTTTTTAGGTCTTTTATGGTTATAAAAATAGATAGCACATAATCAGTCCAGCTTTTCAAAAAGAGATCTTTGATGTTTTCCCTAGATTTTTTTTTAATTCTTCTTCAAAGTTTGTGAACAGTTTTTTTTTCCTTGAAGTGCCACAGAATACAGAGTCTATTAAATGTGTAATTAAGCCAATAACAACATTAATGGAAATACTGAGAAGGGCAAGGTGGTATTTATCATGTGCACACAGACAGACAAATATTACTGTTAAGATCAAAAGTGCATCAGTTATAATAATGAATGTTAATTATACAGAAGTACAAGTAAACAAAAATGGAAATGAACCCAAAAATGAACCCTAATTTCAACATGAGGTCAATGCAGCAGAAGCATTGGCAACATAAAAATCCCATCAAAAGAGCTAAAAGAGCTAAAATGTTAGTCCAGTCCAGCATCTCACTTTTCACAATGGCCATTCAGATACCACTGGGGACCCCCACATGTAGAATCATAGAATCATAGAGTTGGAAGAGACCACAAGGGCCATCCAGTCCAACCCCCTGCCATGCAGGAACTCCCAATCAAAGCAAACCTGACAGATGGCCATCCAGCCTCTGCTTAAAGACCTCCAAGGAAGGAGACTCCATCACTTTCCAAGGTAGAGTGTTCCACTGTCAAACAGCCCTTACTGTCAGGAAGTTCCTCTTAATGTTGAGGTGGAATCTCTTTTCCTGCAGTTTCGCATCCATTGTCTCATGTTCTAGTCTTTTGAGCAGCAGGAGACAAGCTTGCTCCCTCCTCAATAAGACATCCATTCAAATATTTAAACAGGGCTATCATATCACCTTTTAACCTTCTCTTCTCCAGGCTAAACATCCCCAGCTCCCTAAGGCGTTCCTCATAGGGCATGGCTTCACCATCTTAGTCGCCCTCCTTTGGACACGCTCCAGTTTCTCCACATCCTTTTAAAATTGTGGTGCCCAGAATTGGACACAGTATTCCAGGTGGGGCCTGACCAAAGCAGAATAGAGTGGCACTATTACTTCCCTTGATCATGAGTCAACAGTGTGATGCAGCTGCTAAAAAGGCCAATGCAATTTTAGGTTGCATCAATAGAAGTATAGTGTCTAGATCAAGGGAAGTTATAGTGCCACTCTATTCTGCTTTGGTCAGGCCTCACCTGGAATACTGTGTCCAATTCTGGGCACCACAATTCAAAAAGGATGTGGAGAAACTGGAGCATGTCCAAAGGAGGGCGACTAAAATGGTGAAGGGTCTGGAAACCATGCCCTATGAGGAACGCCTTAGGGAGCTGGGGATGTTTAGCCTGGAGAAGAGAAGGTTAAGAGGTGATATGATAGCTCTGTTTAAATATTTGAAAGGATGTCACATTGAGGAGGGAGCAAGCTTGTTTTCTGCTGCTCCAGAGAACAGGACTCGGAACAACGGATGCAAACTGCAGGAAAAAAGATTCCACCTCAACATTAGGAGGAACTTCCTGACAGTAAGAGCTGTTCGACAGTGGAATACACTCCCTCGGAGGGTGGTGGAGTCTCCTTCCTTGGAGGTTTTTAAGCAGAGGCTGGATGGCCATCTGTCAGGTATGCTTTGATTGGGAGTTCCTGCACGGCAGGGGGTTGGACTGGATGGCCCTTGTGGTCTCTTCCAACTCTAAATTTCTATGATTCTATGATTCTATGATTCTATGATCTAGACACTATACTTCTATTGATGCAGCCTAAAATAGCATTGGCCTTTTTAGCTGCTGCATCGCACTGTTGACTCATGTTCAACTTATGGTCTACTTGGACTCCTAGATCCCTTTCACACGTAGTTTCATTCAGCCAGATGTCCCCCATCCTATATCTGTGCATTTCATTTTTCCGCCCTAAGTGCAGTACCTTACATTTCTCTGCATTGAATTTCATTTTGTTAGCATTGGCCCTGCTTTCTAGTCTATTCAGGTCATTTTGAATTTTGATCCTGTCTTCTGGAGTATTAGCTACTCCTCCTAATTTGGTGTCATCTGCAAATTTGATAAGTATTCTGTCCTCCAAGTCATTGATAAAGATGTTGAATAGGACTGGGCCCAGGACAGAACCCTGTGGGACGTCACTGGTCACTTCTATCCAGGTTGAAGAGGAGGCATTGTTGAGCACCCTTTGGGTTCAGCTGGTCAACCAATTGCAAATACATGTAACAGTTAATTGTCTAGCCCGCATTTTACAAGCTTGTTTGCAAGGATGTCATGGGGAACCTTGTCAAAGGCCTTACTGAAATCAAGGTATGCTATATCCACAGCATTCCCTTCATCTACCAATCTGGTAATTTTATCAAAAAAACAGATCAGGATTGTTTGGCATGACTTGTTTCTCTGAAACCCATGTTGACTTTTTGAGATTATGAGATTGCCTTCTAAGTGTTCACAGACTCTCTGTTTAATGATCTGCTCTAGAATCTTTCCTGGAATTGATGTCAGACTAACTGGATGGTAATTGTTGGGATCCTCTTTTTTTCCTTTTTGAAGATGGCGACAATGTTTGCCCTTCTCCAGTCTGCTGGGACTTCTCCTGTTCTCCAGGAGTTCTCAAAGATTATTGGCAATGGTTCCAATATTGCATTTGCCAGTTCTTTTAATACCCTTGGCAAATGTAATATCAGAACCATTATCAATAATCTTTGAAAACTCAAGGAGAACAGGAGAAGTCCCAGCAGACTGGAGGAGGACAAACGTTGTTTGCTGGAGGAGGTCAAACGTTGGCAAATGAAGTCATCAAGCAGCTGATATTCACATCATGGTGCCTCTGATTTGTTGAAGCTTGTGGTCATCAAAACTTATGGCAATGATTTTCATAAATTATGCACTGTGTAAAGAAGTAATTGAGCAGGTATATAGACCAGTCTCAGTTTTTAGGATCAACCTATAAAAATAAAAATAAAAGCTAATCCACATGACTTCTCTGGATCAGATGATTTTTGTCTGAATAATAAGCCTGGCCACCAACTGAGTCCATCACCCCACTTCAATTCTATACCCCACCACCCATCTTTGATTATTTTAATGGAGTATTTTAATTAGTAATGTGTTTATTGTTGTTTTGGGTGGGAGGGTAGATTTGGATACTATGTATTATATTGTATGGAATCTTTTACCTGTAAGCCATTTCGATTGTCCCTGTGTGTCCTCAAAGTATACCATCTTTCAAATGGGTTTTACTATGTTCAAAGCTTGGAGGTAGCAATGTACAAGTAATGATTATTTGTAAACGGTTCCTTATCCTTTAGATCCTGGGATCATTTTACATAATGACTATAACTTAATGAGCACTAACTTCACATGGGTACAGCCTAACAAAATGGTAGAATAGAAATATCATATGGTTCATATGCTGCTTCATACTGTGTGTCTTGTAGTTGTCTCATGCTGTATTGAGGTGACACTGAGGTGGATGAGAAGAGAGAGTGTTTTGTGCCACAGTCCAAAGTGTTTACATATAGATTTTAAAGTTGCTTTTAAGAAATAGGAATGCAAATATTTGCCCTAAAATTGTAGGTAAAACTGTAACTATTCAGTATAAACCATACTGAACATAAAATGCTGTTTGAAAACACTGAAATTCTGGACCATGCCAACAACTATCAGGTCAGAACAGGGAGGCCATTGAAATCCACAAACACCTAGACAATTTCAACAGGAAAGAAGAAACACTTAAAGTGAACAAAGTTTTGACTACCGGTCCTGAAAAACAGCAAAATCAGGACTCAGCAAGTGCAAATGAAAGACTTCCCAGGGTCAGGGATTTTCCCAGCAGGTAATGATCACTAATTAAAAAGACACTAATCCTCTTTGCATATCCTTCCACCCTGAGGCCTGACATCAACAACAAAACAATACACAGATTAACATGGAAACCACTCCTCCCAACCCAGTACACGCACACACACAACTCTCTTCCATGCCATCATCTTCTGAAGATGCCAGCCACAACTGGTGGCAAAAGATCAGGAATAAACTCTTCTAGAACATGGCCACATAGCCCCCTCCCCAAAAAAACACAAAAAACTGTAGCTATTCACTTCATTGGGACTTTAAAGTATAAGTAATTACTTTTAAAAGTAATTTCTAACCTCAAGCAATGACTACCTGTTTTATTGCAATGTCTTGATCTATGAACGTTACTGGACATAGGGCCCACTCAGTCTTAAGACACCATGATAGGAAAGGAGTCATGGCATTTAGCCTCAAGAGTAATGGACAGAATGATGAAGACAAGGAAGGAAGGAAAAGATCTACAGAATATTACAATTCCTCCATTATTTTTTCATGAATTATATAGTAGTATGATGATGTCTCTGGCTAGGTCCAATGTGTTCAAAGAAAATCATTAGTCTGTCAGTGAGCATGACTATTAACAGAATTAGATTGAAGAGATCCTGAATACGGTTAGTAGGTGAAGATAATAAAATGAACATAGTAGGTGTTTTTTTATTTGGTACTAAAACATTTTTTAAAAGATGTAATAGTAAATACAATTTGTCCGAAAGAACAAATATTGAAATATATACAAAAATGGAGTAGACAAAATATCTGGTGTAATGAATAAATGGCTAGAATATGAGGGAACATGGTGACATATTCAGAGAGTGTCCTTCAGAGTGAGTTATGGGTGTAGTCTGAGGATGTATCATGTCTCTTTTAGTAAATGTTTCAAAACAGCCTCTGTAATTTTACTAACTTATGCTGTTCTGGGCCTTGGTCCCATTAACAGCACATGGTTAGCATGCATGTGGCGAGCTGACTTTGAAAATATTCCATAGTTATATTAATTGAAAGCAATGCCACACACAGAACACACAATTATTCTATCATACATTTTGATGTCTAATCAATGCAAAACTCATTAGCATACACTGCATACTTCAGTAGCATGATTTGCACCATGTCAAGAGCATTTTGTCAAAGCAAAGCAAATCTCACCCTACTCCCAGGAGATAGAATTATTTCTCATAAACCTATCATAAACCTATCCATCCTGGTTTGGATTAATCATGGGGGGGGGGGGGGGGAATCTAACTGGAGCTTCATTCTTAAAATGAATTTGATTGTATTGATCTACACAGCCCTGATTTGGGGAAAGAAACAGCATGGGTAAACTTGGTGGGTGCCATACATCAGAAACTGTACAGGAGGGGTAAATTCATTCAGTTTTGCTGGACCTCTGTTCGACATTTATTACTTGGATTATGGTATCCTTCTGAGTTGGCTCAGGGCCATCATTTTGTGATTATTCAGACCCTCTTTGATCGAACAATCCCCAAAGGGATTGTTGTTAGCCCTCATGGGCATTCCCAATGGGCTAATGGGATTCCTTACATTCAAAACACTTTCCCATACTTTTTCAAGATTTATATGTCAGTCAGCCCTTCACATCCACTGGGGTTCTGTTCTAGAACTCCCCCAGATTCCAGAAACCAAAGGACCTGAAGTCACATTCTTATCAATGGTAACACATCTGGCACATGGCCATGTGCACGTGCCAGCATTAGAGAGAATAGAGCGAGGCCATCCTTGAATACTCCAGTCTGCAGTTGGCAAGTCTATAGACAGACAGGGCGAACTGTACCACTGGGGAATATATCTGGAGTCTGAATGACTGGTATCACCATAGATGGATGAAATCCAGGTCTTTCTCTCTTTCTCACCTGAATGCTAAGTATAAAAGTTCTGGATCCAGCAAAGAGGATGTGGGTGAACAAACTGAAGATCAATCCGACAAGATCGATGTACTGCTGGTCAGCAGGGAAACCAAACTGGGATTGGGATTACATGTTCTTGATGGGTTTCACTCCCCATGAAGAACCAAGTTTTCAGCTTTAGGGACACTTCCAGGTAGCTGCTTTTGCCTTGGCCCAGCTTTGTTGGCACAGCAAATGTATCCAAGTAGAAAAAGTTGATTTAGTCCTAATAGTAGCAGTAACAACAATAATGTTGACCACTTTATCAGTTCATCCAGTAAAATCATGCAGACTGAATATATGAAACACCATGATTGGCTGTAATTGAAATCTATGCAAAAATATGATTTACCATCCACAAGGAACTGGTATGGACATAAACTTTAAGAGGATGTCAAAAATAGTTCCATAAAAATTCTATGAGACTTTAAGATTCAAAGTGACAAATAATCAGAACATAATATGCCAAACACCTTTAAAATATCCTTACAGCTTCCCAAATGTTGAGGTATGCTCTTACCTGAATGCACAAGGTCATGAAGTCCTAAGTCATTTAAATAAAACAACAGCCTAAGTCATTTAAACAAAACAACAGACATATGCTTGAGAATCCTCTTAAATTTATGCATGAATGAAATTATGGCCTAGTCTTGATCTTTATATGAATACAAGGATATTTCCTTGATTCCTTTGCAAGTAGTGAAGAAAGTACAAAGGGAGGACTGGGATGCATACAATATAATGGATGCTTTACTTTGCAAAACAAAATGTAGGAAATTTAAATTTAAAAGCTGCATTTCCTTTCAAGAGAAAACAAGCTTTTCTGTTTTAATGTGGAGAGGATTTTTTTGGCAGTTCTGAGTATAGCTTTCATGTTTGCATACAGGCTATGTTTTATTGGAATAGACGTAGGAAAACACACATCAAGCAGACATTTCAAACACAAATGTCCTTGGTGCTCTGGAATACTGGAAATACCCCCCCTAACTTAAACAAAGTACTGACATGGAACAATAGCATGTCCTTTCATATAACATATCCTTACTGATATTCTAGAGACATATACTGTATTCCTTTCAAATAAGCTAGAATTGACTCCATTAAATCCATTGAGGAAAGGACCAGTGTGGTCTATCATTTTGAGTGTTGGCCTAGGACTCTGGGAGATCAGCATTGAAACACCCACTAGGCCATGGGACCCACTGGGTGATATCCAATGATATTTAGACAGACACTGACCTATCCTGCATACGGAGAACATTCTAAAAATGGTGTACCACCAACAAGAAGGGCTCTTGCACTGTAGAAACAGCCTGGTTTTCAGTTTTATAGGATATTTATTTAATATATTCTGCTTTTCTTCCTGACAATGGGCCTCCATGGTGCATGGCAGTAAGTGAAAGTGAGTAAATAGCAATATAATAAATTTATTTTAAAAGGCCAGCATGTGTTGATCTAGGACTCCAGAAGACCAGGATTTTATTCTCTGCTCAGGCATGGAAACCCATGGGGTGACCTTCTAGAAGAGACTGCAAGGACTTTCCAGTATAACTCCGTGCCATGCAATACGACACTATCAAAGCACTCCCAAAAGATGGCTGTTCAGCCTCTGTTTAAAAACCTCCAAAGAAGGAAACTTCACCACACTCTGAGCCAGTGTATTCTCTTTTCAAACAGCTCTTATGATCAGGAAGATTTCCCAATGTTTAGGTGGAATCTCTTTTCCTATGGTCTGAACCCAATCTCTGGAGAAGCAGAAAACAAGTTTGCTCCATACTCAGTATGACAGCCTTTCAAATATTTAAACATGGCTATCATGTCACTGCTTAACCTTCTCTTCTTCAGGCTAAACATACCCAGCTCCCTAAGCTGTTCCTCACAAGACATGGTTTCACACCTTTTGCCATTTTAGTCACCCTCCTCTGGACATGCATCAGCTTGTCAACATCCTTTTTTGAATTGTGGTGCCTAGAACTGGACACAATATTCCAGGTGAAGTCTGACTAAAGCAGAACTTCCCTCAGTCTAGACATTACTTCTTTTGATGCAGCATAGGATCCAATTGGCTTTTTAAGCTGTTGCATCGCACTCTTGACTCATGTTTATCTTGTGGCCTTCTAAGATTCCCAGATCCTGTTCACCAGGTATTGTTGTCAAGCCAAGTGTCACCCATCCTGTATCTGAAACTTTCATTTTCTCCCCTGTCTAAATGAAGGACTGTACATTTCTCTCCCTGTTGAAATTCATTTTGTTAGTTTTGACCCAGCTCTCTAACCTGTTAAGGTCATTTTAAATTCTGAACCTGTCCTCTGAGGTATTAGCTACTCCTCCTAATTTGGGGTCATCTGCAATGATGAGCATCGCAAGTCACATTCTCCCAACCTTAAAGTAAGGCAATGGAAAATTTCTTCTGAATAAATCTAGTCAAGAAAAGTTCATGGCACAAGTCACCATAAATTAAAGACACATAACAACGGGAGCAGCAATTGTTGGTGAAGGGGCGGGGGGAGGGAGAGAGTACAGGTACTGAATGTGCTCCTTGTACTCTTTCCTCCCATTGTTGATTACTGTACTAAGATTTCAGCTTCAATGGAGGAGTTACAAATGAATTGCTCCAGGTGTTGAAATCAACTGAGTAATTGTACATGGATTCATGTCTGTTCGCAAATCCATGAGATTTGCTCAGAAACTTGTTTACACACCGTACGAGGTTTGAACGGGTGGTGATGCAAGAAATAAAAGCATTATTCCCATTCTTCAATTAAGGAGAAAAACATGCCTTCACTGGTTTAAATTGAGCAGTTACCTGGTTTGCTACCAGGTGACTCTCCCCATCAGTTCCCTATCCTTTCCCACTCAAATGCAGGAAAGGCTGGTGATACCAGAGTTCTTCATTGCTAGCTGGGCTGGGATGCATGAGAATTCTAGCTTGCATTGTCTCCTAGCTTGCATTGCTTCCTGCCTATTTTGTTAAGGCCCAAAGCAAACTACAATTCCTGTACAACACAGCAGCAATGGATATTCAAAAGCATGCAGGCTTTAGGCAGCACCAAAAAACTGGTGACCTTTTACGATTCTATTTCCCATCTATAGCCCCAACCAGTCTAATTGACAGTGAGCCATGATGGCAATTGCGGACCACATGTTCCCTACTCTGTGTAGTCTTGTCTTGAATCAGTTTCAACAATTAGAACAGTAGGCCTCTCTGGGAAACATGTAGACTTATTGGAAGGGTTGAGAAGGAGCAGTGTTCCAAACTTTCTTGGAAAATTCCTGCTTTTAAAAAATATTGGTTTGCAAGGTCATCATTTTTAAAAAAAATCTTTTTGAAGCAAGCTTTAAAAAGCTAAGCAAATTAAGAGTCAAACCAGAAAGAGATTGCCCATTACTAACCATGCACAGTTTGCAACCCCAGAGGTATGTCAGAGTATCAAACTTCTTGATGACTGTTTCTATAATAAATACAACATTTTAAAGAAAATATGCTGTAGCCATGCCAACATACAGTCATTCCAAAGCTCTTGAGACAATGATAAATGAAGACTGGAAGATGACTGGAAGAAAGAGTTGAATATCAAACTAAGAGTGAAACTGTAGTGCTGGAAACTTGTTTAAATTGTTGATGAAAATGTATCAGAAATACATATTTACTTTCCTACCTTTTGTGAAGTCAGTTTATGCACTAAAATAGGATTTGGATCGAATACTTAGATCTATGAATAATTTGTCATTGAGGCTGATTTATACTTTTTTGGAAAAAAAAATACTGAACAGGAAATAAAATGTGCCTTCCAAAAAGGAGAATAATAATAAAGGTAGCACTCAAGTGACCACAGTGGTATTCCTTATCTTGATTAATATTAATTTTTTGCCACTAGAATTAGATTTGGTGGGTACATTGAGTCATTCCCAAGATTGCTGTCTCATTCTTGAAATCAGATGTACTTGTGTTCAAAAACTGGCCTTTGGGTCATGCTGACCCAAGGGCTTGCTTTCTTCAGATCCCATGTATATTCTGAGAATCATTTACCACTTGATCACTTGTCTTCTTAAATCTGCACAAAACCAGTGTTGAAAGCAGAAAAAAATCAACAGTTTTCAGTGAGAGTGGGATGAGTATCAAAATCATATAATGAGTTTCAAAATTAAAAAGATTTATAGCAGCTACTGTGCAACCCTATCAGACTTTGTTATAGGTAACTATCATAATGCAGTTTTTGTTTTATCTTTGCACTGGCCACAAAGTTCCAGTGCATACAAAACTATTTGTTAATTGAAGTAACAACAGAAAGTTCTGTTTGATTATACAAGGCAAGTAGAACTGGGGATTAAAGGGAGTTGCATTACTTCAGTCTGGTATTCTTTTGAAATGAAACCACTAAGATACATTGATCACATTTGTTGCAGAATTGGGAAAAGATGGTTGTCATAGCACTTGATTTTCCTCGCTTCAGTATCTTGCATTTAATATGTTTTGTTCTGCAATTGTTTACTGGAAGGCAAAATGAGGCTAAATTTGCAATTCTCATTGCTGAGGTTATGGATCTCTGAGGAAATCCCATTCTGGCAAGGAAAATCAGTTGATCATAGTACCCATTTCCTACCAAGTCTGATGTGTGTCTCTTCAAGTTGCCTGCTGACTTATAGGGTTTTCTTAGGCAAATACATAGAGGGGTTTTTTTGGGGTTTTTTGGGTGACAATTCTGTCCTCTAAATATATCCCGCAGCATCTGCTATTCATTGGCAGTCTCCCACCCAGGTATTAACCAGGGCTGACCTTGTTTAGCTTCCAAGATCAGACAGGATCTATTGCCTTTAGAGTATTTCGGCTGCTGATCTGTGGAGGCAGAAGCAGCAATTCAGAGCAGTTAAGAAGACTTCAAAGAAGACCTGAGATAACATAAGGATGTTCACCTGGGCCAAAAGTACTTAAAACTGATCCTTGGAGGTAAAATTAAACATTTTTGGCTCTGGTGAACATCCTTTTATTATCCCAGGTATTTAAAGTGTTTTAAACTGCTCTTTTATGTTACTTCCAATGGCTGTTAGAGGGTACCCATATATTTTTTTGGTACCAGTTTATGATTGTACTTATAAACTTTCTTGAAAATTGATGTTAAAATGTTTTCTAGAAATTATAGCCATATTTCATTTCATATGAGGAATCAGTCAGTTGTGTTTATTGTCCTGGATCTTGTTCATCTTCAGAACATTTTAAAGGAGACCACTGAAATAGCTTCTAATGAAATGCTAATTCATAAAGAGGAACTGTATGTTTATGGACATAACAATCTCTGTTGACCTATAGATCAAGTAGCTTTGGTGTTTACCCAGTTTCATTTCTGATTTTGGAAAAAGAAAGAATTGTGGAAAAGGAAACAATTTCCTCTAGTAAAGATTGTGATGGCGATAATTTCAGCATTTCCCTGAGTTGGAAATGGACAATGAAAAACAATCTAATTGGAAACAGGCCTGACAGCCTAGCCAATGTAGTTTTTGCTAGTGTGTTGCTTTTACAGCAGGCTCTTAAAAATGTCAGACATTTTCATGTTTCAATTTATATCTATGCAGGCTTCCTTTATAATGAACTTAACCACATCTAGTTGTGGAATTACTTTAAGGAGTGGTTTTGTGCACTGCTTTTCAATGTATAAACAGCTTCAATAGGACAATTCATTTTATAATGGTAAAAACTCAAGTTGAAGCTAGGGACCAAGGCACCCCCTAATTTAGTTCCAAATAATAAAGTAAACATTTCCCCAAAATTTCATGGTCATAACTCATTTAGAAGGCAGTGCTCAATAAGTGTTAAAAAGAAGAATTCATTTTATAATGGAAAAACTCCAGTTGAAGCCAGGGACCAAGGCACCCCCTAATTTAGTTTCAAACAATGAAGTAAACATTTTCCCAAAATTTCATGGTCATAACTCATTTAGAAGACAGTGCTCAATAAGTGTTAAAAAGTAGGAAAATGTAAATTTTTATACTAAATTTCACAGGATAAACAAAAATAGCAAATACAAAAGTAGGTAAAAATATTTATAATTAATATATATATATATATATATATATAATAACTGATACTGTTAATGCACTCGAAAAAAAAATTAAATTCACTTCTTTGAGGTCGATGGTTGTACGATTTCTACAAGGGCCTTTTTTATTGGTTCAATCAGAACTTGTTTTGTGTTGGCTTCTACAACCTGCAGCAACAATTGCTTTTCTTCTTCATCATGTGTGATCAGCTTTTTGTTGCCTTGGAACAGTTTAACACCCCTTTCTGCAATGTCATTAACTACTTTTAGATGTTTTATGGTTTTGTTTTTTGTTTTTTTACCGGTTGTATACTGTGGATCTTGCGCCCAGTCACTTGGTGGCCTTGTGAGGAATGTCTGGTCTATTTTCAACTTTGACAATAGCCAAGATGGTCTGCAGTTGGCAAAATCTGGTAATTTACATTCTTCATTAAGTAAATCTGGATTTCCTCTTACTATTCGATGTGGAAGAATGTTTGTTATATTTTCAACAATGCAAAGTTTTTCTTATTCAGTAACTTTATCTGAAAACAGGGATAGGCCAACTAGCTCATCAGAAAGATATCATAAGTGAGGCTGTAGAGCTTTTCTTATTGTAATACTTATCTTATTGTCAAGAATACTGTATGTTCTAGACTCCTTCCAAAAGACCATGTAATTTATGGCAGCATTTGCACTGACTGGAACCTCAATCTAGTTTTTGGCATACAACAACACCCCAAACTTGACAAATCTTTCCAAATTATGTTTTTCCCTTTGGGTGAGATGGAAAACACTCTGAGTTTGGAAAAGGTACAACTTATATGTGTAAAGAAGTTTGGCCATCCAACGGACATGGTGCTCTACAGTGAACAGTTTTCAGTGGATATCCCAACACCAACAATGTCAACTCAATTAGCTCTAAATAGTCATCCCTGGGATGATTTTTTTTTTCTCTAGAAGTGGAAGCAATATCTTGATGGTAGTGTTTTTCAAGTCCTCTTCTTCAGCAGTAAGATCCAAAGTGTAACAAAATTAGAGGGTGCCTAGGTATATATGAATAACTTGAGTTTTTTGGACCACCCCAAGCATCAAAGTTGTTAAATCCTAGATAGTCTTCGATAGTGGGGTTCAGAAAGATCATTACTTGGGACCTGGGAGGGCTTTGCCAGTCAGACTAAGCAGTAAATATTAAATTCCATCATTCAATTATTAAATTCCATCATCCAAAGCTATACATTAGACTGCCAGACAATGAAGACAAGCAGACAGAAATTATTTCCATCACACTATTCCCACAGGATTTTGGATAGCCGGTGTTGGAGCAAAAAGGACTTAACTACCTGGAGTGTTGTTCTCAATCAACTGAGGCTCTTTTAAAAATACCTTATTATTCCACCTGTATTGCCTGGAGACTGCTGGAGAAAATACAATTCTTCACAAAAATGTATAATCAGTTCATGGGTGAGGGTGTAGCATTAATAAGAAAACAACATAGAAATTGAATAATTCCTGTAAAACACCTCTGAAACTGCTTCTTTAAAGTTAATTTTGAAAGCAACTATAAAATGTTGCTTGCTAGAGCAAAAAGATAATTTTTTAGGTCATGTCTGCATGGCCAGATTACACTGGGAGCAACCCAGAGTATTCTGGGCCATAATTCTGAGCTTGAAGCTCCGACATTACCTGGCACTCTGCAATGATGGCAGGTGGCTGTTTGCAAATATGTCTTGTTCTGCTGCTACAGGCCACTCTCTCCAAAGCCAAACATGAGCTGCCCATCATTTATTATGTGGCTGGGCACCTCATTCTGACCTCAGACAGAGCAACTTGTGGTGGCAGTGACAGGATAGCAGGATGTGTTATAAATAGCTGTCTACCATTGCTCCAGAAGGCTCCAGATCTTCCAAAACATCCTTTTGCATCCTTTAATGGCTCAAATTAATTTGGCATTGTCAGCAAATCTGGCCACTTCACTGATCATTTCTAACTCTGTATCATTTATGAAGACATTAAAAAGCCCTGGTCTCAATACAGATCTTCCAGATTTATGTGGGGAAAATGCACACAGGATGGAGCATGCCAATACCTCCCCTTCTGTCACAAATAAAAATAAATATGTTTGTAGTCATTTCCCAAACACTGAGGGAAATTTCTGAATAGGAGAGGCTGTATCACCCATGATGGCTCACCATATCAGTCCCTTGGTGAGTATGCATGGGTAACACAGGTTCTCCTTTTTAGAAGGTTTCTACATTTGAAGGGTGGTTGGAAACTGACTGAGAGCTACTGCATTTTCCTTTCTTACACATTTACCTGGCACAGAATCCAAAAGCCAAAATAAGGATATTTTGGGGGTGGGGGTGAGATTCTACTTTTACGTCCCTTACTTATGAAAACACTTAGAGGAGATTATTGAAGCTGGATTTTGTTTGTAGATCTCAACAGTCTGTTTGTAAATAGATATGGTGAGACATTATCTCAAATTCAAAGAACTCTGAATGAGCTCATAAGTCTGAAAAGAAAGGGAAGCAGGGATGATAGGATAGTCAAAAATAAGAACTGCTGTTTACAGACACCAAAATAAAGCATAAGTTAATTTTCTAAAGCAGTAACTAAACAAGTGGAGCTATGTTAAGAATATTTGTCTCGGCTGAAGTTACTGCACTGAAATTGAGGCTGGAATAGCTATTTCAGGTCTTACTAGCTTCTGGTAAATGCCAATACCACAATATGGAATTCACTTAATTAGAATTTGCAAACAGAATATTGAAAGTGGTTTCTGAAACAAAACAACAATGAACATATAAAATACTGGAGTCCAAAATTATTTTTCTTCAATTCAAACTTTTTTTTATTAAAGTATGAATGCCTTTATGTTGCAGAATAGTTTACATACATTGGAAAGCAATAAGCGCATTTTCAAGAGGCTCAGGTCCTCTTCAGTATGATTCCATGATCAATCTACATGCTGTAACACTGATCGCTCACATACACACACACACGCACACACAAACACACAAAGTGTACATATTCACACACAATGGAACAGACATCTATAGCTATCTGCTTTGATTAGCTTTCTTTTAAGGCTTCTGTAAGGTGCCCTAGTGCTCCTAACATTACCACGATTTATGAACAAGACGGTATAAAGGAGCAGCATTACCTGCAAACTTTTAATCAGCACTTGGCCTTTATTTTATTTTTTTAAAACCAGCCAAGTTACTTAAGTTAGGAATGAATTCATTCATGAACAGAAGAGGATTCTGTAAATACTAGTTTTGAGTTTTGAATCAGAACATATCATCTGCATTTAAACTTGAACTCAAAGGACCCTTGAATTTCCACTACAAGATGGCTGAGATCACTGTGGTAGCTCAAACCTGGTTCTTGAGAATAATGGGCACCAGGCAAATAAACCAATATGGAATTGATTAGTGGTAGGACTAAAGTTCTTGTTTCATGCCATGACTGAAGGAGGACATGTGACACAGCCTAGGTCCTTTACAATCTCTCTCTCTCTCTCTCTCTCTCTCAACATTCAGCAGCAACCCTAGTTGCTGAACCAGGGATTCAAAGAGAGTGAATTCACAATCAGATTTCCTACCTATCACCCCACTTTTTGGTATCCCTGAAGTATTTAAAAAAATAGGGCTAAGTAGAAGGAGAGTGGCTGCAGGTATGTTAAAATGGAAAAATGATTAAAATAAAATATATCATATGATTATAAGGTGTACATAGAAACATCTTTGAACAGTCAAACTGTGAAATGTGAATTAACTGTAGACTGTCAGCCTGCTTTCCTAAAAAGTTGCAGGTAGTTATTTCAGCCAGGAGGTGGTTAACAAGATTAGCTGTTGGCCACCAAACTGTATTCTCTACCTACCATTTTCTCTGTAGAAACAGAACACACTTGCTAGTGTATTAGATACTAGCAAAATCCTAAGATGTTCTTATTATTAGAACTGTTCGGTAGATTTCAATAAGTAAACAGAAATAATTTATCATCCTTATGAAGTGTGCCTGAACAGTAAGGGCTAAAATGGGAGTAGAAGATAAAAAAATGATCAAAAAAGAAAACAAGCTTTATCACATTAAAAACAAACAACAGCAGCAGATTTCATTGTGATGCAGTTATTATAAAGATGCATATATTTAGGGAATTTACTGAGCTTCTTGTATTTTATTTTGAAAAGCTGATCAGTCAAATATTGGGAGTCCCATTACTCCCAAACTGAACTGTTGCTTATTCATCCATATGCTTTTATTCCCAGGGCCATTTCTACTTTTGCTTAACAATCAACAGGTTCAAGTCAGCCATCATCAGATTCCATTTCTTGAGACATTTCTTCAGATGAGCTATTTCTGTGGATCCGGCCATCACTCTTCATGCTATGGAAAGTCTTCTTAAAGGCCTCCATCATGGCATGAGCCAACTTCTTGGCTTCTAACTTGCTCTCACACTCTACAGCATGGCAGTCCATTTGGTAGGACAAATCATCGTTGATCTCCCGATAAACCCAAGCAAAAATGTTTGGGCTGACATTATGGTCGGCAGTGCAGTAAGCAATACGTGCAACCTGAAAGGTATCCATGTGGACAGTGGCCTCTCCTTTGAGGTCCAGATGGTGAAGCCAAACTTGGAAAGGGCGGATTTCCAGAAGAGCATTAGATGGGAAGATGTCCTCTCTGGCAAGGGTGTGATTCTTCCACAATTCAATGACTGGTTTCTCTGTACAACCTGACAAAAACTGCATTCCTGTTGTGGAAACTTTACCCAAATATGTTACCTGAGAAGAGAGAAAGAGAGAGAAACAAAGTTTATCAACTATACACTTTGGTGTTTTTAATTTAACATCTTGAATTATTTCTACAGAACTTCTAAAGAATCTCACGTAGCTTGTTCATTCAGATCAGGCTATATTTAGCAACGGATCGTCAAAGCTCAGCTGACATTGAATCAGTGCATTATATTCCATCACTCTCCAGTGCAAATAGGGGGCAATCTTTTTATCACTGAACAATTCTACTAAAAAGCTGAAGACTCAACTTTAGCAGAGGTGTTTCACACTTGCACTTATCTATTTTTACTTCAGAAGACAGTATCAGAAATGGCACTGCCTCAAGGGACAAGTCACTTTCCTGTTGCAACTATTTCTACCACCTTCCATTGATTGTTTCAATATCTGCGAGTCCATCAACAGAGGGCACACAATCTGTTACTAGATAACTGCCTTACTTTTTTCCTCCTGCATATTACTGAAATAGAACATTCCCCACCCCCAATCTACTAGTACATCACACCAAACAAATTATTGGTGTAGCATAAGAACTACATCAATTTTAGTAGGCTGCCAGTTTGGTGTAGCAGTTTGAGTTTGACTAGGACTCCAGGTGTCCACAGTTTGAATCCCCACAGCCATGAATACCCACTTGGTGGCCTTGGGCTGGACATTCTCTCTGAGCCCCAGAGGAAGGCAATGTCGAAACTCCTCTGTTGCCAAGGAAATCCTATGACAGAAACAACTTGAAGGCATAACAAAAACAGCAACATGCATAACTCATTCTGAAATATTGTACACGTTTATTCAAAAGTATTCCCCTTGCATTCAGTGGCACTTACTCCCAAGTACAAGGTCCTAAGGTCCAAAACACACTGCAGAAAAATCCAGTTTGAGACCTAGCTCAGTGCTAGGGAATCCTCGGAACTGTAGTTTACTGTGGCACCAGAGCTCTTCTGACAGAGAAAGCTAAATGTCTCACAAAACTATAGTTTTCAGAATTCCCTAGAACTGAGCCAGAGCAGTTAAAACAGTTTCAAACAGGATTATTTCTGCAGTGTGTTTTGGACTTCTGAGACAGAAATGCAAATTTGAGGACTAAATCCAATGGTAGCCCCAACTAGAGGAAGCCTATTGAACTCGTTGAGGTGATCTAGACCGCCCAAAAGGGGTGGTCCATGACCACCCCTCTAAGCGGCGAGATGGAGCCATGTCTGCTGCACCGGTTCCCCACGGCCTCCAAGTGGGGTTCAGCAGGTGCCCTGGGCACCTGCTGCACCCCGCTTGCAGAGGCAGGGCTGAAGGGAGGAAGGGGCCGATGCCGCTGCCCCTTTCTCCCAGGCTCTTTGCTGCGGCCATCTAAAAGCCACAGCAAAGACCCACTGCCAAAAAGGAGCTCTGTTCAGAGCTCCTTTTTTGCGCCGCAGAAAGGGCGCGATTGGCGCCCTCCTGCAGCACAAAAGCCTCATGTGTGCAGCGCATCTAAAAGCTGCGCACGTGATGATGCTTTCACAGCGCATCCGTATCACTGCCATTTTAAAATGGCGGCGCCCATATGCTTTAGGCCTAGGGAGGGTGTAAAAGTTATGCCTCCCTAACCCTAAAGGCGGCGCAAAGAACCCTTATCGCAGGTCTTTGCGCCAATCTAGATTGGCCCTACAGAACTTTATAAAAATGGTGATGAATAAGTCCCCATAATTTCTTTTTGGGACTAGCATTCATTCCCCCTGCTCCCTGCCTGAGTGTCCCTGGTTCAAATCTTACTTCTGCCATGGTGGTTACTCTCTCAGTCTCAGAACATATACTTCTATCTGGAATATGGACATATTTCTTTGCAGAGTTATGGCAAAGGTATGATATACATGAAAAACATTAAACACTCAAAGGATTATACAAACGCTAATAATAATAACAACAACAACAACAACAACTTTATTTATATACCGCCCTTCCTACGATCAGGGCGGTGTACAGGATATACATAGTTAAAAACGTTCCAACAGAGGACAGAACAGCGTTAATGTCAATAAACATACAGTGGCAATGTGCTGTCAGCCAACTCAGGATGCGGGGAAGAGGGGGGAATCACCGTAGGGAAGGGGGGGGGGGGTTTCAGGGGAAGGCTAGTCCAAATAGGTATGTCTTTAGCCCCTTTTAAAACAAAGTAAGGGAGGGAGCTAAGCGGAGCTCAGTGGGCAACGAGTTCCAGAGGCAAGGGGCCGAGATGGAGAATGCCCTCTTCGTAGTAGTTGATAATTTAGCCTCTGGAACTTTAAGTAACTGTTGCCCAATAGATCTAAGTGTGCGGGGCGGATTATATGGGGAGAGGCGGTCTATCAGGTACTCTGGGCCCAAGCCATTTAGGGCTTTATAGGTAATAACCAGCACTTTGTACTGCGCCCGGAAGCGAATAGGCAGCCAGTTAGCTAATGCTAATGCATCTCTGTTATTGTTGCACCTTTGGAGAGGTGTTGTTTTTTCTTACTCCTGAATGAACAGGGAGTGAAAAGAAGCAGGAAAGTGTACTACAAAAAGGGGGAAAAACAAGTGCAAGACATGCAGGTACATGCATGGTCAAGAACTAATCTTAACCTTTGAAAGAAAATTGTGAGCTGTCACCACTCCCTAATTTTAATTTTTTTTTTAAAAAAAAAAATATTTTAGTGCAGAGAGGAAGAACAGGTGGCCTGATACCATTGGCCTGTAACTCCCACCAGCTGCATCTTTCCTAGCCAATGATGAGGGGGTTATGAGAGCTGAATAACAAGCACATGTGAAGAGCCCCATGTTTCTGTTTTAATGAAAAGTTAAGGTAACAAAAGGCAGTATCATTTTATGTAGTCAAACATCTTGTGCCAACCGTAAGTTACCCAAGCCCAGAGCTATGGCAGCTCCTGGTTATCATTTGGCAGGCTACATGGACCAGACAGGACACTTACTAACATTACATTTTATGTAAAGGACAGCACTGGAGAAGCCTGAGTAGCCTTAACATCATGGGGACAGGGGAAGTAATTCTTTTTGTGCTTGCCATAGTGTGATGAAAGTCAATTCTCTTCTCTTGCATTTTGAGAAAAGTTTCCCTTCCCCAGAAATGTAAATAGCACCTTTGGAGATGTGATACTTATCAGATCACAGCAGAAAAAAATGCATAGTAGTAGTAGTAGTAGTAGTAGTAATAATAATAATAATAATAATAATAATATCCCACCTCTGCACTCAGGTAACGGAGGCGGCTTACAACAATTAAAAGTATACATATTATATCCCCCAACTCTCCCCCTTCACTAACATAGAATTAAACAATTTACAATCTAAAACATATTAATATATAAAAACAATTTAAAACAGTTAATAAATGTACAAGCAAACAACAGTATATAGGACAGGAAACAAGAATAATGATAGCTTACTTATTCTCTGTGGTGGCCGGGCATCTATTCAGGAAAGGCCTGCTGGAAGAAATCCATCTTAACAGCTTTTTAAAAGCTCTCTAAGATGGTCATATGACGAATCTCGTCCGGTAGGCCGTTCCACAATCTGGGAGCAACAGCCGAGAAAGTCCTCTGGGCAGTTGTGGACAACCTGGTTTTTATTGGCTGTAACAGATTTCTCCCAGAGGACCTGAGTGTGCGGGGAGGATTATATGGGAGGAGGCGGTCTCGGAGATAGGTTGGACCCAAGCCATTTAGGGCTTTAAAGGTAATAACCAACACCTTGTACTGGGACCAGAAACTGATGGGCAGCCAGTGAAGAGATCTTAGGACCAGAGTAATATGGTCTCTTCTAGATGTACCAGAGACCACTCTGACTGCCATATCCTGTATTAATTGAAGTTTCCGGATCAAGCACAAGAGTAGCCCCATGTAGAGTGCATTAAAGAAATCAAGGCGTGAGGTTACCAGCGTGTGTACTACGGTCTCAAGGTCCCTGACTTCCAGGAAAGGGCGCAGCTTGCATATCAGCCAAAGCTGATAACAGGCACACTTGACCGTCGCATTCACCTGATTTCTCATGTGAAGCGACGGATCTAGGAGCACCCCCAGACTCCAAACACAGTCCTTTGAGGAGAGTGTGACCCCTTCCAATACCTCCGTTTTGTCTGGATTCAGCTTCAATTTGTTTTCCCTCATCCAGTCCATTACTGCCTTAAGACAGTCATTGAGAGGAGAGACACCATCTGAAGTCAGAGCTGATGACCAAGGCATGGAGAAATATATCTGGGTGTCATCGGCATACTGATAACACCCCACCCCATGCCCCCGGATGATCTCTCCCAGCGGCTTCATATATATGTTGAAAAGCATCAAGGACAGGATGGCACCTTGTGGGATGCCACAATTAAGCTCTTTTCTTGTCGAGCAACTGTCCCCGAGCACCACCATCTGGAATCTGCCTGAGAGGAAGGAACGGAACCACTGCAATGCAGTTCCTCCAATCCCTAGCCCTCTCAGGCGATTCAAGAGGATGTCGTGGTCTATTGTGTCAAAAGCCGCTGAGAGGTCCAGTAACACCAACAGGGTCACACTACCCCTGTCGATGCTTAGACAAAGATCATCAGCCAGAGCAGCCATGGCAATCTCAACTCCAAATCCTGTCCTAAAGCCATTTTGAAATTGATCTAGATAATTTAAAATGCAATTTTAAATGGGGAGAAAAGTGATTGCCAGTTGCACTCTTGTGATCAGAGTTATGCGTAGTTTGACCCATATGCTCTCTCTTTTCCTGGTATCTGCTTTACCTACACTCAAGCATTTTTAAAAGACACAACATAACAGTAATTTTCAAGAGCCATCTGTTTACATCAGGCAAAACTGTAAATACTGAGTAATGAACAAGAACTCAGCATGAAAATAACCCTCTGTGTTTCTGCAGGAGTTGTAACTTTTTTTTGGTGTTACAACAGAGACCCAAATGTGTCTATAATTAAGTATTAAGCTTGGAGAGAATTACTAGATACTCACCATGGCAAACTCATTGCTTGACACATCCTACCCCCAATGAAATCTCAAAATAGAAAGCAATAAATTGTCTTCAAAAAAGATTCATGGTATGTACTCTTGCCTCGCAATCACCATTCATATTTATTTATTTATTCATTTATTTATCAGGGAGGGGAATACTATAGTTGCAATAGTTAAAGCTGTTAACAAAGATCAGGGACCTTCATGTCATATCATTCATCCAAGGAGATTAACCTCCTTATAATATTATGGTGGTACTTAAAAGTTCTAGCACCTCTTTAAGCAAACTGGACACATCTCCTCTTCCTGCCCCTTCTTAGCAGTATCCTAAAAGTCCAAGGGTAGGTAGGCATTGGAACCATTGTTGTAGAATATAAGGTAACAATAAAAACATATATCCACAAACAAAAGTAAAGTTTATAGATAAGTTCTAATAAACTTCTAACTTCCACAATTATTATTAAAAAATGTACACTGCACCCACCCACCCCACACATAAACACCCTTCTCTAAATTCAATGACAATTACTCCTTTGACCAAGGGCATATGAGATTTTGCTTTCAGAGGATTTCTCTACCCACAAGTTTGGCAACATGTAAAGCTTAAAACACTGACTTGTTTTGAAAAAGTAGACTCAAACTGAGCACAAAAACATCTGACATTGTCAGAAACCCTGCTGAGAGAAAAATGCTTTGATGATGATCAACACATTAGCTATTCTTGTGGAGAACACCTGCCCAAAATGGGGCTGATCAACTGGAAGAGAACTCAGAAGATTAAACAAATACAAAGCAAAACCTATAGCCTTTTGGTCCTCATCAGCTCCATGGTTCCGTGCAAAAGATTTCAGAACTAAATGAAAAGACAAGTATCAGTGACTTTGGGGGAAAAAATCATCCCCCTGGCATGCACATTTACCTTTGAGATTGCACTATTTATCCTAATATGCAGAGAATAATAAGGATGCCATGACAGAGAAAGCAATTCACCCTTCTTACGACTGATAGAAGCATTTATATAGTTGCTATATTATAGCACTTCTCAAGCTAAGCACTTCACATACATTGCAGCAGCAATTCTTCCAGTGCCCCTATAATAAAATACATATTCTATAATAATGAAAGAGGATGTATGTACGTGTGTTCCTCTGTCTGCCTTTCTCTGCTATAGTTCCAAGACTGTAAAACCTAAACTTTGATACTAGGGTCTGAGGCAGTACATCTCCAGGTTATCTGTTTTTTACAAAAAATGATTAATTTTAATTAACTATGATTTTTCTGTGGTCTGCAGGAACTTCTTCAGTCATTAGGTATGAGTAGAGGCAAAGTGGTTTTAGTGTTGAACTACAACTCTGGAGACCAGGGTTCAAATCCCTGTTCAGTCATGGAAACCCACTGGGTGACCTTTGGCAAGTCACAATCTGTCAGCCTCACAATCTGTTGCCATAAGTCAGAAACTACCTATAGGCACACAAGAACAACAACAACAAGAACAAACAACAGAGACACAGATATAAGCAGGGACTCATTTCCCTATAGGGTCTCTCCATCTCTATATAATGATGCTTCTATGCATCTCTTTGTGCATGGTCTCTGAACTCTCTGAACAGTTCAGAAAGAGAAAGGAAGACTCTTAGCAAGTGGCTGGGTAGAAAGAGTAAGCAAAAAATAAGGCCAAACAAGCATGTGGGAAGGAAAGGGCATGTACATTGATAGAGATGTAAAATTTCCAGAAACGTTGACACTGGGTGGGGAGGAACAGTATCAGAACCTTTTATAGAATGAATCACTTTGTACCTTTAGGGATATAAAATGTATTATCTATACTTTTTTGTGGTCTAAAATTATCATATTTAGTATGTCAAAAGAATAGTTATTTAGACAGTAATTAGGAACTGATTTTAAGGTGTGTGTTTTTTGTTTTTTTGTTTTTTGTTTTGGTCACAAATGCAGCTACAAGATCTTGACTTGTAAGTAGTCTCTTTGGGAAATGTAATAAAATGCAAAAGAGGGAAATGCAATAAAAACATAAGAAAGCATCATCTTTAGCAAAGAAGATGAAATTATTTTGTATCCTTTAGTTCTTCAGTGTATCAAGCAATCCTAAAGCATTCCTTCATATTAACGGAACTAAGAAAGGAAACCAGGACCAGGAAATTCAATGTACACTGTACAATGTCTTACACAGGAAAGTCTTCCTGTCATGTAATTTTTAGAAATAAGTTAAAGAGAGTAATTATACGAACATTTTATTCATCTCCCTAAAGAAAATATTTCATAATCCATTTTCTCAAGTTTCATTTTTTCCAATTTTCCAGGCTTCAGGGGGAAAAAACATGAATTTTTTTTTCAACTTTTCCCCAGTGTCTTCACATCTTTATACAGGAGCAGAGAAAGGACAGAAAACACATAAGAGGTGGGACTGAGGGTTTTTTAAACCACATGAAGTTTGTACTTCTGCTAGGAAATATAGCAGAAGGCATTGAAACATGGTGTAGTGGCTTGACCCTGGATTATGACTCTAGAGAAACCCATTCAGCCATGGAAAACCACTGGGTGACTGTGGGTGAATCACACATCTCAGCCCAGAAAACTCCATGACAGGTTCTCTTTAGGGTCACCATAAATCAGAAATAACGTGAACGCACACAATAACAACTACAAATTATTATCCATATGTTGCAGATGGATTGCCTTGATTGAAATTAACTTAAGACTGAAAGTGACTTAC
This sequence comes from Urosaurus nigricauda, assembly GCA_034509955.1. Taxonomy (NCBI): domain Eukaryota; kingdom Metazoa; phylum Chordata; class Lepidosauria; order Squamata; family Phrynosomatidae; genus Urosaurus; species Urosaurus nigricauda. The sequence continues at coordinate 241,287,155 of JAOEGL010000003.1, forward strand.
TGAACACTACTCCCTCTACTAGTTATCATCGTTTTCAGTCCTGGAACCTATTCTTTGGAAGTTCTTTCCTTTTCTTCTCTGGTCAAACTACACACACACACACCTTTTGCTTTTTTTTATAGTAGAGATAGGCAATGTGCAGGGTTAGATACAGCCACACTCTGCCAATCTCCCTTTTTCGTGCAAAAAGGATGAATAACCTCTTCTGAAAACTTCTAGTTATAATTATTTGCCTTTTCAATATGGTGCAAAAAATGCTGATTTTTCAAAACCTCAACCAGACCTCTTGCCATATCTTTCCACCCCTGCCGTATTTGGCATTTTGGAAGCCTGTGGAGCTCCTGGAAAATCCAAGGGGCATAAAATTGGCCTCTGGATCACAGTTACCCATTCCTTCTCTACAATAAACATACATGGTCCCAATCCAGAGTTGAACCAATGGATATAGGTGATTAAAGTATAAAAATAGATAAGGGTTGAAGGTTGAAGGTTTAAATTCTCCTACCTCCATGTGCTGGTCTCAATCTGGATTTTATTCTGAAGTAGAAGATTTTAAACTGCAAACTACAGGTTTAACATTTAGTATTCTGTTTTCTTCTAAGCAGGATCTCACCACCCCTTTCCTTTTTCCTTATTACCTTTTCATACAAATCTTAACCAAGCAAAAAGGGGAAATGCTGGTTGTGTGCTTCTAGAATGGCCAGTGTCAGGGCTAGTTGTGATCCAGTTGATTGTGGATTCAAATGCATTAGTTCAGCAAAGACCATTGATCAATAAAGTTTTGGACTGAGATCAAGGAACTCCTGACCCCTAATTCACATTCCTCTCTTGTATACTATACCAGCTCAATTAAAGTGCATTTTATTCAACTTGACTGAAAGTAGCTTAAGTGACTGAAATCTTATCGAGGGGTGGGGAGCAGAGAAAATAAGGGCATTGCTCCCCATTTTTCCCTGGCAAAATGAAATCTTCCTTCATTCCTCAAACGTCTAGCACTGCAGTGATTTAAAACTTCAGTTGAACTGCAGTGTCAGTAGACACACAGTTTAGGCATCAAACAAAAGGAAGAAGCAAAGTTACCAAAGGTAAGTGAACATAGTAAATATAAGGAAATATATTCAGGGGTAGTTGTGTTGGCAATTCAGTAAAATACAGCAAAACTGAAAATCCATAAAACAGTGATACCTTTACTGGGTCAACCAAAATGCACAAAATATACCATGCAAGCTTTCAAAACTTCACTGGCTTCTTCATCAGGCAAAATTGTTAAAAATCATGCAGGAGAAGAAACGCGATCATGTTACATTACAGTCACAGGCCTACATTTCATCTCAGATGCTACTACTGTTGCCAGTTAAGATGGTCTGGAGGGATCTCAATGCAGGCAGAGATCATGAACCTTTGACCATGTGGGGATAAGGTACAAAGGGCAGTAAATGACAGGTTATAAAATTTCAACTCCTTTAGTAAAAGAAAACAAACATAACAGCAAATATAGGACATCTATATTTGGGTTTGGGTTAAGCTCTCCCATTAACACTCTAACATCTTGACCCTGATGTCTATGCAATGGGTTGCTGTTTTAAATTGTATTTTTTACTATGTCGTTTTAATTTATGTTAGTTTAATTCAATTTTAAGGGGTGGGTGTTTGGATATGAGTCGTGTATATTTTATCTTGTATTTTTTAATTGATGTAACCCGCTCCGATTGGATACAGAGGAGCGGGCTATAAATAAAATTTTATTATTTATTTATTTATTTATTTATTTATTTATCATCATCATCATCATCATCATCTAAGTTTAAACTATTTTCAATTATTCAATCTCTGCAATGGAAAAAAATTGAGGATGGATGGGAAATTTCATTAGGAGGCAGAATGCTTATTTGGAGAAGCAAAGTTCCCATTTTCCCACCTAACGATATATCCCTCAAACTTATGTATGGCTACAAAGAATAAGTCACATGAATATCACTCTAACTTGCTTCTGAAAAGAAAGGCCTAGCTCTGTACCTCCTTTTAAACAGGTACGGTCTAAAGGTTCTTTCAGAGACAAAGTTAGAACCATAAGAAAGTTACTGCGTTTTACGGAAAACTAGGTGTTAGCTTTAGCTGCTCTTCCGTACATTAATTAGTCATGTTTTCACACACAAATGTCATGTTTTCACAAACATTCTCTCTCTCTCTCTCTTTCTTTATGTGTGTGTGTATTCTGTTATAATTTCTGATAAACAGAACCAGTTTCTTCATCGCAAACACCTAAGAAACCATCACAGAAAATGATACAATAATTGAAAAAGTAATGTAAAACAAAACCCAGAATACCATTACTATTTTTATAGAACAATGCCTCTACTCCAGCACAGTACTGTAGTTAGAATACTAAAGCACAATTATTTAAGCCACAAGCCTAAAAAATCACTACTCATGAATAATTCCATCAAAATAAATCTTGTTTTCATGATGAACTATTTGCAGCTTGAATACTCTTTCATTGCTCACTTCTGCAGCAAAGACTTTGCTTTTATAGATACCATGGCCTTCATACAACCAATGGCACCCTTTTTTAAAGCATGAAACATATAAACAATCCCTGTGTTATAGCACATATTCTACCATTATAAGATTAAATAATGTTTTAATAAGATAAATTCTGTACACTCACTAAAAATTGTACATCCACACAATATAATAGTCACCATATAGAAGAATCACCCAAAGTACATGACAACCATTAGCTGAATATGCCCACAGTTGAACAGTATGAGCAAGAGCTTGCATTCCTTCCTTCCAATGAAAAGGGCCAAGCGATTTTTTTCTCCAGTTTCCTCCCTGTCCCCATCCCTAATTCCTTGTCAGATAATCTCCTCTCGAGGATTGTTCTGCTCCTACACCAGAACAGTGTGGAGGTTGTTTTAGGGGTTGTAGGTTGGAACAGGAAATTGGCAAAAGTTGCCTTTTCTACCCTCCACCAGGAAAGCCCTTCCACTTCTATGGAGCCTTCTGTGGACAGAGAAACCCATTCTGTCCACAGAAGGCAAAGACACCCAAGACTGGAAGCGACCAAATGCCAAGTTCAGACAGTGGGAAATGGTGGATGCACTTTGGATTTATCTCCCCCTTTTTTGATCCAGAATACACAGTAATTGCTTTTGACCTTCCTTAATATTTAAACTTACATTGACAACCTGAAATGTTCAGGCAAGTTATTATTATTATTATTATTATTATTATTATTAAACTTTATTTCTAAAGCGCTGTAAATATACTCAGCGCTGTACAAAATTGGTAAAACTTAAGAAATATATAAAAAGCCTGCCAAAGGCGTACACTCTAAAATAATAGCAGATAGATAAAATTACAAAGGGGGAAGACAAGTTAAAACATCGGACAGAAAAGCAAATCACAGCAAGCAATATCAGACAGCCAGATGGTAATCACAAGTTCCCTGAGAACGCTTCCCTAAACAATAAGGTTTTCAGCTCAATCTTAAAGCTTAGGGAAGTGATGAGCCGAGCATGCAGAGGGAGAAGGTTCCAGGAATGAGGGGCAGCAAGAGAAAAGGGACGGATCCGGGAGGGGGCAGAAGACAACCTGGGTTGAAAGAGGAGACCTTGGTCACCAGTGCGGAGGGTATGGGTAGGAACATAGGGGGAGAGAAGATCAGCTAGGTAAGGAGGGGCCAGTCCATGCAGGGCTTTGAAGGTGAGTAACAAAAGTTTGTACCTGATGCGAAAGGGAAGAGGGAGCCAGTGAAGGGAGGACAACAGAGGGGAGACATGATCATAACGGCGAGCAAGTGAAATAATGCGTGCAGCTGAATGCTGAACAGAAATTAATGGGTGGAGGTGAGAGAGAGAAAGCCCAGCCAAGAGGAGGTTACAGTAGTCTAGTCGTGAGACCACTAGGGCGTGGACCAGTGTTTTTGCGGTAGAAAATGAGAGATATGGACGGATTTTGGCAATGTTATAGAGAAAGAATCTGCAGACCTTGGCTGTGGTCTGGATCTGGGGGATAAATGACAAGGAGGAATCGAAGATGAAACCAAGACTGCGGGCTTCCTGGACCGGCTGAATAGAGATATTGTTGACAGAAATGGAAAAGGAGTAGTGAAGGGTGGGCTTGGGCGGGAAGTTGAGGACAAAATGGTAGAATCCCTCCTTTTAAAAAATAGATACATAAATAAAATGCTTTTTGAGATAAACTTTGCAGTACACTTGGTGTAAAATAAATGTTAATGATACTAGGTGCTACTACTCAAATATTGATTCGTTTACATGAACTCAGACAGCTGGGCAAATTTCCTAGATTTATATATTTTCTTCTTGGACATAATACAGTTTATAAATCCTAGTCATTCTGTTCTAGAGCATAGCCAAACTCGGTTTGAATTTCATATGAGTGATCAGTGAAGTCTCTCACTGTCTTCAATAGACTTAGATTAATTTAGTAGTTCTTAGTAAAATATGCTGATATCTTTCATATGATACAGGAAATTGGTGGTGGTGGGGAACCTCCACACCATTTTATTAAATTTTGGTAATAAAGGGGCTTTTATTAGCTCACTATTCTCTAGGTACAACAGTATATAGTTTTATTACATCTTGTAGTAGCTGGAGATCTCCATATGAATTTTCAAAGTGTTTGTAAAAAGAAGGTATCCCACGGACCTTTTTTGCCATACTATAACTGTCTATATTCTTCCTGCCCTTTCTCCTGTCAAATGGGGATTTCTATCCAAATCTTTCCCCCACTGGCAAGCTTTTGCAATGATCTCAAGCACAGCTGCAGTTTCAGCTATTAATAATTATTAGGTGTATGTGAACATGCTAACCTTTGGGGGAAAACACAATCCATTTCAAAGACAAATTCAGTTCCCACTGTGAGTATTTGAACTGAATATCAATATTAGACTCAAGGTGTAATCTACAGAAAACAGCAGCACCTAGAGTTTTTCCATCAGAAGAGATGAAAAAGCTATTTGGTTTGCCAAGATAATCAGGATAAAAGTTTAACCTTAATGAAATCAATGGGAATTTGTTACTACTTTAAATCAAAGTTGGCTTTTCCTTGTGTGCTGAGTTCATAAAAGGTTACCTTACAACAGTGACAAGCATACTTTCTCGCAAATATACTGCAGGAAGAGAAAGATAATACATATGCAGTACAGCAATGGCCTGGTGTGGGTTCGTCTCAAGTGAGCTAAACTGGGGGATGAGACAGCAGTTCACTAGTGAGAATTTGCCTACCCGATGCATGCAACATTACTTCCCAATATTCTGAACCACTATAATGGGCAATAATCAGATATTACAGGAATTCTAGTCCAAAACATTTGGAAGAGATGGAGTTTATGTAGGCCTCTCTGTGCAGGCAATAAATGTCTTCTTACTAATATCTTCAACAAGACCTCTGCATGTACCTAACATTGTGGGAAATATATCCACTTGGAGGTAGTCTCCTCCAGTAACTTTGAAAGGCCTTCTGAAGTTGAATGTTATGGTTTTGACTCACAGTTGTTGTTGGGCTGCCTTCAAGTCTTCTGAGGAAAGAAGGAATGCTTTTTAAAGAAACTAACCTGCCATCCTGTTCCTAAGGAATACCATAAATCTCTATTTGTGCTACAGTTTGGTACAATGGTACAAAACATTCTTGTTTGTTTTTCCTAAGCAACAAAACAAAGAATTCTTAAAAATAATTACAATATATAGGTAGTCACAATGAATTTATAAACTACTACTTTGAGTGAATGTGTAATAAAAACTGCATTGACTACAACTCTTTTGCTAACTCAGACATGGGCATACTTGGGAGCCTGGAAGTCCACACTGGCTGATTTTGGATGTTGCTAGAGCTCCAGAAGGCCACTGTGCCGTGTTGTTGCTGCCATTTTGGATTAGCAGGCATGACATCACATCACTCCTGGTTGCCTTCTGAATTATTGAGGGACACCTTGCTGATTCAGAAAGTGTATTGTATTTGAATGTATTTTAAAATATTTTTGGCCAAAAATGTTTTTAAGGAGGGATTTGGGGATTTTAAGTGGGGATCAGTGCTAAGCAAAACTGCTAGTACTACACAATAGCATAACTGGGCAGAGGACCTGGTCTTCTGCCAAGCTGGATACAATAGCAGAAGATGCCTGATGATATGATGACTAAATTATTTTAATACTCTATCGTTATTTTAGCAAGCTTCATTATTATGTTTTAGCTCCTTTTTTAAAAAGTAGCTTTGTTTTTGCCAATGATATTAAAATCACTGTTGTGACTCATTATATAAACAGATGACTAAAATAAATTGTAAATATTTCAAACAGGTCAACAACAACAACAACAGTTGGACAAGGCAAATCCATTTTGATCTACAAACTATTCAGTGGGCAGAGGCAGAATTAGTCTGTTCATCCCTAGCGCACCTGTCCACTAATGCTACTGTATTTGGTGGTAGATAAAGACACAGAAGTAAGCATACATATGGGATCTGAATGATTTCCTAGCAAGGGGTTGGGGGTTCTTCAGAGAAATGGTGTATCATCCTGCAAGACTGTGGTCCTAATCCATTTAAAGTGCCTCTCCACTTAGTATTAAGCTGTTTAAAACAACAAGGGTCGCTGCTACATTTAGTAGCATTCTGAGCCCTATTCATGAGACTTGCCTCATCTACACACATTACATGCATGTTCTGCTGCCCTTACTTTAATTAATCTGAATGCACAGGGGATTTTGTATTGCAGCAAACCTGTCCTTAATTCAATAAAATATTTTATAATCTATGTTTCTTTTTATCACTTCTTCCTACTAGTTTATTTTTCTGTTAATCTACATTCCTCTGGCAAGGTAATATGGGTATATTTTCAGCAGCTCTGAATTTTTAACTGAATTTAGAAGTGTTAATTTCTTAGCCCATTACAAGATTAATGACTGGTTGGCTTTCTAATGGTGCCCAGCTCAATGCATCTCACCCTGTAATCACGCTGGGAAGGGAAAACTTTGCAGAACGGAACAAAGGATGTAATTTATTTAGGCAAACTCTTGTTCATTCCACTGCTCTAAATGTTGGTTGTCTTTGATGACTAATTAGCTGAGCTATCATTTGAGAAAATATTCCTTCCCTTAAATCGAGAAGTGGTACACAAACAGCAATTTACAAGGTTTATACATACCGGTATTAAATTATCCAAGAACAGTTGCCCCATGAAGTTTGGAACGAAAAGCTTTCACAGTCATTAGTCTGGCTTCTTAGCAAAATCATGTCTGGTGTGGGAGACCCTACCGGCAACAGTGCTACCATCAGTATAAACTGTTGCTTCATAAACCCACTACTAGAGAAAAGTAATGCCATTGTGAGGTTCCTTTGGTACCTTCTAAGTATGGAATCTTAGGAAAAACAGTGGATCTTTGTGCCACCTAAGATTCTGGTAGGAACACAAGATGCCCCAGACAAACCTTACAAATCATCTCTCAGTGATCAGAGAGCCATGTTAGTCTGGAAAAACAGTATGCAAAGGGATCTTGTAGCACCTTTGAGACTAACTGAAAGAAAGAAGTTGGTAGCAAGAACTTTTGTAGACTTCATCCTACTTCCTCAGATGCATGTTTTATGAAAGCTCATGCTACCAAATTATTTCTTTCAGTTAGCCTCAAAGGTGCTACAAGACCTCTCAGTGATGTTTTTCTAAGAGGACACTTGTGTCTCAACAAAGGACAAGCACTATCAGTATCTCTGAAATGCTAAGACACTTCACAAAGATTAAAAACCATTCTACAGTATGAAGTTCAAAGCAAAAGAAAAACAAAGCAAAAAAGTCTGCCTTTAAATGAAATAGGTTACCAAAGAGATAAAGTTCAATCTAGCAGTTCTGAATATCTCCTTCGTGGTTCAATATGGGGTGACAGCATTCAAAGTTTTAAGTGCTTAATAAAAAGAGAGGCAAATTGAGTTGGGAAAATGTCCCAGTTTATGTTTGTTCAAAGTTATATTTTAAGAATTAGAACCTGATGTCAAAGTCAGTTCAAAGGCTTTTATTGACTCCTGAAATGTGTCCTATAAAATAAACCACTACTACAGGATCCAAATCATGTTATATCTTCTGTTACTTCCTTGGACAATAACTTTTAGAATCATCCATCCAGCAAAACCATTGACCATTCTGGCTTGGGAGATTCTGTGTGTAACTTCCCAAAAGTAACCTCCCAAAGTCTTGTCTTCTCAAGGTTGTACCACTACGGTCTGGCTATAGCTATGCTGATAATACACAGTGAAATGATTGGAATTGTGATAACCTAGTAAAAAAAATAGTGTAAAAATTCTTGAATGTTAGAAAACCTTGACAAGGAGCATTCTACACTTCACAGTTCAGCACTTATTCTGTACAAAATTTGCATGTGAACTTGGCAGTTTTGTTTTGTTTTTGCAAAGAAAATAGGATTTTCTGTATGGGAATTTCAGTCCAAATATTATTTTTTGTGCAAAAAATGCTGTTTCCTAGGCAGGAAATGCAAAATACCATGTGCAAATTTTTCAAAGGAGTCTATTTAGAACTTTCTCCAGGGGGAAAAAATTGCTAAAACTATTCATTGCTTTCCTTGACAACAAAATTTGTGAAGAATTACATGCCTTGCCAAAAGTGTTAGAAAGTTTTTCCAAAGAGATATGGGCTAGGTGGATTTGATCCAACCTGGCACTTAAATTCTCAGGGAATAAGACAGAATTGGGTGCATGCAAGTGCACTGTGATACAAACACCAGAAATAATTATAATTATAATTATTATTATTATTTCTAGCCTGCCCCTCTGAGCAAGCAATCAAGGCGGGTTACAACAGAGGAGATTATACACACAATAACAATATACATGAATTAAAAAAACAAATAGCAATGTATTAAGCAATAACAATAAAATCAGATAGCAATTAACAATAACAATAACTAGCAAAATACATAACAATTATAGCAACAAAAATACATAGTAATTTAAGTAACAGTAAAATTAGCAAAGAAAAATCCATAACAATTAACAAAGCAAAAATACATAGTAGTTATAGCAACAACAACAAAATACATAGTAATTAACAAAAAAATAAAATTAACAAAGCAAAATATATAACAATTAACATACCAAAACAAGTAAAAAGAAAATAACCCCCATTCTCAACCCCCATCACAATCCTAGAAACAATGTGAACTATACCCAATCTAAAAAAAAAGGGGGGGGGAGACAAGACTCCTCCTTAAGTCCAGGAGCCAAGGCATGGGAGGAGCCCAGGTAGAAGGAGGGCAAACAAACACTCTCTCAACCGACTCTTCACTGCCAGATGATGGAAAGGGGGGAAAGAGGGCCACCCCTCCTCCTTAAGTCCAGGAGCCCAGGCATGGGAGGAGCCAAGGTAGAAGGAGGGCAAACAAACACTCTCTCAGCCGGTCTTCACTGGCAGATGTTGGAAAGGAGGGAAAGAGGGCCATTCCTCCTCCTTAAGTCCAGGAGCCAAGGCATGGGAGGAGCCCAGGTAGAAGAAGGGCAAATAAACACTCTCTCTGCTGCTCTTCACTGGCAGATGTTGGAAAGTTGGGAAAGAGGGCCATTCCTCCTCTTTAAGTCCAGGAGCCAAGGCATGGGAGTAGCCCAGGTAGAAGGAGGGCAAACAAACACTCTCTCAGCCAGTCTTCACTGGCAGATGTTGGAAAGACTAACTGGCAGATGTTGGAAAAATATGTAAAATTTGCATTATGCCTTTGTCAGTTTGAAGCACATCACATACAATATCCAGTTCTAATCTTTATCAAGGGGCTGGGGATCCTGTCATTCCTCCAAATACTAATGAACTGCTTTCCATATCATGCTTAATCACCAGCCAAGCCTGCTTCAGTTGTTGGGAATTTGAGGTCACCAATATGTGAAACTCTGGAGGGCCACAGGTTCCTCACCTCTGCTTTACAACTGTAGAACGTAACTCAATAATAATAATAATGGTGAGAGAATGCTTGTCTTAGGCCACTTAATAACTTATTGCAGAGGGAACTTCCTTTTCCATACATCGTTCTCTTAGCTACTACTCAGCCGTCTCAGTTATGCCTTACTAAGAAACTGCATATTTAACTCAACCTGGTGGACCATGGTAATTCTATTAATAATAATAATAATAATAATAATAATAATGAAGAAGAAGAAGAAGAAGAAGTAGACAGTGCAAGACTTAGGTCAGCACACTCCTGCTTTTAAGTAATGATATGCAAAAGGAACTGGTGCCTTTCAACAATACTAGCCTTCTGCCTCAAGCTGTTCAACTACATCTAGCAACCAATTGCAACAGCAAAGACATTAATGAAAGCAATATGTTGTAAAGTATAAGAAGTGCCACAGAAGTAGTGAGGACAGACATCAAGAAGAAAAGTTATATTTTTGTTCCTCAAACATAATATTTTATGAGGAACAGAAGTATGAGCGCATTAAAATCCTGCATGCAACTAATACTGCATTTCAGCAAAACAGTTCAGGGGACAAGAATTTCCTAGTGTAACTATCATTGGCTGCTTCAACATTAGCCAAAATTAAGTCATTATGTGCAGCACAGCCCAAAGCAGTTGTTGGACAAATTTAAGCCGTAGAAAGTGGTTTACAGTACTTTTAAGGTTATATATCAAGCAAAATGATAGATTTTGATATGTGATAGATCTTGATGTTTGAAAGATCTTTTTGCTGCCTCCATGACTTGGATGGCAGTATTGGGGGCCTAGTTATCAAATTTGCAGATGACACCAAAATAGGAGGAGTAGCTAATGCCCCAGAAAACAGGATCAAAATTCAAAATGACCTGAATAGACTAGAAAGCAGGGCCAAAGATAACAAAATGAAATTCAACACGGAGAAATGTAAGGTACTGCACTTAGGACGGAAAAATGAAATGCACAGATATAAATTGGGGGACACCTGGCTGAACGAGACCACATGTGAAAGTGATCTAGGAGTCCAAGTAGACCACAAGCTGAACATGAATCAACAGTGCAATGCAGCAGCTAAAAAGGCCAATGCAATTTTAGGCTGCATCAATAGAAGTATAGTGTCTAGATCAAGGGAAGTAATAGTGCCACTCTATTCTGCTTTGGTCAGGCCCCACCTTCCCGCATCCAGTTCTGGGAATCACAACTTAAAAAGGATGCGGAGAAACTGGAGCAGGTCCAAAGGAGGGCGACTAAAATGGTGAAGGGTCTGGAAACCATGCCCTATGAGGAATGATTTAGGGAGCTGGGTATGTTTAGCCTGGAGAAGAGAAGGTTAAGAGGTGATATGACAGCCCTGTTTAAATATCTTAAGGGATGTCACATTGAGGAGGGAGCAAGCTTGTTTTCTGCTGCTCCAGAGAACAGGACCCAGAACAATGGATGCAAGCTACAGGAAAAGAGATTCCACCTCAACATTAGGAGGAACTTCCAGACAGTAAGGGTTGTTCAACAGTGGAACACACTCCCTCGGAGAGTGGTGGAGTCTCCTTCCTTGGAGGTCTTTAAGCAGAGGCTGGATGGCCATCTGTTGGGGATGCTTTGATGGAGAGTTCCTGCATGGCAGGGGGTTGGACTGGATGGCCCTTGTGGTCTCTTCCAACTCTGTGATTCTATGATTCTATGATTTATGAACCTTCTTGAAATGGCCAGTATTCACTGTGAATTCATCATGAATATATTTGCAAAAATAACCTTCTGAAATGTGAATTAGACATCTCCGATGCCTTGGATCCCATTTTAGGGAAATGGTAGGTGCTTTAAATGGTAACAGAATCTCAAAATCTATACACTTAATAATGAAAACAGATGCCATCTCAGTTAAACTAAAAAACCCTGCAGCAAGAATGGATGTGACTACAATGTTCACTGATGAGCAAAAACAGGAACATAGCTCAAGTCTATAAAATAACTTGGGATAATCAATAAGACTTTTCCCACACTATAGAATTAATGCAGTTTGACATTGCTTCAGTGGGTTCATCCTATGGAATCCTAGGATTTGTAGTTTGTAGTGGCACCAGAAGTCTTTAGCAGAGAAGGCCAGACAGCACACAGAACTACAGATTCCATAATTTCATAGCTCTGAGCAATTCTTTAATCTTATTCTTATAGCTTCTGAGCCATGGCATTTTAAGCAGTGTCAAACTGGATTATTTCTACAGTGCAGATGCAGCCTATGTCTCTCAGAACCTGCCTCACACAGTTGCTATGAGGATAAAATGATGGAGAAATGTTACCATGATTTGGGCTTGTCATTCTTCACTAATTTTCTTCTCAAAAGAAGCAACATGTAACTTTAACATGTCCCATTGCAAAAAAAAAAAAAAAAGTCTGAAAACAGTGGGCTTTTCAAAGCCTATTTGCAATTCAGGTCTTATTCCCCACAAAATCCAAAATTAATACATGGTTCTTTTGCAATAAAAACAGCATCTTCTGACCAGGAAAAAGGATTTTCTGCACAGCAATTAAGATCACTGTACAGAAATATTTTCTGCACAAAACCACCACGTGCAAATTTTATGCAGAATAAAAACCAAATTGCAAAGATTCTTGTCAAATCAGGATTCTTCTCATCAGAGTTTCTCAGCATTTGAAAACATTTTAAAACCATTTTCCAAATATTTTCATATATTGTTCCCTTCCTTACTAATGATTTCTTTGGAAGAAATATGGGATACCAAAACTGTAGGGCAGAGAGGCCAACAGCTTTGGCCTAAGTTGTGGGAACTGTATCACAGTTCCTGAGAGTACTGAAATTATAGACAAATAAATAAATAAATAGAAAGTGGGTTCTTGTGAAGATTACTATAGACCAAATAGATTTATTGGTAAAGAAAATGCAAACACCCTTTCCTTCCTGACAGATACATTAATTTTCATTGCTCTCAGCTGCTTGGTTATGTCTCACTTTTTTCTTGGGTCAAGGTCATGATATTAGCTTCTACCCTTTTGATTCTGGCACCAGTCCTAGATGATGTCTTGCCAAGTTTGATTTACTGGTTTATATTGTATATGTGAATGTTTACTTTTGTTTCTTTCTTGCTCAAATTATCTTGGGAAATGAGTGAACTATAAATTGTCAAAACAAAACAAACTCTTTTCTTAAAAGATACAAATATGAAGTCCATGTAATGGATTTGTTTTTACTGCATTGTCACTCCCCCCCCCCCTCCTTCTCCCCTTTGGTACTGACTTGTAGCCATTTCAGAGCAAGGACCTCTTTGCTTTTATGATTCTATGAACCAAATATCTCCTTTACTTAAATAATACAGTTGAACAGAGACTATAGAAAATGACAAGACAAAACAGAAACAAAAAAAAAAACCCAATAACCCTGGAGAAAACATCTACAGTGGTACCCCGGGTTACGAATCCCCCAGGGTACGAAAACCCCGGGGTACGAAAGAGCCAGGGCAGCAAAAATGGCCCCGGCTTACGAAAAAACCCCGGGGTACGAAAAAAAAACCCGCGCGGCCCCTTTAAATTTGCCGTGCGGTCCGGCAAAAAAAGTGGTCCCCCGGGTTACGAACACTTCCAGGTTACGAAAGTAATCCTGGAACGGATTACTTTCGTAACCCGGGGGACCACTGTATGTTGCTTCCTAAAAATTGGAAAGTTAAGGGAAATATAGAATCTATTTCAGTAGTAACATTTAAGATGACAGCAAATCATTTCAGAGATTGGTGTGTGACCTAAGAAAATCAAAGTATATAGCACACCTTTGACACCATATGAAAGAAGTTGTAGCACAGCTTCACAAACTTTATGAATTCTTATGCTACAGCTGCTTTTGCACAGCCTCAAAGTTGCTACAAGATCCCTTTCCATACTGATATTCCAGACTAACAGAGTTATGTTTCTGAATTCTAGGATGATGAAAGTAGCTTTAATTATTATGGGAATATTCAATAAATCATACCCAAATACTGTAAACTTTTTCAGTTGTTTACATATTATTCAGTATTTGACATGGAGTTTGGCTCCAAGGACATTTTTGTGGCTCGTGAGGAACATTTTTTTTTTGTTTCAACATGACCTGGGGGGGCATTTTTGCCACATTTGGAGGCCCCACAGGAGTAAAAATATTTCAAAAAAGGTGTAAATTTCCTCTAGGGGTGAGGGGAGCTTTTTCCAGCTCCTTTTGAGAGAAAGGCAGGATATAAATCCAGTAAATAAATAAAAATGTTTCAAGACCCCTGCCATGAGCCAATTTACACCCAGAAAATGCCAATTTGAAAGAAGAAGTGAACAGGAAGTGATACATTTTGTGTCCATGAAGCACCAATAGAGCCATACAGCTCTTACATCTGTGCGTGTATATTACTATAATGGTCCTAGATATGTTAAAGGCCTTTCCCTTCTCAATGCTTAAATGACTGAAACTTTTCAACATCAAACACTAATGTATGGCACAAGAGAGTTAATAATAACATATGACACAAGTAAGTTTCTCATAATAGCAACCTTTTCCTTTGCTATATAACCTGAACTGGTTCCTTTAAAAAAAAGATAGAAAATGATTTAAAATTCAATCTACTTGCTCTGATCAACAGTTACATTAGACCTTGGAAATTTTACAAATTTGTGTGCTGGCAAAGAGCATGTTTATCGCCATCAGCGCCTACTCTAAGTTTTCAGTTGAAATGTTGTTGTTTTTTCACACCAGCTCTCACATGTTCCACTGACTCTTATCAAATTCATAGAACTGCAGAGTTAGAAGTGCTCACTATTGCAATCAGAGTCTTCCAACTTCCTGCAACCATTTTTGAGTGCCAAAGTGGAACTCAGTGTTGTGTACAGAAACACAAATGGTACAGACAACCCAAGCAATTTATGCTTTCAGGTCATGGTGATTTGTAAACTGTATAGCTGAAAACAGATTTTAAAGCAACACCTTTTTTGTGGGTTTTAGTACTAATAAATATGCAGCCGTATTACTATGTATAAGGAACTTATGTTATACATATTCAATGTATAACATAAGGGATGAAGGAACTTATGGGATGATACATAGTTTCAAACACTACATTGCAAATACTTTGACAGAGTGCTTTTCTTGAACATATGCATCTCTCAACAAAAGTGCCAATTAGTGCTTGTATAATCTAGTATACATTTGCAGCTGACATACAATAATTTATCATAAATCCAGTTTCTCATATAGTTTCCACTGTTTCCACTCAACAACATCATTAGAACTTATTTTAACTATTGCTGTGTCTGTTTTTAAAACAGTACACCTACAATCTATTTGTTCAAAGAGATGGTAAAGTAAGCAATTTGGTGCTGATTGAAACAAAATTTCTGAATGGGCATAAAAATGTCGTATCTAATACTTCGGTCTTTATATTACAGTCACCGAGTATGGTTGGAAGTATCTCTTTTTTGTAGACGAAGTATTGTAACAAAGAGAAGAAATGGGTCATACTGCCTGAAAATCACAATCTAGCTTATGATATGTTTGCAAATAATGGTTTGTTATTCTTGTGTACTTCAAGCCATTTCTAACATTTAGTGGCCCTATCATGGTTTATTGTTGTTTTTCTTTGCAGAAAGTCTGAAAACAATGCAAATGCTATACAAGCTGGTAGAGTTTGTAGCACAAGGCATCATTCATATCAATCAAAGCTTCTTTCTCACAGAAATATTTCAACCACCATTTTCAATATAATTTTAATGCAAGTCTAAAACACACAAACCAATTAAAATGTTAATCCCACAGATCTGGGCAATAAAAAACTTGAGATACTGCTTTTTGGTGTTATTAAATGAAGGGAATCTGTTTTATGAGGGATCAAGAACAAACTTGGAAGCCAATAATCTTAATGGTGATTGCTGCTGTGGGTTACAACACTCATTGCTAGTCCACATAACATTCATAATTAAAACTACACTGTCTGGCACATTTTGAAGGTATGGATACAGGGGGAAAATTATAATCTTTTGTAATGTTAGTTTAGTCAGTGTGGTGTAGTGGCTTAAACACTGGACTAGGACTCTGGGAGACCATGATTCAAATTTCCACTCAGCCAGGGAACCTCACTGAGTAACTTTGGGCAAGTCACAATCTATTCTATCAAACTCCTAGAAAAGTAATGGCAAATCCTTTCTAAACAAATCTTACCAAGTAAACCCCTGTGACAGGTTTGCCTTAGGGTTGGAAACGACTTGTAGGCATAGAACTAAATTAATAAAGTAAAAAGTTACTGCTCAGCATGAACTTTAAGCACAGAATGTAATTATTACAAATATACTGCAAGCTTCAATAAAGATTTAAAAAGAAACACCACCAAAATCATCTGCAAGCACGAATGATGTGAACTCCCGCATGTGTCTCAGCTGGCTCATAGGTATTACACAGAAATAGAATCATAGAATCATAGAATCATAGAATCATAGAGTTGGAAGAGACCACAAGGGCCATCCAGTCCAACCCCCTGCCATGCAGGAACTCCAAGTCAAAGCATCCCTGACAGATGGCCATCCAGCCTCTGCTTAAAGACCCCTAAGGAAGGAGACTCCACTACACTCCGAGGGAGTGTGTTCCACTGTCGAACAGCCCTTACTGTCAAGAAGTTCCTCCTAATGTTGAGGTGGAATCTCTTTTCCTGCAGTTTGCATCCATTGTTCCGCGTTCTAGTCTCTGCAGCAGCAGAAAACAAGCTTGCTCCCTCCTCAATATGACATCCCTTCAAATATTTAAACAGGGCTATCATATCACCTCTTAACCTTCTCTTCTCCAGGCTAAACATCCCCAGCTCCCTAAGGCGTTCTTCATAGGGCAAGGTTTCCAGACCCTTCACCATCTTAGTTGCCCTCCTTTGGACATGCTCCAGTTTCTCCACATCTTTTTTGAATTGTGGTGCCCAGAACTGGACACAGTATTCCAGGTGGGGCCTGACCAAAGCAGAATAGAGTGGCACTATAACTTCCCTTGATCTAGAAACTATACTTCTATTGATGCAGCCTAAAATTGCATTGGCTTTTTTAGCTGCCGCATCACACTGTTGACTCATGTTCAGCTTATGGTCTACTTGGACTCCTAGATCCCTTTCACATGTGGTCTCATTCAGCCAGGTGTCCCCCATCCTATATCTGTGCATTTCATTTTTCCGCCCTAGGTGCAGAACCTTACATTTCTCTGTGTTAAATTTCATTTTGTTAGCGCTGGCCCAGCTTTCTAGTCTATTCAGGTCATTTTGAATTTTGATCCTGTCCTCTGGGGTATTAGCTACTCCTCCCAGTTTAGTGTCATCTGCAAATTTGATAAGTATGCTCCCAATTCTGTCATCCAAATCGTTAATAAAGATGTTGAATAGCACTGGGCCCAGGACAGAACCCTGTGGGACCCCACTGGTCACTTCTCTCCAGGATGAAAAGGAGCCATTGTTGAGCAGCCTTTGAGTTCGGCCAGTCAACCAATTACAAATCCATGTAACAGTTAACTTGTCTATCCCACATATTGCAAGCTTGTTTGCAAGAATGTCATGGGGAACCTTGTCAAAGGCCTTACTGAAATCGAGGTATACTATATCCACAGCATTCCCTTCATGGCCTTGAAGGGGCGGCTTGAAGCTGGATTGGGGCCACAGCCCCAATCCACCTTTACCCCAGTTGAAAAAGGAGCAGCAAAGAGCTGCTGTTTCCCATCCCACCATGGAAGGAAGCCAGGTTTAAGATGGCTGGAAGCCAGCCTATGTCTGGGCAACTGGGTGGCTTGAAGAAGGCTTCTGGGTGGCTGAAGCCACCTGGAAAGTGGCACAAAAGGGCTGTCTGTTTCGGTCCTAAGTCTCTATTACAAGTAGGAGAATGCAAGTGAATATGAATGTAACACAAATGTACTATAAGTAATGGGACCTAAAGCCATACAATATACCAAGAAACTATGCATCACAGAAATAGTCATTATACAAATATGCTGAGTAACAACTCTAAGCTATAGGACTCAACCTCTCCTTTTCATTACCATGAGAAATGGGTACAAGAAATGTTTTACCACAGATACCCCATGCTTTTCAAAGTAATTCAGATTTATGTTTAAGCAATTTATTGGGGGCTCCTTACCACTCAATTTTTACTTAAAATGATGCACCTGTGATTTGCACAAGGTAGATTTAATTTCTCATATTTGAGTATGTATGACAATGTATTATCTTCTGATATATACAAATAACTGGCAAACATGAACTAATTCAGAAACTCCTCCATGGGGCAATTTTGATATCAACCTAATTTGGGACCTCTTTTAGGATGGACGTCCTTTGGTTCTTTTTACTTAAGAAAGGAAGGGATAGTGCTTCTTGTGATTTCTGCCGCCAGGATGGCTTGGCACACAGTATCTTGTCAGTTACAATTTCATCCATATAGTCACACTAAACTATGGGACAACATCAATTTATGTGCACATTATTAAAAGGCTTGTTGCAGACAGGCATGTAAGTTTAAAAGAATACCAGGAGATTTTCCCTCTATGATTCAGGCAGCTAGGATTGTTTTGTCACAATCTTACTGCTCCCACTTGTCTATTTCAGCTCACACCACCAAGTAAAATTTGTTGTTCAAAGAGCAGCTGTAGCTCCAGGGTATACACTGAAACTATGCAGTGATGTACAGGGGAATAAAAAAAGGCCCTCTGCTTCCCCCCCCCCTCATTTTGCACTCATCAAATGGCACCAGCACATAATTTGCCATGTCAACCAGCCTCCTGATGTGTGAAGACTGTACATAGTGTGGCTTTCATTGGTGAAGTCTGAAGTGATTTATTTGCAAAGCATTACAGTGTATCTCAGGAGACAAAGGCACTTTATAAAAATGACACCTTGGTAATAGGTAGGTACTTTCCTTTGTCTTGTAGCCAAATTTGTCTACCTTCAAGTCAAAACAAAGGACTGCACCTCTCACAGGACAGAAATGCCCTTGGTGCACAACATTCAGATGGAAGTCAGGGAAATACACACCAAAATCTTTTTAAAAAGCAGTGAGCTCTCATCTGCATTCATGGATTATTTTTTATTGTTCATTACTCTGCTTGCGCTGCGCTGGAGCGCTGGAAGCCTTTCCAGCTGCATTAAAATGTTTTAATAAATTCATTTTAATGTTTAAATTAATAAGTAAAATAAAATAAATTAGTCTGCATCCTTTTTGGGGAAATAACAATACTATTGATAAAAATAACTTCAGGACAGAATTTATTTTCTTAAATAAATGTGAACATAAATGGCCAAATTTAAAACTCAATAGATAATAAATTTAAAATGCAATACTCTGTACAGTATTTACAGTAAAATGCAAACTTATTAAAAAGGAAAGGTGAAATCATTCAGTGACAAATTCATAGAACAGATTCCAAACATTTGTTGGTGTTAACTGGCATCAAGTTGACTTTCAATATTCATGCCTCCTTCTTCTGAGTCCAATCCTGCTTTATGTATGGTATGTTCAGCATACAAGTTAAACAGACAGGGTGATAAAATGCAGCCTTGCCTGACTGCCCCCCCCTTGCCCATTGGAAACCATAGAATTTCTCCATATTTTGTCCTGGCAATAGCCTCTTGTTCAAAGTACAATAAAATCAAATGTTGTGGCACGTCCAATTTTTAAAGTGAAATCCATAATTTTGATCTACAATATCAAAGGCTTTGCTAAAATTTATAAAGCACTGGCTGATTTTCTTTTGAAATTCTTTGGTGTGCTTCATTTCCAATGGATTGTTACGATATGATTTGTGCCCCTTCCTTTCCTGAACCCAGTGTGGACATCTGGCCTTTCCTGTTCCATATATGGTAAAAGTCTTTATTGTAGAATTTTAAGCATCGGTTTCTTGCATGGGAAATTAATGCCATGGTCCTGTGGTTACAGCAATCCCTAGTATCCCCTTTCTTGGGTATAATAAGCATTTCCAATCTTTTGGGCATTTTTTCGTTATCCATATTTGTTGAAATAGCAACACCTTTTTTGTGGGTTTTAGTACTAATAAATATGCAGCAGTATTACTATGTATAAGGAACTTATGTTATACATATACAATGTATAACATAAGGGATGAAGGAACTTATGGGATGATACATAGTTTCAAACACTACATTGCAAATACTTTGACAGAGTGCTTTTCTTGAACATATGCATCTCTCAACAAAAGTGCCAATTAGTGCTTGTATAATCTAGTATACATTTGCAGCTGACATACAATAATTTATCATAAATCCAGTTTCTCATATAGTTTCCACTGTTTCCACTCAACAACATCATTAGAACTTATTTTAACTATTGCTGTGTCTGTTTTTAAAACAGTACACCTAGAACTAGAGTAGATTCTGTCTCTGTGGAGTAAAGCAGTTCTGTTGGTCTGCCATCTCTTCCTGGTGATTTATTTCTCCCAAGTGCTCTGAGAGTGCAGCTTCCGCTTCACTTTCTAAAATTGTAGGTTAATCTTCAAATGGTGGATTAATCTGTGACCCTTTCATCTCTTTTATATAGTTTTTCCATATATTGTTTCCATCATCTTTTTATGTCAACTTGGTTGTGAGATGTGTTTGCTTCTTGGTCACAGAGCATCTCCACTATCAGATCTTGTGCAAACATATTTTAAGTAATATATATGAATACATATGTAACTAGATATCAAATTTAAGCAAGAATACTCACAGAGGCAAGCACCCCTGCTCAGATTGACTCACAGCCCTGGCCACTCCATCTCAGCTAACCAAACCACTTCCCTGGACAGACATAAAAGCAGGTGGCAGAGGGAGATACCCTGAAAATGGAAGAGACATGCCCTTCCCCCCACTCCCCACCCCTGGTTGAATAGTGAAGGATGTTCCCACTCTCTCCCAGTGCCAGAGTTTCCACCTGGGATAACAGGAGAAAGTTCACCCACTAAGGTTCCCATGTAAACACACACACACACACACACACACACACACAGAGGCACCTTTATGAAGGACAAGAGGCTAGCTAGCCCTCTCCTGTATCTAAATGGAAGCTGCTGCCAACTATCTACACTCCCATTCCAGTCCCCAAATGGGGTTTCTCCTTCCCTCAAGACTCAGGAATTAGAGTGGCAAGAATTGGACACCATTTAAATGGATGGAGAATTCAAAGAGCAAAGTTCTCATTTTGGGTGTGCTCAGTCAAAGGCTGCTCACACATATAAAAATGGCAGAAAAGAGTCCTTTATATTCCACTAATGTATTAAGGTATACATCTTTTGCAAATGTTGTTGCTGCTGTTATATGCCACCAAGTCAACTTCAACTTATGGTGACCCTACGAATCAACTATTAATGACACCTTATAAATCAACTGCTTTTCCCTGGTCCTGAAAATTCTGTGGCTTACTTGATTGAACTGCAAGTCAGAATTTCTTTTTATCAAGTTCACAAAAAATTAGATAAATATTTAGAACTGAGTTTCACAGGTGAACTTATATTAGTACATTGGCTTCTCATACTGAAATCAAGTGTTCTCCATTACAGAATACTGCAACCTGTGTCCTTCCCACAGAAATGGCTCCTCCAACAGAAATATGAACAATGAAATCAGCAGTAAATATCTGGCAGTACTATTTTATAAAAATCAGAAATTGGCAAACTGTGCTAGCAAAGCACCTGATGGATCCGAGGAAGTAAAAATTATGCTGGCCAACATTTATTAACATAGACATTTTAGAAATAAATTTTCACATATCCACAGCCACACAGTGAACCTTAATTAAAAACATTTAATCAGACTCTACAATTTGCAATTTCATTCCATTATCTATCATGGTTTCTTATCCCAGACAACACTGAATTAAATGAAAATATGGGCTCAGTTCCAATACCCAAAGCACACACTCTAAAGTTTTAATATTCTGTAATTTGTACAGAGCCATGATTCCATTCTTATTTGTTTAGGCAAAGGTTTCCAGATCTACTGGCTACAAATTATAACCTTTTTTGCAGACTATTTTGCTCTTACCTTTACAGTTGGGCAAGTTACTAAAGGAAGATAGGGTTAAAAGGGGCCAAGAGCATCACACTCTGGCATCCAACTAGAACTGACATGGCCACAGTTTTATTGAATACAGCTGTGAGGACCTTGGTGCAGCAATGGATCCCAGGTTTTGATTCGCTTGCCTGCCAACTAATGAACCCTTCCTGCTGGGGAAATCCAAGGAGTGGCAGTAAATGGGATCCACATGAGCAAAAATCACTGCTTATTTCCTCTGCTACGTGGGAGTGAGGTAAGTACAATGGTCTTAATCTCTACATCTACCCTCCAAGTCCTGCTCCCTGGCCAGCCACCTGATTGGTTGTCCAGGGGCACCAAATCCAGGGAGTCCAAACTGGGTGCTGGATGACACTGCTAGCAGAAGAGTGGTCTCCTTTATCTTTACTCATCTGCATAGCTGGTAGACAAGGCTGTGATAAGCCTGGAACCCATGCTTCATTAAATGATTAATCTGCAAATTGTTGCTATTTCATATGTTAGCCTTAATATCAGGCAAAATACATCTTTGCCCTCCTTTCTATATTTACATATTACTAAGGTGAAATATAGCTTTACAAATGCAACCTTACAAATGATGAGCATATGAAAACAAAAATTTTCCCTTGCATTTATTTAACTGTTGGGTGAGCTAAAATATTAGCCCCCCATGTGTCCACCAGAGTAGACCCTAAAAATACATTTTACGTTAACAATGCCATATACTGATAGTTTCTGTTGTAACTCAACCTTTAACTTTCATTTAGGAAAAAAATGTATACAAACAACCAAACTTCTCATAATAAAGTGCAAGGCTTATTTTAAAAACCTATAAAAATATTCTACAGTTCTGTAAAATGATGAACTCATTGACTTTAGCTGGCTCTAATAACTGGCACAACATTTTTTCACATAAATACAGTATTCTGGGCACAATGCCTTGGCATTTCAAATGAACCTCTCTAGGAGATGTTCCTGGTAGATATTACCTTATGTTTTCATTTTGCTTTTCCAAGGAGTAAAGGCCAAGAAACCAAGTCTAAGATCATGACAAACAGCTCTTATTTAAAATTCATTATTACAAAGAGCTTAGGTTGATCATTCTGGAATGCTCAATCAGTAACATGTTGAAAACCGAGTCAACATTGTCTTTCATGTAATAAGGACGAATAACTAGTCATACTTGCATAATTGTATATAATGGACAAAAATGGCCCACAAAACATACTGATTTGAGATGCCCATATGGTTTTACAGCATAATGTGGGAAGAGATGAGATCAAGATAGAACAATGGGCATTTTTGGAGTATAAATTACTAATTTGAACATCAGTAACTAATTTTATATTAATAAAAGATTCCATTTAATTGAGGTGTTGAAGAAAGTCAAATAATACAAAAGAATATATACACAGAGGGCAGAGTTAGATGTTCATTCTTTCTGACTCTGTTGGTGGTCTCAGTCATTCCTGCTCAAAGCCTTGGACCACATCTGGAAAAGTTACGTTTTTGACTATAAAACCCAAAATCAATCAGCTATCATGGCCAATCTAGGAGCTGTAGTCCGAAAGAGTAACTTTTCTAGCTCTGATTAGCTCACAATGAGACACAAGTATCTAATCCAGGTGCTTCAGCTGCTAAGGAGCACTGCCATCTAGGTATCTGTGGAATAAATCAAAAGGACATATCTACATTTTCCTGAATCAAACTAATAAATGTGTCAGGACCTATATCAGGCAGCTTGTCTGCCATGATATGCAGTGCTACCCTAGAAGAGGATACCAGGATATGTTTGAAGTTAATTTGTGTTAATATGTTCTACAATACTGACAGAAAATGATGGAACATACATTGGGGTGTTTATTGCTAGAGATTGTTGTTCACATTCCTTTGTAATGATTGAGTAGAAGGGAGGGAGCTGAACTTGGCTCAAGAATACCCAAGATCACTTTCCTGGGAATGTGGGCAGAAAAAGGGGCCATCATAACAAATAAGAAGTTAGCCTGCCCAAGGTTTGAAATTGCAGTGCTTTAATTGTGGAAGTCAGCATGGGGTAGTCATTTGAGTGTCAGACTAAGACTCCAGGGTCCAGGATTGATTTCCCAGCTCGGGCATGAAACCCACTGGGTGACCTTGGGCAAGCCACATGCTCCCTCATTGGAAGACAATGGAAAACCTCCTCTAAACAAACCTTTCCAAGAAAACCCCATGACATCACAGCCTTAATGACATGAAGGCACACAGCTAGTGATTTACTTGTGTTTTGCTAATGGTTGCTGTTTAGTTCTCACAACAAACATCTCTGATATACAGCTCTAGTTAATGAATAAAGATTTTTGTTTTTTGTTTTAGTTTTATTACTGAAGCCTAGATTTGTAAACTAAGGGGGTTACTTGATAGAGGCTCAGAAAGAAGGAGCTGCTCTCTCAAGAATCTGAAGGGACAAATGTTCTCTCAATTAGTAATCACTGGATGTTTGAATGAGTTTAAAGTAAGAACCTTCATTAGTTCACAAGCTCCGTCATTGGTAAGTTTATTCATATATTACTGAATGGCATAGACATCCAGTGATATCTTTCCAAAGGTAACAAAAAACTAGAGATGTAGTTTTTGGGGGAAAATGGGAGGGCATAGCAAAACTAAGTGTCATATGTAATAGGATTCTGAATTTATTTCAACACCAAGGTAACCTATGAAAGACAATTCTGAAAAAGACAAAAGGAGTTTAGTCTCTGTCTACCAGGGTAAAGCTATCCTTTCTCATTATATAAATTGGACACTTAATAAACTCTTTGGCAAATAATTGGGAAATAGTTGTTTTCAGCTATTTTTGTTTCATATTTGTCATTTTGCTACAAAGAACAGGGAGGTCACAGAAAGAAGGACATTGAGTTTTTCTTAATTTGCCTGAGGTAAAAGACAATACAGCGCTCCTCACACAAGTACGCATACACACACCTCACCATGCTCTCTATAGAATTACTTCACAGAAGGTGCTGGATACAACAGCCAGGTTTACATGTTTGAGCTAATTAAATCAAATCTATGAAATGCTTACAACAGTTTTGGCAGATCTGTACTAGTTTTTACCCAAGGCAACGCACTTGGAACAAAATAATAGCAAAAGCAGCAGGCTAGCTACAGTGATTAGAAAATCTGAGTAAATAAGGAAACTTGGAGTCAGTCAGTTGTTTTGAAGACTTGTCATTTTGGATCATAAAGACACTACCTCTTGATTAAAGAAGTTCTTTAGGGAATTTGGGCCAAGATTGTATGGTTGAAAAGACTATGGTTCCACATATGGTTCAAAAGACTCCCTGTTCATCATAAAAATATCCTGTCTTCTGTTTGATCAAAACCATCTTAACTGAAGTCATGGGATTAATAGTGCAATGTTTTTTCTGTAATGATTGTAAAATGTGATAGTTTTATCTTTCATGCAAGCTGGCTTCTAATTGTCCATCCTTACTACTATGTACATTGTAGTAATTAAAAAATCTTCTCTTAGCTACTTGTCAGCTGGGTGTGGTCATGTTCCAGTTCAATAAAGGCCAACCTCTTTCTGCAGTGATGATACTTAGACAGCATATTTGAAACACTCAGAACTGTTCACATATGTTATCACAGTGATCTCTACTACAGCTGTATAATATAAAAATATGAATGCTAAATATATTAATCTATATGAATCTGCTATACTTTAATAGACATTAGCAAGTTATTAAAATCATGTTTGAGAAGGTTCCAGTTCACTGAACCCCTGATTGCCTAAAGTAAGAAGAGATTGAGAGGAAGAGGAGAGGAAGGGTCAAGCTAGTTAAGCAGCAGCTCAAGACCCACAAACAGTCAAAACCACAAATGTCAAGCCTGTTAATGTGGGGGGTTGACTGTATGTGGATGTGTGAACAAAACTATGCACACTAAACAAACAAAATATTTTTATTCATAAACTATGTCATGTGGGGGACACAATTCTGATGATCAGAAGGTTGGCAGTTTGAGACCTGAGTGCTGAATGATGGGGTGAGCTCCTGTCACTAGTCCCTAGCAGTTTGAAAGCATGCAAATGCAAGTAGATAGATGGGTACCACTTAAGTGGGAAGGTAACAGCATTTGGTGCAATCATGCTGGCCACATGACCACCAGAGCAGTCCTCGGACAACGCTGGCTCTTCGGCTTAGAAATGGAGATGAGCACCATTCCCTACAGTTGGTTATGACTAGACATTCAGGTCAAGGACCTACTATGTCAAGTGGGGACACAATGTTGTGCAGATGTGAAGGGGTCACAAGGGAAAACAGTTTGAAAACCACTGCACTAGGGGGTGTGGGATGCATCTCCATCATGTTTTCAAGGATCACTGGACTATTTTAGGCTAAGGAGAGACCTTTTTTAACAGCAGGAAGTAAGCAGAAGTCACTTCCTGTTCATTAAAAAGGCCTGTTCATTAAAAAGGTTGCTATTAAAAAGGCCTTTTCTGGGCCTAAAATGGTCTTGGAGGCAAATTTTGTTTTACCAAAATGCCACTCCCATTTTAATTGGGGGGGGGGATTTGTTGCACACTCCTACTTTAGTGGTTTTAATCCTTTTTGAATCCTGCTATTGTTGTCATGTTTATATCTCACCTTTCCTCCTGTCTGAAATTCAAGGTGGTTTTGAAATGTTAAGCAGACACAGCTAAAAATATCCATTGTATAAAAGGTAAAAATATAATGGAACTATCAATAACATTAAAAGCAAATCATTAAAATCATTTAAAAGCACATTAACAAATATAAACAATTTAACATTGTTTACTGTAAAAGTTCCTTTACACTTTTTCTGAAGCTGTGGAATCCCAGCTTGATCACTTTATGTAAAGACAAATGGAAAAGAAACCTAGGAATACTCAAGAAAACTTCACAAAGTCAAAGACCATGAAATGGTTAGTTTTCTAACTAAAAAATCTATAGTAATGTTTTTTAGCTTTATCTCCTTTAACTTTTCTAAGTTAAGTGTCAGATTGGCTAATGATGTACTCCCAAACATCATGTGCTGTATCTAGTAGGTTTTCCATTCTAACTATGCAAGTCAGAGTACAGTGGTCCCCCGGGTTACGAAGGTAATCCGTTCCGGGATTACCTTTCGTAACCCGGAAGCATTCGTTTCCCGGGGGACTGCTATTTTCAACGGACCGCACGGCCGATTTAAAGGGGCCGCGCGGTTTTTTTTTTCCAGATCCCGGGGGATCTTTTGAATCCCGGGGGATACTTTAGCGGTCCCGCCAGTTTCGTAACCCGAGGTTTTTGTACCCTGGGGGATTCGTAAACCGGGGGACCACTGTACCTAATTCTTGCTGAAACTAGCCCTGCATCATACTGAAAGCTGAGGAGATCCTTTTGAACCAAACTCTGGTATATACGTAACAGTCAGACAGTGAAAATCAGATGCTTAAATTGCACAAACATAAGAGTTGTTTGCTAAGTCAAACCCACTTTTAGATGCAACACTACAGTATATACAATATAATGGGTTAAAAAGTGAACTAACTTGGACTCCTCTTTCTTTCACATAATAGATAGGAAAGAAGATATGTCATGACAACGAACCAATTGAGCCAACATAAATATCTTTTGCTTGTGTTTAACCAAGTGGAAGCTCATCAGTAACAGCTGCATTATACTACTTCTCTGAAGGGGGTGGGTGTCCTCAAAATCTTGCTCACTTGGCTTCTGAAGCATTCTAGCATGGTAGTCTAGTTAAGAACATTGTTGATCATAGAAGGGATGCAGCTTTTTGTTCAGATCAGTCAGATAACATTTCTGACCTTTAATGTGAATTGTTTTTCAAGGACTGTAGCAGAAGGAAGGAGAATAATTGTCTCACAGATGAGTTCCAGGCTGCAGACTCCAAAAGTCACTTAGAAAAAAAATAGCTGGAGCATCTCAGAGTTGGATCCTGAGTCTCACATGCATCAAGTATTGACCTTTCAAATTCATAGAACGGATAAGTAGTATGTGTAGCTCAGTCACTGTGAGTTAAATTACCCTTTTCTGTGGTCAGAATAAAGAGAACTGGCAGTGTAGGAAGCAACTGAAAAAAATGCCTTTATAATATTGCACAAGAATGCTTCTTATTCTCTTGAAAGTGGAACTTTGGGATCCTAAATGTGATACACACCACGTTTGAGCAACCAGCTTGTCCAGTGTTTAGCTTGGTTTTGGTTACAAATCCACAGAGCCCCAAGGTTATCTTTGTGGATTTCTCTGGACCACCCCTTTTCTGATAAAAAGGAGAAACTCACCTTTTACAGCAGCCCTGCAATATTCAACATAAGCTAGGAGGCCAAAGAGGCATTGCAAGGTTGTACCCTTCACTGGAAAAAAAGTATTTTGCCTCCAAAATGCCCTCAAATAAATTCTACAGGATGTGGGGAACATTTTTGCCATGTTTTTAGGTGCCTGTGGACCATTTTAAGACCATTTTAAGAAGAG
This sequence comes from Urosaurus nigricauda, assembly GCA_034509955.1. Taxonomy (NCBI): domain Eukaryota; kingdom Metazoa; phylum Chordata; class Lepidosauria; order Squamata; family Phrynosomatidae; genus Urosaurus; species Urosaurus nigricauda. Next base: position 241,315,598 of record JAOEGL010000003.1, read on the forward strand.
GCCTCTTTTAACAGCAGAAAGTGAATGCATGTCACTTCCTATTTATGTCCTTTAAAAAGAAAGCCCTGTCCTGGGCCTAAAATAGTCCAAGGGGAATCAAAGTCATGGCAAAAATGTCCCTACAGCCCATAGAGGACATTTGAAAGGGGACATTTGGATTTTTTTTTACACTATTTTGATGTAAAAATAATTCAGAACAACCTGGCTTGCATCTCAATAAGGGGGCAATCAGCTGGTTACAGCACTGGTTATAAAAAACACAGGCGAACAAAATGTGTGATAGAGTTTCAACTACTTGCTGACCACAAGGGCAAAATCGAACAGAAGTGGGAAGTCCAGCCAACCTTCCAAAAAGAAAGTTTGAGGGAAACAATTTGCATCTTGTCTTGGAGAAAAAAATGTGATACCTTGGGACAGTAAATTTTTTAGGTAGGAAGGCTGACAAAAGGACCCTGCATAATGAATGTGTAGGGCACTAGGAGAGCAAGGTGAAATAGAATTGATCCTAAGACTGCAGAAAGCAACGTCCCACAGTCTCTGTCTTAGCGATTTTAGTGCCATGTCATGGCCTAAGTTTAAAAGCAGAGATTCTGAAAGACCAATAGAAGCAGCTTGTGAGCAACATGTTTAGTCCATCTGCTAATGTAGCAATCATCATCATTGTCACTGGCAGTTAAAGTTAGAGAGGGCAAACTACTAAAAAGAGGTCTGACTAATGGATCCATATCCTAATGCTATAATTTTATAATTAAGATAATCCCCAATGTTGCAACCCAATCTGACAACTTAATTTTACTTTTAACTTTCTACATTTTAATGAAACTTTTTATTTCATATTGGTTTTATATGTAATCTTTCCATTTACCGTATATACTCATGTATAAGTCGACCTCATGTATAAGTCAAGGGAAGATTTCAGGGTCAAAATCCTGGAATTTGATATGACCCGTGGATAAGTCAAGGGTAAAACTTCTATAAGGAAGGATGGAAAGGAGGGAATACCACTTACGTCCCTCCTTCTCTGATCCTCTCCCAACCGATTCCTAGCTGTTAGAGGAGAGGTTTTAACATCAGAATGAGAAAGGAAGCAAGTGGATTTAAATGGAGAGATTTTTCCTTGGGAAACCTGGTCTTGCAAATGGACAGGTTTTTCCTTGGGAAGCCAGGTCCTGCAAATGGAGAGGTTTTTCCTTGGGAAGCCAGGTCTTGCAAATGGAGAGGTGTTTCCTTGTGAAGCCAGGTCTTGCAAATGGAGAGGTTTTTCCTTGGGAAGCTAGGTCTTGCAAATGGAGAGGTTTTTCCTTGGGAAACCAGGTCTTGAAAAAGAGAAGCAGGTTTTTCCTGGGGTGCTAAAGAAGAGGTTTTAACATTGGATTGAGTAAAGAAGCAAGTGGATTTAAATTGAGTTTTTTTTCCTGGGGAAACCAAAGCTTGCAAAACAGAGCAAAAGTAAAGCAAGTGGATTTAAATGGAGAGGTTTTCTCCTGGGGAAGCCAAGCCTTGCAAAATGGAGCAAAAGAAAAGCAAGTGGATTTAAATGGGAAATTTTTCATCTATGAAAGAAAGGCTTGCTAAACGGAGCAGAGAGAGGGAAGTGCTTTCAAACGGGGAGTTTTTCTGCTAGGAAGCCAAGGCTTGGAAAATGAACCGGAGGGGGGAAAATGATGTTAAAGGGAGATTGGGGCATCAGATTTGATTGCTTTGGGACCCTACTAAGAACTGCTGATCAGTTGACCCTTCTATAAGTCTAACCTCAAATTTTAAGGGCAATTCTGGGGCATAAATTTCTTGACTTATAGTAGAGTATATACGATATATGTTTTAAGTTATTGTATGCTTTGACAGGTCTATTGACTGCAAATAAAGATTGTCAGTTTGTCAGTTTCTTTCTTTTACCACTGAGGGCTTGGGGGGCCACAAAGACGGGTTGGTGGGTTTGGATGCATCACATGGCCTGTGTTTTGCCCAGGAAAGTGTAGTTTTAAAGTATTTGGTTTGGGCCAGGGATGCATAACTACAACTCTCCATTCACGCATGAAGCTCATTGGATCATGTTGGATCAATCAGTGTCATTCAGGCTAAACTACCTTATAGAGCTGGTGTGAAAATGAATGGTGGGATGATATGACCATGGATGACAAATTAGTTTTCCTGAAGAGAAAAGGCAATTAAAAGCAATACATAGTTAACTAAAATCACACAGTGTCTGTAATAATTGTTGCCATCAAATATGTCTCAGTATTATTATATAGTCACCCATTATATACTATTATTATATAGTCACACATCATTTATAACATGTTTATTTTATTTTCCACTTTACTCTGATGAATCAGAGTATCACTGATGAATCACTGTCATTGTCCAGAACAGATTCAGAATTTTTGCCGACTGGTTCTCAGTTTTAATAGTTAAAAGTAAAAAACTGCAAACCAAAAGCCTCACTTAGGTCTAGGGTATTCTACAGGCCATACCAAATCAAAACAGAAATCCTGTCTGGAGTACTCCTTCTTCTTCATGATACACTTTATGGTAATATCATGTTGGGCATTTTTGTATTCCCTGTCTCCTCTCCATCAATAGTCAACATGGAATGGAGACAAAGCACACATGATGATAATGTGCTCACATTAAAGGAAAAAGGAAGGAACCATGCCTCCAGGGCTGCTTTTTTTCAGCAGCATTCCTGTGATCAGCCTCACATACATTTCTGATATGATAGGTTAAGATCTTTTTCTCAAGTGCTGCCATAAAAAGATAAATTGTTGCCTGGATATAATACAAAGCCAGTGAAGAAACTGCTCTGTGTATGCACATGTTACTCAACAGCATATGCCCTCCTTGTAAGACAAAGATGATTCTGCAAATAAAGATCTTTCTGTATGCTCACACTCAAGTGTTATTGCAGAGAAAGACCGCCTTTTTATTATTGCTGTAAATTTCCATTCTTCTAACTTTTTAAGGATAGAAAATTATAATCAAATATTTGAAATATTGTTGAAGATAACTGACTTCACCTTGCCATTCATAAATTTTATTTTATTTCAACAATGTTTTATCTCTTCAAGATTCCAGAGAGGAATAAAAGTAGTTCTTAGTGATGCATGTGTCATAAACCCCCTGTTCTATATACATGAGCGTCAGTAATGCAAATATTTTTCTGTGAAAACTTTTCAGTTCCAGACATAAGGCAAAGCAGAGCCATCCATCAATTTATCAACCAGAAAAAAGGTGGAGGAGGAAACAGAGGAGAGGACATAACATAATTTGATTGATGGTATCTGTTTTCGGTCACAATTATTCCATCAGACAGAAACTACTCATGGTAATGAAAACTAGCTGTAAACAATCTAATCTGGAAAGTCAGATAAATGATATGTGGCAATGTTATATTACCATTTAATTCCTATTTTATTCTGTGGGCCAAAATAAAGTATCATGTAAATCTTTATTAGAATTATTAATCAGAACAAGCTGTGCTCTCTAGTCAAATCCAACCCAATCCAGGATTCTGTTAAAGTCACCCTGAGGGTGGAGTGGGGAGAAAGTTCATATTTAGGCCTGAATTATAATAGGTGAGATTCTCTATATGTAACAACCTTAGAGTCATAGATACATGTAGAAAGTAATTCATGAGTCAAAGGGGCCAAACTATTTCCTGATGGCTAGAGTATCATTCTAATTATGGTATTTATTATCATATTGCCTTGATAATCATGTTCTTAAAAGGTTGTCATGTTAACCAAATGATACTTATTTGTCACAACAGTGTATGTTTATGAAACAAGAATACAGGAACATAAAATACCAGTGGATTTATTTACATTTACAGATATTTAGCTAATATATACTGTGTTTGCATTCTATACAAGTAGCATTCATTTATGGCATTTTTAGCTGCTACCACACTTCAGAATTAATGCAGTCTGACACTGCTTTAACAGTTATGGCTCCATCCTATGGGATCTTGAGATCTGTAGCACCAGAGCATTCTGACGGAGAAAGATAAATATCTCACAAAACTACAAATGCCACTGTTCCATAGCTTAGAGCCATGTCCATTCAAGTGATGCCAAACTGCATTATTTCTGCAGTTCAGATTAAGACTTTGATACAAGTGGATAGAGAGTCATTCACCTCAAGTGAAAAACTCCCCCTGGATGGGTAAATGTGCCTTTAGACAAAATGTGGCATGTTTCTTCTCACTAGGTTTCTGTTTGACACAAAGCGCAACGATGCATATTTCCTCTTGCATGAGATATACATTCTTCTTGTGCATCCAGGAGCAGAAATGACAGAGAGGCGTTGTGAACAGAATCAGTTATATAGCAACATTTGTGTATAATTCATGCATAGTTATCATTGGAAGCTTGACTGTGGCAGTGTTTTGTAATGGATACCTTCTTATACCCAGAAATACTTAGATACCTAATACATTCTGATGAGCCAGTGCATTCTTCTTATTTCTCAACAAGGTGGATTATTGGGATTCATGTACTGATATGTTCTGAAGAAATCTAAGGAGAGACTCATTTATCCACCAGGAAATCATGTTGAATTAGGCCCTGGATCTCAACTAATATAGCTACATATATTGCTACACACCAATCATGTGCTTTTCTTTAACAAATTATGCCAGATGACAATCTCTGGTTGACAAAAAGAAGCTTGTCAGCAGAATGTGGATACTGAGCACAGTCATAGCAAACAGCGTTCAGTTTCTATATTTATAGGAACTGGACTTAATTTAACAACTAATCAATTTTTCTGTAATTGATGCAATTTAAACTGGAGATTAATCTAGTTTGTATTTCATACCCATTATTCTATAAAGATAAAGGCAAAGTTTCCCCTTGATAAATCTGACTCTAGGGGGCAGTGGTGATCTCCGTTACTAAGACAAGACAACTCTGTGATCATGTGGCCAGCTTGACTGTACAGAATATGCTGTTTCATAAAATAACAGAAAATAATAATAAACAAATAATAAAACCACTACCCAGTTCATTTGGTGAATTGTCCCAGACACTGCATGTTGTTAGTCTCACAGTGAGGCAGAAAAAAAGAGATAATCACAAACCGTGAAAGCCAATAATTCTTGGTCCTGAAGATGCATAAAGTGTAAATTCTCTACTAAGACTCATAACAATCAGAGACACAACATCAGGAACTTAACAGACTCAGGACACTCTGTCTCTCCACATAAAAAGAACAGACATTTATTACACTAATTTTTTTTCATACCACTGAACAATGCTGCAGCATCATTATACAACACATCTTATACTGGGGACAATTTTGCAAGTTACATGGTCACTTAATAAAAACTGAACACAAAAAATTGTAACAATAAAGTACTTTCCTCTCATTGTAATGCTGGTAATATGATTTATAGTTTGAAATATCAGTGATACTTATTCTATGTTGCTAAGACCATTTGGAATTTGCAACACTGCTGAATTCAAGAACATGGAAGATATTTTGCTAATATATGCTAATGTAAGATATGCTAATTTTAGCTCATGCTAAAACAGTCATCACATATTCTTTCATACAATTGGCTTAATAAGAATAAATTATTACTTCAATGTGAAGCTTTTTGAAGCTTCATAATGAGCTGAATTAGTGTGTAAATCTCTCCTTATTGTTAATATTAATTATTCTGTAGTCTAAGTGCAACATAAGCTTCTCTGTGGGTCTTCAAAACAATTACTTCTATAGTACAGAAGAGGAAGAGTTTACTTCCCAATTCACTTTGCTGCTCTTGTACTCAGAATTTGACAAACACAACAGAGAGAGAGAGAAAGAGAGAGCACACTGATATTTATCATCTACTTAGCTATTAAAAAGATTTGTCTACTAAAGCAGTTATTACTATGCAAGTTTGGTAACAAGCTCATCCTCTTTAAATATTTTCATTTACATTTTTCACCTACTGTTTTTAAACCTTATAGCTTGAGACAACTTTTGGATACACATTTTATTTGCAAGATATAAGCATCTTATATGATATTTTGAATACTAAAGTAGTTTACAAATCTGGGCTTTCTCTCATGTCATTACTGTGCTCTTTTTCAATAGATGATTTTATTGATACACACATTAATGGACACCATGACTCAGTAGTGTTTCATTTTGCATGTCAGATGGATTATTACACTTCAGGTTCATCTTCATAATGTGTACAGATTTTAGCAGCTCTCATTTCCCCATCAATCAAAGAACTATTATTCTGTAATATGACATTTTTCGTCAATGCCATATTTATTGTATTTTGTGTGAATATCAATTTTTGTTATTATTCTGACATTAACCTGACTAATAACACATGATTTTACACACCACTGTCAATGCCCTCCTTTTTCTCTGTTCAGAGCATGGAGCAATTATGGATCAGAAACTCTAGGCTACAAATCTGTAAATGCAATATAGGATGCCAGTCATTATTTTATTTTTTTATTATCATGTTTCATAAGTGTCTCTGCCTTTTAGGCTGTAGACAGCATGAAGTCACCCTAAAAGGCTTAAAAACCAAGAGGAAAAGACACACAGATGACAAAAGGGGCTAAAGCAGTCATCCCCAAACTGTGCTCTTTAAGGAATTTTGGACTTAGCTCCCAGAATCCCAGACTATTGGCCAACATGTCTGAGGCTTCTGGGAGCTGAAGTCTGAAATCTCTTAAAGGGCAACATAAAAGCTATATGCTGTCCATAACTTGCCCTGATCTGTAATAACCTGAGTTAAGTTTTGAAGCCCTCCTCAAAGTTATCTCCACATATAGCATGCATAGTAATTCAAACATTAAAAGTACCATCATATTACTTTGGGTAATTGAGTGAAAGATTCAGGTGGCTCGTGCTACTAGATCTATTATTTCTTCAATCTCTCCTACTACTGGACACTCTGCTTGTATCCACAGTTTCATTTGTCCTAATCTGTTAGGATGCTTATTCCCACACACACACCTTTTCTCTCCCCCCACCCCCTGGTGTTATAATTTAATTATAAGAAATAATACAAGAAAAAGATAAGCAATACAAAAAACAGAAACACAGTGAAAAGCTCTCATTTGAAATTCCTGCTTTAGAAAAAAGATAACAATAAGGGTCAAGATTAAAAAATGTGGTCTGCCACAAGAATTTATACCAGCATCGATGGAAAAGATTGTGATGGATTTGTGATGACTCAATCTTCCAGTCTTAAGATCTGGGTCAGTAAACTGACATAAAGCCACTGTTCCCTGTTTCTAAAGTAACAAGGATCTGTAGTTTAAGACATCCAGAATTGGAAACCAACAAACAGAAGAAGTCAAATGTTGGTGAGCGGGGTGTATAAGCCCAATGACAAAGTCTAGCTTCACTAACTATATTTTAGCTGTAATCTAACAAAGGTGGGAACATGTATCTGAACCAGGCCAGAATGATTTTGTTTGCTAATAATAAAACCAAGATTCTGATCTACTTGATAGGCTGGTAATGTTCTCAAGGAATATCCTAATATTTCAATTTTCAGACTTTGTATACTTTCCGTAAGATTTCATCCAGCCTTTTAAGTGGAAGATCCTCCCATAGCTCCACTAATAATAATAATAATAATAATAATAATAATAATAAACCATTTACTTCAATGAATTATTACAAACAGAAGCCTCTTGAAAGAGCTCACTCTCCAACAGAGACCTTTAAATATTTACAGTGTGCTTGTGGACACATAAGAAGACTCTAGTGTTGTGACTCAGTACAGTGCCCACACATAATATGTTGCTTAATTTTCTGTCATCTCCTGGCCACATTTAAGATAAAAGATTGACACAGTCAAACTTCCTCCTACAACAATCTTGCCACCCATTTACATGTATTCCCATCTGTATTTCCCCCCACAATCCATATGGCACCTATTTCAAATGCACATAAGAGCTAGAAATGATACTTGTATTACCATTGACAATTGTCAATCATAACTACTGCTGGAAAAAAAAAGAGAACAAAATCTTCCCTGAAGATGCCAGCCACAGATGCTGGCGAAACGTCAGAAAAGAACTCTTCTAGAATATGGCCACATAGCCCGAAAGCCCCACAAAAAATTAAGAACAAAATTGACTTTCACGTTTACATTCACGATCAAGCATTATTTTGCTTTTCCAAGATAAAATGAAATTACTGTATTTGTAGAGATTACTTGTTTGGAGGAGACCAGCATCTTTTGTATATTTTAAAAGGTCTTTGATTCATTTTTTTTAATTTTTAGAAGGTGTTATTATCATTATTATTCATTTTGAAGATATCGATAATTCTTATTTTCATACACTTTCATTCTATCAATATTATACAACAAAACTACAGCATAAGGAAGTTTACCATAATTTAAAATTTCTGTTCTATTCATTAAATTCTTTAGTGATGGGTGGAAGAATCCTTGGGACATTGCTAGAACCATTCTTGAGAATGTTAGTTTCTTAATCATACAATTTCTGTATAGCCATTATTTATGGAGTTGTAACTGGGATTCAGTCTAGTCAAACTATATTGGACATAAAAACATAAGAAGAATGCTGCTTGATAAAACCAACACCATTGTTATTTCAGAACTTTGCTATTACAGTGTCTAGTTGGATGCCTATGGGAAACCCACAAATAGGATAGGAGGGCAACATCACTCTTCCACTTGTGTTACCTAACAGGTGTTATTGAGATACTGGAGGCAATATGTGGCCATCACAATGACAGACAGATTCTCTCTGATTTTGTCTCCTTTTAAAGCTATTTGAGTTGGTGGTCATAACTTGATCTTTTAATTGCAAATTCTACAGTTCAGCTGTGTGCTCTGTGAAGAAATACTTCCTTTTATTCATCCAGAATCTCCCATCATTCAGTTTCAGAAGATAACCTTGTCTTCTACAATTAGGAAGAGCAGAAAAACTCTTACTATCCTCTTTCTTCACATCATGCATTGTTGTTGTGGTGTATTTCATGTTGTTACAACTTATTGCAACCTTAAGACAAACTTATCATGGGGTTATTGTGAGTTTCCATGGCTGAGTGGGGAACTGAACTCTGATCTGCAGAGTCATACTCAAATGCTGAAACCACCACACCATGCTGGCCCTCATGCCCCCAAATAGTTTCTAAACTTCTGGACTGTATAGCGTTGAAAGGAAAATGAGTATGCCCTTGCACACTCATTTTCTTTTTTAAAGCTAAACAACCCAGCCATTTGAAACAATTGCTCATAGGGCACGTGCTTAAGCTCCTTGATAATCTGGTTGTATAGATGATAAGATTTTTTTTAATGGTAAACACACACACTTCTCAAAAATCTAAAAACCCTAATGCAAAGAATCCCTGACTGATTAGGATCTTTGCAAATTACACATGATTGCTTTGTAAAGATAGCAGCATTTCTTTGCAGAAAGCTTTTTTTTGGGGGCAAATCAATAATGTGCAACTTTTGCACAAAATAAATTCCAAATTATGAAAAACTGTGCAGTTTTTAAAGAGTTTCTCACAAAGGGATGGCAATTATTTAAGTTATTCAATTACTGTTATTAAATTATTAAAGATAGCCATTGCTTTCCTGAGAAGAAAATTAGTGAAAAATTACATCCCTATGTAGTTACCACTTTCTGGACTTTTTCTGCATGCTCTCTAACTCGGATGAGTTAGCCCCACATGGGATTATGAAGGCTGCACCTGTCCACCATATTCCCTGCGGGTTCCCAAAGTGGGGAATGCTTAATAATGCCTCCATCCTCTGTTGACCATTTCCCCATATTTTAAGGTGTTTGGGTGTGAGCAAGGGCTCCCAAATTATTCAAAGCAAGACTATCCAATAGCGTCTACAAAGAGGCCTGAGGGCCCTATTGGCCATTTGAGCACAACATGTTTTAAAGGCCTCATAATTTGGGGGTGTGGGGACCCTTGAGCAATGCAAAAATGGTTCCTGAGGGCCACTTGCAGTCTACAAGATGCACTTTCCCCAACCTCTATATTATAGTTTCCTTTTGAGATGCAGTAACCAGTGATATCTGTAATACTGCAAGAGTGGCTGTGTCATAGATTCATGTCATGGCTATTATGATATTAGCATCCTGTTTGCTCTTAATTGAAGTAAATATGAGATATGTCTGTTTATTAATAATGGAAAACAATCTAGCCAGAGTTAAAACACTTTCAAGACTATAATAAGAAATACTGTGTTTCCCCGAAAATAAGACAGTGTCTTATATTATTTTTTGCTCCCAAAGATGTGCTAGGTCTTATTTTCAGGGGATGTCTTATTTTTCCATGAAGAAAAATTCACATTTATTGTTGAACAAAAATAGCCTCTGGCGCATTAAAAAAAACAAATTAAAAATTGTTCCTTGGCCACATTTTGTGAGCCATAAACTAAAGATGCTAAATTTATACTGAGTACTGTTTCAGAACCTAACTGTTAAAACTCACTGAGTCTCACCTCCTGAGATTAAGAAACTATGCCCATTTTGCTCATTATTTTAGCCCAAACCAAGGGTCTTGACAACATGAAATTATGTTGTATGTATAATGAGCAGAAATAATGGGGAATAAGAGTCATGTGTATGCATATCAGTAAAAAGTACCAAGCAGCAAAGTGAGATTCCACTTGGATTTCCCAAACATGCTAATGGCTCAGAATAAAAGGAAAGACTATGAAAGTGTGCAATTCCCAGAACTTATTCAATCAACACAAGTAAGACATATAATTCCTGTCTGTCAGTAAAACAGATGGTATTTAACTAGAAAGGGAAACTATATGATATTCCTGCATGATGGTACACATACAGTTTAGTGCATGTGTGTTCATAAGTTAGCCTATGCATGTTCTATTTGTGCTCCATTGCCCATATGAATTCCCCACCTTTGCAGCCCCTGCCATCCCAGCTGAAACACTGCTCCATCCCATTCATTTCTACTTGTTTTAAAGAATGTACACCCCACAAGCCTGAAGACTTCTCTTTAAAATCAGTCCACCTTGTCTAAAGTGAAAATGTGTTGTCTTCAAACTGCAAGTGGGGTTCTTTATTTTCTGATGCTAGAGTTTAGTGATGTGTAGTGGGAAAGGTGTATGCATGTGCCCCCTGGCAGGTTCTGCAAGGGAAAACTGATCCTTGGATCTGCTGAAGTCCTCCTCCCTGATCCAAAATTACACTATTGGTTCAGATTTAGAAAACAAAGCAAAAACTTTAATCTATCCTATCATCCTATTTCCTATGGGGGCCATATGGATGCCTCTGAGATATGGACGAATTGTCAATTCAATATAATTTAACAAAGTGTCATTGTTTAAAATAATATGGAAGCTATTTGCTTTATAATAACTGTTGCATTCATTGTTGTCATTAACTGCTGTCAAATCAGCTTCAACTTATAGGAACTTTTGAACAAAAGACTTCCAAGACACCCTGTTATTAACAACTCTGCTCAGATCTTCCAAACTCAGGGGTTTGGTTTCCTTCAGTAAATCAAACCATCTATAACATCTTCCTCATCTCCTGCCTTCTGCTTTTCCCAAAATTGTCTTTTCTATTGAGTTCTTTTCTCTCATGATGTGACCAAGTATGATAGCCTCAGTTTGGTCACTTAGGCTTCTAGGAAATGTTCAGGATTGATTTGGTCTTGGGTCCATTCACTTGTCTTTTTGGCAGTCCATGATATCTGTAGAAGTTGCCCCTCTCCTCCCAAAAAGAAACACTACATGCTCCATGGCAGATTCCTGAATAAATAAATACCTGGCGTTCCCAGGATTGTGCCGTCTGCCCCAGGATGCCTCCTTTTAACTATGTATTAAGAAGCCGTGCCCTCCCTCCAGTCCATCTGCCTTGGTCCAGGCCTTCGAGGGAGAGAAGAACCACTGGACCTCATTCCCTTCCCACCACCTTCCCCTTTTCCTTATTATGTTGTCTCTTTAGATTGTAAGCCTGAGAGCAGGGATCCGTCTAATTATAAGATTGTATGTATAGCCCTGTGTAAATGTACAGCACTATATAAATAAAATAAATAATAATAATAAATGTTGCAGTCCTTGAGAGAAAGATGGACACCACCAGCAAGATAAAAATGTGGTGCCAAAGTCCAAGACATACTATCTCAAATAGGCCAGCATCACCTGAAGTGCTGCAAAACCACATTATCAGATAGCACCCTAGCATTCTTTCCCCACAAAGGGAGTAGGCAGGGCAAAACCTCCCCCAGCTGAAAGCTCGTGGGAATGCAAATCTATTGAATTTTTCTGACTGCTTATTCATGTAATTCTGAACCATAATTTGATGTTATGTTTGAATTAGCCCTGTGGTTTAGACAAATTACCAGAGTCCTGCATCTTTATGATTTTCATATAAGTTCATGCTATTTTATAGTTGGAAGTTTATAGTTGGAAGTTTCTTGCAATCAGATTGATTTACCTAGAAGTTGTGCAGCAGCATTTTATCTGGGCTAGTAGTTACCGTGGCATGGATTTGCTCTGGAATAACCTTTCACATTTAACATTGTTTTTTAAATGTCATTTCACTGAAGTATCAAAATAATGTCATTTCATGCAGCTCTAATCAATATGATATATGAACTATTTTACATAACAGTGAGGAGTCCTTGCAGAACAAAAGAAACTGTCCTCTCACCAACAGGCATGTGTTTCAGTTACAAGTAGATTTTAAGAGATATATATTGCAAATCTTTAGTTACAAATGGATTTTAAGAGTTTTATACTGTAGCCCCTATTTTGAGAGCAAGATGTTTCTCCATGAAAACTCCATTTGGCTGATATGTTATAAGTAAATACATAAATATCTTATCGGGAAAGGAGATATATGTCTGTATTTGTGTGTCTATGTGAATATTAGACACTCCATAAAGCTAGAGAACACCTGCCTCTCATCTACATTATTTGAATGGGCCACAACCACATTTCAAAAGGAGACCTAAGAGCAAGTAAAAGATAATATAGTGAGGGATAAATTATACTGAGAAGATTTTACAGAATACGAACAATGATTCTATCCCAGACACATAAATTAGCAAATCAGTTAGCTTCTAATGAAACACTCCAAAGGTATGATTACATACATTAGATTACCCATGACCTAGTTGTTTTGTTGTTGTCTACCCTTCAGTCAATCTCGACTCATGGTGACCCTGTAGATGAGACATCTCCAAAATTCCCTGTCCTCCACTGCTCTGCTCAGTTCCTGCAAATTCATACTCATGACCTCTTTTATAGGTTCCATCCATCTAGAAATGTGGCCTTCCTCTCTTTCTGATTCCCCCCACCTTTCCTAGCATTTTGTTTTTTCCAATGAGTTGTGCCTTCTCATGATGTAGCCAAAGTATGGCAGCCTTAGTCTAGTCATCTTGACTTCCAGAGAGATTTCTAGTTTGATTTGTTCTAGCACCCATGTGTATGATTTCTTGGCTGTCCATGGCATCCTCAACAATCTTCTCCAGCACCGCATTTCAAATGAATTGATTTTCTTCCTGTCCACTTTCTTAACCATCCAGCTTTTGCATCTATACATGGTAACAGAGAATACAATGGTTCATACGATTCTAACTTCCATGATCAGTTGTATATCTTTACATTTAGGATCTTTTCTGGTTCTTTCATAGTCTTTTTTTTTTTCAAATGCATGCCTTCCCTCAACATGCATCCTATATTTGGAACAGCCCCCAATTTTCTAGGGTAAAATTATTGCTATTTCCTTTTAGCAAAATGAAATTATTGCAGTTTCTTTCCCAAGCTTTTCATTTTGTTTTATCAGGGCATATTCTTTCTTTTCACCTCTCTTCTATCTGAATTACCCAGAGAGCAAATCCATGTATCTCTTTCATATTCTAATCAGAATGTGGTAACTTATTTTGTAACAAACATGTTTTAATTTTTAATCATTACACCCTAACATTGAAAGGTATACAAGCTGTTCGTAAAACAGCTCCAGATTGTTCATACAAAAAAAAAAAAAAAAAGGAGGGAAAAAAAAACATGAGTCAGTGACAGCATGATTTCTTTGCAGAAACATCACGATCAGTACAGATGCTTCCATGGGGGGGGGGGGGAGGTGTTGCTTTTCAAAAAGGATCAGAATAGGTAAGTGTAGCCAAGTAAGTATTTCTGATGAAAACAAAATAGAAATCAAGACAAAAGAAATGAATACTCTATGAGGCACACCTTTCAAAATCATAAGAAATTATCTACCTGATTGGGAGAAGGAACATTGATTGCATAATGCCTGAAATGTTCAGCTAGAACAATGCCAAGTTTAGAACTGGGCTTTGGGGCAGCTCCTGGTGTCAGGTGCACTCACAACTGTGCTTGCATCTGCTCATCATGTTGTTGTGAAGGGATGCCAGACCAGTAGTCCAACAGGTAGCTTATAACACCTTATAAATGGCTACTGTAAAACAAATGTCTCCAACTAGCAAATTCTTAGGAAGTCAACTTAGAGTGTAATCTAACCATCTATGTATATATGTACAATATTATTAATATTAATGTCTGTAAAAATGCCCTCTATCTCTCCCCACAGCATAATGAGTTGCATTTGCCTTTTCTCTTACTCAGAAACAAACATACTTTAACAGTAAACAAAAGCTTTCCTAAATTAAAAACAAAATACATTATCTTGGATGATGAAACTGAAAGATGCCTGGAAAAATCAAATAAAATGCAAATACATTGCAATTCAAACAGTACTAGTCTCTGCCACCGAAATATGAAGCATGCTGCGAAACTGAATAATAAAATCTTTAATACACACAAAACAGTGTTCCAACAGTGTATGAGTTCAGTTGGTCTTGGAAAATAACATTCTACTGTTTTCTTCCTGGGCTGAATGTGGGGTGGGGAATTATTAGTTCAGAAAATGGTTTATTGGAAATTGTTATTAAAAACATCGCTGAAAAAAATTAACATCAACAGGATTGTTATTAAAAACAATTTACTTAATGAACTATTCTCAAAATTACTTTATTAAAAGTACACTGAGTTTGAAAAGCTTGAACACAAGCAGTATAAAAAAATATTCTAGACATCTTTAATTATTGCTTCCAATCCTCAGTCAGCTTAGTACTTGCAAAACTTTTCACCATCTTTTGATCATTCCTGTAAATCATAACGGTAAAACTCTGAGGTTTTTGAAATCTGTTTTCTTTTCTTTCCCAGATTCCCACCCCCAAACAATTCTGCCCTCCACCAAGCTACATGCATGAGAGGTTCAAAAGATTGCTTTTCCTGGCAGGCTTTCCTACTGTGCTGCTAGAATGTCATACATTTCTAATAGCTCCCCCTCTTCTTGCCCGCCCTTCCCAACACAGTTTACCTTTTCTCTGCCATTACACTTCACTGCATTCTGATTATTAGAGGCTATGACGAAGAAGATCTTGCATTATGCCATCTGTATTTAAGTGCACAGCATGAAGTTAGTTATGATTCCTGCTCCATCATTTAACAATTCATGTTACTTGGAACTATGGAACTGTTTGGAATATAAACACATCTCAGATATGGCCAGTAAGGTCTGAAGATTTTAGTATTTTATCCAGTATGTATGGCAGCATTCAAAGGTGGCTCTTTAGTTTAATAAAACTATCATCTGAGTAGAATCACTCTTCTGAGTGATTAGAATTAACAAGATACTGCATTATGTCTGGTTTTCCTCCCTTTCAAAATTTTGTATTTTAATGATTCAACCCAAAAAGTCTCATAGTGCCTTTGGCATGTGTAAAGATGCAATTAATCCAATATGTATATTTTGAATGGTACACACCACTTGTCAGTCTTGTTTGAACTCATGATGCCACATTCAGAACGTGAAAGCAACATATAAGTAATGACATCATTTTTCTTTGAAGTATCAATAAGGTTTATCACACAAGGGGGGCAAACAGGATTTAAACGAGAGTTAAACAGGAATTAAACAGGAAATGCCTTATGTTTAACATAGGACATTTCCTGTTTAATTCCTGTTTAAATCCTGTTTGCCCCCTAGTGTGATAAACCGGACACCAGTGGTGTAAGTATGTAGGGACAGCACATGTAGCAGTCACTAGATGAGGATGCCCCCTTGCACCATGGAGAGGCTATTTCTTTACACTTAGGGATTGAGTGTCCTTGCACTTATCAGATAATCTGGATTCTGTCTGGGGTTCTGTTATTACTTTCTGACCACTGGAGTGTCCAATTTGTGATGGTGGTTAAAATCTGACAGGAAGGAATAATATCAACACTCCACTTAAGCATTCTTAAATATTAGAATTTCAGGGTATTTTCACAGGAAAATGGGATTCCTTTTCAGTAATCTTTTAAACTATTTATTATAGACATTCACACATATGCAAACATAGACACTCCCCTTAGGGAGAAACAGACACATTTTAATGTCTGGACACATTGCCATATTGTTCAGAGCCATTTTTGTGATCTTCGGTCTGTCAATTCTGATCATCTCAGTCAGATCTTGAATTCATCTCTCTCATCTCTAGATCTTGGGGTCTCTGCTGATTCAGCAATGTCTTCTTTTAATTCTACTCGTTCTTCAACTCTTGACAGCTTTGCCCCTGTATCTGTATGCATGTCCTCCTCCATGGCTAGGCCTCATCCCTGGCTTACTCCCACTATCAGGTTCCTCTGGTTCTGCTCTCAAGTGGCCAAACGTCTTTGGAAAAAGTCCAGGGAGTGGGCTGATTTCATTCACTTCAAATTCATCCTTTCCTCCTTTTCTCGCACCCTCTCCATAGCAAAGAAGAACTACTATAAATCCTTGATCTGCGCCAACTAAAGGCGCCCGCAGCATTTGTTCTCTTGCTTCAACACACTGCTAAAACCTTTCCCTCCCCCTGTCTTCTCATCATTCTCCCCCACTGACCTCGCCAAATACCTCATCACAAAAGTCACTATGATTCAATCTGAAATAGTTCCTCCTGATTTGCCCCCTACCACTAATCTCCTGGTACCGTCTATTAACAAATTCTCTATGTTTCCACTTGTTTCTCTGGATGAACTCTACGCTGCTAAACTCTTCCAAACCTACTACCTGCTCTCTTTATCCTATCCCCTCCCTTCTTCTACTCTCTATAGCCCCTTCTTTTCTGCTCTCACACCTCTATATCTTCAATCTCTCTCTCTCTCTGCGGGTCCCTTCCCTTCAGACTTCAAACATGCTTTTGTGTTTCCAATTCTGAAGACATCCTCTCTTGACTCCTCTTCTTTGTCCAGCTATCGTCCGATTTCTCTTCTTCCTTTTTTTTCTAAGGTTCTGGAATGTGTCATTTATTCTCGCTGTCTTGAGTTTCTCGAAGCCAACACCATGTGGGACCCTTTTCAGTCTGGTTTCTGCCCATGGTGCTCTACAGAGACGACCCTCACCAAGATCTCAAACGACCTCTTGCGAGCCAAGGCGAATGGCCTCTACTCCATCCTCATTCTTCTTCATTTGTCTGTTGCCTTCAACACCGTGGACCACTGTCTCCTGCTTGACTTACTTTCTGACCTCGGGTTCTTGACCGGTTTAAATCTTACCTGTCTGATAGATCTTTTGCTGTTGTCATGGGTGGTCAGACTTCCTCCTCTGTTCCCTTATCTGTTGGGAGTTCCTCATGGCTCTGTTCTGGGTCTCCTTTCCTTATGGCTCTGTTCTGGGTCTCCCTAGGTAAACTTATCAGTTCTTTTGGTTTTTCCTATCATCTGTACACCAAAGACACTCTGCTGTATCTTTCCACCCCTGACTTTTCGCCGGGGCTTGAACAGCAAGTTTCATCTTATCTGACTGCTATCACTCAGTGGATGCGGCATCGGCGCTTGAATCTCAACATGTCTAAGACAGAGCTTCTTGTCTTTCCACCCTTCAATACTCCTTCTCTGTCTCTGTTGAAGACACTTCTGTTCAACCGGTTCAGCAAGCCCGCAGGCTTGGTTTCGTTTTTTACTCTTCTCTGTCGTTTATTCCCCAGATCCAGGCCACTGCCAAGGCCTACAGATTCTTTCTTTACAACATTGCTAAAATCCATCCATTCCTCTCAGCCTCTAATGCCAAGACTCTGGTCCATGCATCACATCAATCACATCCACTCACCACTCTGACTATGTTTCTCCTCTTTTCTCCTCCCTTCACTGGCTCCCCTTCTCCTCCTGCATCCAGTACAAGTTTTGTTGTTGACTTTCAAAGCCCTCCATGGACTGGCCCCTCTGTACTTATCTGAACTTCTTTCCCCTTACATTCCTACTTGCACCCTCCACTCTGGTAGTCAAGGTCTCCTGTCTCAGCCTAGGACTTCCACTGCCCCATCCTGGATTCATACCTTCTCATTTGCTGCCCCTCATTCCTGGAACCTTCTTCCCCCACATGCACGCCTCATCAGTTCTCTAACCAGTTTCAAAATTGAGTTAAAGACTATATTCTTTAGGGAAGTGTTCCTAGGTGTGTGCCCTTCTCTGCCCCAGGATGCTGTGCCCTAATTATGTGTTAAGAAGCCAAGCCCTCCCTCCAGTCCATCCGTCTTGGTCCAGGCCTCAGAGGGAGTGAAGAACTGCTGGACTTGATCCCATTCCTCACCACCATTCCCTTCTACTTCTGTGTCATGTCTCTTTAGATTGTAAGCATGAGGGCAGGGAACCATCTAATTAAATGATTGTATGTACAGTGCTGTGTAAATTTACAGCACTATATAAATAAAGATATTATTATTATTATTATTATTATTATTATTATTATTATTTTAGGAGCCCTGATTGTGCAGTGGTTAAATGCACGTATTGCAGCCACTCACTCACAAACCACAAGGTTGTGAGTTCAATACCAGTCAGGGGCTCAGGGTTGACTCAGTCTTGCATCCTTCCATACGTTGCTAAAATGAGTACCCAGAGCTTGTTGGGGGCAATTAGCTTACACATTGTAAACCATTTAGGGAGTGCTTAAGTGCACTGATAAGCAGTATAGAAATGTACTTGCTACTGCTTACTATTGTTATTGTTTTGATCATGTTACATTACACTGCATGTAAGGCATCATACATTCATTTGTTGTTGTAAACCACCCTTGAGTTGAACTTGACTCATGGTGACTCTGTGGATGAGACATCTCCAAGATTTCCCAGTTTCTGCAGATTCATACCCATGGCCTCCTTAATTAAGTCCATCCATCTAACATGTGATCTTCCTCTCTTCCTAATTCCTTCCTCTTCCCAGTATTATTGTGTTTTCTAATGAGTGGTGTCTTCTCATGATGTGACCAAAGTACAACAGCCTCAGTTTAGTCATCTTTGCCTCCAGGGAAATTTCTGACTTGATCTGCTCTAGGAGCCACCTATTTGTTCTTTTTGATGTCCATGGTATCCTCAGTACTCTTCTCCAGCACTATATCTCAAATGAATTTATTTTCTTTTTGTCCATTTTCTTAATTGCCCACCTCTCGCATCCATACATGGTAATAGGAAATACATTTATTATATCATATTATATAGCAAGTAAGACATTACAATCTCATAAGGACTGATACTTGATCTCTCTCTCTATCTCTTCAGCAGGTGGTTACCAATATAGGAATATTAACATTTTAAACCTTAGAACTCTGCCATATATCCATTAACATCATCAGGTTCTTTCACACTTTCCATAGGGCCTGCTATGACATTATATAGACATTTCATAAAGGTTTCAACTTGTACA
This sequence comes from Urosaurus nigricauda, assembly GCA_034509955.1. NCBI lineage: Eukaryota > Metazoa > Chordata > Lepidosauria > Squamata > Phrynosomatidae > Urosaurus > Urosaurus nigricauda. The sequence continues at coordinate 241,335,270 of JAOEGL010000003.1, forward strand.
GAAATCTGTCCCTTGCATCATACTCTTAACTATCTATCCATCAAGGAATAAAATACATAGGTATCCAAGGAGTTAATATCATTGAGCACTGCTATATCTTAGTAGTATCTGTTATATCCAGAAGCATCTTAACAGGCATCCATTTAAATTATACTGGGACAAATATCCATTTTAGCATAAGTCTAGATGTTTGTCTTAGCAGTATCATCTTTCACTTACCAGCACAATCTGTCTTTACCAGCACATCTGGGCAGCTTATTAGTCTATCAGGAATAGCATGGTTATCTTCACTGGCGCAGACTGCCAAAAGAAGTCTAATCTGTTAGTTCTTTCCTGGCTCCTTTTATTCTCTCTCCAGTCTCACTGAATCTATCAGCTATCCAATCAAAATAAATCCAAAGAAAGATGCTGACTGTTCCCTATTTATGATACCCAATCAAAACAAAGTTCTCAGTCATAACCCCACCTGCAGTACAGTTGGAGTCTTTGGCATATGTATATCAATTTTACCATTAAGGTTTTGTTCATCACTGTGTCAAGTTCTTTAATTGTTATGTTCCCAATGCCATGTAAGGATTAATTCAGAAGCGTTCAGGTCAGAACAGAAACAGAACAGGTCAGAACCCCAAAACAACTGATCTTCCACTTTTCCCCATGGGATTTACATCTTGATAATCTTCAACTGAAGAAAATTATTACCTCACTAGTTTTAAGATTTCTTGTATATTACTTTAAGGCAACTCTGCTGGCCTTTTCTATGATGAGATATTCATGTGAGCTCCACACACAATCATAAGATACATATGGTAGGAGAATCCTTTATGAGATACAAATGAGAAAGTTACATCACCTTTTCTAGAAAGAAAAAAGACTCAATTTTGCCAGTAAGACTCCCCAGTATTTGAGAATGTAACTTATTGTGCACACGTGATTTCCTTATCGTGCACAGTCCTTTTTATCTATCAGCTGAAATGTAATTCAGTTTTCTCATGGTCCATTTTTTTCTCTAAAATTGTGGTTATCATCTGAAAGCAGGCTAATAATACTGCACAGACACATACATCAAATGAGTTAGTCCTTACCCATTATCATTTTTGAACTTCTGCTTATCAAGTAGTGTCAGAAAATGACCTGCAGCAATATTAAAAGATTACTGGATTCAAGCCAAGCAGTTCAGTGCATACCATTTCCCACACATCACCTTTCTCTGCTTTGAATGTTTAAGTTATCACAGAACCCTAGGATCAAGACAATCCCAAAATTTAAACCACACAAAGCACTTCTGTTTGCACAGTGGAGCTTATCAGACAACAGAAACTGGAAGTATAACCTAATGGCAATCCAAACGCAATCATGGGGTTTCACGTTATTGTGTATTAAAGTTTCTCATGCAATTTTGGGCAAAAGGAAGTCATTCCTAACGCAATCATGGGTTTTATGTTATTGCGTATTAAAACATCTTACACAATTTCGGGCAATGGGTAGTCATTTTTGGGTAATGGGAAGTCATTCTGAACGCATTCCAAATGCAATTGGAATTCACGTGAATTCGCTAAACTAGCGAATTGGCTTCAATTGGCTCCATTTGAAATAAAGAGAAATTCCTCCCATCTGATAAACTCCAGTGTTGAGATAATCTGAAAACTCATCTTGTACTTGAATATCAATGGGATTGAAATACTCTTACAATAGACCTACAGTTTATTCACTATGCTGGGAAATTAGGTATCTGGGCGTTCAGGTTTAGGGCTGAATCTAGGAATGCACTCAAGCTGCAAACCTGCCTACAGGGAGAGTGTAACCATTATCCAGCACAGGGTGAATCCCTGATCACCAATCTGATTTTGACAAACCAGGAGCACCTCTGTATTTTCTGGATCAAACTCTAGTTCGTTAATTTAACAAAGATAGGGCATTTGATCAAATGGCTGGAATGACAAAAATGGATTACAACTCTGGCTCCTCACCTCCACTGCACCTTTCTTGCTTTGCAGAGAAAAATGGTGGGCAAAACTGAAAGAGATTAACCCCTAGGATGTCATCCAAGCACATTTCTGGTTATAAAGCTTGTCAACTCACACACCTAGGATCAAGTCTTAAGTTGCACCCTCACTACAGAAATAATCCAATTTGACACCACTTTAATTGCCATGGCTCAATGCTATGAAAGTCTGAGACAAACAGTTTGTTGTGGCACCAGAGCCCCCCTCTCTCTTCTGTTCTCCCATTTTGTACAACAAGAAATGACTACGACTCAATTTCTGATTTTTAAAAAGGCCTTTCCTGATCGTAAAATGGCCCAGAGGTGCCCCAAAACATTGCAAAAATGTACTCTATGTCCCCTAGAAGGCATCTGGGGACAATTTTTACTATGGGTGTATGTTTGAGTGGGGGGAGCCAAAAATGGACCTGAGGTCACATGCAGCCTGCAGCACATCCTTTACCCATTCCTATTTTAGACCTTTTAAACTAGTTTTTCAGGTTTAAATTAATTTAAATTGTTTTTTGTCTGTACACTGTCCTGAGTTCTTTTTCATATAGGGAACAAGACATATGAATGAGTATATGAATAGGTTGTAGATATGTGGCCTAACTCAAGGACAATAATATATTACACTTGGAATTAAAGGATTAGATAAGAGGAATAAAAATGATTTGTGTTTATAATCATTTTAACAAGAACAACAAGAAGAAATCAAATCTCAAGGATAAAAAGATTCATATGATCACCAGCTTCTCCCAGCTCCAGTTAAACACTGCAAAATGAGATATACTATTAAATCCTTTTAAAGAAGGCATTGGCCTTTTGGCTTGTCAATGCAAAACATCTGGAACAAATATTTGGAGTCAGAATAGCAACTAGGGCTTACCTGAATTTTGCAACCACATATTTTTTTCAGGGTAAAAAGGATATGAAGTAATCCCTGAGGACAAGGAAATGTCTACTTTTTCCCCACGGTTCATCTTGATTAGCCGTTCTCATCAGTACATTACTCTCCCTCAGGTTCCCTTCTTGCCTGACTGGTCCAACATATCAGGCATTACTTCTGAATGTGATGACATCATGACACTATGCAGCCCAACTTGGTCATGTGCTATTATTATGTTAGGCAAGCTAACATAAATAATTCTTTCCATTTGTCCTATACAAGAAGGGAAGGGAACATCTTCATTGACAAGAAAACCATATTGCACAGACAAGATAGCATCAGTTCAGCTAACTTAGCAATGAAGATGCCTGAGAGAAACATATTTGATCACTTTTAAGTCCCTTTTCCACAACAAAATTACTGAAGAAGTTGCTGTCTACAGCAGGTGACTGTAATTCTCATAAGTGCTCCATTCTGGCTCAATATAAATAGCAACCTGTCATGTTTTTAAAAAGTCATGTTAAGTGGACCAAAACCCCTATTAACTCAAGGATAATACACAGTATCTAAGGTTATTACTGAAAACACCTCCTGCTGAATATATCTCCCCTACCCACTGACTCATGAACCCATTAAACTGTCTGCTATCCTCAAGCATTTAGGCTGCTGTTCAATACTCACTTAAATAGAGGAGTAAATCCCACTGAAATCAATAGGACTCACACCTGAGAAGATACACACAGGACTGTGTTATTTTGTTACACAATAAAAAGTAACTCCTTAAAAAGCAAAGATTGAACAGGATAGATTGATTTTTGCATTCTCATTTCAAAACATATATTGTATGGTCCTGGTACTTCCAAAACCTGAAGATCAGATATTATGGGATTATCACATTGCACTGTACAACTGAGAATTTTGACTGCTAAGGTTCTCATAACAGATAAAAATAGCTGTTCTTTAATTTATTTGCCTGGAAATGTATCCTGCTGCAACCCCTAAAATGCCTATTCTTTCTGACTATGTGTTAAATTTCTTTAATTTCTTATCTTTGATTCTCCTCCTGTTACCCCCAAATGCTTTCCTCTGTTTCAGCTTTGCAGTGCAGCCAACAGAAGGGGCTGAGTAGGTTTCCAGATACTAATGCAAATTCCCTGGGAACACTGATAGTCACAATCCATTTTTTGAACATCAAGAATACAGAAATATTTTAAGTAATATTGATAATCACCATATTTGCATTCTATCAGAAAGTTTGATTAAATATAGCAATAAAGCAAACATTCAAAAACTGTGGGGAAATATCTTGTTCTGGATATTCACAAAATTTATCCATATCATGGGTGTATTATGCACATTCAATGGATCATATCTGCACAAACATGCAAGTTCTAAACCACTGATAGGCAACATGGTGTCCACTAGATATTTTAGACTACAAAGAGTATGGCCAAAGAGCAGGGATTTTCTGAAGTATGTCTTTTTAATCTGAAAAGCAAGTAATCACTGAACTACACATGCTCAGTGGGTTATTCTTAAATTCAGAGTTTCTTACAGTCAAACCACACTTTATGTCAATCACACAGCGTGCACTTTCAGGCGTTGTGTATAAGCATGTAGGATCACCATCTAGACCACTATACTCAATCCTGACATTTGCTCATTTCCTTTATCGAAAGAAAAGGGTTGAGTGAGTATTAAGCACTCGAAGGAATTGCAATTCAAATCATACTGTGTTATTTTTGTTATAGTTATTATTCATGTTCACTACATCCTCCAGTATCAGACTCCCTATCAAATTATTATATCGATGGATGTAATTACATGCTCTAATTTCCTCTGAGTCTGCTTTCACATTAGCCCTTTTAGTTTGCATCCCAGGAAAGTAAGAGAAGATTATAGTACAATCCTGTCTTAGACTTCTCACCATTTCAGGAACTACAGTGGGGCAAAAAAGGATTTAGTCAGCCACCAATTGTGCAAGTTCTCCCACTTAAAAAGATGAGAGAGGCCTGTAATTGACATCATAGTTAGATCTCAACTATGAGAGACAAAATGAGAAAACAAATCCAGACAATCACATTATCTGATCTGGAAAGAATTTATTTGCAAATTATGGTGGAAATAATTATTTGGTCACTGACAAACAAGCAAGATTTCTGGTTCTCACAGACCTGTAACTTCTTCTGGACACGAAAGACCTGGAATCTGTGGTACACACCCTGGTAACCTCACATCTGGATTTCTGCAATGCGCTCTACATGGGGCTACCCTTGTGCCTAACCTGGAAACTTCAACTAGTTCAGAACATGGCAGCCAGGCTTATTACTGGAACATCAAGGGGAGAGCACATAAGACCAGTGCTTAAAGCTCTCCACTGGCTGCCGATCAGTTTCTGGGCACAGTACATGGTGCTGGTTTTAACCTTTAAAGCCCTACATGGCTCAGGCCCATCTTACCTCAGGGACCGCCTCTTCCCATATGACCCCCCCCCCCCGCACACTCCATTCCTCTGGGAGGAACCTGTTACAGCCTATGAAAACTAGGCTGTCGCAGACCTCCCAGAGGACTTTTTCAGCTACCGCTCCCAAGCTTTGGAACGACTTGCCGGACGAGATGTGTCTTATTACATCACTTGCTAGTTTCAAAAAAGCTTTAAAGATGCATCTCTTCCGGCAGGCCTTCCCCTGAAAAAATCATCAATTCCCAGCTCTGAAACGGAAACTGGGTAGATAACCTCGGTTGTCCCCTTTATTTAACTTTCCTGATTTCATCTATTGCTTATTTGCACAAGAATTGTTCATGAGATTGCACTTTGTTTTTAACTGTTGTCAATTTTAATATTTGCTGGTTTAATCTAATTTTAAGGGGAGGTGGTTGGGAAGGGGCATGATAGTTGTTTTAGTCTGTATTTTTTAACCTTGTTGTACCCCGCTCTGATTACTTTGCTAGAGGAGCGGGTTATAAATAAACATTATTATTCCTCACACTTCCAAGAATGCTTAGCCTGAAATAATCCCAGCATTGGATTGAATTTACTCACATTGAACTGTGTAGGATTACAGCCTCAGCTAGCAATAATAGAAATTGAATTATCAAATGCTAATAAAAACAATTCAATGTCTAGTGCCAGTTCCATGTTTGATAATTAGATTTCTACGTAGGTGGATACCAGTAGTTGTGTGTTCCCTAAACCCTGTACAACTACAAGCATCAGAAAATATTCAACATTTGTTCAAAATATGGCATGTATCTGCTCATCCATACACACTTCAGTTATCTTGAGTAGGAGGAAAGGTATGGCATCCTTCTCTAAGGCTTAGCAGCAAAATGTGCTTGCTTTGGAAAAAAAATCATGAAGCACACATGCAGGCTTCAAATAGGCTTCAAGTCCATCATTCAGAAATTCCTGCTCACATGATCTCACAATTCAAACTCACCTCCACAGCTATAGCCTATTTTCACCTGTGCCATCTTCACACTTAGTTATTTGTTGTAAAGAATCTGTTCTAAAAATGACTCAAAGTGGGCCAACCTTAAGATGGGGAGACCACACCAAAAGTGTAGAAAGAAGCCACACAAAAATGGATAATAAAAAATGAAACACTCACAATAATTATTACTGCATTCTTTCTAGCTTCAGGTTTGGAAACCATTAGACATCCACGATGAAGACATGTGATTGACCAATAATCTTCTATATCTGTAAAATGCATTATCCTTGCTCTAAAACAGAGGTTTACACTTCATTTAGCCTTGGGCAAACAGATATGGTCAACTTGATCCCAGATTTTTTTTTAAGTATCAGACACTTAAATCCTTGTTTTCTCCAATACATGTCACATGTACTGCACAAAAAACCATGTAGTAATAATAATAATAATAATAATAATAATAGCGATTTATTTTTATTCTGCCCAATCACTTGGAATCCAGGCAGGTTACAACAAATAAGAAAAGTACATAACAATAACAATTGCATTTAAAAAATAGCAATACAAGATCATATAAATATAATATACAATGCAGGTATCACAATAAAAATTACATAACAAAAGCAAGAAAAAAGCAATTCAATTAGAAATCAAATACAATATAAAATACATAGCAGTAGCATAGCAAATTGAGCAATACAGAATAAGTCTTGGTCATTGATGGACTCTCCCACCCCACCCAAGAAAACAGCTGGGCTGCTCCCAAAGGGGCAGATGATCCTCCATCCTGGGCATTGGGGAGCCAGGCCAAATAGACACTGCTCTCCCTCCCCATCCAAGGAAACAGCTGGGCTGCTTGGTGGCTCCCAAAGGGGCAGATGGTCCTCCATCCCGGGCATTGGGGAGCCAGGCTAAATAGACACTGCTCTCCCTCCCTGCCCAAGAAACAACATAAACAACATAAAAAGAGAAAGGAATTCACAATACCTTTTAAGTAGGAAAACCTCCATGGCAAAACTGATAATTTCGAAGTATTTAGATTTAGAAGATAATGTAGATAATTAGAAGATAATTTAGAAGATAATTTAGGACGCGGAACAATGGATACAAATTGCAGGAAAAGAGATTCCACCTGAACATTAGGAGGAACTTCCTGACAGTAAGAGCTGTTCGACAGTGGAACACATTCCCTCGGAGTGTGGTGGAGTCTCCTTCCTTAGAGGTCTTTAAGGAGAGGCTGGATGGCCATCTGTCGGGGATGCTTTGATTTGGAGTTCCTGCATGGCAGGGGGTTGGACTGGATGGCCCTTGTGGTCTCTTCCAACTCTATGATTCTATGATTCTAGAAATCTACAACCACAGGGCTAACACCTGTTTTGGGTTTCTGAACAGGTGGAAAAATCTAACACTCAGGGGTTTCTGAATAATTGACTAACAATGATGCTTCCAGATCCTCCTTCCCAATGTTTATTAATGAAAAGGTCCCTTGAAAACTACATTCTTTCAAACTGCAGAATGATATCACTGCTCTGATTATGATGATGTAGAAACAATTTATTAAACCTATCTAAAGCTAAAATGCCAGGATCATAATAGCCTAGCACTAGGGATATGAGAAAAGCTCATTACCGTTCATTAAACATACAGACCCTTTTGTTTTCTCAATGCTAGGGTCAAGTATTTATGAACTCTGAAATTTGGCACCTGCTTGACTAAAGTGCGAGAATTTGCAGATACTTCATTTGCAAAAGAAGCAAGGAGTGGGCATATCAGTGAGAAATTGTATGTTCAGGACCTCTTGGGGGGGGGGGCTTAAGTATTAAAAGTAACAGTATCTCAACCATTAATTTTAATTGTGAGTCTCAAGGGCTGTACACACACCCCAGCCTCGTGTCTTCCTGTTTGGACAACACAGGCCAATACCCCCACCCCCAGGAGCCAACATCAGGCAGACTGGATCCCGATCTGATAGTCCTGGACCAATCCTGGCTCAGAGAGACCTTAGTGTGGGTCAAAAAGCCCTGCTACCACAGACTGGATGGCACTGTACACCCTTACCTTCCTTCGCCATCATCATTACTGAGAAGATTCTTGTTGCAGCCTCTGACATGAAAAGGGGATGTCTGGCCAAATGGGTGTAGCCAGGTGCCCTGTTTCTATATCAGTGGCTGTGGTGAGGGTCTTCTCAGTAGAGCCAATGGTGGAGGAAGGTAAAGGGCACACAGCAATAGTGGGTCCTTTATGCAGCAGTGAGCAGGCACGTGAACTCCCACCAACCCCCGAGCCAGCTTGGGGACTGACCTTGGTCATGACCCAGGTGAGGATAGCACAGGCCAAGCTGGCCCATCTGCTCAGTCCCTCAGTCAAGGCAATTTAAATTACTCCACTCAGCTGCAAGAGGGAGGGGGAGAGGGAGGAATTCAATTCTAAAAATAAAGACAGGTCATCCTTCCTTGTTAGACACTGTGGAAGGGAAAGATAGCTGAGTGTTTTTTGCCTATCTCCAGTCAACTACCAGAAAATCCAGTCAAAGAAGTACATGTATGCATCTATATTTCATATGCATTGACATTGTAGATAAGCATATGCTGCTAGCAGGATCACCTAGATAACCTGACATTGCTCATTTTAATTCTGACAGTCTCAGTCAAAACAATATGAATTACTCTACTGGATTACAGGAGGAGAGTGAGGATAAGGGGAGAAAAAAAAATGCATCATACAGATAAATATAGCCCACCCTTCCTTTTAGAAACTGCAAACTGAATTTTAAGGTTTACATTGCTAATTGCAAGAAAAGTTATGAAGGGAAAGACAGTGGATTGTTTTATAGCCTTCTTGCTTTGAGAAACTGTCAAGAATGTTTCCCTCCTCTGTGAAGCCTGACCAAGTTGAAATATCTTGCTCTCCACAGACGAGATAAAAGAATAATAAAACTTCCCACCCTACCTTCAGAGATGGGAAGAGTAAAGAGAGAAAACTACATCACTACTAGCACTGCAATTAAAATATAGCAATCTAATCCCTCCTCCGACCCCTTAAGGTAGAATTAAACTGAGGTAAAATTAAAAACAGTAGATAAAACCATAGAACATTAATGTGGCTCTCATTAAAATGATAGGTGGCCTCGAAGTGACTAATGTCTCTGAGGGTGAGTCTAGATGGACAATAGCGGAATAGATTTAATCATTGTTGGGGAAGGCCTGCCGGAAGAGATGCGTCTTGACGGATCTCTTGAAACTGTCCAAAGTTGTAATAAGGTGCATCTCATCCGGCAGGCCATTCCACAGCCTGGGAGCGACAGCGGAAAAGGCCCTCTGGGAGCTCTGTGCCATCCTAATTTTCTTAGGCTGTAGCAGATTCCTCCCAGAGGATCAGAGTGTGCGAGGGGGCTCGTATGGGAATACAGACTTTTATTTTATACTGTTCAGCAAAAGCAACAATTGTAACCCTATAATTGTTGAAAAGACAATTAACAAGTTCAGCAGGATTTATTAGTGGACAAGCTCACCCATAATATGAGAAATCTTCAACTTGAAATCTTTGCAATTCTGTGTGCTATGATTTCTAATTTAGTTGGCTGTATTTAATAGTTTTCTTCACACTTTTTAAGGCCACATTGAGTACATGTTCAGTGTATTGAAAAAAATACTATGAAAATATTAAGTTAAAAATAATAAAGCACATAAAATTATGAAGCATTATTAGAAGGTACATACTGGTTGCAAGTAATTTTGACCTTTAATCTGAGCAGAGGTAGAAATAGCTGATCCTTGGACCAGATGCAGTACTAGCAAGAATGTTTAGAGTATACAATTTAAACTAGTTTTCAACATATGTTACAAACAAATGCTTTGCGTAAAACTGCAGAGGTTCGACCCCTATCTTGCTTCAGAAACTAAGGAACATAAGACTCCAGCAAGTTGCTCAATGGTTGGAATAGTTCCTCTTGCTTGTGTTTGCCATTAGAATTTGGAAACATTTCCATTTCCATCTGTTTAACAGATGCTCAGATCAGCATTCTGCAAGACAACATTTCATTTAAAAAAATTCTTCGAAATGGTTAGCACGCATCTAAGTTAGTAAAAATTTGGGAAGACTACATGTTCAGACAAACATAATCTTCTGAGGAGGGGGGGGGAAACCTTGAAGAAAACTGGAGTATGTCTGGGATCTTTTACTGCATTCTTTCAAATATTGCCGTCTCACATCTATCATTATCCAGCTGACTGAAACATTTGTGGGCTTTTTAAGCTGATAGATTCTACAAACCCAGGGGATGTGCATCATATAATATGTCATATTTTTACATACATTTTAATAATCTGAATACAAAAAAGAAAAGAAAAAGCATGGATATTGGCTGTGTTTTGACAGAACCATATAAAATAGCTTGTTCATTTATTTATTAAAATATTTATATCCTGCCCTGTGTCCAACAATCTTATGGAGACATAAAGAATAAATGAAAATAAATATTATTTTAGAAGATTAAAAAATGTATTGAACAGTTTACCAATTTCAAAATACCAGACATTTAAACACTGGTTGAGACAATATTGAACAGTGCAACCTTTAGTAGAATGACCCTAGATAATCCTTGGCTTGTGTGCTTCTCCCATCCCTTTTTCTGTCTGGTTCGTCCAAAAATTGAAGATCCCATTTCTAATAAACCACAGAGCCCCTCTGGTGTCACAACAAACTACAATTCCTAGAATTCCATAGCAATGAGCCATGACAGTTAAAGTGGTATCAAACCTATTTATCTCTGCAGTGTGGATGCAGCCAGAGTGAGAATGTGGGAAAAGTGCTTCTCTCTTGTGGCACTCTTGTTGTGGGATGCCCTCCCCTTACAGACCCCAACTGGCATCAAAGATGGATTCATTGTGGAATCAAGTCAAAACTCAGCTGTTTACCGAAATCTTTAGGGTCTAGTGATTTAATCCAGTTTGTACAGGTAAAAGGTTTTACCTGTGTTAATGTGCCAGATAGTCTACTATGTTTTTCAACTGCAAATACTCTTTTATTGCCCTGTGTTTTTAATCATCTTCAGAATTTTATTGTGTGCCATGTCAAGATAACTGGATATAGGACAAGATATAAGTATTGTAATAAATCAATATATTAAAATTAATGTCAGCCAATCTCTTTGCCATCATTAAAGTAGAGTGAAATACTCTCACATTTGTTGTTATTGTTGCTGTTATGGGCCTTCAATCAACTCCAACTTACGGTGACCCTATCATACAGTGTTCATTATAAGATTAATAATAATAGCCCATCTCTCCCTGAAGATCAAGGCAGGTTACAACAAACGGAATAATAATAATAAAATACAATATACAATTAAAATTCACATTTCTAATTAACCCCTTACCCCAACCCCCCTCCCAATCATAAAAAGATGTTTACCATTGCCTTCCTCTAAGAGAATGTAATCTGCCTAATATCAACCACTGGGAAACCCAGTCCAATATTCAAACCACTACAACATATTGCCTCTCTCGTGTATTAGCATGAATTAAACTCTCCTTTTAAAACTTCTATTAAGAATTATATCAGCACCAAAGTTAACGTATGTTAAGTTTAATCAGAGTTATTTCTTTGCTGTGGTCTGAGGTGATCACAGATTTCAGTCCTAGATTCTTTGCCATGGTCAAAGTATAGAACAACATTATCCCTGCAATTCGTTGGTTAGTAGTCTCACTACTATATAAATGAAAGAGCAGTTCCTGGCTTTTTCCTCTTACAAGCAAACTAAAGCACAACACGTGAGGTTACTTCAAAATATGGTATGTTGTCCATTTTTTATTTCATGTTTGGTTAACAACAGATATGCTCACAATTCAAAGAGAAAACAGAATACAGAATTAACTTTGTATGTTATGAATTCCTTCTTATTTTTGCCCCTAACCAAAGATGTTTATGAGCAAATATTAACTAACCTGGCTAATACACAAACAGAGCAATGGGAAATATGTAGGCTAGACCAGAAGAAGACAGCTGTCTTATAGATGCTATGGCTTTTGGTTGAGTGTTTTTAAACTATATCTCTCTCAAAACCTTTTCCAAAATATTTCAAGAATCAAAAAAAAAAAAATGCTGAGAGTATTGAAACCAAACATAAGGTTTTCTGTTTACAACAAAATAAACAAGAGTCCTTGTTTCCTCAATGAATTATAGGTTCTCCTTTTACACTAAATCACAGATATAACAATGTTATCCTGATCCCCTCAGGATAGTTTCCTTGCCAAGTCTACATTTTGGAAAACACTCTGGAAAACTATTTTTCTGAAACCATTCTGATGCATTGACATTCCTGGTGGTGGGAAGGCATCCAGTGAAAAAAACTGCTATTCGATATCTTACACTGCAGATAATATAAACTGGCTGCTCTCTTGGATGATACTATTCAAATGCTTCCAAGTTTTCCCCATGGTTTCATTTACAGAGCAGGATTACCCATCAGGTATATGACCCAGATTAAAGACAAAGTGTGCACACACACCCTCACAAAAGAGAGGGGGAAGGGAGATTTCCATATTTAGGCTGCACGGGCCAACTGGAAGTAAAATTCAAAACCACTGGTTTAAGGTTATTCTGTGTTAAAGGAAATAACATCCATGAAGAGCTGCAAAAAACCCAAAACACTGACTAAATCAAAACTCTATACAAGGGAAAAGTTGGATGAGGAGCAACCTCATGTCTCTTGCCAAGCTAAGCAGTAAATGTGCAGAACAGAAAGTAGAGTTTTGGATTTATACTTCCTATTCAAGTTCTGAGTAAAATCAGTCAAACTGGGTTTTAGCCACCATGAGAACTGCATAACACCAAGCCACAACACTAAATTTAGAAAGAAGGTTGCCTTCCAAAACTGATGTAGACTAAGGAGGAGAAATAAAGAACAAAGAGCCAGGCTGACTAGTTTAAGTATACCCTGAGGGATGTATGCTGTCACATACAGATGAAGGCACCTACAGCAGTTCTGCATGGATGGCACTTTCCTATGCCTTCTAGAAATCCCTTGAGTCAGTGGCATATGCATTCTCCTCTTTAGCTGGATTTTTAAAACTTTTCTGTTTGTACCAATATAAACAGCTTTTTCCTCTTTTCCTCCTTGTTCTTTTCCTCCTAATCTTTTAGTAGTACTGTTCTCCATGCTTGATACTAAACAAAAATAGTGTGTAGTATAAGTAAGCTTCTTTAGTTTTAAACAGTGTACTAAAATATACATTTGTAAATGAAACATACCTATTTGCAAGTTTAACTGTCCCTCTACCCCAAATATTTCAAGATTTCACTTTAAATCTTATGGAAGAATATTTTAATAAAGAACATGAAGCAGTCATTTTTATTTTAATTGCTTGTTTACTTGTTTTAGAAATTTAGAAAATAGCAAATGGTGAAGTTCTAATATGAACCTATGCTACTACCCATGAATCTATTGCCAGCCATAATGAACCAACATCAAGAATTATTCTAAAGAATTATTCATATTCATGGAAGAAAGTGTATTTTCCATTTCTGGCAGAAGTCTGTAATCTGATTGAGCAAGGTTTAATTCAAGACAAATAGGATTTACAAAAAATAATTTGCAAACTGATGCTCAATGACATTGAAAGTAAAATTCTCAGGTTGGTCCTTTTGTGATGTCAGAGCAGCAAAACCAATCCTCACCAGAGGAAACTGCAAGTGCCCTGATATCTCCATGATCCAGCTATATTTTTGATATCATATTGCTGGAAAGCCTGCATGGGCTGCAGAAGCTGCAATGGATTACAAAATACCAGAGAAAACAGTGTTGTGAATATAGCATGTAGACACTGAACTTGTGGAAGGCTAAAACAATGGGAGAAGGGGCTTGAGAGAGAGGAAGCTGCCATCCCCGACACTTTGCATTTTTTACAGAAACTGAATATCAAAAGATGAATTCTGGCAACTAGACCAAACCAGAACAGGATTCCCTTTCACCTCCTGATTTGTTCTAAAAACCCTTCCTGTCCACTTGTGTTGGGATACTCTGCATCTTGTCAGGGTGTAGAGAAGTCAATGAGACCACTATCAGTCAAATTAGACTTTTTCATTTTGGGGATATCAAAGCAAGGCTCCATATCGGGAACCACTTTGGTTCTTTCACAGGTTTATCAAATCTTTGTTTTCCATGAAATCACCTTGGCCTGAGGCTATTTTAAAGATATAAATATGCCCAGGAAAACATTCTAATACCCTCACCCCGCCGCCCAAGTTTTGATGGTGGCTGTTGTCCTCAGACTCTCAGTCTGGGTCACTTCTGCTTTCCATGGATCATTCTTCAGGTCAGGTAGATATTATCCCTCAATCCAACCCTAAACTGCTTCTCTTCACTTTTCTATTTCAGTTAGCTCTGTATGCTAGGAGGCAAGAATGAATCTATCTTGTACATGAATTCTTTCTTACTCTTCCTAAATAAAAGTCAAATAGTTCATTTGTCCCTGGAGTCTTACTCAGCGAGTACTGGTATAACTCGTGCTTTGATCCTGGTGTTACCTCCCAGAAAAGCCAAGACAAATTTCTCCAAGTTGTTAAAGACAGACTGCTACTAGTATGGAGGCTCTCTACACCTTGGCATCACTATGGGTAACAAACCTGTGAAACTTCCCCATGCAAATCCCCTTAGAAAAAGTAAGTAAAAAGAAAAAGATGGCATAACCAGAGGACACGGGGGTCAAGTAAGAGACTGAATAAGTGAACAGATCAGAACATGCTACCATGAACAGCAGGATAACATCCTTCAAGTTAGAATGAAGGGATCTATTCTACCAATTTATCTGTATTGACTTCAGAATTTTCATACTGGAATATTGTATAGACGTACATTTCCCTTTAAAAATGCTTTAGATCATTAATGCCAAAAACTATTTATAGCTTCTGAAGGATAGCAGAAAGTGTCATTTCTTAATTTCTCTTTTGTTCTTCTTAATAATGTTACTTTTTCAACAATCCAATAGTTTTATTTTAAAAAGCAATGATGAAGTCACAGAAAGAAATGGCATGCAGTTTCACATTACTCAGAATAGAAAAGTAAATTCTGGATAGGTTTGGGAGAATTCTCAGATACATGAGAACTTACAGCCTCTCTCAAAGTAATGATTTTCAAGTAAGGGTTTTGCTCATGCCAGCTCTGATTATGTACTACCTGCAGTGTAGTAAACAGAAACAAAACTGATTTTTTAAATCAAAATATGTATCCACCTATATATAAATAGAACATACAAACTAGGGCAATACAACAGACAGAAAATGAAGCATTCAAGCAAACGAGAATCTAGAAGTTATCTACAACTGAGGTTTCTGCACTACCTCTCTCCTGGGCATCTCCTAAGTAAAGGTTATGAATTGTGCCAAAACATGTTAAATTATACATGCTGTGATGCCTGCCTGGGACTGCACGGAAGTAATTTTTTATATTTAGGATTTCAACAATCCTTAAAGCGTATCTTGGGTTTGGAGAAATAAAAAGGATAGGTTCTTTCTCTTCAGTTGTCTGTCAAGCTGCATTATGCTATAAAACTTACTGAGTGTTTGCATTTCACTTCTAGCAGCTCCATTAAATTAAGAGATTCATCTCAATTATTTGGAATTCTGCATGATTCATGTAATGACTATGCACTTCCATTGACATAAAGGACAGTAGAACATGAAATAATAATAGCTTAAGTTGAATTACACAATTATCGACTGTATTATGCATTAGCCTAAAACATGCTCTTTCCACTGCTGTCTGTTTATTGAAGTAGAGCCACAAGTAAACATATCCATTCATCTTGACATTTAAGTTATCCTTTCCAGCCCTGGATTAAAGAGTCTTCAGATATTGCTGATGCTCGCAATACACAATACATGAGATTCCAAACATAAGAAATACCATCAGTTGTCACTGACAGTCTGATTTTTGAAGCTTGCATTGCTGAGTAACAAGGAGAGGGTATTCTAAGGATTTCCGCAAGCACAAGCAAACCCATTTTTTGTCTACAGGGCAATTGTCCCCAATGACGGCACGGGGCACACAGTTGCACCACCATTGAGACAGCCCCCATTGTTCCTAATGGTGGAACACACACCGCCACGGAGGACAACAAGGGATATCTGAAGTCCTGTTGTCCCTAATGATGGTGCAGCCATTAGGGACAATGGGACTTGAGGTCCCACAGTTTTTGGAAAGCATGGGGGGGGGTGCGATCTGGAACAGATCCCTCATGGGTACCAACATTCCACTATAGTTGTATATGCAGTTGTACAGGCAGCCCCAGTAGCAATCTGGCTACAGCTCTTTAGACCAGTGGAGTAAATTATGCTAGAGGTAAGATAGGATATCAAAAGAAGTGAGGAAGAAGGGGTGGGTTTGCTCAGATAGGCTATAACCACTTTGGACTCTATGCACTGTAATGTAAGAGGAGAAAGCTCTGCATAACTGTGTGGCTCTGCACTGAATGGTTGCCACATCCTTAATGAAATTTCCTAAATAAAGCTGATGTGTCATCTAGAAATGCTTATACAGTCATATCCATGGGTTTTTTTATCCATGGATTTAACCATCCATGGCATAAAAATGTTTTTTTAAATCAAACCTTGTTTTTTGGCATTTTATACAAGGACACCATTTTAGCATACGGTAGCACTGTATTTAATGTAACTTGACCATCCACAGATTTTGATATCCACAGTGGGTCCGGGAACCAAACCCCACCAGATACGAAGGGCCCATCCTATTTCCTATATACTTCACAGACATATTGCAGTTTAGTAAGACAAGGACCAAACAGATTGTATAATCTGATTAGTTATCAGCAATCAGGAGGCTAAATGGAATCCAAGCAGCTTGGACACTATACACCTATTTTGACTTGTTTCAATTTAAGAAATTTCAACTCCAGTATGAGAAACTGACAGCTATCACTAACCACCCATGATTCATTTTTAGAATTCACTTGGTTGAAAATTATTCTCAGTATTGTTTATAAATTTCTGTGCACGAGTTACCAGTGCTCCTTTCCATTACTCATAATGCAGCTCAATGCAACGCTGTGTGTTTGTGTGTGTAGAACTGTAAGAGACAGAATTAATAATCCATATGACTCTCTTATCTGTTTCACAAGAGAGCAATATTTTAAAAGCAGTGTACACTAAAAAAAGACACCCATCTCAACAAATTAGATGTATTGCACGTGTTAGGAATAAAGGATGGTCCATCTACTAAAGCCAATTCAAGGCAAAGATACAGTGTCTGCACTAATCACCGCAAAGAGCCAACAGAGCAGTAACCATAGCAACCCAGCCGAGATATCACTCATACAAATTACACCAGAGACTTTTCCAGTGGTTTTATCTAGAAAGCACGGTGGTCACACAAAGGTGAGACATTTTTCAAGGGCATTTCATAGCAAGCCAATTGGCAGTGACAGCAGAATCTGCTCATAGTAACCACAATGATAAATTTCAATTTTTCTCTATCATTTGGTGTCAGAAGACATTCCATGGGACAAATCTGAACCCTGGTTATTATATCAATAGACTTGGTTATCCCTTGTAACCAATGTGCCCAGTATCTACTGCACACAAAAAGACTGATAAGCTGAGAAATGTTGTATCATATCTCATGTAAATAGCTTAGTGAGTCTACCAAGCTTTAGAACTCTTTAGTACTTCACTTTAATTTGTATTTTTTAAAAAAGGAAATTGATTTCGTTGACAGAGCAGCTGACTCAAAAGCAATTTCAGTGGCTAGAGTCAAAAGACATGCATGATAGGGGTGAAAGGAGTGTAAGAGAAAAAAAAGGATGCCGATCAACTTGCTTTTAAAAAAATTCCTGCATTTTAAATATGGAATCCAAAGTTTTTTGTGGGTCTTTTGGGCTATGTGGCCAGGTTCTAGATGCCGGCTATGAAAGCCAAATCCAAAATTTAATGAGATATGGTCAGAAAATAAACGGCAAGAGCAAAGTCCAAATGATAGATAGCATAGTGTGGTGGTTTGGAGTGCTGGACTAGGGCTCTGTGTTTGAATCCTGATTCATCAATGGAAACCCACTAGTTGACTTTGGGTGAGTCACATTCTCTCAGCTACAGAGGAAAGCAAAGACAAACCTCCTCTGAATAAATCTTGCCAAGAAAACCCTATGATAGGGTCACCAAAAGTCAGAGTCAACTTGAAGTTATATAGCAGGAAAAGCCCAAACTGGATGTCTGCACAACAACTATATATGAAATATATATTCACAGCTATTCACAGGGGCTCTGAATGGGGTATCTTTGGATGGACTGCACCATGTAGGGAGATAGTGCTCACACTTTCTACTCCCATATTATGAATGGAGCCAAAATGACATATCTCCAAGCACACACACTCACATGCTACAGGGTGAGTGCATCAGCACCCACAATTCCTCTATCAATTTAGGTGATCAAATCCATACTGCCCATGGCTGCTACTGAAGTACATAATCACACACCTATGATTATGATTACATATTATTATGATTATGATAACATACTATACATACTGCACACTTATTCTGGTCAGATGAATGCATACTTGTAAATAAATATAGTATGTAGAACTAGTACATAAGCAAATCTATTGAGCCTTCCTGATTCTAGCATGGCTCTTCATTTGAAAAAATTCTCAATCTCAGTTTTACCAATGGAAAGCTCTCAATTCACAAAGGTTTCAATGTGGCTTTCATTTTCTATTTCCTTTCCTGAGGAATAATTTGTAAATCAGTTTCATCAATATTCTCAAAAAGTGTCTGTAAGATTTGATATTAAGGGATTTAACTGAGCTTCCCTTGGATAATGACTATATTTCTGAAAAGACAGAAGCACCTCATATTTTGTATCTTTTACTAAAAACCAGGGAGGTCTCAAGCTCTCTCAGTGAATGAAATACTTTAATTCAACAAAAGCTGTCTCTTGGTTCATCTCCTGTGAAGTTAGGGTTTGTTAGTATGCTCAGTTAACATCACTGACAATCAATCATCCATAATTAGTTGATTATTCTCGAAGGTTTGCTAAACTCAAATGACTAGATATTTATTTTAATTTAGCCTGTAATTTAACATTTTTGGATTTATTTTCAAAAATTCATTACAATGAAATAACAAGTAACCTAGTTTACCAGGCCTTTACTGAGATTAAGCAATTTTAATAATTAAAAATAATTAATAAATTAAAATATATGTGTTATATTATAAAAATGCATACAGAGTACAGTCTGTCATCCAAGCTATCAGTACAGCTCAGACTGATTATAACTGCAGCATTGCACTGAATTAGTAGCTGCAAACAAGGTCCAATATAATTTCACTTCTCAGTTGAATACGACAACCTACAATGTATCACATCCATGTTTTGCATACTTCTTGATTCAGTATAGCTTTACAAATCATAAGATATTGTCAGCAAAGTTTCAAAATTACAGAAAACTGTAGTTGTGAGGGGCCACACTCTTAAAAGGGGGGCTATTTAAGCAACAGGGATATGTTATGGCATTCCAGATCATGGTTAGATCCAATTTTGCCACTACCTTGGAACTGGATGGCTGTCAGTGGCAGAATGATGGACCGAAGTCCTGGATTTGCTTCTTCGCTGGCATGGGCACATGGAATCTAAGCTGCTGAAGCTATCACACAAATTTAGCTGCCATTCTGTATCACAAGTTCCCAGTTGGCAACCAATGTCATCAACAGTGATAAGAAATCCAGGTATCATCATAACTAAGGAAGCTTCTTTCTTTGTAACTTCAGCTGTTGCTGCTGCTATGAAGTTAACTATTCATGCACTCAGACCAGCTTATCTGAACTGTTGAAAATGAAGTGATATTAGCAATGAATTTTTTCTATCAATAGTTACAAAATGTAATTTTCCTTTCATAGTTGGTATAATAACATTACCCCTACAAAATCACTTTGGATGGTTACTAATGTATGTGTGCATAGAATGGCATCCTTCATAAACAAGTCAAAGCATTTCATAAAACTCTGCACTACCAACATGCTGTGAATTCATGTTACTTAATTAAACCCACCTTAAAGTTCATAAGTGAGAGAAATAGATTTGAATCAAACACATGAGGTTTGATGGAGGAGACAAACAAATGGAGTGGAGATCATGCAAAACCATATAGTTTTATGCTTAATTAGATAATACATATAGATAGAAAGGAACATGTATAGTATTCTAATCAATATATATCTAATAGAAGTATTATAGGTCAAAGGCTAAGGCCCTTTAACTAAAAAGGGATTTTATAAAATTAGTAAAAAGGGTTTTCAGATAAACTTTTGATACCATGCTAACTTTATAAATTGGATTTCAATCTATTAAATATATTGTTTTGTAGGAATAAAGGGGGGGTTTATACTTTTGATGATTTTATAAAGCATAAACTAAACAATATTTTTTTCAGGCTATATTAAGACAACTAGAATATTTCTTTGAAATTATAAACTTTATAAAAATCTCTTGATCCATACTTGGGATTCAAGGACGAAAGGGAGATGACGCAGTAAAGGCATCATTAAAAAATTGTTGTCTTCATCTGCACCTGGGATTCAAGGACAAGGGGAGTCAAACTAGTATCTAAAAAGTAAGATAAGAGAGTGCCATCCTCATTTAATGCCAAGAACACCATTTTGTTACATGGGTTACAAAAGTTCAAGAGATTTTCTTTTCTGCGCATGCCTAATAGGGGGTTATGAATATTAGAACACACCTAGGAATGTATAATGACTAATTTCCATGGTCATGCATTGTATGAAGTAGGTGGGGAAAACACACATGGAATGGGAGTTTCTAGGGTTAGTACATTATCCAATGAAAATTCAGATAAAATATTGTAATGGAAAATGGTCTATAAATATTGTGTGAAACATCAGATATGTGTGCCCACTTGCTTGGGACACCCCTTCTTGCAAGATTGTATTTCTTGGGACACCCCTTCTTGCAAGATTGTATTTAATAAAATTGGAAATAGCTGCTTCACTTGTTTTGTCCTGATTAATTTGATTTAGTACTTTGGTACTTAAGAAAACTATATCTCACAGATGGTGCATTGGCCGGGAATCTAAGTCATCAGGACCAATGGTTGGCATTCCTGAAAATGGAACGGCATGCCCCACTGATTTTCAGTGGTTCCAACTTTGGTACTGGCAGCCATTGGCCTCACTGACAAAGATCCCGAATGGACCAAGTGAAGTAGTCTAAATTTGTGTAAAAATAGTAGGCAAAATTTCTGCGGCGGCCATGAAAATTTGTGCACAACTAAAGGAAAGAAAATAGACTTAAGTATTGCCTTTGGTGGTCGGGAGTAATAGTGAATGGCAGGCAGAGTAGCTTCTAGATGGTATTCACTATGGGAATCAGGACGTCCAGGAATAAAAAGCAGGAAAAGATTAGGATCTTTTGCCTGGGAAACATCATGTCCCATAGTCTGTTGGGGCCAGATGTTAATTTACCTTGTACAAGGGGGAAGGAAGGGAAAATGATACAGTACTGTTGAAGGAGAATATTTTACCTCCTGCAGTCTTCTGGCCCAAGTTTGGGACAGAAGGAACATGGCCAGGTTAACACCTCAAGAATTAGGGATCTTTAGATAAGAGATGATAAAGGAGAATTCCAAAAAGCCATAAGAGTTAAAAGCTGTATTAAAAATATATTCTGTTAAAGAAGGGGCAATTTATAAATAAGGAAAAACAATAAAAATTAGAATAATATCAAATTTGAATAATCTCTCTTTTAATAGTAATAAAAACCAGAAAGACAACACCCAAGAGTACTGATTTAAACGTTGTCTGTCTTTGGTCCTGTTGCAAAATATTGTGTTTTAAGGGTGAAGAAAGGAAGCTGCCTTCCTTTCTCTTTGTGTGTGTGTGTCTGCAACAGGTTGTTTGTTTTCAATGTGGTTTGAAAGTGGGTTTTACTTTGGTAAAGAGAAGTGTATGTTCTTGTTCTGTGTTGTGTTGTTATTGTTGTTGATTATCTTCAGGTCATTCTTGATTTATGATAAACCAAGGGGATTTTTGTTAACAAGAGTTGTTGGAGGGAAAGTGTATAGCCAAAGGTGTGTGTGTGTTTCCCTCCTCCCTTTGGATATATGTTTGAGAAGGCAGGAGTAGAGACAAGCCTTTTAAAATACTGATCAGTTTAAAAACTAAAAAACAAACAAACTTTTTAAAATAAAAAGCAGGAGTCAAAAAGTAAGAATTTAAATAAAGCTTTTAAAATTCAACAAGCAAAAGAAATTCCTTCTATTCTCTTATAAAAGCTAAAAACATATGAAATATGAAACGATATTTAAGAAATTTAGCAAGAGACACTGTTTTCAAAAATTGTCTAATTAAATTTTAGCTAGATATATAAAATAAAGATGTATTTTATAATATGAACGGTGGGAGAACAAGGTGGACTCAGTACAGCAGGCCTGGCCAGCCTCCTGTTCTGACGAAGCCAGGGATGATGGATTGTATTGTTAATAGTAAACAAGACTGTACCTATCAAAGGTTAATGGGCTAGTTGTTACAAGGCAGGCTTTTAAAAAAATGTATAGAAAAAGTTTTAAAAGAGATAGTAAGGGAAAGATTACAGTATAGTAAAAGCTTGGGGGAGTTATAATTTTTTACTATTGTAACTCACCTCGATCCATTAGAGAGAGGAGATAAAAATAAAATTATTAATATTATTATTAAGTTGAAAGAAGGCATAGTAAGTAGATTCAGAGAGATGTGGTCAGGTAAGACAGAATGAGATGTGAGGAGAGACAAAGGGAATGAAATTTGAAAAAGAGGGGCTTAAAAAAATAAGAGAGGAGAGTGCTGAGAGATATTTAAATAAAAAGGTGAAAGTGAGTGTCTTAAAAAAAAAAGGAGAAAGGGATGGTTTGAAAAAGAGATGTTGTTGTTGTTGTTTGTATGTCACTCTTTCCCCAAAACTGGGACTCAGTGGCTTTATATATTTAAAAGCTGTACAGTTAAAAATGTAGAAAGATGATACATTAAAACAGAATTAATTTTTTTTAAAAAAAACCCATTTAAGATATATTGATATAAGTCATGTGATACTTATATGGATGGTATAATTTAGAAGTTTTATATATGTAAAATTTCCTGTTTACATAAAGTTCAAGACAAAGGGGCAGAGACTCCATACTCGGTTTTAAGGATATAAAAATATACATTTGAAAGGCAAAAACAAACAAACAAAGATAATAATTTTATATATATCTCTATGGAGATGTCATTAAAAATGTTTTTAATGGGTTATTTTAGTTCATTAATTATTTTTGGGTTTAACATAAAGGGGGCAAGATTTTTATCTGTATCTTTGTTACTGTTTGTCATTTTTGTTTTCTGTTTTATCTTGTTTACGTTTTGGGAGATTTTAAACTGAGGCTGGATATGTTGGTAGTGCTTTGATTGTGAGTTCCTGCATGGCAGCGGGGGGGTTAGACTGGATGACCCTTGTGGGTCTCTTCCAATTCTACTATTCTATGAATTTTTGAACAACGACTAAGGGTATTATATGTGTAAATTTCCAAAGAAAGAAAAGCTGGCATTCTGATAAAAATTAAAGTATTAAAGCTGAAAAATTAAAAATAAAGAACAATCACCAATGTGATCTCTATATAAAAGTTATTGTTGCTTGGAAATTTACATATTTTATTTAAAACAACTTGATAATGTGTTTAAAAGCTATGGATCACTAAAGGCTCTTTCCCATTGCCTAGGTGTATGTAAAACTCCTTCCAGTCTTTCAGTCAAAATCTAGAGATGCTTAACCAAAAGATTAAGGGGAGGCTCAGGGGTTTGTTTTAGCAAGAGCCTTTGATAAATTTGGGAATAAAACCAAAATACAACGTAATTAATTTTCTTTTTAATAAAATGGGGCTGGTTAGGGCCTTTGGTGATATAAAAAAAATGTTAATAATAATAATGTCTTTATGTATTGGATTTTTGTTATCTGCTGGGGTTTGGATGCCAAAGTCTGTTGAGGCTTGGGTCCATTGAATACAACGATACAGCAAAATGGTACCCTTTATGTAAAATAAAAAAAATCAAGGTTTGCTATTTTAAATTTATGTTTATTTAAGGTTTTGTTTCAAAAGATTGAACATGCTTAAATCTGTGGATAGACTGGGGCTGACTATATAAAATATAAAAAGAAAAGCCAAGGTGGTGTGTCATAGTCAGTGTCTAATATTAATAGAAAATATATGTTTTAAAGAATTATATACTGGCACTGTTTTCTGTTTTATCTTGTTTAAGGGAAAAGATTGTGATACAAACTTTCCATTGAACATTTGTGATTCAAAAGATCCAACCAGGAGAATGGACATGGATAGGGTTGTGGAAGGAAGGAAGCAAAATTCCAAGAACTTTTCCAGATGATGTTACTAAACTAAAGTTGCAATTCATGCTACAAAAGATGGAGCCATGGGTTAAAGTTCCAGAAAGGACAAACAAAAAGAACACATAGACAACAAAATTCAGATGTCTCATAAACTTCAAAAGAAGAAGAAGAAGAAACAATTATAATAAATGGACCTTTTATATACGGACAAATAACAATATTTTGGGGGAAGGGATCCAGGGTTGAAAGGTTGGGAATCAATATAATGTATTGTTAGATGTATGTCAAGGTAATTTTGTGTTTTAAATATAAAACCAAAGGTTTTTTTTTTAAATAGACTCATCTAGTCCAGGAAGAAGAAAAATAATAACTTTATCAAAAATAGACTAGGGACCAAGGAAAAATTATGTGATTTAAAGAGATAATACTAGTCAAAATATTGTAATATTTATAGAGATAGTGTGTGTTTTGTTTTGTTATATATTTCTAGGTTTTGGATTAAGGGCAAGAGGAAGAGATAGAGGGGATTTATACTCTTGTTTAAAGAAAAATATAAAGCAATTAGTGTTTGAGACTAATTAAAATTAATAAAAATATAAATCTACAAAGATTAGGGTTAATAATGAGATAGAATATCAGAAGCAAGTTAGTAAAGATTTCAGACAGACCTTGAGATGTAGGGATTTGAATGCCTGGCTAAAAATGGGTAACTTAAAGAACACAAGGGCTAAATAAGAACAAGCTTAAACCTTGAAAAGATGGGGGCTTGGATCCTCTTCTTCGCAAAGGATAAAGTAGCTGCTCACCTTATACAGAAAAGAATACAACAACAAAAAGGCACCCCTAGAAGGAGTTATGGGTGCCTCTTGTCTGCCTTGGTGAAAGCTATATAAATTGCTTCAAGGCAGGATGAAATTTTCACTAAAAGGTGGAATAAAGCAAGGCTTTCTAAGGTGACTTAAGCTGACTTGATGTGAGGAGAGGAAGGAGGCCTGAAGTCTGGATGGTCCAGAGGTTAACGCTTGTTCTATGGTTCAATGATTTCCCTTTTACCTTGGCATTCTAAATAAATAAATAACAACAATAAACAAAAGGTAAGATAATAAAAATGCTAAATCCAAGATTTAATAAAGAATTAAGTGGGGGAATTGAGAAAAATGAAAGTTTTAAAACAAGGGGTTAAAATAAGATAAACAACAATAATAATCAGGAAAATGTTTGATTCAAAGTATTTTAAAAAGAAATAGGAGGGATTTGAGAGAAATAGATTTGAATCAAACACATGAGGTTTGATGGAGGAGACAAACAAATGGAGTGGAGATCATGCAAAACCATATAGTTTTATGCTTAATTAGATAATACATATAGATAGAAAGGAACATGTATAGTATTCTAATCAATATATATCTAATAGAAGTATTATAGGTCAAAGGCTAAGGCCCTTTAACTAAAAAGGGATTTTATAAAATTAGTAAAAAGGGTTTTCAGATAAACTTTTGATACCATGCTAACTTTATAAATTGGATTTCAATCTATTAAATATATTGTTTTGTAGGAATAAAGGGGGGGTTTATACTTTTGATGATTTTATAAAGCATAAACTAAACAATATTTTTTTCAGGCTATATTAAGACAACTAGAATATTTCTTTGAAATTATAAACTTTATAAAAATCTCTTGATCCATACTTGGGATTCAAGGACGAAAGGGAGATGACGCAGTAAAGGCATCATTAAAAAATTGTTGTCTTCATCTGCACCTGGGATTCAAGGACAAGGGGAGTCAAACTAGTATCTAAAAAGTAAGATAAGAGAGTGCCATCCTCATTTAATGCCAAGAACACCATTTTGTTACATGGGTTACAAAAGTTCAAGAGATTTTCTTTTCTGCGCATGCCTAATAGGGGGTTATGAATATTAGAACACACCTAGGAATGTATAATGACTAATTTCCATGGTCATGCATTGTATGAAGTAGGTGGGGAAAACACACATGGAATGGGAGTTTCTAGGGTTAGTACATTATCCAATGAAAATTCAGATAAAATATTGTAATGGAAAATGGTCTATAAATATTGTGTGAAACATCAGATATGTGTGCCCACTTGCTTGGGACACCCCTTCTTGCAAGATTGTATTTCTTGGGACACCCCTTCTTGCAAGATTGTATTTAATAAAATTGGAAATAGCTGCTTCACTTGTTTTGTCCTGATTAATTTGATTTAGTACTTTGGTACTTAAGAAAACTATATCTCACAATAAGGTGTGTACCAGATTCATGACCAGGTCCATTTCTTGATCTTAGGCCAAATTCTCCTATAATCTTTGGTTCTGTTTTGTTTCCTGCTTTTGCATTTCAATCCCCTATGATCATCAATTAGTCCTATTTGGATCTGTGATCATATCACAGTCAAATAAAGCTACACATGTTTTGTATGGCCTTGAAACATAGAGTAATGCCCAAGGTACATCTTTTTGGCTGTCAACCCTCTGATGAAGCTAACTTTCAAAACAGTTTGCTAAAATTAAGGTCTGTACAAATTCTTCTTTTAGCAAATACAAAAACTGAAAGAGAAAGCACAGCAGGATGAATATATGGAATGTGCTGAACATGTGAACTAATAGTTAACTGTGAGAATTGATATATCCCAGGCAGCAAAGAAAAAAGTAAGTCACAGGAATATTCACGCTACATGCAATACCTGTTTAGGCTCAGAATAAATTACAGTTTAGGCCCATAGATTATGCAAGGCCTCTAAATACACCCCATTTCCCCCATCCCCCACAAATATACCAATTTTAGTACCAGTATATGGATACTGTTTCATATTTTAAGGCCTAAGTATGATTTAAGGAACTTGGCTTGGCATGGGGAAGTGGAAGGTTTATCTGTAATATTTAATTTATAATCTGCCTTTCTTCCATAGGCCTCTAGGCTTCTAGGCAACTTCATTCTGTTTAGTTTAAGGAAAATTATTTCATCTTTTTGAGGGGGAGCTGAGCCACATTTGTATAGGAATCTGCCTTTACCCTTTTATGAAAGGAGAAGTGGTTGAGAGCAAGTTACCAGTGTACAACATGGCTAAAAGAACTTGCTAGCTCTTTTCATTATTTAGTGAAGTGGCTACTGACCACACATGAGTCACAAAAACAAATGACTTTAAAAATACATGCATCAGCTAACCAATGGTGGCTAACACAGACATGACAAGGATTGGGTTGGCATTTGCACAATACGAGGATGCACACTTAAAGTACTAAACTGACAGGTATGTGAGATTTTAAGAAGTAAACACACATGTTGAATTATGTATTAATGCAACTTTCTGTTGAAAATGAATGTGAATATATGATAGGAGGGATGTGGATAGGATCACCAAATATCCAAGTTGACCTGATGGCAGTGAACAACAAAACAAAATTATGAAAGTTTGCTTTCATTTGCTTTTAAACATTTGCTTTTATTATTCCCAACAGAGATAAATTTAACTTTCCTCATTTCTCTAAATCACTTTTAATTTCTCTGCAGACTTTTTCATAATTATTTCGAAATAATAAACTGTTGTTCTTTGTAAGTTTAGCTCCCAAATATATGATTCTCAAATATATGATTTAAAGTTAGGAAGGGACTGTCAGTTCATTTTCTCATTCTAAAGTCATATTTTTTGTCAGCATTCTTTAAAACCAGAACATGCCCTGAACACCTTAAGCTTTTCCAGCAACACCGTCATTGAATCTAATTCAGAGATTCAACTACTGTTTATTACACTTCTACTTTATCACAAGCTGGATTTTCCTAGAATCTTCCTACAAATTTAATATAATTTAATATAAACCTGAATGTATATTCATATACAAGTACAGAGAAAATGGCACTCAAAAAAAATCTCCTGCAATCACAAAATAGATTTTAGGTCTTTTGAGGTCATAAGGTTGTTTTTTTTGAGGGGGTTGTTTTAGCAGTAACAATAATAGTTAATAACCTGACACCACAACCCAAAAAAACTATCTGTCATATTCTAAATTACTCTACTCTCCTAAGTCAACCAACCTAACTGAAGCATACCAAAACCCTGAAATTAACAGTTTTCCGAATAAAGGCATACACAGTACAAATGCCATTTTAAAAACTGAAAAACTGGCATCTGGACCGCTGCAAGCACACTTCAGAAACTTTCTTTAGCTTACACTGCTCAAAACCTATGTAAGTGTCAATCTGAGTAAATGAACAAGTCAGGCAGTGCGATGGAAACAAGACAAACAACATTTGTTTCTCAAAAAGGTTGACTATACATCTGACTGAAACAAGAACTGACTCTGGTCACTGTACAACACTTCCTTCACTTAGAAGAATTTCATAAAAGTGTTGCACTTGTGACAACTCCACAAGTTACAGGCAACCTTTTTAAACTCTGTCTCGCTGTATTTGTGTAACTAGTGGTTCAGAAATAACACAGTTCAGAAGAAGCACTCCAATATGATCATTAATTACTAATGACTTCCTGCGTAAGAGGGCAAACATAAAGTGATACTGATATCTGAATAATCTGAGGATAGGCAACTTTGCCTTTCCAGATGTTTTCAATCTCCAAGTCCCATCAGTCCTAGTCAGCCTAGGTTATCATGAGCAATCATGGTAGTTGCAGTCCAAAGGTACACTGGAGATCCACAATAGCCTATTTCTGGTCATTAATGAGTGGTTCAGAAATAATAATAATAATAATAATAATAGTTTATTTATAGCCCGCTCCTCTGTACATACACTCAGAGCGGGGTACAAGTAAAAAAAAACATAGATTAAAACAATCCCATGACCCGTTTCCAGACCTCCCACCCCTTAAAAATAGATTAAACCGGCAGTGATTAAAACAGTAATTATTTAAAAACATATAACAACATCCTAACCCTTCCTTATGTGGCCACGTCATAAGAGGGGATCAGAAACATGGGAGTAGGCAGGAAATCAAAGTCTGGGACTGAAGCCGGGGATAGGGAATTTCAGGGGAAGGCCTGCCGGAAGAGATGCGTCTTTAGGGCTTTTTTGAAGCAATCTAAAGATGTCATGAGACGCATCTCATCCGGCAGACCATTCCAGAGCTTGGGAGCGGTCGCAGAAAAGGCCCTCTGGGAGGTCTGTGCCAGCCTGGTCTTGATAGGCTGTAGTAGGTTCCTCCCAGAGGATCGAAGTGTGCGGGGAAGATCATATGGGGAGAGGCGGTCCCTGAGATAAGATGGGCCCGAGCCATGTAGGGCTTTAAAGGTTAAAACCAGCACCTTGTACTGTGCCCGGAAACTAATTGGCAGCCAGTGGAGAGATTTAAGCACTGGTGTTATATGTTCTCTCCTAGATGTCCCAGTAACTAATCTGGCTGCCATGTTTTGAACCAATTGAAGTTTCCGGGTTAGGTACAAGGGCAGCCCCATGTAGAGCGCGTTGCAGTAGTCCAGTCGTGAGGTGACCAAAGCGTGTACCACAGTTTCCAAATCCCTCATCTCCAGGAAAGGGCGCAGCTGGCGTATCAGCCGAAGCTGATAACAGGCACTCCTGACCGTCGCATTCACCTGACTAGTCATGTGAAGTGACGAGTCTAGGAGTACCCCCAGACTGCGAACAGGGTCCTTCGAGGATAGTGTGATTCCATCTAAGACCGGGAGTTGTATTCCCAGACCTGGTTTCGGGCCGGTGACTGTCAGTACCTCCGTTTTGTCTGGATTCAGTCTCAATCTGTTTTCCCTCATCCAATCCATTACCGCTGCCAGGCAGTCATTGAGAGAGGAGACGCCATCTGAGGTCTGAGCAGATGATCTGGTCATGGAGAAATATATCTGAGTGTCATCAGCGTACTGATGACACTGAGCTCCATGCCTCCGAATGATCTCACCCAGCGGCTTCATGTAAATATTAAATAGCATCGGGGACAGAATGGCGCCTTGCGGGACGCCACAGCTTAGCTCAATTTTGGAGGAGCAGCTGTCCCCGAGCCTCACCCTTTGGGTCCTGCCGGAGAGAAAGGAACGGAACCACTGTAAGGCGGTGCCTCCGATCCCCATCCCTCTCAGCCGGTCCAAAAGGATGGCATGATCTATGGTGTCAAAGGCCGCTGAGAGATCCAAGAGCACCAGCAGGGTCACACTACCCCTATCGATGCTCAAGCGGAGGTCATCTGTCAGAGCAACCATGGCAGTCTCAACCCCATATCCTGCCCGGAAGCCGGTTTGAAATGGATCGAGATAATCGGTTTCATCCAAGACAGCTTGGAGTTGGGAGGCGACTGCTCTCTCGATCACCTTGCTTAAAAATGGCAGCAAGGAAACTGGTCTATAGTTGTTTCGGTCCAGGGGATCAAGGGAAGGTTTCTTCAGGAGGGGCTTTACGGCCGCCTCCTTCAGACAAGAAGGAACAGTGCCTTCCCTGAGGGACGCAATGATTACATCCCTAAGGAATGTCTTCAATGCGTCCCCTCCCTGGACGACCAGCCATGATGGACATGGATCGAGAGGGCAGGTTGTTTTCCTCACGCTTCCAAGGAGCTTGTCCACGTCATCAGTACTTACAGATTGAAACTCATCCAGTAACGTAACAGTAACAGAGTTGCTAGATGCCTCATTTACAGATACTGCTAAAACATTGGCGTCTAAGTCGGCCCTTATCCGAGAGATTTTGTCTGCAAAGTAGATGTTAAATGCGTCACAGCAGGCCACTGTAGGGTTAAGTAGGGGATTTGGCACAGGGGGAACCTGCGTCAGCTCCCCAACCACCTTAAACAGCTCTGCTGAACGGGACTCTGCAGACGCAATGCGTGCAGAGTAGAAGGATCTCCGCGCTGCACGCAAAGCCTCCCAATAGGCGCGAAGATGCTGCCTATGGCGAGTTCTGTCGGACAAGAGCCGAGTCTTCCGCCATTTGCGCTCTAGTCGTCGTCCAACCCGCTTCATCTCCCGGAGTTCCTGGGAGAACCAGGGCTTACGGTTGGGAGCAGGTTGGAGAGGACGCTCAGGAGCGATAGTATCGAGGGCCTTGGGAAGGACGGTGTTCCAAGTATTCACCAAGGTCTCTGTAGAGTCGCCGGTGCTACCAACCATTAAACCCTCTAAGGCACTCTGGAAGTCTGTTGGTTCCATCAGCCTTCGAGGGCGGACCATTCTAATGACACAGTTCAGGAGTGCTATAGTGCTGCAGAATATTGTAAAATGATTAGATTACTTACATTCCATTCTTCCTCTAGGGAATGCATGCAGCTACTCAGTTTTCAGCTCTCTCACTCAGTCCATGAGTAGGTTAGAGGTTCTAACATCAAACATATCCAGTGACTATCATGTTTGAGCAGAAATCTGCATAATTTTAAAGTCCTGTATATTTGTATACAAGCTTGCAAAATATTGTAAGATTGTATATTTTACTATATTGCCTTACTTGCTGTCACAAAAAGTTTTTTTTTCCTTTTTACTTATTGGTTAACTGTTATTGTATTTCAGAGTTTTACTGTTGTAAAACAGAGAACCAATTAATAAGGCAAATATCCTCTGCAGCATGCCAACACTACACACAATATAAAACTCTTAAGTCTAAGAGAACTATAGGGGGATAAATCTCTGCCGGTACAACCTGGAAATGTACAACACTAATAATTCTACCAGTCCCACTTACAAATTAAATATTTGGAAACATTCCTCACAGTTGTATTATGGAAAATGGCTCGGACAGAAGTGCTAATGGAAAAGGTGCCAACAACTTGTGTGTGCCAGCCCTGGTGTGCAGTGATCAAAAAGAACAGAAGGTGCAGCTTTGAGGCAATACCTGATATAATCTAGTCATAATTCTAACCTTATTAGTTTGTGCCCAGTATAACTAGACCCTACAAGATAGCATGAAGACTGCAAGTGAAGCACATTGTTCTTAATATTAAGAATTCAAACAGATTAAAATCTAATTATTGTTATCTGAAAAAGAAAAAAATGTGTTTTCAGCTAAGTTGATCATTAAACTAGGCCAAAAATTTTCACACAATATGTGCTAACATTTTGGAAATCAATAAATAATTAAGATACTGGTCAATGCCAAACAGGCACACTGAGACATCTGTTCTCAATGTGGCCACGTTCCCAATCATAACTTTCTTTCTGGCACTTTGCTATTTACAGGAGCATGATGAATCAGCATATTTAGTTTCTCTGTTCAGGACTTACCATTCTGTTTTCATAGCAACCTGTGCTGTTCTTCCACTAGTATCCAGAAACAGAGCTTAATACATCAGTTAAAAACAAATGCAGATGAAGTAAAAGGACCAAGCCTGTTGACTTAGATATGTGATAAAGAACTGTGCCAGGAACAGAAATACAGTTTGCTAGGCTTTACATCTCAGTGAAGTTCAAACCTCATCATACAGTACAGTAATCTATGGCTGCATTTGGATGTCACAATTTATTGAACAAGCCAAGAGTTGCTTTGCAAACAACAGGCAAAGATGTTGTTGTTTTATTTCAATATATAATAGGGTCAAGGAAGCTTTTATACAGTGTGGGTGTTTTAGTTATTTTTAACTTTTGTATGTTTATATAATTTTGTACTGTTTTAGCTAGCTGATTTTAATTGTCTTTTAAATTTTTATTTTAAATTTTTAAATAGTTTTATTTGTGAGCCAGCTTGGGTCCCTTTCTGGGAGAAAAGTGGCATAGAAATGAAATAAATAAATAAACTACAAAAAGTGTGGTTTATGTCTCCTGTAAAAAAAAAAAAAAACTGGCCTCTATCACATATGCCTTTGCAGTCAGGCACTGGCACACTCTCACCATGTCATTTTAAAAAATCAGAGTTGTAAAGGATATAAAAATCATTTAGTCTAATCTTAGCCAATACTGAAAACTCACTTCTACGTGATCCCTGACAGTGACCACTCAGCTTCTACAACCTCGTCTGAATAAACCTTGCCAAAAGGACTCAATAATAGGGTTGCTATAAGATGATGTTGCCCTTTAGCCACATAACAACTACAAAACCACCTTCACAGTATTATGGGATTTCATCACTTCTCCACCAGTATCCCATTGAGAATTCTAATGTATTTCAATATATAAAAACATCCCACACTAAAATGATTGTTTATTTGTAGAACAGTGTGCTGTTCTACACCTGAACATTCAGAGAAACCATCCCAAGAAAATACATAGAATAAAGAATATTTTTTAAAAAACTTGCAATATTGGTGCAAGGATTTTTGTTTAATCCTACTGAATACCAATGGATAGTGAGGTAAATGTTCCCACACTCAATAAAAAGTAATTCTTTATGCCAATCAATTATTGCTAATATTGTTATTCATACTCATGTACCATATATACTCGACTATAATCTGACCTCATATATAAGTCGAGGGCAGGTTTGGGGGACAAAATTATGGATTCTGATATGACCTATGGATAAGTCGAGGGTAAAACCTAGTGGGATGTACTGAAGGATGGAAAGGATAAAGCAAATTCCAAAGTACTTACAAAACAATGCCAAAGTATTTACAAAATTTCAGCAAGCATAACTATTTGTTCTCATACTAAAGGCTAGATGAATGAGAGAGTAGAAGGGGGTCAAGTGCTTCCACGGCAAATTAAATTCTTGCTTTTCACCACGAGATGGTTGGCTGGTGTGTGTGTGTGTGTGTATGTGTGTGTGTGTATGAGTTAAAGTACAGTATTTACATTGATCCATGGATAAATCAACTCAGGTTTTGGGGGTCAATTTTTTAACCTGACTTTATAGACTTATACATGAGTATATACAGTATGTAAAAAGTTTTAATTTCATTTTCTACAGATTCTTTTATGTGAGATTTCCTCAGATAGACACACACACTCCACTTTGCCACTTCATTTTCATAGCAGAGAAGAAGATTACTTTATGCATTGCTACATACCTTGCATCCAGCATGTGCTCGGGTCTTCATTAATGGAGTTGTGGTACATAGCTCAATAGCTTCTGGTTCATGGAAGATTACTGTTGGGAGAGGTTCCTTCCGAAGAGTTAAAACATTTAGCTTAGTCTTCAACATGGTCTGAAAGTGCTAAACAAAAATAAAAACAGAAAGACCATTTTGTTGTTGTATCTGAACTCAAGCCAAAATTAAAGTCAATATTTCTATCTGAAAATTTGTGTGTCGACATAGAAATATTGTTGGAAGGAATGAAAACAGGAAGGAATGAAAACAGAAAACCCACAAGACAGATAGGGAGACCACATACACTTTTTTCCTATCATTTTTAATTGCAAAAAAATACAGTACAGTGGGCACATGGTATTCCGCTGGGGTTTGGTTCCAGACTCCACTACCATCCCCAATACCAAAATCCATGGATGCTCAAGTCCCATGGCACATTATGGCATAGTACAATGGTGTCCCTTATAAACAATGGCAAAATCAAGGTTTGCTTTTTTTAGAATTTATATATTTTTGGAATATCTTCAATCCATGGATGGTTGAATCCGTGGATTAAAAAAACTATGGACATGGGGGGCTCACTGTAATTGGCTGAAAAGAAGGAAGGAAGGAATCCAATGAAGAAGGCTGACTGGCTGGCTGGCATAGTGAAAAATCCTGCCTGCACACTGATGCTGGATCTTTAGCTCTGATGGAGGCATCCAGCTGCAGCTGAAACAGCAACAGCCGTCGCAGAGCCAGGAGAGCTTCCAGCATCCACCTGCCAGCCTAAAAAAAAAAAAAAATCCAATTGGCCTTTCAACTCAGTGGAAGAGGAAATAGCTTCAATGGACTAGGCAAACCATTTCTGTAAGGCTGCATGGTATCTCTCTTTGCACAAGATTTCCTCAAGAGAGTCTCAGTATTGGATCCTGACCAAGATATAAGGATATATAGGACACTGTGAATAAATACACGTATGCTTGGAGCCAAACCTGCTCTCATGCAAGTGGAAGGCCCTTGTTGCTGCAAAAGATAAGTTCCACATTTCCAATAATTCTACTGCACACTTGCACTCCATTTCTTTATTTAATATATTCCTTGGTTGCCTTTGAAGATTCTGGTATTCCCACAGTGAATTACAGTATAAACACAGTACAATTCAACTCATAAAAGAATTGTAAATAATTTCAAAATAGGTCAGTAAAAATAAACTAGAAACCTACTTCCAAATTTAGTTCAACATCTTTATTATAGTGTAATATCAAAGTATAAAGCATAACTCAGATTTTACAGATTCAGACAGCTAAATGTTGATCCAATAAAAATATTATGTTTAGCAACATATTGCTAATTGGCAGGCTATATTACATCTTCATTTCAAACTTGTTTTTCCAATACACTGCAATACTCATTCTGGCAGTCATATAATAAATTGAGAAATGAGTTTATACATTTCTTCTAACTGGACCTTTGATAATTATTTAACAAGAAAAATGGGTCCGTTGCAGAATCTCTCTCTATTGTGATTTCCATATTTATACCCCTTCCCTAATTCCCACACTGACATTACAGAAGCATAAATTCTGCATAGCACCTCAAAGAGTTGCCTGTTACATTATGAAACATACTGTTTAATCTTGAAAGGGTGAAATAACATTTAATTGGATGAAAAACTGCCATAATTTTACTAATGAAGTTCCATTTTATATAGTGAAACCTCTGTTCAAATCCACTACCAATTTCTTTTTACTTTTATCTTAACATAAGATTTCCATTAAGATGTTATACATTTTTGAGAACACCTTTCTTTGAATTCAAATATTCAAGTTTTGTTAGACTTCTTGTAACTTGAATATCTCTGTGGTTTTCCAATTTAGAAACTAAACTTTCCAGATTGGATTTCTTAAACAAAAATAATATGGAAAGGGAACTGGATAGTCCACTACCCTTCATGTTTCAATTTAAATAGAATAAGCAACGGAATAATACAGATCCTTGGTTACACACAACTTAACAGCTACACAATGAAAAAATATCTCTATATTCACATTTAATATCATATAATAAGCACTATAGACTTTAGGCCCTCAAAAGAATTTGAAAATCATTCTCTCTGAACTCTTAGCTGAGTTTCTTGATGTCATTAAAACAGAAAAAGCAAGCCTATTTTATTGCCTTGAGGCCCTTAGAGAACACAAAATCCAAGCAAATATCTGTATAGCGGAATTAATAGTTAAGTGTTATATTGGAACTTGGAAGGCCTACTGAAGTTCCCATCAAACCTTGGTGACCATTGGAGCAGTCATTTTCTCAGTTTGGCTTACTTCACACAGTCATCACAAAAGAAATACCTGGGAGCAGGACAGCCATGCATTGTGTAGTGGTTTGAGCACTGGACTAGGACTAGGACTCTGGAGCATAGGATTTGAATACCTGCTTGGCTGTAGGAACCCACTGGGTGCCCTTGGGCAAATCACACCCTCTCAGCCTCAGAAAGGATGAAAATGGCAAACCCCCTCTGAAGAGACTAAGAAAACCCCATGACAGGTTCACTGCATAAGGGTTGCCATAACTTGGAAATGAAGGCACACAACAACAAGGAGAGCCATGTACATATACAAATCTGTACATATTTGGGTCAGGAGTGAATCTATACCTTTGCAGAAGAGCCTGCACTTTCCAAAGTATCATCCATCTGCACACTTATCATTTTTCTTACACACACGCTACACTCCATAAGCTCTTAACCAGGGGTGGGCAACTACACTGGGGGAAAGGCCATATTCAGCCACAATGAACATTCTTACAGGCTGCGCCAGCACACTACTGGCAACCCCAGAAGCAATGTCATGTCAGTACTGGTTCCTGTCTAGCATGTAGAACAAAACAAAAAGCAACAAGGACTAGTAATGCCCAACTGGTTAGTCTCAGTTAGACAATTTTATGGGAGCTTAAGATTAGAAAACAGCCGGAGATTTCATAGTGGGGAAGCTCCCAAACCTAGAACAGTGAGACATCTCCTTTCACATCAGCTCAGAAAGACAGCAGATATCCACATCTGTGTGGTTTGAGTGCTGGACCAGAACATGACTCTTGCTCAGCCATGAAAACCTACCAAGAAGCCTTTGGAAGTCACACTCTTTCAACTGCAGAGGAAAGGAACAGCAAACGTCCTCTGAACAAATCTTGCCAAGAAAATGCCATGACAGGTTCACTTTAGGGGTTGCTATAAGTTGGAAATGACTGGAAGGCACACCATAAGAAACAGATACAAAGGCTACCCTACCGTTAGGCCAAGTGAAGCAGCCAACTCAGGCAACAGATGCAAGTGAAGGGCAGATATTGAGGAACAGCATGTATGTGACACAAAACATGCCCTGAATCCTTAGGGTTTGTCTGTGGTCCTCAAATGTTTCCCTATTACCAATGTTGACGTTATTTGTATTAGCTAGGCTTTTTGGTTTCCACCTGTGGAAGTGGATGGTGGCACTATATTGCCTTTTGCCTCTGGCAGCAAAGTGAGCTGGAATCCAGTGGTTTGTCTCCCAAAAGGAAACCACAGTGAATTAGTGAAATTTTCACCACTCAGGTTAGCAGCAAGCATGTAACAATAAGCATTAATCAAATTCATTCTTTGTAAGCACTTCCCACCATTCAAAAGATCTTTAAACACCAAGACAGAACTGTAAACTAGAAGCATATATATAAATACACACCCAGGTAAAGCTTAGGTGTATCTTAATTGCATTACTTTTACTAGAATATATATTTGAATACATAATGTGTATTTTCCATTGAAAACCAAGAACAAAAACAAAATGCAGTTCCCCCCCGCCTTTTTCACAGGGGATCCGATCCAGACCCTCTCGCAAAAACAGAGTTTTACCTATATTCAAGCCCCACTGGCTTGAAAATAGGCACGGGTGCATGGGCACACGCCCCATTCATTCTCCCTCTGTTTGTCCTTCAGACATTAGTGAGGGAAGTGGTCCGAAGACCACAAGAATGGAGGGAGAACTATAGCACCAAAATATTCACATTTGGATAGACATTATAGCCCTGGTGGCGCAGGGGTTAAATGCCTGTACTGCAGCCATTCACACAAAACAATAAGGTGGCCAGTTCAAGACCAGCAAAGGGCTGAAGCTCGACTCAGCCTTGCATCCTTCCGAGGTCGCTAAAATGAGTACCCAGATTGTTGGGGGTCAAATAGCTTACAATTATAAACCGTTTAGACACTCCTTAAGGGTATTGAAGCAGTATATAAATGAAGCTGTTTTTGTTTTTTTGTTTTTTGTTTTATTAAATATATGTTGACAAACTGCAACTTTTGCAGTCTTCTTTTTTAATTCATGTCCCATGCTTAATTTGTAAAAGCTATGTAGAAGAAAATTATTTATACAAATGGCATAAAAAGCCCACCCTTCAATACTCCTTTTCTGTTTCTGTTGATGGCACTTCTATTCATCTGGTTCAGCAAGCCCGCAGTCTTGGTTTCATCTTTGACTCCTCTCTGTCATTTATCCCCCAGATTCAGGCCACCGCCAAGACCTGTAGATTCTCTCTTTACAACATTGCTAAAATCTGTCCATTCCTCTCAGCCTCCACCACCAAGACTCTGGTCCATGCCCTGGTGGTCTCACGACTAGATTACTGCAATCTTCTTCTGACAGGGCTTCCTCTCTCTCACCTCCATCCTTTAATCTCTGTCCAGAACTCAGCTGCACATATTATCACATCTGCTCACCGCTTTGACCATGTTTCTCCACTCTTATCCTCCCTTCACTGGCTCCCCTTCCCCTTCTGCATCCAGTACAAGCTTTTGTTATTGACTTTCAAAGCCCTCCACGGACTGGCCCCTCCTTACTTGTCTGACCTTCTTTCTCCTCACACTCCTTCTCGTACCCTCCGTTCTGGTAGTCAAGGTATCCTGTCCCAGCCGAGGATTTCCATTGCCCTGTCCCGGACTCGTCCCTTCTCACTTGCTGCCCCTCACTCCTGGAACCTTCTTCCCCCACATGTGCGCCTCATCACTTCTCTATCCAGGTTCAAGAGTAAGTTAAAGACTATATTGTTTAGGGAAGCGTTCCCAGGATTGTGCCATCTGCCCCCGGATGTCTCCTCTTAACTATGTTCTAAGAACCCAAGCCCTCCGTCCAGTCCATCTGCCTTGGTCCAGGCCCCAGAGGGAGAGAAGAACCACTAGACCTCATCCCCTTCCCACCACCTTCCCCTTTTCCTTTTGTGTTGTCTTTTAGACTGTAAGCCTGTGGGCAGGGATCCGTCTAACTGTAAGATTGTATGTACAGCACTGTGTAAACTTACAGCGCTATATAAATAAAATCAACAACAATAATAATAATAAAAAGATCTTAACAATGAAGATTTTATAATACTTTGCAGAGACACGACTTTGCTGAACCCTGACAAAACAGAGTCAAAAGAACCTGAATGAAAAATTTGCCACCTTTGCCACATAGAAATGAACTAATCTGACAGTGGTAGGCTGTTCTATACTTGAAAACATGAGATGTTTGTAGAAAATGAACACAAAAAGAGTACAGAACTCTATAATAATAATAATAATTTTTATTTATACCCCACTCTTCAGCCAAGGCTATCAGAGCGGCTTACAATTTGTTAATTAGACATTTCCCTGCCCTCAGGCTTACAATCTAAAAAGACATGACACAAAAGGAGAAGGCAATGGTGGTGGGGATGGGGGAAAGTCCAGCAGATCTTTTCTCCCTTGGAGGCCTGGACCAAGGCAGATGGACTGGAGGGAGGGCTCTTCTTCACTTCAGGCAAGGCTGTTGGAGCTCTGGCTTGCCTTTCTCTCCCTCAAGATGGTAGATGGAGGGAGGGCTCTTCTTCTTTTCGGGCAAGTCCTGTTGGAGCTGGCTTGCCTTTCTCTCCCCCTCAGGATGTGGGTGAAGGGAGGGCTCTTCTTTCTTGCAGAAGGAGCTGGCTTGCCTTTCTCTCCCCCTCAAGATGGTGGATGAAGGGAGGGCTCTTCTTGCTTGCAGAAGGAGCTGGCCTGCCTTTCTCTCTGCCTTTCTCTCCCCCTCAAGATGGTGGTTGAAGGGAGGGATCTTCTACTTTACTCTACTTTACTTCCTAGACCAAGCAGGTCTGGCCAGTCACTCTTCAGATTTACAGGCATACTAGAAATTTCCCTCCTATTTTTCCTGAAGACCTGATTTTCCAATAAGCTTTTAGAACTATAAGGAAGTTACATTTTATTCCATGAATTCTAACTTTAAAAAAATCAAGAGAATTGATATTTCCTGTAATAAATACAATTCAACATTTACTGCCCAATGGGTGTTGAACTTTTCTCAGTTCTCAGCTCTCCATCTTTTACTAACATTCTGGGCTCATTCTGATCTTTATGTATGTAGCTAGCGCTGCTCAAATATCTGCAGGGATTCATAAAATGGGCTTGCCAGAGATAGACTGCTTAATTGTTAATGTCATCTTCTTTTATTTTTCCCAAGATTCAAACTGGAAGGATTAGTATGGGTAAAGAGTCAAAGCAATTAAAATTAAATCAAGGCAATTAAGAAGAACAAGCACATTTACAGGACCCCCTATAGAAATCTTCAGTAGAGACAACATAATAAAAATAATAAAATAGAACAAAAGTACTTTAAAATTGCCAGAGATCTCAAGACTCCTCCTCTTTCAACTAGTTTCCTGCAATCAGTGGTCAGAGGGACATGCCATCCATATATTCCCCCAATGCAGAAACCATAAAGATACAATTCCCTCCAGGCCCTGGCACCAAAATGGGAAAAGTGAAAGAACAAGAAACTCTGCAACAGTTAAGGGCAAAAATAATAGTGCATGCTCACAACAAGCACAGATGATAATAATCATGCCCCTTGTGATAATGAGGAGTCCTCTCATTATCAGAGCCTTCTCCCCAGGAAACAAAGGGTTAAATATAGGGAGGGGATAGAGGGGCTGCACAGATGGGCGGCATCCAGCCACCCCTTTCCTGGCCAGATTGGTGCTGCAGCAACCCTATGCCATGGCACTGATCTGGTCTCTGGAGAGTGCAAAAAGGAGCCTCAAAAAAGGGCTTTTTGCGCCCTCTAAAGAGTGTCATAACCGCAGCGGCATCGCTTTGTGATGCCCTTTCGGCACTGCATCATCTAGATGCAGCGTTGGAGTCATGCAATGATGTCACACACTGTCTAGAAGGCTGCACGACATCATGACATGATGGAGCAGAATCACAGCGTCCAGGATGCGTTGTGGCTTCACCTACAGACTGGCACAAAGTGCCCGTCTCTACAGCCCCAGAGTTACATTTTAATAAGGCTCAGCATCAGAGATTATTCTGACAGGTTTCATAAAAGCTTGAAAATACCACAAGATTTGGCCCAGAACAGATAGACAGACAAGAGCAGCTTCTGGCCACTCTTGGGGCATGGCATTTAGATGACACATACCCCCAGAGCTACCGGAAGCCACACTGTGCTTGCACCGGGGCTGCCTCAGGAGGCCTAAAAGGAGTAGATATTTTCCACTCCTTTTCACGGTCCAAATGGGACCCCAGTAGCAGGTGCCTTGGGACCATGATGTGTGGTTGCCGTGGTACCGGGATGATCAGGTCGGGAGCAGCCTCTGACTGCTCTTTCCTGCCAATTTGGGAAGGCTGGTCAAAGCTGGTCCAGGTTCCCAGGTATCCCATGAACATCAGTGAAGTCCAGGCTCCCAGGTATCCATGAACATCAATTTCTTCTGATCTATGAGTAAGATTAGGAGAATATAATAGCCAGTCACATTAGGACATTTTGATTCTTTTCTTGATTTGACATCTACTCTGTAACTTATATTTGTGCCTGAAGAACAAGATGGTTCTTCATGTAAGAGATATTATTTTCCTATAGAATTTCCTTTCACCTTTTCATTAAAAGTACTCTGTCACTCTTCCTGCATGGCAGGGGATTGGATTGGATGGCCCTGGTAATCTCTTCCAACTCTATGATTCTATGATTCTCATGCTGCCTATTTCATATGCCTTAGCTCAGCAAGAACTATCTCTTCATCAAAAGTGGGAAGATAAGAGGGAAGAATCTCTGCAAGGAAAATACTAAAGGAATCCTCAGCAATGTCCAGTGCATTGCTAAGGAGGGAGGAGTCAAATCATCAGGTGGCAGTGGCAGGTTCTTTAGATAAAAGTTGGTCTCAACGGGTCCCATCCAGATCAGGCAGAAGAAGGGAGGGAGACTCAAAGAAGCCTCATGCCTCTTCACATGTGGAAATAGTTATTTTACCCCAACCAAACTGTTTTGAGTTGGAAATAATTACAGGACCATAACCAAAGGGTTGTTTTATTATGTTTGTTATGTGCCTTTAAGTCAAATTTGCCTTATTTTGGCCCCATCATAGGGTTTTCTTGGAAAGATTGATTCAGAGGAGATTTGCCATTGACTTCCACTAAACCTGAGCTCTGCTCCCCACTGACGGACACAACTTGACAACCTTGTCAAAGGGGAAACCTTTACCTTTAGCATAGAACTTTAGCATGTGGAACTACTACATTATGCTGAACTGGACAGAACTATAG
This sequence comes from Urosaurus nigricauda, assembly GCA_034509955.1. Classification (NCBI taxonomy): domain Eukaryota; kingdom Metazoa; phylum Chordata; class Lepidosauria; order Squamata; family Phrynosomatidae; genus Urosaurus; species Urosaurus nigricauda. Next base: position 241,378,440 of record JAOEGL010000003.1, read on the forward strand.
TCAAAGACAGACACATACAGAGACATACTGGGGAGAGGGGGAACCTCAAAAGAGCCCCACTTCTTCCTTATATTTCTGATATATAGCAAAACTGATTGTTTTAGCTGTAATTGTTTTTAAAAAAAAACTGATGAATTTTAAGTGTTACTATTTTTATTGTCAGATTGGAAGCTTCCTTGAATAGGTTGTTACCCTTGAAAGCAATCTAAAAATATTTTAAACTGGCACCCACTCAGACAAGGCAGGTATTCCCAGGTGTGAGGGATCCACAATGGAGTGTTAACAGTATCTATAGCTTAAGATAGGGATGGGCAAAATGAAGCCCCCCTCCCCAAAAAAAGCCCCCAGATCTCCCCACAAACATTTTAAACATTGGGAGAGGGTGGACACTTTTCCACCCCAAAGCTGGGCCAAAGCCCAAAAATATCCCAAAAATATCTCTCAACTCTCTCAAAGCCCCTACCACCACCACCACCACTTTAAAACCCTAAGGAAAAGGAAAAAAAATCAGCCAAAACAGTGGCTGGAAGTGGTGGTATGTCACTTCCAGCATGCAAAAACATGCAGGTGAAGCCCTACAGGGCGGTGTGGGAAATGGCCCTCATCACGTCCATGAGATGCCAACTCACGGTTTATTGGGTGAGAACACCTTGAAAGCACACTTGGGTCAAAGCGCGCTCAATGGACAAGTTATGCTGCTCAACTGTTTAGCAAGGAAAATGGAAAACCATGGTGAGGGGCAACATGTAATCAAATGGAGTGCAATGAAGTAGTTGGAACTCTGAATAGCAGCACTTCACATGTCTACACATGGTGAACACTAGCTCACACAGTTAAATAAATCATATATGGAAACAGAATCCTGACAACTTTAGGAATGGATCATAATCCCAATAATGCCACACTTCAAAGAAAGAACCTGGGGGTAAATGGAGATATGCAAGCCTAACTAAATTGATGTGGAGCATATTAAAAGCTATACAATTTTAAATATAGAACATGAACAGCTTCCAAGCTTCCCAGGGGAATTTATCTGGCTGAGAAGGAGCATGTTCACCTGTGAATGGACCTTTACTGTGATCCAGCAGAGCAATGTTTACATTCTTTTATGAAACTTTATCAAATGAGTTTCTAGTAGCAGCTGTCACTTATTTCACAGCCTTGATGGGTTGCTAAGGCAATAACAAACTCACACATATTTCCCTACCATCACACATAAGTAATATTACTGGACTCATGTCAAAAGCCCAGACGAATCAATGGACAGACTTCCATTTACTCCAGCACATTTAAAATTAAGTTCTCAGTACTGTGAGTATACTAGCTGGGACAGTCTAATGTCTCCAGTTGCTGGGCTGTTCAAATATATTGAATGTATTAAAACTGGCTCCAGAATGTCTCGTCTTTGGCACTGAAAGAAGTATTTCAGAGTTGGCTAATTTACTTCAGAGCACTGCCCCTGCATCTAATATCCTTACCTCCTGTCCTAATCTAGGCTTCAAAAATGATATTTAGATAGCATGCCAGTGAACATAGTTGAAACCCATGCATATCTTGACATAATACAGGAACACTCAGTTTAGCAAGTATGAGAACTGTGTTTACAGATCAACCATATATTGAATTGTATCTTGATTCAAAGGCTATAGATAACTGAGTCACACCAAGAGAAAAGCATGTATTGAGAAGAGAGTTGGGAAAATCATTGAAGCATTACAGTATTCTTCAATGGCCATGGCACAGTCACAGCTATGGTACATTTCATGATTATGATGACCTAAACGAATTGTGGCACTTTGGTTTTTTAAAGTGTGTTGCTGTTGTTGTTGTTCCTGCTGGTGCATACATTAATGAAATTACCAATTTCCTGGAATGTACAGCCCTGATTGCTTGTCGGCTCACAGAGCTACAGCTCCCTGACGTAGAAAAGAAAAAATTTGTTCTGGAAGAGTTCCAAATTGCTTTAATGAGATTTACAGTTCATAATATTTTTGAAAGTTTATGATCACTTATAGTTAATAATCTTCAAAACCTTCACTATCAGACACCTTCAGCATGACTATGGTATGCTGCTTTTATTAGCCAAATCTATCCTCAGCTTTTTTTTAAAAAAATAATATTCTCAACACCTGATTTTTAACACAGTTCTTATCATCTCTATTATATCAGAGTAGACAACTGTAATTATTCCCCATGGGTTGAGAGAAAAATCAAGACAGAAAAAACATGTTTTATATGTGAGGAACAGCAATTTAATTTGGATACGCTGAATTAAAACTACCATGCACATATATAAATGCATAAACTTACACTGCATCTAGGTTTAAGCATACCCACATATAACCAATGCAGCTTGGAATTATTTCAATTCATTTGAAACTGTCCATTCAGCAATTCTGTCAGAGATTGTTTTGCCATACTAGGGGCTCACTTATTCATAAGCAAATCATTAACATTCTTGACATAGATCCATAGTGTGTAGCAATTCCCAGCTATGACCATGTTTTACTACATTTGCTTGGCACATTATGAATGGCAGTTTTGTTCATATAAACCATTGTAAAGAAAGAAAGAAACCACATATTATGTATTGTTAGAAAATGGTTGGTGTGATCAGCTTGCGCACAATACAACAACTTCATTAACAAGGAGACAATCTGCTGCTAGGATATTCTCCTGGTCAATCTCCTCTTTTTCCATACTATTAAGACTGGCTATGAGAACTTCCTACTATACAGTTCACTGTAACAGTGTGTGTTTGTGTGTTATGATACTTTCCTGGTATCTGAGGGAAGGCATTTGCCTATCAGTAGAGACATGTTTGTCTTTCTATCTTTTCTCCTTGTTCAACTTGCATTTTCATGGTACATCCTAAAGGTAAAGTCAAAGGAAAAATGACTTCCTAAGAATTAAAAAGTTAGTGAAATATTTCAAGTTGTATGAAAGAAGAAAATTATTGTTATATTAAAGAAGAAATTCATTATCTTTTGTCCAAAGCTTGAAAAAGTTACTTTTTTGATTACAGATCCCAGAATTCCCCAGCACAGATGGCCAGTGGTCATATTGGCTGGTACAATCAAGGAGTTAGAATCATAGAATCACAGAATCACAGAGTTGGAAGAGACCACAAGGGCCATCCAGTCTAACCCCCTGCCATGCAGGAACTCCCAATCAAAGCATTCCCACTGACAGATGGTCATCCAGCCTCTGCTTAAAGACCTCCAAAGAAGGAGACTCCACCACCCTCCGAGGGAGTGTGTTCCACTGTCGAACAGCCCTTACTGTCAGGAAGTTTCTCCTAATGTTGAGGTGGAATCTCTTTTCCTGAAGCTTGCATCCAGTGTTCCAGGTCCTAGTCTCTGGAGCAGCAGGAAAAAAAAGCTTGCTCCCTCCTCCATATGACATCCCTTCAAATATTTAAACAAGGCTATCATATCACCTCTTAACCGTCTCTTCTCCAGGCTAAACATCCCCAGCTCTCTAAGTCATTCCTCATAGGGCATGGTTTCCAGACCCTTCACCATTTTAGTCGCCCTCCTTTGGACCCGCTCCAGTTTCTCCACATCCTTTTTGAATTGTGGTGCCCAGAACTGGACACAGTATTCCAGGTGGGGCCTGACCAAAGCAGAATACAGTGGCACTATTACTTCCCTTGATCTAGACACAATATTTCTATTGATGCAGCCTAAAATTGCATTGGCCTTTTTAGCTGCTGCATCACACTGTTGACTCATGTTCAACTTATGGTCTACTTGGACTCCTAGATCCCTTTCACATGTGGTCTCGTTCAGCCAGGTGTCATTTTGTTATGCTTTCTAGTCTACTCAGGTCATTTTGAATTTTTATCCTTTCCTCTGGGGTATTAGCTACTCCTCCTAGTTTGGTGTCATCTGCAAATTTGATAATTAGGCCCTCAATACTGTCATCCAAGTCATTAATAAAGATGTTGAATAGCACTGGGCCCAGGACAGAGCCCTGTGGGACACCACTGGTCACTTCTTTCCAGGCTGAAAAGGAGCCATTGTTGAGCACCCTTTGGGTGCGGTCAGTCAACCAATTACAAATCCATGTAATAGTTACCTTGTCTAGCCCACATTTTACAAGCTTGTTTGCAAGAATGTCATGGGGAACCTTGTCAAAGGCCTTACTGAAATCAAGATGTACAGTGTTTCTAAACTTTGGTACTAATGATGATCTCAAAACAAGTCAATAATCTGAATCAAAGTAAAGATTATATCATTATTCTGAAGGATTGAGACTGCTCTCACTGCTTTAAACATTTTGAGAAGCTAATACCATACAAGAGAACAGAACTGCAGCATAGTAGTAGTTCAGCATAGTACTATTTCAGCTTAGTAGTAGTTTTTATAAACTGCATCAATACTTAAAAATGGGCTGAATGTATAGGCAATCCAAGACATTATGAAAATCCATGACATCAAGAACCACCTAAATCAGACACGAACATACAGACATGATAGTTTCATACGAACCCAATCTCACATATATGAATGCTTCATAAAAACACAAAACTATGGCCTGCATTTTATTAGATGTGACTTAAATGGAATGTCAAATCAAAGTTACACACACTTGTAAACATCACAAGGAAGGTGTATTCCCAGAGCAATTAAAATGATCTCCTTGAAGTTTCAGCTGACAGAACAAAAAATCTTTCCAAAGCTAGATTCCACAGGAAACTTGCAAATCACTTGTTGGAGATGTGTTGCAGCTATGCTGTACAATATACAAGCTTGTCCCATCATAATGCCATGTCAGTAAGAAGAAAGGGGAACTATTTTTGTTCTGGAGAGAACATTCAAATATTCAATTATAAACTTAATTCCTGGGCTATATATTATCTGTGTAGAAGATTATATCGTGTCAAAATTAAGGGATCTATCAGTGCCATGATATGAAGGCACCTCCCCCTCCTCTTAAATACTGGAAACCCTATTATTTTTTTCCTTTTCTGGGAATGTTAAGATGTGTGCTTGTTTCATTTATGTTCACTGGGCTTGGGTCATGGGAGGCTGGCAAAGGTTATCAAAGAAAGAATGGGAATCCCCCCCCCCAAACAGAAGTTTAAAAAAACCTCTCAAATATTAGAATGCAAAACAAACTTTGAAAGGAAAATAATCGAAAACAAAATGCATGTTTCAAAGTCTACATTCATTATGTGGTTGCAAGTTTCATTACCATTCTAGGTTTCTGTATTTATTGAAAAGCCTACTTTTAAATCACTTCAGAAAGTTGAACTGCCTGTGAAATAAAATTGTTCACTGATGGATAAGGTACAAGTTCAAACCTAGCTAAGTGAAATAAAAGATATGGGTTCTTTGAAAAGCAGTAGCCTGTTAATACTTTAGCTTGTTTATACTTTTATAGATTCTCCTGCAAGGACAGACATATAATATCTTGTTTCAATAGTCTCAGCACTGACACCACTGTGCACCCAAAGTGTTTCCATGGTCAAGTGGGGATTTGAACTCGACTCATAAAGCTGCTCAAAATATATTCATAAACTATATAAATTCCAAAAAGAAAACCTTGATTTTGCCATTTTTATAAAGAACACCATTTTGCTATTCCATTGTATTTAACAGGCATAAGCATACACAGATTTTGGTATCCACAGGAGGTCCTGGAAGTAAACTCCAGCAGATACCACTGTACAATTTATACCCATCACACTCCAATCTATGATTCAGCAATTCAAAACTAAACAGGAGTATGGTATTTACCTATCATTAAGTTTGATGTAAATGATATTCGGTATTTTGTTAGTAAATGTAACAGCAACCTGACTTTCAATATGTACTTCATTTTTATTATCACTGGTCATGATGCTGTAATTGGATGTAGGAGTATTAGACCTTTGTTTTTCAAAGAACTCTGTTGCCATTATAGAGATTCAATGTTATGATTTCAGGCTAAACTAGTAAATATTTTTCTTCTTAGACTATAAAGCAATTACTTTGAATCAATGTTATTATCTCTCAAAATGCTTCAAATATATTTTTGGCACTTCTAAATTAGCCTATATATTTGCTAACTGTTTTGTAATTTATGGCAATTAATAGAGCTTATCCTGTCAATGTTGAGATTTTTTTAAAAAAAAAATCCAATGGATTTATAAGGCTGCAAACATTAGGCCAATTAACTGTAAATTCTGTCCCTTTTAACAGTAAAACAGTGAAACAAACACGCCCTTCAAAAAAGTATATTATTCTTGCAAGTTCATTCTCAACAGACAACATGGTGAGGTGGCTTACTTGTTCTTGCTCCACTATAGAATGCCTACAATTGTTTTTATAAGTGTGAGCTTGCTGGAACTTCTTTTAGCTTTATTTATTTATTTATTTACAGTATTTATACCCTGCTCTTCAACCCTAACGGCTCTCGGCTCTCCGAGTGGCTTACAGATAGGTTATTCAGACTGTTCCCTGCCCTCAGGCTTAGTGTGCATCTATATTTCTGTTCAATTTTACTGAAAATTATTTAGTTAGTTATTAGTCATTTGAAGCATTTATACCCTACTCTTTAGTCAAAAAGCTACCAGAACAGTGTGTGTGTGTGCCTACAAGACACCTGTCAACTTAGTTCAGTAGTCCCTGCCATCAGAATTGCAATCTAAATAAAACGACACAGAAGGGAAAATCAATGGAGAGAGAACAATAGACCGCTATTGTTTACTGTAAAATTTATCTAATAATGTAAGAGAGGGCAGCTTATATTCTTCTCTTAACAGTAGACCTAAAACAGAGATTCCCCCCCCCCCCCAGGTGTGACAACCTTCCTTTTTACAAGGAAAATTCTCAGTAAAGCAAATGTTTATAAGCTTCTTCCAGTTCCCCAGACTCTAGTATCATATAATTTAGTACTCAACAGGAATATAAAATAAATGTTACAGGTTGTCTTTAAAGCTGATGTGAAATTATGGCTTTCAGTGGATCAGAGTCTTCGAAATCCTACTATCACTTTAAATAAGTGAATGTGCCACAGCATTTGACTGTTCTGATGTGTAGCATATACACAGGACAAGAGGCCAAAGAACAGAGACAAATGGAATGGTTTCGAATTGATATGGGGTCTGGCAAGGCTACATTTTATCACATGTAATTTGTATACTCAACATATACATGAAGCAGGATCAGACTCAGAGGAACGAAGCATGAAAATTGGAGGAAGGAACATCAACAATTTAAATTATGCAGATGACACACTAATATTTACAAAATGCAGATAACACCATACCACTAGCAAAAAATTCGAATGATTACTGATAAAGTTCAAAGGCAGGTTTACACTTGTACATTAACAAAAATAATGACGACAAATGATTTACATCACTCTAAAGCAGACAATGAAGACACTGAAATAACTGAAGGCTTTCCATACATTGGCTCATTCATTAGTAAGAATGGAGACTGCAGTCAAGAAAGCAGAAGAGTAGGACTCAGAAGGACAGCTATTAAGGAGCAAGACAACATACAAATATCTAAAGATTTATCACTGAATATTAAAGTTAGGATTCTCCATGCCATCTTATTAATAATTTTTCTGTATGTTTGTGAAAGCTGGACAGTGAAGAAAACTGATAGGAAGAAAATCAACTCATTTAAAATGTGGTGCTGGAGAAGAGTTCTGTGGATACTTCAGGCTGCTAGAAATGGGTCCTAGAGCAAATTAAGCCTGTACTCTACCTGGAAGCCACAATGACCAAACAGAGACTGCCATACTTTGGTCATACCATGGGAAGACATGACTCCCTAGAAAAGATAATAATGCTTGGTAAGGTAAAAGGCAGTATGAAAAGAGGGAGACCACATTCCAGATGGATAGATTCAATCAAGGAAGCACAGCCTTCAGCCTACAAGACCTGAGAAGAACTGATGACAGGGTGACATGGAGGTCTCTCTTTCATGGGGCACCATAAGTCAAACTCACCTTTAAGCAGTTAACAACAAAGTCAGGGAAAGGGTTGACTGAACCCTCTCAAACATCTGCTGTGATTTTCAAACTTTAAACTGCTACCACTTAACCATTCATGTACTTTCTAATTCCATATCATTACCATTATGCTCCATCCTCAGACATACCTCTTCTATAGAGCCAGGTTTCAAAACAATTCACTGTGCCATTTTCTAAGTATAAGCCACAACACCTACTGCTCACCATTTCTGGGTACAGTAGGAGAATTCAGTTCATCTGTCTTGTCTTTAATGTGGTGCTATCACTGTGGTCCTGTAATTTTTAAAATTCCTCTTTTGAGTTTGCTCATCTCCCTGAAAAATTACCTATGATAATAAAATAAATTATTGCATCCAGTTGCTACACACATTTACATATAAGTTTCCTTGATTTCATTGGAAAGAAGTTTGCTTAAGATCACAGATTCCATACAGTGAGTCAACAGTGGGCTCTTTGAGACAGTAATATTATATAAAATCATGAAAGTGTGTAATTTTCTCTAGGCATGCAATTAAAAAGAGGAACAGCAAAGTTTCACTACTTTATTTTGTCCTCCAGCTTGGGTTTATGAAGCAGCCTACATATGAACTTAAGATGCTTGCAATGTTTCCTTCCACCCCGTCCTATGTTCTATAAAGGGTGAAGGGAAAATATACTGTAAATATTTATTTTTCTCACAGATTTACTGAATACAAGTAAAGTCTTTAAAAGAGAGGATATGATGCAGTGCCAACTCAAATCAGAATAAAGAGAGTGATTGACTTCAAGCTGAAATTAAAAGCTGTAAAAGTACCAGGACTTCCTTCAACAGAAGCCAGTTCACATCTTTTCATTGAGTTCTATGATGCCTTTCTACATTCCAAAGATCTCTACCACCCTCCAAGTAAATAAATATGCTCTCTAAATAAAAAGAATGCATCTTGCTGTCCATTTACCAGTTGCAATAGCATACCAAAGTTTACCATATGGCCTAAAGTTTCATTTATTGATTTATTGGTAGATATTGAAATTAACAGCACTGAGACAGCTGGCCATGTTAGTCTTACTGGAACCAAAGAAAAATTCTTTCATCAGTGACTTGTTCCCAAAAACTCTGTCTGAAAAAGGAAACGTCTCACCAGTAATGCTCAGAAAGCTAAATAAAGTTTTGCAGATCAGCATTGTCACATGGAAAAGAAGCTAAGTTTGGAGTGTAGCACTGGGTTTGCAGCAAGTTCTGCTATACGCTTGAAAATCAAGTTTCAGTGTGACAGGTTAACAGCAGGGAAATATCAAAAGGCATATTCATGAGTGGGCCTGTCCCCTCAAGGGTAAGGACTTAATAACCAATCCTTAAGTTAACCAAGAGAGCTTCCTTTCTTTACTTTTTAAGTAATTGATTTGACCACAAAGTACTGGTTTCAACTCCTGTTGTCTAATAACCCCATATCTCTTGCAACCAGCCTTTCTGTTCAGACCCAAAACAGAGGGTAAAGCCACATGCTAAAACTTTTATTATCTTTCCATCTTGACCATCTCAGTGGAAGACAGAGTGGTATTCACTTTAACACTTTATGGGGGCTCTCAAAGTATTTCTTTGGTATTCAAGTATTGTATAGGAGTCTACCTGATGGATACACATCATTTTTCACAGGACTATTCTGGAGAATGGTTTTCCACATTGAAATTGCTTTCCATATAGCTATTACAACTCTACATGTATCTATATTGCTGGGTGGTTGGGCATGGGTCATTGTAAATTTTATCTTGTATTTTTAATTGCTGTAACCCGCTCCGGTTGGTTGACAGAGGAGTGGGCTATAAATAATAATATACAAGCAAGTAGTATTACACAGAAATAATACAAGGTCTTCTATACATAATGCTCCAGATATCCCCATTTATCAATTCAGATATTATTTGATACATCTAAAGCTGATGGTAGTTGCAATCCTGGATAAGATGAACAATCTCACAGTGCCTAGCTTAATATAAAAATAACACAAAACTGGTACAGATTGGCAAGCAGCTAGAGGTCGTTTGTGAGTGCCACAGTCTTAGACAACTCAAGATAAAATCAATTTACTCTGGGCATTCCTGCCTTCTCTCCTAACACCTTCCTGGGATTCACGTCCCTCAACCAAGGAAGGGAAGCAATAGCAGCAAGTGCCAGGTGCACATTCTTTCTACATTCTCCTAGGAGCATGCCAGCTGCTGCTTCCATGTTTTCAAGGAAAAAGCAGAAATGCCATTTGCAAAGCAGAAAGAACGCATGTCTGGTGCCCATGTCATGCCTTGCCTCTAGAATCCTGGTGCAGATTCTGATACAGTATTCAGACAGAGAGACAGAGCAATAGGGAGAAATGCCAGTGCCTGAAACAGATCATGGGACTTCCCAGCAGCCACAGCCTTCTCTTGTGGAGACCGACCCAGACTGAGGCACCGACTTGGCACTACCGGCTCCAGCAGAATGTCATCAAGAGATGGATGGGTAGAGATACTTTGAGCATTTTTAAATATATCTACAATTTAACAGTGTAGTAAAATTATAAGAGAAGGTGTATATAAATTAGTTATAATATATATATAATTAGCAAATCAAGAAAACATTTGAAAGACTACATTTTTCCTTTTTAAACCAAAATGGACTCTGATGCAAAAGGAACAGCCCAGATGACTTCAAAACAAAGAAGGGGTTCAACAGATGCTACTGCCAAAACCCTGGATCCCACCTCAATCTTTCTGGAGGAATTTTAAAAATTGGGAGAGGAAATGCGCTTAGAAATGAAGCAGGAACTGAAAATTTCTAGTAATTAAGCTAAAAGAAGACATGCAACAGGAATTAAATAATTTTGGAAAGAAACTAAATAGAATTATTAAAGATATTAAAGGTCTGCAAATAGAAACAAAGAAACTGAATGCAAAGACAGATGATTTGGAAAGGTTCACAAGAGACCTACAAGATTCTCAGAAAAGGCAAGAGAATAAAATTATCATGCAAGAGATTAGGTATCGTGAAAAATGTCTGAAGCTTTGAGGGGTCCCTGAGGAGTTGAAAGAAGACTTATATGATAGAATCATTTCAGAGTTAGCGAACTTCATGGAGACATCTGAAGAGGAGATGAGTACTGCAGGAGACAAAATCTTCTGAATTAATTTGATTGTAGCAAGAGAGAGGAAAAAACGGTCATGTAGCATGGTAATATCTTTTGTCAAGTCTAAATGGAGTGACCAAATCCTGCAGAAAAGTTATCTACATGACCTGATGATAGAAGGGAAAACAATTAAGATTTACAAGGACATTCCACTGGGCATCCTTCAGAAATGCCAGGATTATAAGTTTTTGACTCATGGACTAATGAAAAGAAAGATTCTATACTCATGGGAAAGAATAGGTGACTCAGTACTATACAAGCAAAAAAATAGGATCTAAAGACCTATTTATTTAAGCAGGCATATCGTTGACCTCTTATTTATTAGCCTGTAGCAAGCCGCCTACTGTTTTGCTGCCGCACATGCACTTGCTTTTGTACTGGGATCTGTGCTTTTATTGCTTTTATTGTTTTATTGTACCTGGTTTGTTTTTAATGGTTTTGATGTTTTAATGTTTTTATATGCTGTACACCGCCCTGATCTATGGAAGGGCGGTATAGAAATAAATCTTATTATTATTATTATTACTAAGAATTAATACAATCCAGAAAGCAAGGGACTGCTTAAGGAGGTTGAGAAGTGAACAAGTGAGGAACCCAGAACGATGACAAGAAGTGCTGAACAAAAGACAATGGGGGACGATGAGGGAGAACTGAAGACAAAACTTCAGACCATGGGACAAAACTTCAGACCATGAAGACTGAAACCAGGAAGAGTGATCAGGAGAAGAAGAGGAAGGTGCTGAAATATGAAAAATCAACATGGCTGTTAAAATTGGATCACGAAATGTGAAGAGGTTGAACAAGAAAAAATTGGATGTTATATGTTTACAAGAAGTTTTAATTCCCAAAGGAGGAAAGGACACTCAAGAAATGTCAAACTATAGATTCATTTCATTGCTTAATACAGATTAAAAGATTCTCGCTGACAGATTTAAACATGTTTTGAGAGAGAACATAAATGGTGACCAAAGTGGATTCCTGCCTACACGTCAAATGAAAATAGCATTAAATCAGTGTTTAACATTTGGGGATATTATGCAAGGAATAATGACAAAAAATTAGCTCTAATATTTGCTGGAATAAATATTGGAATTGTATGTTTGAAGTATTAACAAGAAGGAGTCTCAGCAAGAATTTTGTCACCTGGATAATGAAGATATATGAAATCAAAATGCATAACAAATAGTGAATGGAAAAAAAAAATAATAAAAAAGTTTGAAATATGGAAAAGAACCCGTCAGGGCTGTCCCCTATTCCCTTTGCTGTTCATAACAGTTCAAGAAATTTTGACTAATAGAATCAGGAATGGTGAGAAAATCACTGGTACAAAGATCAAAAGACAAGAATATAACTTGAAGGCTTTCTCTGAAAACCTTGTAATCATTTTGGAAGACTCCAAATCTCAAATAGGAAAACTGTTTAATATTATTGAAGACTTAGGTTATGTATCGGGCTTTAAAATTAATAGACATAAGACATCACTCATAACCAAAAACCTACTGAAAATTTGGACTATGTATGACTTGGATTTCACTACAAGAGGCCTTTATAGCTAACTGGAAATCATTGGACATATGGCTCACTTATAAAGACATTTTGCATAAATCAGGAACTAAAAAAATTGAAATGAAACCAATAGATAACGTGACATTACCCAATACTAAAATGCATTAGTTTCTATATATACAATTAAAAGAGAGGTTTAAATTGGATGAGAAGATGGAAAAATTCAGAGAAGACTTGTTGGAAGATTTTATTTAGTTCTGAAAGTAAGAGTATCCAAAATATATAAACTTCTACAAAGCTATAATTATGAAGAGGAATTAATATCAGAGGTGATGATCAAATGGACATCATACTGTGTTTACTGCATAGATTTAGGAAGTTGGAAATATGCCATAAATAAAACTAAAAAAATTACTAAATCACAAAATCTAAGGGAAAATTAGAACAGAGATGGCATAAATATCCCAGCATCTCCCTCATGAAGTTGTAGCTGACAACTGATCTTTGTGATAGAAACAAGCTCCTGTTCCTGTTCATGCTGATAGCTTTAGACCTTGCTCTGTTTCTTGGCTATATTCTTGGGGTTTCCCATTGCACTGTTGCCTGGATTTATTGCTGGACTATGTATGACTTGGATTGAACTGAATTAATTACTTCAACTTCCTTAATGGTGAGCCATGCTTCTCCCTGTGTTTCTCTCAGGCTCCATATCCTCCTGCCTCCCTTTCTGAAGATCTGTCTTGTGCTGAGCCCAAGACATCCTGGGTCTTGCTGCCATAGCCTCTGCTACTGCCCTGATATGACTTCTCAGCCTAGCTGTAGTCAACTGCAGACAATTTAAAATTTTAAATACTGAAATGAGCATCTGCATTTTTTGGTATCAGCATGGGGTCCTGGAATCAAACTCCAGTAAATACCCCAGGCCCACTATACATGAAGTAAATTTCTCCTTACCTTCTAGGAGGCTTGGTCCTCATAGACATACTACAGTTAAGTACAAGACAGTATATACAGTACCAAGAAGATAAATGTTTCTTATTATGAAGAAATCCTTTGACATATATAGTAACACAATGTTCCAGATCAGTGCATAATGCTGTGGTTTGTCCTATGTCCTATGGTTGTCATGTTCATAATTTTCAAAATGTTAACTTGGACACTTCCCACTCTTTTAGCATGACCAGGAGACTAAAATCCACCTCCAGTTTTAAATGAAGTAGAGATTGTTTAGACAGGCAGCATGGTGCAATGGTTTCATTGTTGAACTACAACTATGGAGACCAGAGACCAGAATTGGAATCTATGAAAACCCACTGGGTAACCTTGAGCAAGTCACACTCTCTCAGCTTCTGTGGAAGACCATAGCAAATCTCCCTATGAACAAATCTTAGCAAGAAAACCCTGTAATAGGTTTGGCTTAGGAATGCCCTAGGTTGGAAACAACTTTGAAGGCACACAACAACAAAAGACTCTGTTTAGTTTAATATTTGATCTCACTTTTCTAAACGAACAATTTGTATCTAACCCAACCTCATTCCTAGAAATGTATTTGGGATGCAAGCAGATATCCACAGATATCAAAATCTCTGTTACTACATATCCACACCCTCTTCCTTAGCATCTTTGCAAAAGCAGAGAACAGGTAGTGATTGGATGCAGTGCTCTCCATCTGTGATAGCCCCTTGGCTCTATCTCACCAGCTGCTGCCACTTCATTGCAAACCATTTCAGGCATTATGATAGTATGCTACAAACTGAGAAAGAAAAGAAGAAACCTTGAACTAAAGTAATAGTTAAGGAATTTGTGCCCACAAACATTTTCCTTTTCCATTGCTCAGTAACATTTTTTCAGTCCAAGCCTGTCATATTTTATTACTTTCATGACTAACACTTGATTCGTGCACTGTAAGAGAGCTCATCAGAAGTTCTGGAAAGAGAACATTGTTATATTATACTTAGACAAAATTCATCATGCCATATAACTGCAAAGACCACATCTTAGCTTTTCTTAGAAGCAGGTTATTTCTTAAAGGCAGATCTATTATGTTCTGCTTCAATTCTCTCCTTAGACATGTGGTACCTATTACAGATTTTTTTTATATAAGAAAATAGAGCATGCTGAGGGAAAACAACCTTCCTTCAGCTTTCATGGTAGAGAATAGTCATCCTGGAGTAGCGAAGCAACAGACATTCCCTGGCAATTTTCATTTGCTGATTATATGGTTCTCTTTTAATGCACTGTAATAAGCACTTAGCCCATCCTCTGGATAAAACCTAATACATTAAAAACAAGGTAAGGGCCCCTGCCATGTCCTTGAAAAACAAGGAGTACTCATTTTGAATAAATGTATTAAGACAATATCCTTGAGATTAACTTGTTGATTAGCTCATTATGTTATTCATTCACCAGGTCTTTCTAATAATTTCATCTACCTTTCTAGATCACCTAGTAAAAGCTGATTTTTTTAAAAAAAATGGTTTTGGAGATAATGAAATCAATATGTAAACTTTATTGATAAATGTATTACTGTGGAGTTTTGACAGATTTTTTTTTAAAGGTTTAAAATGTTCTCCCTATGAAAATTTGCCTGCTGTCAACATTGTTTTTGTTCTTTCACTTGTAAGGCTATTTTGTTATCCCACGGTTTTAACATCTCTGCTATTTTAAATCCCTTTTATATGTAAGTAGTTTTAATTACTGCTTTATTTTATGTGTGGTTTTAGCATGTCTTGTTTTTACTTTACTGTGTTGAGTGTACATTGTATTTTCACTATGTCCACATGGTCTATAGTCATTGTTATTACTTGATAAATAAAAATAAAATTACACTCAGTGATTAAGTCATTAGAATTTTTTAAAATTTGATAAGGTGGAGTACCCCTCTCTCTTTCATGATCAGGAAAACAAGATGGCCTGCTGCCTCAAGATAAGAAATGTTGGAACTGAAGGAAATACATACATCATACTCCTCTGTTGTTAGACAGGATGATCTGTGTAACTACTATGAGAAGTCAGCAGGTACTAGAGGGAAGGAGAGAGAACCTTCTGGAAACTATGTCAAAGTAGAAGGGCTGTGTTTGTGGCGCAAAAGATGAAATGAGAATTTGAAAAAGAAAAAAATGAGTCTTGGAAGAGAATGATGCTGGAGTGGACAGAGCATCTGATTGCTTGGCAGGAGACCAAGACAATAAAGCAATCACAGCCCTTCCACAATGTCTATTATTTATTTATTTATT
Source organism: Urosaurus nigricauda (assembly GCA_034509955.1). Taxonomy (NCBI): domain Eukaryota; kingdom Metazoa; phylum Chordata; class Lepidosauria; order Squamata; family Phrynosomatidae; genus Urosaurus; species Urosaurus nigricauda. Next base: position 241,394,290 of record JAOEGL010000003.1, read on the forward strand.
TTATTTATATACCGCCTTTCCAAAAAAGATCAAAGCAGTTTACAAAAGTGGATAAACAAGGGTTCTCTTGCCTCAGGCAAGCCCTGGTGAAGCTGGGCCTGCCTCTTCTCTCCCTCCCTAGGCAGAGGATGGCAGTTGGTGTGGAGGGAGAGTCCTCTTGCCTCAGGCAAGCCCTGATGGAGCTGGGCCTGCCTCTTCTCTCCCTCCCTAGGCAGAGGATGGCAGTTGGTGTGGAGGGAGAGTCCTCTTGCCTCAGGCAAGCCCTGGTGAAGCTGGGCCTGCCTCTTCTCTCCCTCCCTAGGCAGAGGATGGCAGTTGGTGTGGAGGGAGAGTCCTCTTGCCTCAGGCAAGCCCTGGTGAAGCTGGGCCTGCCTCTTCTCTCCCTCCCTAGGCAGAGGATGGCAGTTGGTGTGGAGGGAGAGTCCTCTTGCCTCAGGCAAGCCCTGGTGGAGCTGGGCTTGCCTCTTCTCTCCCTCCCTAGGCAGAGGATGGCAGTTGGTGTGGAGGGAGAGTCCTCTTGCCTCAGGCAAGCCCTGGTGGAGCTGGGCTTGCCTCTTCTCTCCCTCCCTAGGCAGAGGATGGCAGTTGGTGTGGAGGGAGAGTCCTCTTGCCTCAGGCAAGCCCTGGTGAAGCTGGGCCTGCCTCTTCTCTCCCTCCCTAGGCAGAGGATGGCAGTTGGTGTGGAGGGAGAGTCCTCTTGCCTCAGGCAAGCCCTGGTGAAGCTGGGCCTGCCTCTTCTCTCCCTCCCTAGGCAGAGGATGGCAGTTGGTGTGGAGGGAGAGTCCTCTTGCCTCAGGCAAGCCCTGGTGGAGCTGGGCTTGCCTCTTCTCTCCCTCCCTAGGCAGAGGATGGCAGTTGGTGTGGAGGGAGAGTCCTCTTGCCTCAGGCAAGCCCTGATGGAGCTGGGCCTGCCTCTTCTCTCCCTCCCTAGGCAGAGGATGGCAGTTGGTGTGGAGGGAGAGTCCTCTTGCCTCAGGCAAGCCCTGGTGAAGCTGGGCCTGCCTCTTCTCTCCCTCCCTAGGCAGAGGATGGCAGTTGGTGTGGAGGGAGAGTCCTCTTGCCTCAGGCAAGCCCTGATGGAGCTGGGCCTGCCTCTTCTCTCCCTCCCTAGGCAGAGGATGGCAGTTGGTGTGGAGGGAGAGTCCTCTTGCCTCAGGCAAGCCCTGATGGAGCTGGGCCTGCCTCTTCTCTCCCTCCCTAGGCAGAGGATGGCAGTTGGTGTGGAGGGAGAGTCCTCTTGCCTCAGGCAAGCCCTGGTGAAGCTGGGCCTGCCTCTTCTCTCCCTCCCTAGGCAGAGGATGGCAGTTGGTGTGGAGGGAGAGTCCTCTTGCCTCAGGCAAGCCCTGGTGAAGCTGGGCCTGCCTCTTCTCTCCCTCCCTAGGCAGAGGATGGCAGTTGGTGTGGAGGGAGAGTCCTCTTGCCTCAGGCAAGCCCTGGTGGAGCTGGGCTTGCCTCTTCTCTCCCTCCCTAGGCAGAGGATGGCAGTTGGTGTGGAGGGAGAGTCCTCTTGCCTCAGGCAAGCCCTGATGGAGCTGGGCCTGCCTCTTCTCTCCCTCCCTAGGCAGAGGATGGCAGTTGGTGTGGAGGGAGAGTCCTCTTGCCTCAGGCAAGCCCTGGTGAAGCTGGGCCTGCCTCTTCTCTCCCTCCCTAGGCAGAGGATGGCAGTTGGTGTGGAGGGAGAGTCCTCTTGCCTCAGGCAAGCCCTGGTGGAGCTGGGCTTGCCTCTTCTCTCCCTCCCTAGGCAGAGGATGGCAGTTGGTGTGGAGGGAGAGTCCTCTTGCCTCAGGCAAGCCCTGGGGAAGCTGGGCCTGCCTCTTCTCTCCCTCCCTAGGCAGAGGATGGCAGTTGGTGTGGAGGGAGAGTCCTCTTGCCTCAGGCAAGCCCTGGTGAAGCTGGGCCTGCCTCTTCTCTCCCTCCCTAGGCAGAGGATGGCAGTTGGTGTGGAGGGAGAGTCCTCTTGCCTCAGGCAAGCCCTGGTGGAGCTGGGCTTGCCTCTTCTCTCCCTCCCTAGGCAGAGGATGGCAGTTGGTGTGGAGGGAGAGTCCTCTTGCCTCAGGCAAGCCCTGATGGAGCTGGGCCTGCCTCTTCTCTCCCTCCCTAGGCAGAGGATGGCAGTTGGTGTGGAGGGAGAGTCCTCTTGCCTCAGGCAAGCCCTGGTGAAGCTGGGCCTGCCTCTTCTCTCCCTCCCTAGGCAGAGGATGGCAGTTGGTGTGGAGGGAGAGTCCTCTTGCCTCAGGCAAGCCCTGATGGAGCTGGGCCTGCCTCTTCTCTCCCTCCCTAGGCAGAGGATGGCAGTTGGTGTGGAGGGAGAGTCCTCTTGCCTCAGGCAAGCCCTGATGGAGCTGGGCCTGCCTCTTCTCTCCCTCCCTAGGCAGAGGATGGCAGTTGGTGTGGAGGGAGAGTCCTCTTGCCTCAGGCAAGCCCTGGTGAAGCTGGGCCTGCCTCTTCTCTCCCTCCCTAGGCAGAGGATGGCAGTTGGTGTGGAGGGAGAGTCCTCTTGCCTCAGGCAAGCCCTGATGGAGCTGGGCCTGCCTCTTCTCTCCCTCCCTAGGCAGAGGATGGCAGTTGGTGTGGAGGGAGAGTCCTCTTGCCTCAGGCAAGCCCTGATGGAGCTGGGCCTGCCTCTTCTCTCCCTCCCTAGGCAGAGGATGGCAGTTGGTGTGGAGGGAGAGTCCTCTTGCCTCAGGCAAGCCCTGGTGAAGCTGGGCCTGCCTCTTCTCTCCCTCCCTAGGCAGAGGATGGCAGTTGGTGTGGAGGGAGAGTCCTCTTGCCTCAGGCAAGCCCTGATGGAGCTGGGCCTGCCTCTTCTCTCCCTCCCTAGGCAGAGGATGGCAGTTGGTGTGGAGGGAGAGTCCTCTTGCCTCAGGCAAGCCCTGATGGAGCTGGGCCTGCCTCTTCTCTCCCTCCCTAGGCAGAGGATGGCAGTTGGTGTGGAGGGAGAGTCCTCTTGCCTCAGGCAAGCCCTGGTGAAGCTGGGCCTGCCTCTTCTCTCCCTCCCTAGGCAGAGGATGGCAGTTGGTGTGGAGGGAGAGTCCTCTTGCCTCAGGCAAGCCCTGATGGAGCTGGGCCTGCCTCTTCTCTCCCTCCCTAGGCAGAGGATGGCAGTTGGTGTGGAGGGAGAGTCCTCTTGCCTCAGGCAAGCCCTGGTGAAGCTGGGCCTGCCTCTTCTCTCCCTCCCTAGGCAGAGGATGGCAGTTGGTGTGGAGGGAGAGTCCTCTTGCCTCAGGCAAGCCCTGATGGAGCTGGGCCTGCCTCTTCTCTCCCTCCCTAGGCAGAGGATGGCAGTTGGTGTGGAGGGAGAGTCCTCTTGCCTCAGGCAAGCCCTGATGGAGCTGGGCCTGCCTCTTCTCTCCCTCCCTAGGCAGAGGATGGCAGTTGGTGTGGAGGGAGAGTCCTCTTGCCTCAGGCAAGCCCTGATGGAGCTGGGCCTGCCTCTTCTCTCCCTCCCTAGGCAGAGGATGGCAGTTGGTGTGGAGGGAGAGTCCTCTTGCCTCAGGCAAGCCCTGATGGAGCTGGGCCTGCCTCTTCTCTCCCTCCCTAGGCAGAGGATGGCAGTTGGTGTGGAGGGAGAGTCCTCTTGCCTCAGGCTTTATGAGCCTGAAAAGCAGGTGCTTCTCACCGACCTGTAGAGAAGTTAAGTATTAGAGAATCCTAAGGCAAATAACTTTCTCTTTTTAAGGACAGAAATCTTTCTAGGAGGTTGTGTTGCATGGTCACTTTCTTCAGTAACTTTTCCTCTTCAATTGATCATATATTGAAATGGTTTACAGTGTACAGTGGTCCCTTGCCTTACGTGGGGGGTGCGTTCCAGACCCCTCCATGTAAGGCAAATTCCGCCCATGCTCCAGCCCCACTGAGAATAATGGGGCTCGTGTTTGTGCCGCGTGCGCCAAGGACACACACACTATTCAGGAAATGGCACAGGGCTTTCAGCATAAGCTGAATGCTGTGTAAAAGGTGCAAGAGTAGGACGTAGGCGCACTGTCTATTTCTGTTTATTATTGTTTGTTGTGTGCCTTAAAGTTGTCTCCAACTTTTGGCAAACTTTTCGTGGGTTTTCTTGGCAAGATTTGTTAAGAGGAGGTTTGTCACTGCCATCCCCTGAGACTGAGATCATGTGACTTGCCCAAGTTCACCCAGTGGGTTTTATGGCCAAGTGGGGAGTTGAACCCTGGTCTCCAGAGTCATAATCCAACACTCAAACCACTACCCCATGCTGACTTTCACTGTCTATTATACAATTATTACATAATATTATTTGAATTTAGCTACACCACTGCCTTTCTTTAGTGTTTTATGCACACAGTGCTAAGGTCTTGAGTCAAAACTTTTCCTGAAACCTCTCCCACATCTCCTTCTCTAGGCTTTCTCTCCTTTCTCCCCCAGCCCTTACCATTCTGTTATTTATTTAACTCCTTAAGTGAGTCTAATGAAACACACTGAGGGGTTTGGCATGGCTGGAGCTTGATAAAAAGATAAAACTAGAAATATTAATGCTCTTCTACACTTTTTATGTCTCTTTTTAAAATCTATTCAGAAGTAGATCTTGATCCAGGGACAGATGTTTCTAGTTATCCCTTTATTACTGTATTTGTGGTAGATAATATCTTCTACCCAGAATATATCATTCATTATTAACATTTAACAAACAAGTAATTTGAAGAGTGACTGAAGTGTCCTTGCTGCTGGGAGTGGAAAGAAAAGAGAAATGCAGATGAGTAACAAACTGAATTGAAGAGGCTATGAGATCCCATGCTTCTTTTAAAGAAGGCAATAATGTTCCTCTAAGGTAAACATGACAACCATTTTCTATTAATCCCCCAGTCTGGCCCAGTACTAACATTCTGATCAACGAGTTAATTAATGATCAATTAACTAATTAAATATTCCAGTTATTAGTGTTTATGGTAGTGAATTACTTTCCTGAATTAACTTCCACTTTATTTAATTAATTTTCAAATTTAATGTTTCACTGCACTGTTATAACTGCACAGCGCCACATTAACTGCCAGTTAATAAGCTATTTCAGCTAATGAATGAATTCCAGAAAGCAAATAATTGTTACTGTTGCTAAAGAAATATGTTCTGTCTTTCAAGGAGAGCTATATTACTGTATAATTTAACTGGAAGATATTGTGCTACAGAAAATTTTTCTGCATTCATACTACCATGCCTGGATCAGAAAATAAGAACCATGCAAAATCAGACCATAACCCTATCTAGTCCAACTGTTTTTCTAGCTGAAATGTGTACGTATTAGCACTTATACTAGTGTTCGGTAGATCACTGGCCAATTGGAGGGTGGCCAATGAAGTACCAGGTTTTCTTTTTAAAAAATGATCTGGCTGGTTAGCATCTGTTCCAGGTAAATGGTGGAACACATTAAAACATACATATTATCAAAGGGCTGTCAAAGAATCAACATAGGTTCTGCAAAGCTAATTCCTGTCTTATTGGCCTTTTAGATTTCTTTAAAAATGTTGATAAATACATAGGTAAGAATGATCCACTAAACTTCTAATATGGATTTCCAAAAGACCTTTAATGGAGTTCCTCACCGAAATCTCTCAAGCAAACTTTACCATCATGTGACAAGGAAAGAAAGAATAATACCTCTTATAGATTGAAAGGGTAAAAACTATTATAAAGTAATGCATTGTGCTGGGCTGAGAAGTTGTGGACTTAACTCTCCCATATGAGCCGCAGATCTCAGTGTTTAGTCTTGAGAAAACCTCAAATCCAGCCACATAATGAAATAGGGATACACCCTCATATTTTTCCCTAAGCTCAGTGAAGAAAGGGCTACAAACCATGATTTTTTTAAAAAAGACAATGAAATAAGTTTTTCTCACTGGGCAAGTTTTATCTGTTCTACAGTTTATGATTCACAGTGATTCATGTTTTGCAATTCCTTGAAATTCCAGTTTTGTACAGACTCTGCATAGTAAAGAGATGTGCTTCACCCTAGAGTCACAACATGGGTGGCCAAAAGCTGCAGCTGAAACATTTCTAGGTCAGATCATATACAGTCCTGTAAATACAATGTCTTAAGCCAAGTAGGGATGGGATATGTGATTCTTTTTGAAGCATGTCTGTGCCTTTAACTCCTGTCTATATGATAACAGTTTCTCAGAACTGCATCTATACTGAATCTGTAGTGGTGGAGAGGATTTGCAGGCGGCTTAATACTTAGGGCTTTCCTGCACAAGCCCCATCATTTCCATATTGCACTAGTCAATGAAACCAGAATTATACCAGTTTGTATTCACTGCATCACTGCAGTCTTTGGAACTGAGCAACTGCCACCATCACACTCTCTTCCTAACTTCCTGACTTTAGCCCCATCTCCCTGCCCTATGCCCTACTCAGCATACTTTTTGGATTTTATTATTTTTATTTTCACTTTGCGAGGCAATTTTGGGGCTCTGCTACTGCAGTATAAGTTTTTTAAAAAGAAAACAAATGAGAAAAAATAAAGGTACTTAGGCTGCTTGGGAATAGAGTGAAGTGAGAGAGGGAAAGAGGATGGAACACTAACATCACATCACTACCAATAACACAACTACCCCAACAGTGACGTTTCACACCTTGGAACTAGCAGGATTATGATCTTATTGACAGGTTTCCATCAATGAAAAGGGACACCCTAACTGGGCTTTGGGGGATGCAGCAGCTACAAGTCGCATGTGACAATGTGCGACACGTATTGCCAAAACTGCTTTCACGTCTAATCAGTTTAAAAGCCATGTATGGACTTATGCCTCTTCTGTATACCCAAGGGGAAGGGGAGAGGGCAAAACAAGACATCTAAACAGTTTAATGTCATTGTGGAATACATTGTCACCATTCTAACACAAAACCTTATACTGTAATTTCAAGTTTCCAGGTTCACAGTGCTGTGGTTAGCTATAAAGGCTGAAACAACGTGGACTCGACTTATCCCAAGGAATGCATTCTTTTTATTAATCATCTCGATTGTCAAGCTATTCTGGGGCCTTGCTTCTGGAGGCTGGGGGAGAAGATAATATTCAGGGGGGAAAAACTCCAAACCTTGCGGGAAGGTCCTTTCATTCCCCACCCCCCAACTTTCATATCTGTATTTAAGTCTTGTATCACAGCAGCACTCACCTCCTAACTTCTCTTTTTACAAACTGTACCCATCCTTTGTGAAAGAGTTAAGCTCTGCACTCTAAGCAACCTATTTAATTATTTAATTAAATAAATAACTTGATGTTTGTATAAACTTCAAGATAAAACAAAATACTAGATTTATTGCAATGAGGTTGATTTTATGCTACAATAACCAATATTAGCATCTGAACTATGCATATATACGAGGCCACTGTTTATCCCCAAGTGACCACAACCACAATCATAACTCAGTTGATAACATTTTAATTCAGCTAGTAATTGCCTCTGAAACCCTACTTTCATTCAGCATTAGCTATTCCAATGCCAAACCACAGTTACTCTGTTTATCTTGGAAAGTTTCACATATGCCAAAAGCCTCAAACCATAACAGAAACAAAAGGTCAGTCAATTACTCTACAAAAAAACAAAATAAACTTAAAATCAAACAGCATTAGACATTTCCATGACTAGGTTTGTTTATTGTAGAAATCCTTTTATGCACACACCCCCACAAGCCAGTACATCCACTTAAACAAGAGCTTAATGTTAATAAAGCACATTTTTTATTTAAAAAGACAGCTTGCCATATTTCTACCTAAGACCATTAAACTTTATGCAGTTTGATAACCAACACCATGCAGTCTGACAATCCAGCTTTCTGCAGATAAGCGTTTTGAATCTAGGTGCTTTGAAAACAGAATATAAGCAATATGGAAAAATAAGAAATACTGAGGAAATATATACAGCCCTATCATATGCATACATATTTAACAACAAGATTCAGTCTATTCAGTGAGATCCACTCCCAAGTAACTATATATAGTAGAGCTGGAAAAACTGTAGTTCTCGATATGTTATTGGACCAGTTTCCATAAACCCCGGGTACCCTGGGATGATGAAAGTAGCAGTTCGTGAACAGCTGGAGAACCACAGATTCCCCACCACTAATTTGGACATCCAAAGGGCTTTTGACAGAGTCCCTCACCAAAGTCTTTCAAGCAAATATTACAATCACATGACAAGAAAAGAAAGAATAAGTCCTATTATAGACTGAAAGTGTATAAAATAGAAGACTAAACACATTTCCAAATTTCTAGAATTGAAAGCTCTTGTTCCAGGTTTTTTTTAAAGATAATAATCCAATTATAAAGAAATAACCCATATTTTCTTTACAAGTTAGTGTTCTAATATCTCAAAATCACAGTTGGTTTTTTTAAAGTGTTTCACAAAAAAAAAAAAAAATTCACCCATCTCTCAATGATCTACCTCTGAAGGTCACTAAAAAGGTATGCAGCCAGGCCTTCACATCTGTGGCTTTGACTTTTACAGGTTTGATTAATCACAGATTTGATTAATATGTTTTCTCTAAGAAACTCTAGGTTCTCTGGCACCACTCTGCCAGAAGGCGACCATAGAGTCACATGGGACAACCAAGAGATTCCTATAGAAAACAGTTCCCTAGGCATTTGTAGGTCCTCTAACATGATTCTATGGTCAACCTCTGGCAGAGGTTGACCACAGAGTTGCACTGGAGGATTAAGAGATTCCTAAAGAGTAGTTCTCTGAGGTTTAAAAAAAGTGTTTTTATTATTATTTGCAGTTTTCCCACTTTCATGGCGGTCCTGTGCCCCTAACCCCAGTGAATGTGGAGTGCCCATGTAAACAGGAGCTGAAAAGCACATACTGTATTAGAATCCACAGGAAAAAGAAGACTTGTTTCTTCTATTATCTGTGGACACTAAAAAGGTACGGTATACCTACCTGCTTGATAGAATATACCAATTTCCTTGTTTGGGTACTGGAATCAACAAGAATCTTGTAATATATGCACAGTTTTGAAATTCAGAAAATGACCACCAATATTCTACATCAGCTACTTACTATGCATAATTAAGTAAAGTCTCATGTCTTGACTCCCCAAACCAGTCATCTGATCAGGCACAGATGCATTCAGCTTTCGCTCCTGGTCCTGCGGCCCTGATCTGTATGAAGCAGGGGCAGCTGGGGGCTGCCCCTTCAGGGCTGTTTGTACAGCCCTTCTGTGTTAAGATTCCAACTGCACAGTCCCAATGTTGAGCTTAAAGGCATATGTTTCAATTCTTATAAGCAGCAGGCTGTCTTTGAATAGACATTCCCTGCTGAACATAGACAGGTTCCAAATTACTCAACTTACATTCATCAGGTAACCTGGCTAGTTTCAAAGAATCTGCCATCCATCATCTGCAACTGCAACTGTGCTCTATCAACACAACATTCCAAAACCCCTTGCATATATGCCTTTCCTGCCAAACCAAAGCCAATTTGAAGAAGCAATTTCTTATAAAAAATGTAACAGATTTAGATCACAAATTCCAAGATCATACATAATGTTCAATTTTAAAAAAATAACAATATTTCACTTTGAGACCTTCTCTGCAAAAAGTCATCAAGGTCTCTATAATTTAAGAAAGATCACATCTGTCATGCAACTGTGGTAATCGCTACTCATGGCCTGCTTCTGCTTTCGGTAGAGCGCAAATATATTTTTTCAGGTGTAGAACAAATGAAAATTGGAATATAAATATATGTACATTCTGGGCATAACTATTTTCTAAGCAAAGGATAAAAGAATAGCAAACTGGTTCCTAGCTTCCCCATAAAAACCAGATACCACAGAAAAAACATTTTAAAATTCTTAAGCCTCTCTGTACAGATGTCTAAATTAAAAACTTGATATATTTGTATTTTTAAGATTAAAATAAGCGTTTTAATAGTTTCTCAACCTTTTCTCTTTTGATCATACATAAAAGATGAGAGAGATGTAACTACTGCCAAGCATATACTGCCAAGCCGTAATTACCCATTTAGAACACTTCAAATTATTTTCAAATATACATTGAAAGAAAGCTGAAAAGTGCTAATTGGGCATTCATACCATCAAATTCTAGTAGAAGGTAGGACTGCATATGACAACTAGAGAAAGAGCCTGCAAATGGCCCACAGGAGATACAACCCATTACCAACTTAAGGAATCCATGCCAAATAGTTTAAGAATAAGAGAAAAGTTGGTCACACAACATAAAGATAAATAACTCACATCTCTTGGCAATATGAGCACTATATGTTTTTGAAATGCAGCTATCAACATTTCTCACTACTGGCTATACAGGTTAAAAGTGCTGGGAGCTGCACTCCAAGATCATGTAAAACAGCACAAGTTGTTCTTGTATAAACTATAGGCTTTCGTCTTGATAATGTAAGGTATCTCCAATTTCAGTATGTTTACAGACCTCTGAAGACAGCGCAGTATCAAACTCATTTTTGCTGTTGTTCACATCAAAGCCATCTTTCTAATGCTCGAGGCTAAAAAAGGATGTTATTCAAACTTATCTGAATCCTTCAAATCTGAGTCCTTCTTAAGATTTCCTACCCAATATTAGCTCAAACATTAATAGCATAACAGAAAATCAAGTAGTCAAATAGGAAGAATTGACCCAGTTTCCCTCCATCACATTCTGATTTTGAGAGTCATTTTTAAAATAAGTCTTTGCTTCTAGCACTAAAGGCAGCAAGTAATATAAACAAAATTAATTTATCAATTCTTTTTGGGTGGCAATCTAGAAAGAAGTTAAATAACAAAAAATAGCCTTGAAAGAGAGACTAAGGGAGAAAAGATTATACCACCCCACTCCATAGAATAAACTGAGAAGAAAAAAATTGCAGAGTTCAAGGAAAACTTCATTGCATGATATTGGAACAATTGTATTGCCCAGCTTCTCACCATGACAAGTCACTTTGGCTGAAATTAGACCTCACAGTAGAATCTGAGAAGATGGCTGTAGCTGGCACAGAAAACAATATAAGCAAACACTTTGAGAGATATAGGACCCAGACTGTAAAGGGATTTATTTGTATATCTTATTAAACAGGTTATTGCATACAAAAACTCATGGTACAATAAATTTGCTAGACCTTAGAGTGTAATAAACCGGTGTCTGGCTGCTGTAATGGACTGGATAAGGGCAAACAAATTGAACCTTAATCCAGACAAAACAGAGGTGCTCCTGGTTAGTCGAAAGGGTGTTAGATGGCGTCACACTCTCCCTAAAAATTCATTTTCGTAGGTTGAGGGTACTTCTGGATTCAATGCTGAGCCTGGAAGCCCAGGTATCAGCAGTGACCAGGAGTGCTTTTGCACAGCTAAAATTGGTGAACCAACTGCACCCGTTCCTTGAGAAGTCAGATCTGGCCATGATGGTACATGCCTTGATTACATCCCATCTGGATTACTGTAATGCACTCTATGTGGGGTTGTCTTTGAAAAGCGCTCAGAAACTTCAGCTGGTCCAAAGAACTGCAGCCAGGCTGTTAACTTCAGGGAGCATACAATTCTCTTGATGCAACAGCTCCATTGGCTGCCAGTCCATTTCTGGACACATTTCAAATTTGACCTATAAAGCCCTATACAGTTTGGGTCTAGGCTATTTGAAAGATTGTATCTCCCTGCACAAGCCCATCAGAGTATTGAAATCATCTGGAGAAGCCTTCTCTCTGCCCCATCACCCTCTTGGGCATTTTTGGTGGGAACAAGAGAGAGGGCCTTCTCAGTGGCTGCACCTAAGCTTTGGAATTCCCGCCTTAGGGAAGCCAGGATAGCTCCATCCCTGCTGTCCTTCCAGTGGCAGGTAAAGACATTCCTGTGTTGGAAGGCCTTTGCACATTGACAAGGTCTAGGAATATTGAGTTATTTAAATTTTAAGCTTTATACGATTTTAACTTATAACTGTTTTAACTTTTAAAATGGTTTAATTGTGTTTTTTTAATTTTATATTTATACATTTTAATGCTGTCCAGTTTTTAAATTGTATTGTTTTTTAAAAAAATGTTTTAAATCTGCTGTTTGCCGCCTTGAGTCCCTATATTGGGAGAAAGGAAGGATATAAGAAAATATAATAATAACAATAACAATTACAATAATAAGAGATTGTTGTATATCCTGTACAAGACGAAAATGACTACTCTTTTGGAATGGGAAATAACTGCATCTCATAAGCATCAAGACTGTCTGGAAATCAACATTCTGTCTTTATTACAGCAGCACAAGAGCCTTTTTTTTTTCAGCCAACATGAGGTAAAACTTTTTCCTCTCATTTTTACCAAGTCTAATAACAATCCTGGGTTTCAAAATGTTTCCCTTGACACATAGATGAAAGGGGTGGGGGAAATATGAAACTTCAACACAGGGCCCAATCCTGCAAAAAAAAATTCATCAAAGATAATAAATTCTTCTGGACTTCAATTAGCTGATATTGAGGAAACTACAGACTTCAATCATTAGATGAACTGTTAACTTTGTAAGACGGTACACTGTGAATTAATGCCTAAGATTAGTTTCCCAAAAAGCCTTTCCCACAAAGGACTCACTGACTTTTATTTTCCTTGGTCAAACAGTACTTCTTCAAATGTGTTCTTCTGGAGCATCTCATTTCCTTAAAAGTATAACAGACTTCGAAAAGGGGAACTGACCTAACCTAACTGTTGCCAGATGAATGCTTTCAAATCCCAGGCCTTTGTTTTCACTTTTCTGACCCAAAACTAACTCAAACAGCAAAGGCACAACAACAATGACTTTTAAGCAAAGGCCTCAGAGTTTAACTGGCTGTGGCAAAGCTAGCCAAATGTAGGAGATGCTTGAGAGGAAATCAAGAGGTATGAAGCCCCTGCTGATGTAGCATCTCAAAGCATCAAGGAAACCACTGAAATATAGAGTTGGTTAAGTACCTGTGTGCATTTTGCAACACAGCAATCTGTCTGTCAACATGGGATCTCAATTTTCCAAGTAAATATGCTAAATGAGCAAAAAAAAATTAAAAAGGTAGAAAGCCAGCAAGGGTACGGAAATTACCAGTGTATTACACCAAGTGTCACATCAACAATTATCTGCTTAATGATACAATTATCTTATGACTTTCGGGGGAAAAAAGATTCCCTTGAGAAAAAGTTAGCTGGCATGGAAAGCACAGAATTTTGTGGACAAGAGAATGTGATAGTACTGTGCAACTCCAAAGTGACAGCTTCTTTACACAGAGACTAAGGGCTCTAGAGAATTTCACTATGGCCTCAGTGGACTATCTCCTGAGCAATGAGGGTATCATTCCAGGGAAGAGAGAAATTATTACACTAATCTCTCTGGCCAGGGCTACACCTTTAGCATTCTGGTGGGTTTGTAATGGATCCAGAATCACTTGTACCATCCAAGACTGCCTTGGATGCAAGTGCCTGCTCAGTCACATTGCTCAGAAAAGGAAGATTTGGTATTGGTATATAGTTTTTAAAGTCCAGGGGATCCAGGGAGGAAATGGTCCCAGCACTGCTTCTTTTAAATATGATGAAAAACGTCCCTCCTTGAGAGATGTGTTAATAATATATTGTAATTTATATCTAACCTCACCTCCTCCCTGAACAGCCAGCCAAGGACAGGGATTGAAAGCACATCTTCCTTACTTGCTCTAGCAGCTTGTCCAGATCTCACCAATTGAAAATGATTCATTGAGTCATTGGACACCCTGTTGTAGACTTCTGCTATAATGATGACCTCTGAATCAGCTCTTATCCAAAAAAATTCATCTGGGAAGTGATTATTAAAGCATCACAGTGAACTGCTCAAGGCTCTAGAATTGGATTCAGAGGGAGAGTGACTGACTTAAACCTCTCACCACCCTGAACAATTCACTGAACATGAATTTGCAAATGCAGCACATGTGGAGAAGCCATCTTATAGGAACAAATATATTCTCAATATCATGTCTTGTCAGTAGTAAGTCGAGTTTTCTGACAGCCACGCTCCAGTCATGCTTTGTTTCAGCTCCTTGAAGTCCTCTGTATTCCAAAGAGCCCAATTAGTAATGGGTCAGTGAGGACATTTGGGAAAGGTTATGTCAATAGGTCTTGATTCCATCTACTGAGCAGGGCTTCAACAGGATTGTTAGTGGTTGACAGCCATAAAACTGTCCAAAGCTTTCCAAAATCCTGGAGGATCCATTGATCTTCAAGGGTTGTTGTTCTTGTTACTGTTACCTGTCTTCCAGTCGACCTCAACCAATGGTGACCCTGTGGATAAAGACATCTCCAATCACCCCTATGCTCCACTGCTCTTCTTAGGTCCTGCAGATTCAGTCCTCTGACCTCCCTAATTGAATCTAGCCATCTCCCTACCATTATTGTCTTTCTAATGAATTGTGCCTTCTCATGATGTGGCTGAAATGTGACAGCTTCAGTTTCATCTTGGCTTCCAGGAAGAGTTCAGGACTGATCTGTTTTAGGATCCATTTGTTTGACTTTTTGGCCATCCACTATACCCTCAGCACTCTTCGCCAGCTGAGCAGCTCAAATGAGTTTATATACTTCCTATACACTTTGTTCACTGTCCAGCTCTCATATCCATGCATGGGGATGGGGAATATAATGGCCTACACCATTCTAAATTTGGTGCTCAGTTGTATATCTTTACACATTAAGATTTTGTTGAGTTTTTTCATGGCTGCCCTTCCCATTCCTAATCTTCTTCTTATTTTTTGACTGCAGTCTGTTTTGATCAATATTTTATCCAAGGTACAGGAAATCTTTCAATTTCCTCATTGTCTAGACTGAATTTGTGGTCATTATTTTTGTTTTCCTTCTGTTCAGCAGTAAGCCTGCCTTTGCATTTTGTTCTGTTCCAAGTCTTTGATGTTTTCCGCTAGTAAAGTCCATCTGTGGGCTTCCCATACATGGACTAAAGGTCACGCGGACGGGAAGCTCAGGAGGACGTAATGGTGCATGCACCATGCAGTGTATGAAAGCATGCCCCATTCATCTCTATGGAGCTTGAGCATACACTGAATTTGCTTTATACAAGAGGGTCCAAAACAGATCCCTCGCATATGGCATGGACAGACTGTAAAATGTTTTATCTGAATATCTTAGATTGTTATTGTTCTTTCCTTCTATCTTCACTATGTCAGGACCATGTTGTAAACAGGTCTGAGAAAATGACAATGATGTAGCCACTAGGTAGAGCTGTAGTGGAACTTATTACAGTTCCAGTGGCAGTTACAGAAGTCTGCATTTTGAAAGAGTGCATCACGGGAAGGCTGATGCAACTGTCACCTTCTGTGAGAGAGTGTCAGTTATGATGGTTGGTGTTACAGTAACTGCCTCAGAGGTTGTTGTTATGGTCAATTGGTAAAGTAACTTATTTGTGAGTAGTTATGACGGATGTCTTGTACTCTGTGTAATCTTTTTAAATTGTTATGTAACAAAGATTAAAGAACCCTCATTTGAGAGAAACTTCGCTGTAATGAGATTCATTCCTGTGTGAGAGGAAATTTGCCATACAACTCAGATTCTTCATAGACCTTCTTCTGGGCATCTTGTCCACATATATAAACTCTGCTTGTGTTTGCTTTTGCTTCGACAAGGGTTATGAACCCAGCATGCACCTTCCTGACACATTTCTCTTTCTTCTGAGTCTAAACCTGCTTTTCATATGATATTTTCTATATACAAGTTAATAAAATAATAAATCATAAAAATTTTATTTATATCCCACCTCTCTGTAAATGACAATCGAGGTGGGTTACAAGTTAAAAATTACATATAATCTTCCCCATCTTAATAAGTCCACCACCCCTGCAGGGACAAATTGTAGCTGTGATGTTAACTCTGTCCAGAAAATAATCCGGCGATAACAATTTGTAGGTATTGATCATTTCTGCCCACAGATCTATAGGCCCAAAGCTGAAAACAACAGCAAGTATGATCTGCTAAATATATGGGCTCTGACACAGTTGAGATAGGCCTATGTTTGCCATGGATGCCATGAACTCCTGAGCTGTACCTGACAAACTGGTCTCAAATGGGGTGTTGAGATCACCCAAGATCAAAAGTCTGGGTGCTTCCAACATAGTTCCATGAGCTCAGCCAGGGAATGTGGCAGACAGTGGAATGGATGGTACACTAACAGAACCCCCAGTTTATCTCCCAGGCCTCAAGTTCAGGTACACACATTCAGTGTGGTTCAGCTCCCTAATAGGTAATCTGGCCAAGTTAAGATGGTTTTTACAGAGCACAGCTACTCCATCCTCCTCCCCACTTTCCTTCACCTGCTCACTAACACAGTACCCTGCTAGTAGAACCTGTGCCCATGTTGGATCACTATCCTCTCCTAGCCAAGTTTCTTTAAGGCATGCCAGGTCAGCCTCCTCATCGGTAAAGAGATCATTGATTGTATGCACTGTATATATATATATATATCACTGTGATTCTGCTTGAACTGTCACGGTTTAATTCTGTAGAATCCTGGGGTTTGTTGTGTGGCTAGGCACAAGAGCTCCCTAGCAGATACTTCTAAAAATACCGCCCTAGATTGCAAATCCCAGGATTCTATAAGATGGAACCATGGCAGTTAAAATGGAACCATAACTGCATACTGTGAAAAAGCCCTGGGTTAGAGGAGGCAACTGTACAGGAACGAAGCCCAGTAATATGTCAACTTTAAATGTCTTCTGGGAAACTGGGAAGGATTCAAAGGATAGCATTATAGGCAGAACCAGAACACAAACAAAATTAAAGTTAAGATTACCACTTCATTTTCTGACATGAGTGTGTACTTTAACAAGTACACTCGCTTGTTCCTATTACTTCAAACTGCCTGATAAAGCAGCAGAAATTGTCAAATTTCTCCATCTCATGCAACTAGGGTCTGATAAAGTGCCTACTCATCCATGAACATGTATAAGTCAGATCTCTTCTATTTGAAGTAGGGAAGCCTTGGGCCCAAACCACAGTATTTTCTTGAGAGGACATCTTTCTTGAGAGACCACTATGTGAGGCTTTTATGTTAACCGGAATAGCATCAAAAGCTTACATTTACCCCCACTATTTAAAATAAACAGACAGAGTAGTAATATTGGAGAGAGAACACTCAGCTTTCTTGCCTCCCATTATGAAGACAGCTAATGGATCTTGATAGCAAAAACAGTTAAATTAAGTGAGCCAATGAGTTTTTTTAAAGAACAGTCTATATACAAGTCAACCTTGGATAAAATAGAATATGTATTATTATTTTGCACACAGAATGACAGAAATCAATTTTATATGCACCTATGACAGCCTTTTGAAATGTATAATATTAGTACATATACCCTGGATGAGTAAAATTGAAAAATCAGTATGCAGTTCATCACAGTCAAATGACAGTTTTGTCACAGCTGAGCAGATCTGATAACTAACTCTAGAATAATCCTCTTGAAGCCAATTAGAGTGTCCGCCAGTAAATAATTAGAGGGCTTGCATGATACATGTCCCATTTTACCTGAGATTAGTAATAGCTTATTTATAAGCAAATGCTATGCCAAGCAAAGAACAACACAGAAAGCCTAAGACAGAGCTTACTAAGAGGCAAAAAGTTAATTCCTAGAAATAAAAATGGCATTTTTGGCAAGTTTGTCAACATTTCAACACTAAGCTGCCACAGCAGATGCAAGTGCAACATCTGTTAGCTTTGATGCAGAGCCATCTGTTCCAAAATCCATGAAAATGAATGTAACATTCATTTTCATCTAGCTCTATCATATTGTTTTACTGTAATCTATTTTTAGCACATTATTGTACTATAATGTAGCTTTATCTAATAATTCTAATACAGTTTCTATGTGTGGTACTTTGTGCAGAAACTTTGGCTAACACCCTGTACAGAAGTCATGTCCTCACACCTGGACTTATGTATGCAGAAATTAGAAATGGGAAGTTTTCTAACATCCATATCCAGCAGAGAGAGCTGTTACATTATTATGTAGCAGAAGTGGCAAAGTAGCTGTTGCACAATGCAACCAATGCATAATGGGACCGATGAACAACAGAATGATGCATATTGGGCACCAACGTGTATTGAGCACTCTTGTCAGTATGTTGATATGCAAGATTTCGTTCTTAGCTCCTTTGCTACTTAGTTAAGTATACATAAAATTATATTAAGAAGAAAGTGATATAGGATTCCAGCATTTGTAACTAATTTTAAATGAAGGGATTCAATAACTACAAGCCCTCCTTAGTTCAGTACCATGTGAGCGCTGGACAGCCACTTCTCATTCTCTGATGTTGACAGTCATCACAACAGTTGTAACAAGCATGTGAATTATCCGAAGCAACTAGCTGTTATCTTTCTCAAAACTTTGGCACAGACACGGTTAAACATTTTATATACTGAGGTTTCAGAACCAAGGGGATCAATAAGAATAATTTAAAATGGCATAATAATGCATCCTAGAATAAAACATTTATCGTACAATTGTGTAAGATTACAGAAATCTCAACTGAACCAACCAAATTAAAATCAGGGTTCCCAAAGGTAAATGATATTAAAACAGAAATTGCATAACAGTTATATCAGAACAGTGTAGTCAGTTGAACATTAGGAAGATATGTCTACACTAGAACTTTACTACTTTGGCATAATTGGCACTGCCTGATATTTCACAGCAACATTTATCTGGTGTTTCAGCCACAAGAAAGAAAACTGCTTCTTCTCAAACATTCCTGACTACCTCCCACCACTATCATATCATATTTTGTAGTGTTGCCTAGCTAAGAGGAAACACAATCTTCAGCATGAAAAATGTATGGGAACTGTTGTTGTTATTGTTGTGTCTCCTAGGCATTTCCAATTTATGGCAATCCTAAAGAAATCAGATCTCACCTTTTTCCCAGTTTGGGACTCAGAGTGGCTTACCAAAAGTTTTAAAAATCACATACCGTAGTTAAAAATTAACAAGATACCAATGTTAAAGCAAGACTGAACAATCAAAAAATTTAAAACCAGATTAAAACATATATCATTAGACACAAAATGGTCCAAAACACACTGCAGAAATAATCCAGTTTGAGACCACTTTAACTGTCCTGGCTCAATGCTAGGGAATTCTGGGAACTGTAGTTTTGTGAGACATTTGACCTTCTCTGTCAGAGTTCTCTGGTGCCACAATAAACTACAATTCCCAGGATTCCCTAGCACTGAGCCAGGGACATTAAAGCTGTCTCAAACTGGATTATTTCTGCAGTGTGTTTTGGACCACAGACACACCAGCACAGCAATATACAGGAAGCAGTGCATTGTTTAGGAGACAGGCTTTATATAGTCATTCATCAAATGCTTTTTGAAACAGAAAAGTCTTTATTTGTCTGTGAAAAGAAAGTAGGGAGGATGACAGACTAACCTCCCTGGGAAGAGAGTTCCTGAGCCTTGCGGGGGGGGGGGGGCAGCCACTGAGAAGACTCTATGCTCCCACCAGATGTATCTGTGAGGGCAGTGGGACAGA
Source organism: Urosaurus nigricauda (assembly GCA_034509955.1). Lineage (NCBI taxonomy): Eukaryota > Metazoa > Chordata > Lepidosauria > Squamata > Phrynosomatidae > Urosaurus > Urosaurus nigricauda. Next base: position 241,413,756 of record JAOEGL010000003.1, read on the forward strand.
AAGAAGGGCCTCCACAGCAGATCGCAAAGCATGGGCTGGTTTATAATGGAGAATACGGTCCTTCAAATAACCTGAACCTATTTCTTGGCAAGATTTGGTCAGAGGAGGTTTGCCTTTGACATTGACAAGGTTAAGAAAGTATGACTTGCACAAGGTCACATAGTGGGTTTTCATGGCCAAGCAGAGAATCAGACCCTGGTCTCCAGCATCTTACTCCAAAACCTAAACCACTATATGATGCTGGCTCTCTGTGTGGGAATTAGGAAAGTATAATTAAGGGGAGGGAGAAGATAACACAAACATTCTCCATTTAGTTCTTCATTTCATCATTTAAACGGTAGGAAAATTAACATGAAACAACAACAAAAACACACAAGGTAGTATTTTCACAGTCAAACCAGTGATTACTGGATGGAGCTAACATACACTTGAGGTCATACACTACCATAAATATGCTGCCTGGTTTACAGATAAGAACTCATGATTAAGATGAACAGTACCATACTTGGATACATGTACCATTTTACTGACATATTATGTAAAAACTTCATGCCTCACTATTAACCACAGAGGCACTTGCACATGGTTTTAATTTTATTCCTCTTGATAAGATAACCATGGATGATCATTACCACGGATGAGCACTCATTACAATGGCAATATAGCTATGAAAAAAAAATGTGAACATTCACACACAAACACTACATGGAAACTTACAACCCATCTGCACTTCAGAAATAATGCAGTTTGAAATGGCTTTAATTGCCATGGCTCAATGCAAAAGAAACCTGGGATTTGTAGTCTGTCACCTGAACTCTGACAGAGAAGGTTAAATAATCTTTGGAGGTTTGTAAGCAGAAGCTGGATGGCCATTTGTCAGGGATGCTTTGATTGTGAGATCCTGCAAAGCCGGGGGTTTGGACTGAATGGCCCGTGTGGTCTTTTCCAACTATGATTCTACCTCACAAAACTAGAAATCCCAACATTCCATAGCATCGAATTCTCCATTTTTGTTGTGGTTGTTGTTGTGTGCCTTCAAGTTCTTTCCAACTTAAAAACAGGATGGATAATCATTTTCAGAAGTGCTTTAGTTGTGTACTTCTGCATGGCAAAGGTCTGGACTAGGTGGCCCTTGTAGTCTCTTCCAGGTCTAAGATTCCATTATTCTTTGACCTATTCCTTCCTTTATAAAGTCTAACTTTGGGGACAGCTAAAGGCACAGGAGGGCAGAGGGGAGAAGAGGAACAGGTGCACACGTGTTCCTTCTCTTCCCCCGCCCTCCTGTCTCTCTGTCTGCCCTCAGAAATAGCTTTGTGTATCAGAGAGGGCATGCATGCCATAGGTTCACCACCAACGACCTAGAGATTACTAGAGAGAACATATTAATCAAAACCAGAAATAATCAAATCTTCAGAAGTCAAAGCCACAATTGTGGAGGGATGACAGTATTATATCTCACCTGATAAAAGCTGATGTCTTGAACCTTAGGGGAAAACGTTTTCTTTAAAAATCACAAATGAAGCAAGAGGTCCAAGTACAGGGAATTTGAACAAAAAGACTACATATAAAGACCAATGAACAATCATCCATTACCGCACTGTATCATTACCACCTTCTGGCAGACTCATGATGCCACTCGATTTCACTCAATTTTACTTCTATTATCAGGCCATGTCAGAAGACAAGCACTTGCAGACAAACCACAGGCTGGGGGGGGGGGGGATACCATGCCACACAAATCTCAGCCCCCTCCCAAAGACACATAATACTCTGATCCCTACCCCTGCTTCATACACACAGTATGACTGGGAAAGATTCACATTCAAACAAAAAAGTTTGCCATCATCCTAACCTTAGTTTTCTGAATGCCATATGTATGCCAGATGCCATAATGTGCTAGAATGAGAAATTTTTCTCTGAAAAACAGGGTACATATACAGTAAGTCACTGAAAATATTAACATTCAAAGAGACCAAATTTAACTGAATTGCATCAATTCAAGCCTTCAGATTTTCTGCTCCGTTCTTTGAAGTTAATTCTGCATTCTGTCTGTAGAAATAATAAAACCTCAGCCTGCTAGAGAACAACGTCCACATCTAATATGTTCAGATTTTTCTTTTTAGATACTTAAAAACTCTATGAGATTGGTAAAAGGGAAGGTACAGCAAGCCTTAGTATGGCTTGTTTTCTATGGGCCTTGTCTTTCCATGCATCTTTATTTATTTACTATAGGTGGAAAGTAAAAAAAGATTAATAAAAATTTTCAAGGTATAAACAATTAACTAGCTGTAACCCTAAAGGTACCAGCTCCTGTCTGATGTTGGAAACTAAGCAAGGTCAGCCCTGGTTAGTACTAGGTTGGGATACAATCAACAAATGGCAGAAGCTATAGGCTATATTTCGAGGAAGGAACTTGCAAAACTACCTCTGAGTATTCCTTGCTTAAGAAAATCCTATGAAATTCATGGGGTCACAATAAGTTGCTAGGCACCTTGAAGGCACATAGCAAAGGTTGGGGACGACTGGTGTCACCATAAGTTGCCAGGCACCTTGAAGGCACATAACAAAGGTTGGGAACCACCTTGAAGACACATATACACAGATTGCTTTCCAGATGTGTTTTGACAACTTTTCACTCTTTAAATCATTCTATCAGCTTTTTCGGATTAAGACATTTCAACATGCAAGTAGCCTGCATGTTTTATTTTAAAAATGGCTCATTTTCTATTGCTAGGAATCTTTTCCTTTGTCTAATTTTTGCTTTGCATATTTAAGCTTCCATGCTCAGGTACTACCATTCCCCAGTCAAACACATACATAAATCTTTGGTCTAACATAATTTGAGCAAACGCCCTATCAAATTTCACTCCTGTTTTTTGTTTTGTTTTTTAACACTCTGTATCAGTCTTCTCATCCACCAGCATCTTCACTCTACACCAGTGGTTCCCAACCTTTACTATGCCCCACACCCCTTGGGTGTGATTAATGCTCACACTCCTTAAAAAAGCAATATCAGATTTGAAAATGAAGTCTAATTTACAATTATTGAACCACAAACTGAACCACATATAATGCTGTGGGTGAACAAACTGAACTTTAAAAAATAGGCATTTAACTCAGTGCATAAAATGCAGTCTATATTGAGCAATTAGATTCTAATTTATTCAGAAAAAAATGAGTGATGACTTGTGACTCAAGGATAATCACTTAAGGACACAATCCACTCTTTGTTGCACCCCTGAAATTCCATTGCGCACCCCCTGGGGGTGTAGGCACTCCAGGTTGGGGGCCTTCGCTCTATACTCTCTTTCTTAAATCTACCAAGTTGTGGTGGGCAAGAAAGAAAAATGTCAGCCAAGAGCGCTTTCTCAGCTGTTTCTGCATTGTTGGCATATTTTTTCAGCTCAATTTTCCAAGAAAAAAAGGTAACTGCAATTCCCCCAGTTTTCCATACCTAAACAGAGGCTGAGTGACCATCTGATTGGGATGTGTTGACTGTGTGTTCCTGCATGGCAAGGGGTTGGACTGTATGGTGCTTGTGGTCTCTTCCAACGCTATAATTCTGTTGTGTGATTCTAATATAGAGATCAAGCATGCTCAGAATCCCTCATCACAGAGAGCTGATCTCTCTCTTTTTCTTAGTACAAATTCTCCCAACAGTCCAAGAATGACCAGCCCATTCATAATCAAGGAGGACATATTTTGGGCATCTCTGTCTTGAGAAGCAACCAACAAGAACCTCCAAGGAACAGTGATGTAGCTACATTAATCAATGCTGTGGAAAATATTGGGTAGGAAGATGATCCCTTGCATGGCTACTGAGACAGTATACATCACATGGTAAGCTCAACTATTCACTTTATATCTGAAAAAGATCAGATATAAACTAGTGGTTCATTCTTAAGACCTATGTGTTCAAGGTTCACAAGTACAAAGAAATGTGGTTGTTGTTTTGTGGAAGAAATCTCAGTAAAACTGACAACAACCATCAGAATAACTCAGCATCCCAGCCATTTAAAAAAAATCCTTGATCATGGGTGTCATAAGAACTGTATCTTTAATTCATAATTAAATTCTTCTGAAATAACCACTATTTTCTGTTATTCTACAGTTCTCATATCTCAGTACATAGAAAAATATCAGGAACAGGATTTGCTGATGTATTCAGAGTTGGACTTTGCTTCTACACAGAGAGGTCAATAGACAAGATAGTATGGCAAATCCTCTCTTAGTCTTCTGCTGCAAGCATAATATATAAGAGTAACACACTTTAAAAACTTCAAAGTAAATAGACTGTCACAATGATTCAGATGATGCCAATTTTGAAGGAGCATAATTATATCTGACAAGTAAGTTCTAAATTGTGAAGTGCATGGATCATGATACACTGCTAGAGAAGTTTACAAAATTAATAACAATGAGCTCCATTCACTTAGCCTAAATCTCAGTGCTGCATAATCCAGATAATTATAAACAGAAGTTCTAGCATCTGAAGTAGAATGACTTGAGGTAAGGGTGTCATTTTATCAGTGGGCTTCATAAGAATACAGGATGAATTTTCTTTATAAGAAATCTCCACAACTATTGCTTAGGGCTTCAGTGTGCCAACAGTTTTACATAACAGTCTGATTTCAGAAAACAATATTACTAAAATGACAGTGTACACAGCAGGAAAAAAACTCAATTAATATTATTGCCAAATAGTCAATGAATAAAAAGGTAATGTTTCTGGTATGGAAACAGCACAACATGGAATACAAGCCAGAACAGTCCATTTGCCAAGAATCATATGCTTTGGAGCCCACACACTACCTTGAGGAAAGAATGTCATGTCTGACTGAGTAGGATTTGATTTTATTTTAAGAGTAGCAACACTGGCCTAGATTTTTTTTGGGGGGGGGGATCACTAAGAGATTGCAACTGCTACCAGGACAGGATCTCCACAGAAATACCTTCAGGGGGCTTTTATATATCATAGTTTCTCTCTCTGAAGACCGTCACTCCACATATGACAGTGAGATGACCAAACTGAGGATTGTCATACTATGGATATATCACGAGAAGACAGGTCTCACTAGAAAAGGCTAGGATGCTTGGCAAGGTAGAAGGCAGCAGGAAAAGAGGAAGACTGAATTACAGATGGATAGACTGAACCAAGGAAGCCTGGTCTGCAAGATCTGACAGAGTGAGTGACTTGGAGGTATCTCATTCATAGGGTCTCCAAAAGTAAAAAATCAACTTGATGGCTTTCAACAACAACAAACTACCGTGAGGGGATATCTTCAAAGATAAACTGAGACGTGGGCGCCTCACATCCAAAATGAAAAACCAAATTTCAGAAACTCGACCCCACGTCAGCTCAAAAGCGTTCCACACATTAAGTGTACACTGTACACTGCCATAAAACGATTCACGCTTGCTGAAAGAGTTTGTAAGTGCACGTCTCCCGCCCGTGTTACTTGCTAATCTCTGCTCTTTCCTTTATGAACTATTATTATTTCGCATTAAAGTGTTGTTGTCGTCGTCGTCGTTTCTTCCTGCCCTGCCTTTCCAGCCATCGAGACATCACGACTGTTTTGTTTTGCCACTTCAGAATTTCTTCAGCGTTTACTCTGAGGTTTAATGCAGCTTTGGCCTGCCAAAAAAGTTTGTCTGTGGGATTCCATAAATTTATCTGGCAGTCTTTCTGGCTGACCATCTGGAAAATATTTTAGGTGGGGGGGGGGGGGAGAGAGTCAGACAGAGGCTGTGTCCACACTGGGGAAATAACCTGGTTTGAGGTCAATAAACCCTCCTGAACACCCTTCAGTCAGGCTGGCTGCATGTCCTCCTTTTCCAGGGCATGGCCTACATTTCAACCTTCTGTTGGGGAGGAATCCTAAAATGTCCTGAATTCTGAGCAAAACTAAGAAGCGTGCATTTTGCATGAGATGGGTGTTTTCGGCTTTTATCAGGTCATGCCCTACATGTTGCTTGAACATCCTACATACATTTCTATGGTACCTCATTCTCCTTTATGGTTATGACATCTGCCCAGGGTGACCAAGCATCCTCTTTTTCCAGGACAGGTCCTACATTGAGCATGAACATATCTCTCTCTGTGTGTTTTTAGCCTTTATATGTTGTGATGTCCTACATTTTGTGGTGCGTCTAGGATTATGACATCCATCCCGGGGTGACACGTCCTCCTTTTCCAAGACATGTCCTCCATTCCAACCTTTTGTCCAGGAGAAACTCCCCAATGTCCTCCGCGATGAGCATGAATGTACATTTCTATGACTGTTTTTCGCTTGCGTATGTCGTAATGTCCTGGTTTAATCTAATCTTAAGGGGGGGAGGTTGGGAAGGGATATGGCTGCTGTTTTACCTTGTATTTTTTAATTTTCTTGTACCCCGCTCCGAGTATTTCATTAGAGGAGCGGGTTATAAATAAACTTTATTATTATTATTATTATTTATTTATTACATTTTTTCTCGAAAGCCCTACGCTTCGCCTTCTCCTCCTTTATGGTTGAGACATCTGCTTGCATTCAGCTCTCTTTTTTCCAAACACTGGTACTCATAAAAGTAGTAGTCCCTTTTCTTTTCACCTCCCACAAGAAAGGTTTAAAAACTCAAGCTTTTGAGAAAGTGACCTTAAGCCTGGCTTCCCCCAAAGCTGTCAAGGCTGTGTGGACCACAACTCCCATCATCCCTGTCAGATAGGGTTTGATGGATGGCATGTGAAGTCCAAAGCATCTTGTGGGAAGACTCCAGGTTGGGGAAAGGATGCTTCCCTGCATCTTTTCCAAAAAGGGAAGAGGGCAGAAAAGAGACTAGGGGCAGCAGTAAACCTGGTTTTGGCAGTGCTTTAAGTGACCTGGCTCAAGGCTATGGAAACCTGGGAATTGGAGTTTGTTGTGGCCCCTCTGGGGCCACAACAAACTCCAATTCCCAGGTTTCCATAGCCTTGAGCCAGGTCACTTAAAGCACTGCCAAAACCAGGTTTACTGCTGCAATGTGGATCCAGCCAAAGACCTCCATACAAAAAAACCCCCTGGAGATCTGCAAGTCATCCATCCATAGCTGTGCCAAAAAGAAGAAAGAAAAGAGAGAGAGGCACATCTGGAGCCAAGGTTCCCCCAGTTCTGGAATGCAGGGGCTGAGGTTGCCCACAAGCAGCTCCAGCTCCCAGAATTCCACAGCCTTGAGCCACTAACCAGAGTTAAAGCGGTACGAAACCGGGTTATCTCCCCAATTCCAGTCGTTTTGGAGCCTTCCCCCTCCTCTTACCTGCAGCCTCTCAGTCGCCGGTTGCCACATATTTCTCCCTCTCCGGAGGCTGAGCTGCTGCTGGAACAGCACAGCCTCACACTCCTCTCTAGACGGCTCCTCCGCCTCAGAATGGGCCGCCACAGCAACACTCTACGCCCCGCCCCCTCTCTCCCTCAGCCCCGCCTCTAAGCTCCGCCCCTCACGCTCTCTCTAACAACGCCCCGCCCTCTTCTCGTTCCCCTCCTCGCGCGCCCCCTCGCCGCCATGGCAACCGAGCCACGCCCCCTTCCTCCTCAACGCGCGCTGCCCTGCCAAGCTCCACTCCTTCAAGCCCCACCCACTTTCCTTTCCTTCAGCCCCGCCCCTTCCCCAAGCCCCGCCTTCTTTCTCTACTTCTCACCTCTCTACCTCTACGCCACGCCCCCTCAGTCAAGTTGCCCCGCCCTCTTTTTACCTCCCCTCCAATATCGTCGCACCTCCCACCGCAGAACCCAAGCCACGCCCCCTTTCCCTCCCAAAGAACAACCAAGCGCAAGGAGGAGGGGCTGGCTCCGCCCCCAACCCCGCCCTCTCAGCCAAGGCCCGCCCTCTGTCTCGTTCCCTCCCCCTCCCCTTCTCATCGCTGCCAAGAGAGCAGAACTGCGCATGCGTGTTCGGGTGTGAGAGAGGCCCCGCCCCTAGAGTGACCAAAAGCAGGTCCTCCTCGCCTCAGAAGAACTGGAGCCACAAAATGGAGGAGCAGGGTCCCTCTAGGCACGTCCTCCTTTCAAAAGGTCCTCCAATCTGAGCAGGACTAAGAAGGATGGGTTTCTATTTATAGCAGAGGGGTTTTTTTTTCTTTTTATTTTGTATTATCCAATACAGGGAGAAGTGAGATACAAATAATAATAATAATAATAAATATTTATTTATATTCCGCCCCTCTGGGTGAGCAATCGGGTCGGAGTACAACATTTAAAAATACTTATTATTATTATTACTATTATTATTATTTAATATATTTATTTATTTTATTATTATATTTATTATTATTTAATAATAATAATATATTATTATCATTTAATAATAATAATAATATATTTATTTATTTTATTGTTATATTTATTATTATTTAATAATAATATATATTGTTATAATTTAATGATAATATATTTATTTATTTTATTATATTTATTATTTTTAATAATGATATATTTATTGTTATATTTATTATTATTTAATAATATATTTATTTTATTATATTTATTATTATTTACTAATAATAATATATTTTATTATTCTATTTATTATTATATTATAATAATAATAAAATATTTATTTGTGTCCCGCCTCTCCCTGTGTTGAATCAAGGTGGGTAACAGCAAGTGGAGAACAGATTTTTTTTTAAAATACAAAAAAAAAAAAATTTATTATTTATTATTTTTATCATTTAGCTTTCATGTGGGCATGTCCTACATTTTTCTTGAATTACCTGCATTTTTTGCATATGCCTTGGCCTCTTTTGAGGTGGAGGACCCCTGGTCACCCTGTGTAGGACATTCAAGAAAAAATGTAGGATGTGACCACATAAAAAGCTACAACAACAACAACACTCCTATAAATATTCAATCTATGCCTTTTAGCCCTGCTCAAAATGGATGACATTTTGAAATTCCTCCTGGACATAAATGTAGGACATGTCTTGAAAAAGGAGGGCATCTGGTCACCATGGGATCTCCATTTCCAGAACCTTAAAACCCTGATGCTCCGGCTCAGTGCAAAGCAATCTTTCTGTGTTTTCCAAGTTTTCTTTTTTTAGGCTGCATCCACACTGGAGAAATAACCCGCTTTGGCACCGCTTTAACTGCCCTGGCTCAAGGCGATGGGATTCTGGGAGTTGGAGTTTGTTGTGGGGCATTGTTTGTATCAAGAATGACATTTCAATAGTTTTTGTGGATTTTTCAGGCTATGAGGCTGTGTTCTAGAAGAGTTTGTTCCTCACGTTTCCCCAGCAGCTGTGGCTGGCATCTTCAGAGAATGATATTTCTGTTTCTGTTGAACGTCTGATCCATTTTAAACATGAAATTCACAACTTCACCATATTGGTACTTCAGAATGTTGTCAGGTTTCACCACTCAGGTGTAGCAGTCCACTGACTCTTCAGATGTGATTGGGTTTTTCTTTATTTCAGAAATGTGATGGATAGAAGAACTGAGGAGTTTATCACATGGGAGGAATTTTTCTCTATTGCGAATGGAGCCAATTCACAATTATGTGAATTTGCTAGTTTAGCGAATTTACGTGAAATCTAATTGTGTTCGGAATGCGTTCAGAATGACTTCCCATTTTTTGAAAATGATCCCCCCCCATTGCCCAAAATTGCATGAGATACTCTAATACGCAATTACGTGAAACCCGATGATTGCGTTCAGATTGCCATTGGAGTATACCCCTAAATTCCCTCCTATGATAAACTCCTATGTAGTGAAAGCTGCATCTCTTTCTTCCTCCCATAGACAATATGTATTGCTAGAGACATCTGCTGGTGAGTGATAAAAGCATGTCCCCTCATTTGTGAAGAAAATCTAGAATTTAATAAAAATTTCCCACACCACACTGCAGACCACACAGAAGTAAACAGCAATCTGGCATGGATGATATCATCTGGTGTTGATTGCGGCAAGTGTTCTCTTGGTTATTAATTCTCTTCAATGTTTTGAGGAAGCTGAAGTTTGGCTTTTAGGTTTCAAAATAAAGGAGCAAAGAAAGAGCACAGCATTTTGCATACCCCCAGGATTTCTTTATTCAGTTTGTGATAAAAACTGATGGCATGTTAAAAACTAAACATTGAACAAAAACTTGACAGTGTGTCATGAACAATATGTTGTTGTTTATTGTTGTCATTAGTGTCTGGGAAAAATAATATACTTGCAGCCCTTCAGATTTCTGGATTTAGTACTAATTTGAAGCCTGCTTCTCATTTTCTTTAGCTTAAAAAATAACAGCGCTTGTGGGATGCTGTCTTTGCAAATGTCCAATGCTTACCAAAAAAAATGTAAAGATATTTCTTTACTGTGTCTCCACTAGTGTCAGCTTACAGAAACATCTCTGTGTTATACTGATTAATGAGTGTTCCACTATGTCTGAGGAAGGATGCTTTCCATAGTCTGGAAAGACCTGGGGTTTATTAGGGCAGTGTATAATCTCATTTTCACATAAACTTTATAGCAATTGATTTGGCTGTTGACTCCTCTGTACTGAAATCAGTTGTTCTGGTATGCTTTCAAGTAATTTCTGACTTATGGTGATCCTGAGGCAAACCTATCACATAGTTTACTTGTAAAAACTTGTTCAGAGGGGGCCCGCCAATACCTTCCCCTGAAGTTGAGAGTGTGTGACATGCCTAAGATAACTCAGTGGGTTTTTATGGCTGAGGAGAGATTTGAACCCTGGTTTTCCAGAGTCTGGGGAGTTTATCAAACGACAGAAATTGGAAGCATAATCCAATGGCAGTCCGAACACAATCATGAGGTTTCACATTATTGCAGAGACTACTACATGCATTTATGAGCAATGGGAAGTTATTCCAAACGTGATGCAGTGTCGATACGCAATCATGTAAATTCGCTGAACTAGTGAATTCACTCATTTCCGAACTGGCCCCACTTTAATTTCTTTTGAAATTGAGAGAAATTCCTCCTGTGTGATAAACTCCTTAGTCTGACACTTTTAGGGCCCACTCATACTATGAAATAACCCAGTGTGGAAACCGGGTTATTTCCATGGCATTCATAGTTGCACCAAGTGCAGTCAGTGTAGTTTCCAGGGGGACCGCCTGAAAACTCACCCCAGTATATTGGATACCAGTTTTTTTCTGCATCTTTTGAAAAGATGTGGATTGCCGCAAATGAGAACATGCTGTCTATTTGATTTGGAGCATTCTGAACTGATTCTTCTTTTACATTAGACAATTATAATATGATTATTCCACTTTAACTGCCATGACAACATCCTGTGGAATTCTGGGATTTCCAGTTTATGCGAAGGGTATTTAGAATTCTCAAACAACTCAGATACTTGTTTTTTGTGGAGCTTTCGGGCTATGTGGCCATGTTCTGGAAGAGTTCCTTGACGTTTCGCCTGCATCTGTGGCTGGCATCTTCATTTCAATGGCCTCCCTGTGCATTCTGACATGGTAGTTGTTGGCATGGTCCAGAATTTCAGTGCTTATGGTTTATAGCAATGCTGTTTGAAAGCACTGAAATTCTGGACCATGCCAACAACTACCATGTCAGAATGCACAAGGAGGCCATTGAAATCCATAAACACCTGGACAATTTCAACAGGAAAGAGGAAACCCTGAGAGTAAACAAGGCTTGGCTACCAGTCCTGAAGGACAGCAAGGTCAAGACTCAACCTATGCAAATGAGAAACAGCCTAAGGCCAGGGGATTCCCAACAGACAATGAGCACCAGTTAGCAGACATTAATCCTTGTTTGCATATCCTCCCACCCTGAGGGCTGCCATTAGCAACAGAACAATACATTTGCAAATTACTCCTTCCTTCCCAGGGTCACACAGGATATATAGCTCCATCCTTTTCCAGGCTCTCATTCTCTGAATATGCCAGCCACAGATACAGGCAAAACATCAGAAAGGAACTCTTCCAGAACATGGCCACATGGCCTGAAAGCTCCACAAAAAACTATGGATACCGGCCATGAAAGCCTTCAACTCAACTCAGATACTACCTCACCAAACTGGAAACCCCAGGAATAGATAGAATGCAGCCATGACAGTTAAATTGGAATGACAGTGATTTAACTAGATAATTTGTGATGTAAGTTAGTTATACCTTAGTTTTGTGGAACTGGTATTAACTATGAGTAACACTCGGGCTGACATCTTTCATTGCCTGCTTAGTTACAATGCATAACTATCTTCTGACTTGGCCCCTCCACACTTACTTGTTAAACTTACCTGCCAGCAGCTGCACCAAGCTATGGAGATCCATTCTGCTGCCAACTGAGATGTAGCAGGATGATGTTTCCAGCCCCCTCCTGCTAATGAACAAGGCTGCAACAATCAGAAGCAGGACCTCTATCGCAATTCCTTGTTTCAGCCTCACTCACTGGTGATGGGTCTGGAAATATCCTGCTGCATGCTAATTAGCAGCAGAATAGACCTCCATTGCTCAGTGTGGCTGCTGGCTGCTCAGGTAGGTTAGATGCATTTACAATTGTGTCAATAGTGCCATGACTATGAATATGTAGTGCAAGGGAATATGGAGCAGTTATAGATTTGTAACTCTTGATTGAAAGTTTATAATTACAATACAAAATGCCAACCATTATTTTTAATTTGTAAATTTCAAGATTTATTTAGTACAGTTTCAAGCATATAGGGGAGCATCACATAGGCCTGAAAAATTGTGTCATTTCTTACTTTCAACCAATAAGAAACTGTCAATTTCTTTGGCTTTTCTCTAAATTGCATCAGTTCGCTTTTCCTGCTTGTAGTTTTCCAGGCAATTACTCGTAATAAGAAGTGCTCACAGTCTATAATTCATTCTTTGGAGTGCCTTTCTAGTGAGATCCTTCATTCTTCCACTATCACACTCCATGTATTTCCGCTGCACTCTCAGCAGCAAATCAAGATTTTATAGACAACAGACGAAATTATTACTATTATTTCTTCTCATATGTTTTTGAAATTCATGACATATATTAAAGTAAATCTTTTCTCGGAAGAGCTTTGAGTCCAAAGATGGACATGTGGGAGGGATAAAAACAGATAAAAAGGGAATGTGATGAGAAAGAAACAAAGTGCATACGCTATACTAAAAGTAAAAATTCTGAACTAAATTCGGAAAGTGTTCATGAAGGAAAGCTGGATTATTTCAAATGAATAACAAAACTAAACAAAATATTGATATATTTTCCTATACCTCTGTGAGTTGTCTCCTGAAAGAGGCAGTCCCAATCTCAATTTTCCTCAGAGAAAACAGTCCTAACCAAGCTCCCACTCCAGCAGCTACATGTTTGGGGATGGTGGAAATGGCTCACTGCATCATTGGTAGACCTTATCATTTTTAAACAAGTTAGTTGAGCTTTTGCCAATGACACTTTTGCAATGCATTTCCTGCACTGGCATGATTTGGGGTATATAACTGCTACTGAAAATGGTGGTCCTGTGACATTTGCTGGTCCCTGGAGAGTTCCCAGGAAAGAAAGAGAAATGTAGCCAATAGACACAAACATAATATCGATCCTTAGCACATTAGGAAGGAAATTGCCCATCTTCCACATCATGTAGCCTGAGGAGTGAGGATCACTACGTAAGATGATGTTTGGGGTCTTTTCCAATTGTACAGTTCTATATTTCTGTATTGTATGAACTCTAGGTCTGAGATTGTCCTGGCAGCAGTGGTGGTTCTAATCTACATGCTGTATTTATCTAGGATACCTTCAAGGGTGGAAGAGCCATTTTACACTAGAAAATTATAGTATGATTATTCCACTTTGACTGTCTCCTTGCTCTATTGGCCTTCTTTGATTGCTGGCTCCTTGCCATTTTCTTGTCCCTGGTATTAATCTGGCCCTCTGTTGCTCTCCTCTCTGCTTCTCTGCAAGCAGAGCTGTCTTTTCAAGCTCTCCCTGGGAGATCTTTAAACAGGGAGATTTTGACATTTTTATCAATTGTTAATATGTGTTCCCTTGTTTGTGCTTTGTCACCCATGTACAGCTGAGAATTTTCTATATCCAGCTGGTGAGGAGTGGAGAGGACTACAGAGGGATGTCATGGGCTTCAAGGAGAATTTAATTTAATTCTAATTTACAGAGATGCCAGTTTTCACTTATATCTATCCCTGTGAAGCCACCGTGTAAACATCATTAGGAAGGATTAATTTTAAAAGAAACAAAACTTAAGACAGGCATTGCAACTGAATCCATTTGGATGAAATTGCATTGATTCTACTAAGAGCAAGTTCAGTTTCTTAGCCAGCTTGGAAGAGGCCCAGTGTAGGAACAACATTGGCATATAGATGGTTTGTCAGAAGCATAGATCAGGATCTACTCAAAGGCACCCATTCCTTAATTCTTGGCATATGTTAACCCTTCTGAACCACTCTTTTTCCCTGGCTCTATTTTGTGGCTCTACAGAGTTCTAGTGAAAAACAATGTAAATTCTGTAAATCTGATGTCTGCATGCATCTTATACATGGGATATATACTTACACAATGTAGTTCTGAGAAAGTTAGTCCCTGCAGAGGTATTACAAGCCCCCTTCCCTGAGCTTTCTCCTTCATTTTTATTTTTTAAAAAAGGACATATCTATACCTATCTAGGCTTAACCACCTTGGTTGCCTGAGTGCAGAGAAGCAGGATATAAATAATATTTATTTATTTATTTATTTATTTTAACAAAACATTCTACCAAAACTATTCCTCACTTCTAACCACAATTTAACAGACAAGCATATTGTGTTATGAAATTGTGATGTGTTTCAGTGATATCAGTCCAATTAAACATCTCACAACCTGTGCATACATGTTAGTTAGTTTCTCATTGGAGGGACCCAAGGCAGTATATGCATAGGATTTAATTTAAATACTTGTCCATCTTCAGCAACATGAACAGGCTTGTAGCCATGAGACACCTTAGTGTTTCCTTAGCATTTTCCCTACAAAAAGTCTATCTGCAGACCTCCTGTGTACAAATTATTATTTATGTACACCAGCATGTTGCCCCCCGCCCCCAACCCGGCTACAGTTATTTGCCATACTATCTGGACACCTGTACCTGAAGTGACCCAGTTTAAAAGAGATAGCAGCTGCATGAAATGCCACCCAGCTAGGTTTTCTGTACTTGCCAATGTTGAATTTAAATTGGGTCAGTGTCTGAAAGGAAGAAAAACACCTCTTACAGATAGCAACTACGTATTGCTAATTATTTGTGAAAATGAGGCTGAGGTGACTATGTCTCAAAGTATTTAGAAACACCCATCTTTTTACTTGGTTTGTGCAGCATACACATTTTGTTGTACACTAGGGCTTCAGGAAATGACAAAGGGAGCCCTAGAGCTCTCTTCTATTTCCCATGATCACAGGCTGAGTTGCTATGGCAGCCAGGTATCCTTCAGTGACCCATCTTTGTGCCAAAAGAGTTTTCATTTTCACTACTCATTCAGCTGGAATCATGCTATTTTCAGAAATGCCACAAAGCTAACTGCTTTCTCTGCTTTCTTTTTCTCTGTCATGTATCCTTCAGAAGTATAATTTCAAAGCTGACTAGAGATACAAATAAGCCAACTAGGGTTGCTGCCATGTGCAAAAATGTACAAAACTGCTGTTGAACTCAGTGGAACTATTTGGAGGAACATTCTATGGATTACACTGTATCTGTATTAATCTTTGAGAGTGACAAAATGTATCTTTCTGCATGTTTTAGATTCTACAGTTGGCCTTCCGTATCCATAGAGCCTGTTTCCACAGATGCAAGCATTCATGGCTTGAAAATATTTTTTAAACATCCAAAAAGCAAACCTTGATTATGCCATATTATGGAAGGGACACAGTTTTATTATCCCATTGTATGGGACTTGAGCATCCACAGATTTTCGTATCCATGGGAGGGTCATAGAATCATAGAATCATAGAGTTGGAAGAGACCACAAGGGCCATCCAGTCCAACTCCCTACCATGCAGGAACTCACAATCAAAGCATCCCTGGCAGATGGCCATCCACCAGAGCCCCACCAGATGCCAAGAGCCCACTATTCACTATACTCTTATCTTAAACTGGTAAATACAGGTTGTTAAAATGAAACCTTTAAAAGGATTTTGAGAAATGTTTCGTTTAGAAATTTCCCTTTCAGTTGTGTTGGGAGACAGAATCTCATCGTTGTATACCTTGAAAACATTTCCAGCTTATGGTGACCCTAAGATTAACCTATCATGGGGCTTTCTCAATAAGATTTCTTCAGAGAAGGTTTGGCATTGCCTACCTCTGAGGCTGAAAACTTCTTGTGTTCCTATTTTCAGAGGAAAGGAGGATATTATTATTATTATTATTATTATTATTAACCTTTATTTATATAGTGCTGTAGGTTTACACAGTGCTGTACATATAAACTTATAATTAGACGGTTCCCTGCCCTCAGGCTTACAATCTAAAAGACACAACACAAGAGGAGAAGGGAAAGGTGATGGGGAAGGGTATCAGGTCCGGTGATTCTTCTCTCCCTCTGAGGCCTGGACCAATGCAGATGGACTAGAGGGAGGGCTCGGCTTCGTAATGCACAGTTAAAACGGGCCAGACAAAGTCACACATCTGGGAAAGCTTCTCTAAACAATATAGTCTTTAACTCAGTTTTGAACCTGGTTAGGGAAGTGATGAGGCGTGCATGTAGGGGAAGAAGGTTCCAGGAGTGAGGGGCAGCAAGTGAGAAGGGACGAATCCGGGATGGGGCAGTGGAAATCCTTGGCTGGGACAGGAGACCTTGACTACCAGAACGGAGGGTACGAGAAGGAGTGTGAGGAGAAAGAAGGTCAGACAAGTAAGGAGGGGCCAGTCCGTGGAGGGCTTTGAAAGTCAGTAACAAAAGCTTGTACTGGATGCGGAAGGGGAAGGGGAGCCAGTGAAGGGAGGACAAGAAGGGAGAAACATGGTCAAAGCAGCGAGCAGATGTGATAATACGTGCAGCTGAGTTCTGGACAGAGATTAAAGGATGGAGGTGAGATAGAGGAAGCCCTGTCAGAAGAAGATTGCAGTAATCTAGTCGTGAGACCACCAGGGCATGGACCAGATACAAATCAAATGGACCAGGATACAAATCAAATAAATAAATCAGTTATGTGCAGTATAATACATACTCATTGCTAAGGTGCAATACCCAGTGCTAAGATGAAGATTCCCTATAGGGGCAACAACAAACTTGCACTTCAGTAGGGATGTAATTTTTTTTGCTCAATTCTCACATGCAAGAATTAATAACCTCAGAAGTTTTGTTCTTGCTGCCTGACCTATAAGAGCTTTTGTGCATGCTTCAGTTACGTTTGTACTTTGGGTCCTTTTTACAAGAAATCTGCATTTATTTATTTTTTTCATAAAAATAGTATGCTTTTTATACAAATTCCAAAATATGAAATCTTGCAAGGGTTCACGATTTTTAAATGGGGTTTCTCAAACAAGGACAAGAAAATTTGCAAGTATTCTTTACATCCTTGTTCCCACAAAATAGATAAAGCAATTTTGTTACTTGAAATAATGGGGAAAAAAACAGCTCTGGGAAGTTGTTGTTTTTTTTAATTTAAGTTCATCATATTTAAAATATCAGTATAGTGGGCCCTTGGAATCTGCTGGGGTTTGGCTCATGCCAGGACCCCCTGTGGATATCAAAATCCATCGATGCTCAAGTCCCATTAAATACAATAGTGTAGTGAAATAGTGTCCCTTATATAAAATGGCAAAATCAAGGTTTGCTTTTTGGAATTTATATCTGTTTGGAATATTTTGAAGCCATGGATGGTTGAATTTGTGGATAAAGAATCCGTGGATATGGGGGGTTAACTCCATGATTTCATTCCTTTCATTGCAAATACAATGTTAAGTAATGCTAAATAAGGATATTTATTTGAGATGTGTCAGCCACATATATGATTATGTTGTCTGTATATAAACCGTCTGTATATAAATGCTGCCTTTGGAAAGATGTATGAATTAAGTCGAGGGCAGGTTTTGAGGCCAAAATTATAGATTTTGATATGACTTGAGAATAAGTCTAGAGTAAAAAAGGGGTGTGTAACAAAGGATGCAGAGGATGAAGTGAAGGAAAACAGTGCCAGAAAACTTACAAAATTCTAGCTTAACTGTGCTCATACTAAAGGCTTCATGGATGAGAGAATATAAAGGGGGTGTGAATGCTTCCAGAACAGATGACACTCTTGCCTTTCACCAGAGGATGGTTCCTTTTTAAATAAGAATTAAAGTACAATATAGTACTTACATTGAACCATGGATAAGTCAATTCAGGTTTTTAGAGTCAATTTTGTGACAAAAATTTCTAGACTTATCCATGAGTATAAACAGTAAGCTTGATCTCTCTTTTAAAGTGCTGATTCTGGCCCAGGGGAACCTGGTTACTTGGGCCCTAAATAGATGGGTCAAATGACATTGTTTTCAGCCATGTACAGGGTGTAGTGTTTAGATGACACACACTTCAAATGCAGAAGAGCCAGGCCAAAAAGGAGCAGACAAAATCTGCTCCTTCTGCTGGCCTGATTCAGGACTGAGGCAGCCTGGACCTGGTCTGGGGCTGTGTGGGTTGCTGCAGATTGGCAATGGAGTGGCCATGCTCCTCATTTTTTTGCCCTGTGTGTAACAGGCCTTGGTTATCTTCTGTAAAGTTCCCTTTTCACACTGATTCAGCCAGAACCAGAATGTTTCTCACCATCCCTTCAAGAAAGGGAGTATATTTCTCCCCTAAATCTACAAGCAGGGAGCACTTTTTCAGGTCCTCCACTTAATATTGTGTGTGGCTGTATAGTTTAAGGAATGATCTTTATTGTCCCACACCTTTCAACATCTCACTGTCTGCCTCCCTCTCTCTCCCTCCCTCACTCTCTTCCCCATCCTCCTCTTAGCAACCTTTAAAGCCCATATTGTTTTGCCCTAACTCTTGTAATAATAAATAAATAAATAATAACATTTTTATTTATATCCCACTCCTCTGAGAACAATCGGGGCAGCTAACAGCATTAAAAATACAGTACATTAATTCCCATTCCCATCTCCCCCTTAAAAAATTTATTAAATCAAGTATATTTAAAACAGATAATTTAAACAAATACTAAAATCCTATACAACAACAAGTGCAGCATCATAGGGTCTTGGCTAAAGAAAACTCTAGGACCTCCCAAGAGAGGTAATTTCTGAGGCCAGGACGGTCTAATCAGGAAAGGCCTGCCAGAAGAGATCCGTCTTGACAGCTTTTTTAAAGCTGTCTAAAGATGTCAGTTGATGGATCTCGTCCGGCAGCCCATTTCATAATCTGGGGGCGATAACAGAGAAGGCCCTCTGGGAGGTAGCCGAAAGCCTAGATTTTTGAGGCGGCAGCAAATTCCTTCCATAGGACTGGAGTGTGCGGGGAGGGTTGTATGGGAGAAGGCGGTTCTGGAGATAGCTTGGGCCCAAGCCATTTAGGGCTTTAAAGGTGATGACCAACACCTTGTACTGGGCCCGGAAACGAATAGGCAGCCAGTGGACGGACCTTAGTACTGCAGTATGATCCCTCCTAGATGTTCCTGATACTATTCTGGCAGCTATATTCTGTACCAGTTGCAGTTTCCGGACCAAGTACGAGGGTAGCCTCATGTAGAGCGCATTACAGAAGTCTAGGCGTGAGGTTACCAGCGCGTGTACAACAGTCTTGAGATCCCTTACTTCCAGAAAAGGGCGCAGCTGTCGTATCAGCCGAAGCTGATAACAGGTGCTCCTGACTGTCGCATTTACTTGATTCATCATCAGGAGCGACAAGTCAAGAAGCACCCCAAGCTGTGAACACAGTCACTGGAGGGGAGTGTGACCCCATCCAGGACTGGAGGTTGCAGCCCGACAAGTGATTGTCATCACTTGCAATCTACTCCCAGGTCTTGTAGTGACCACGTGCAATGACCACATAACATTCATAAAACCATGGCTGTTTTTAAGGAAGCTTTAAGCTGCAATCCTTTCTATACTTCCTTGGGAGTAAGTCCCGTTGAATATAACTTGAGAGTAGACATGTTGCAGGTAGAAATAACTACCTCCAACTGCATCTGGGCTCTTATAAAAGCATTCTTACTATCCAGCATGATTTGGAGAGTGGTATATTATTAAATCAATTAGTTTCTAAACTGATATGTAGTATCATGGATACCGTTTCATGAACACTAGCTAATTCTGGATGTAATAACTGGGTGCTTGATGCAAGATAATTTTCTCATTAATCATAAAGACTTAAATAGTTTGCACCTTTTTAATTTATAGCATGGAATCTGGATTACTCTCAGATTCCCTTTCCAAGGAAATTTTTCAAAAATCAATAGCATATGGAGGCCTTATTTCAAAACAGCTGGAAGGCATTTTGATTGAAATCTAAAATGCATCGACTAACAAGCTCACTGTGAAATTTAAATCTTGTACATGCTACAAAATCTCCAAACAAACTTGAAAGCATCAGGAATGTGTCATCTTGGTGCATGTATCAAGCATTTTGGGTGTGAAAATTAAACAGATGCTTTTGAAAGATGGAGGAAAAGCTGATGAACACAGTTCATGTAACTTTAAAAGTGTCTCATCAAAATCTCTTCTCTAATAATTCAATTTAATCTTGTTTTGTGAGGAAGCGTGCAGAAGAAGCAAGGTGAGCATCAAAGGTATGAGGGGGTATTCAAAAGTTTTAATGATTACCTTTTAAAATTTTTAACAGAAAATTTGTTTTGATTTGTAGTTGTTAACTTATCTCTATATAGTCACTATCTAGATTTATACATTTTCCCCAGCATATCTTGACCCTCCGAATACCTGATATTGTAGAAGCCTGCAGATTGCACCTGATGAGGATTTTGCACTTTAGTCACTTCTGGCAGAGCCAGTCACAAAACTAAAAGACACAATGAGCTAATTTTCTCAGGAACGTGCACTTAGGGACCAATGATGACACTGACAAAATTTCATCAATATGCCATAATAACTTCCAGGTGATAATTATTACTTTATGATACCCCCTCGTAAGGCGCAATCTGCAGACTTCTACAATATCAGGTATTCGGAGAGTCAAGATACGCTGGGGAAAGTGTATAAATCTAGATAGTGACTACATAGAGATAAGTTAACAACTACAAATCAAAACAAACTTTCTGTCAATTTTTTAAAAAGATGATCATTAAAACTTATTGATACCCCCTTGTATAATTGCTTGCCACCATTTTAATGTTAAATGATCTAAATTTGGGAATGCACAGCATAGCAAAGGGTTCAAAACCAAGAATATCAGCCTGTAGCCTTCATTAAAACTGGAGTTGTGTTGCTGTCATTGTGTTATCTTTATTTAGGTCCCTCTAGGGAGAAAGGTGGCTTACAAATGAAATAAATAAATAAATAATCTTTATGTGGGGGCAGTGCCCTAAAGAAGCAAGCAGCAGCAGGGGGGTGGAGGACTTAGGCCTCCATGTTTCTGCTTTCAGCATAGCTTGTTTCCTTGGAAGGCTGCAGCACCACAAGGAAACAAGCAGCAGAAGCAGCAGGGGTGGAAGATTCAAGCCTCTACATTTTTGCCATCACTGCCAATGCTTATCCATTTGGGGTGCCATGTCCCCCTCCCCCAAAAAGACAGCTATCAGCAGCAGTGAAGAGTAGCCTAGTAGCCTGATGGGCACCAGGCAGGCAGACTCCTCTCCCCAGCTGCCTCCTTCCACTCTGCCTGGCTGATCTGCTGCTGAAGAACTGGAGCCAGAGAAGTTGCTGTCCAGGACTTCCTTTTCTGCCCCACCAGCAAAGCCAGAGACCCAGACCTTTGGTACTCACTTCCTCGCAGGCATTCCAGATCTGACAGAGCGGTGACTTCCTTTCCCACCTGGCCAGCAAAGCACCCCTCTGAGATATCACCTGGTGTGGTCTGTACACACACCCCACACACATACCCTTAATGACACCCCTGCCCTTTCTTCTCTCCCCAACAGCAAGCAACAGCAGCAAGGGAGGAAGCAGAACTGTGTGGGTGGAGCTCTGCACCAGTATAGGTTCTTGTTCATAGTGTTTAAATGAGGCAGATAAATATAAATACAGAATTCAGGGTGCTGCATGAGTTGAGAGAAAAGATATAAAGTGGCAATGATTCTGTGTTATAATTAGTATGTCTGATTGCACTCTGTAGATGGCAGAAGGAAGACAACAAAATTGAAAAGCTGCCATATGTTATAAATGGTGGCATCCAGGGAGCTGTGTCAATAGGCACATAGGTTTTCTACATGTCTGACTCCCAACACATATTCTCAACTTCAGCCATTAGTATTTGCCATCTTGTCTATAAATAAGAGCTACCCAGATGTGGAGGAAGAGATTTCCCCTGGCATATCTTTTACAGATTTCCCACATATTTTTTTTATCCTAATCTGTATTTTCAAAAAATCCTCTTCAAAATACATATAGAGATAGATAATTAATTCATATTGAAATGTGCTGTTTCAGAGAAGCATGGAATCCAGGGGATAGCTAAGTATCTGTAATGTTTCTTAGTTCAAGAGACTAGAATTCACAGTGATCAGATTTCTCTACCAATCCTATGTTCAGCTAAGTTCATTATGATTGCAGGAAAATGAGACATGGGGATATATTCCACTGTCCAACTATTCAATTTCTAATATTGTGCTCACAGTTTAAATACTCTGTGAGCACAGTGTATCTGCAAGCATATTTTGGTTTATGTAGACCTTCTTGATCTTTGACACTTCCTGGGATAACTTTGTTCTAGTTAAATCATTTGCAGGAACTAAGATCTAAAAAAGTTTAAAAAGTATAAAAGAACAAATTTGTAATGAATGAAATCGGCTCACTCCCTGGACTTTTTCCAAAGACGTTCGGCTGCTCAAGAGCAGGACCAGAGAAACCTAACTGTGGGAGAGAGCCAGGGCTGAGGCCTAGACATAGAGGAGGACGTGCGTACAGATGCAGGGGCAAAGCTGTCAAGGGTTGAAGAAAGAGTGGAGTTGAATAAAGACATTGCTGAGTCAGCAGATTCCCCAAGATTTAAATAAGAGAGAATCTGACTGAGATGATCAGAATTAACATGCTAAAGATTACGAAAAATGCATTGAACAACATGACGAGGAGGTGGGAGCTTAAGTAAGTAAGAGTAAAAGAAATTAGATGATGATCAGACAATGGATAGTCAGATGCCAAGCAGTCAGAAATGACACATTTGGTGGTCAGAACTAGCTCAAGACACAGTGACCAGAAGAATGGGTTAGAGAGTTGGAATGAGGTTGAAGATCCAAAGAAGCTAAGAGGGAGCTAAAGTGAGACGTTGAAGGATTCTTAGGATCATCAAGGTGGATATTAAAGTCATCTAGAATTAGAGAGGGAACTGAGTCTGAAAGAAAAAAATGTGAGCTATGACTCAAAGTCTGAAAGGAATTGGTTAGCAGAAACAGAAGGGCAATAAATGACAGCAACCCGAAGCTGCAAAGGAGAAAAGAGTTGAATAGAGTGAGACTCGAATGAAGAAAAACTATAGCTGGGGGGAAGAGAAAGGTGTTGAAACTGGCAAGAGTTAGAGAATAAGATACCAACCCCACCTCCTTGACCCTCAGGGTGGCTTGTGTGGGTGAAAAAAAGACCACCAAAAGAGAGGGCAGCGGAAGTAGCAGTGTCATGGGCCAGGAGCCAAGTTCAGTTAGAGCAAGAAGATTAAATGATGTAGAAAGAAAAAGATCACTCTTGGTGCAAAAGAACATTCTTAAGCAGACCTGCCAGGCAGTAATTGCCTATTCCACATATGTTTTTAAAAATTATTCACACAATCATTTTAATTAAGCTTTACTCACTGACAGTGCATCCCTTTTTTCACTGTCTCCAGTTATTGCTTGTGGACGTCCCTGCTCATTCCTGGTGTTTTTTATGTTTTATGAACTATTATACACATTTGTATAAACTGTTATTTATTGTGTGTGTATGTGTCCATGTATATGTAGAGCTTGTATATATGTAAAGTTACACATTGGCTAGCATCCAGTCACTGTCTTATGTAAACATGAGTTTCCTTATGCCTTATCTTTTGTCTGATGCATAACATCTGTATTCAGCTTAAGGTTACAAAAGGGGAGTTATGTATGTGATACCATTTCATATCATTATGTATTGCTTGTTGCACATTGTGTATTATTGCAGATTGTGCATTGATTGCATGGTTATGCATGCTTGCACATCAGTGAAGAATTATGGAATATGGTTGTGCAGCATAGTAATTCTGTAATGAGCTGGTATAGTAAAACCAATACATAACTCCATGAGCATAAAGATACACTACAGCTCTTTGATGTGGGAGCCCAGCCATTATCTTTGTACCTTTTTGTTAGAAATGGAAGCTGGAATCTTGGTAGGGACTTACATCTGTGGAAGTGGACTTAGGTTTGCAGGAATTAGAACTAGGCAATTGCACAATGTCTGTATCCAGTAAAGGCTGCTGCTACATTACTATGGCCGCATTTCCACTTACAAATAAATCGCTTTGCGAACCAAATCAATGGATCAGTTCAGCAGCAGAGCATGGTTTACATTATATTTGCCCCAATTGCATTTTCTTGCTGCAAAATAAAACAAAACAACCCACTTGTGGTTCATATTCACAAATGAATTGATTCAAAATGGACTCGCTCCAGCCGGCCAAAGGGCAAATTTAAATTGATTCCAATCTACATCTGGTTCACACTTGTGTGTGGAATCAATTGATACAAAAAGACATGGAAAAAATCAGCATCAAAAAGACGCAGATTAAATGGGTTTAGCGCATGCCCCCCCCTCTCTGAATCACTTCAGCAATTCAGTTCAAGTGCAAACCAGTGTCATTTAAACCAATTCAAACCGATTTGCGATTTAGTTTAAAAGGTTGTGGGAATGAGGTCTATGTAGGGAAGTCAGCATTGTGACTGGTGCACATTAAGAACAATGTACAACAGCATGCATGTGCATCCAGACTTATGTGGATTGATCGTGTTATACATTGGTCCTGTTGTGCATCATGACACTGGCTAGCAAATGCCAATGCACACTGGGACACTCTTGTCAGTATCCCATTATGCATCTTCACAATGCACTAACAGGATTTCTTAGCACTTCTGCTAAGAAGCTAAGTATGTGTAAAGTTACATAATATACACTGTGAGAGAGGATTCCAGTCTCAGTTTATTGGATGATATCAATAAATAAGATGATTTAACCACACAAGTTAAGAAGCATTAATTTGCACCTGAAACAGTAAAATGAGACAGCTTTAGAAGCAGAAAGGGGCCAGTATAGAACATTTCCTCTAACCCATCATCAAAAGACATGTAAGAAATAATTTATTTTCCAATTAACTGTACCATTCAATTGCAGGCAGAGAGCAAGAATACTACATTTATTATCATTACAAGGGGGAAGAGAAGTAATACCTGTAGTAGTGTCAGACTCCATGTTTGGTTCTGCCATTATTTTTTTAAAAGGAGGGGGATCTATATTGAAATGTATTCTTCTGTGTGATTTCGGTGTTGGGGGAGACATATTGCACTGTGTATATGGAAAGAGCATGGGTGTTGGGGTGGAGGATGGGTTGACCTAGGCAACATCAAGACCTGGGCTGCTCGTTGCTGCTGTCTGCTTCTGCAAAGGGATGGAAACTGGGGGAGGTTTTTTTCTTGTCTTTGTAGAATTGTAGGCTGTTAGAACTTAGGAATGGAAAGCAGGGAGGGCAGGTGGGTGATAAAGAAACCATTAGAGCTAGCTGGTGGGAATGAAGGTTTGTGGGCCAATGTGTGGGGATGAAATTTTAATATTGTGAGTTTTAATGTTGAGGGGCTGGACCTATTTAGTTCCAACTTAAAAGCTTTCCTAGTAGTTTCTATCCTGTGCCTTCAATAAAGTCTCTTGTTCTTTTTAGCACAACGAGACTGTTTGTCTGTGTGTTGGGAATTGAGTTCACTAGTTCTGACAAGCAGACCTTTATACAGCCTCAACAAGGTACATGCCATTGTGGTCTCAATGAAAATCAGGCCTCCCATGTCTGCAATTTTAACTGCAAAAACATCCTGGCTGAGATTCTAGATTGGCCACATTGGCCTCAAACAGATGGGCCCAAAGGACCACCTCTGAGCCATGTTGGGAGCTTGGTGTTTACAGTATGCATGCCCTGAATATGTCCGGAAGCTGTGCCAAGCCCTCCCCAACCTTTTTGGTGGCCTGATTCAGGACTGTGGCAGCAGCCCGGATTAGGACCGAGCACATGCAGTCACCACAGTCCTGCAGCGATCAGGGTGGGAGCAGCCTTTGGCCCCTCCTTTTGCCCCATCTGCCTGAGGCCTTAGTCGGCTGCGAATGTTACCTTAGATATGTAGCTAAGTAATGTCTTACAGCCTGTCTTGATTGACTTGGCAGCAGTGGTTGTGGGGATCTGTTCTCCTGTTGATTGGGAGGCAACAAACTGATGTTTCCATCCCCTACTTGTGAACGATTTCTGGTGTGACAAGCCGAAGGACTCCTTGTACTAGAGGTCACTCATGTGAGGAGGTGGAAACATCACTCTTCTGCATCTGGATCAATGAGACAATGGATCCCTGTTGCTTGCATCAGCTACTGTCCAGTATGTCAGGCTTGGGGGACTTTTATTATCCCTATATATCCCTCATACCTAGAGTTATGCATTCATAACTGATTAATATTCATGATCCCTACACATTCAATAGGTTACTCATAACAGCAATCATGAATTCCAGCCCCCACTTCTTTTAACAGGACCCTCCTTTCATTTGGAAATGCAAATTGCAGGCACATTCACCATGTGTCCAGAGCAAGCAGGCAGGCAGCCAAGAATTAAAGCCCCCCGTTCTCATTCTAGGGTCTTAATCTCAATTAAGGGCTTTGTGTAAAATAATAACCATCACACTGCACTATGGATCTTATGTGTAGTTTGGTCCTGAGGCTTCATTCAAGAAGGAGGATTTCCAGGGCAAATAGAATGACTTCAAAGCAGGTCTGAGCTTAGGTATTTTTCTTGGTGAAATGATTAATAAGCACTGAGTATACTGCATATTTGATAGGATAGATAGAGAAGTGACTGAACAGAAAAGTTGGGTCACTGTAGTTTTCATGTAACTATTCTTAAACTACAGGAGACGCAAGTAATCTCTTAAATAGGTTGCAGGCTCTCTGCTACAGTTTATCTTTTTTTAAAAAAAAAATACATTTTTTTCAAAACAAGAAATGGATATCTGGTCAATTTGGAGGAATTTTTGTTTTCATTTTTGGCTGTCCCGTGAAATTCTCAATCCAAAAACAGAATATTGGCTGTTCAACTTGCTGCAGTTGCCAAACCTTCCTTATATACTCAACTATAAGTCGATCTCATGTATAAGTCAAAGACAAATTTTGAGGCCAAAATTAGGGATTTTGATATGAACCATGGATAAGTCAAGGGTAAAATTTAGGGGCATATAACAAGGGATCTAAATGATGAAGAAAACATAATTTCAGGAGGAATAACTCTTTGTGCTCGCTCTTAAGGCTGGATAGATCAGAGAGTGGATGGGAATGCCAAGATAGATTATACCCCTTTCACCAGGAGATGGTTCCTTCTTTTAAATAAGTATTAAGATACAGTACTTACGTTGACCTGTGGATAAGTCGAGTCAGTTTTTTGGGGGGTAATTTTTTTACCTAAATATCTAGACTTATACATGAGTATATACTGACTAAGCAAACACTGACTAACAATAGGATTTCAGGATTTGATGCATGCATCTTTTCAAGCCCTACCATCTGAAGCTGCCAGAGATGACACCTGTTACTTTGTGCATACAAAGCTAGTTCTGTGGGATTACACACATTGTGGAGGCACAGGAAGTTCCACACAAGGTAAAAATTGCCAGTTGCAGCTCTATATTTTGGGTTGTGTGTAGTTTGTTGTTTAGATTTTGATGATTTATTGTTTTTAATCTTGTGCATCCAGAGGTAGAAAAGCAAAGTAAAAAAAAAAAAAATAACAAAGGAGCCATAACTGGGAGACTGCAAAGTATAATCAGGGGTTGGGGTAGAGCAATAATCAATTACAATGAAAACAAGAAGAACAAAACACATATGGTGTAAAAGAGTAGATGATAATTTTTCTTCACCTATCCAAGAGCAATCTTTAGTGCAATACTGAACTTTATAAAAGTTCGGCATAGTCATTTGTGTTCTGTGATTTTGAATTGGATGTGTGTTTGTGTGTGTTACAGTAACCTGAGGGTTGTGTTTTACTTCATCATTCTCAAAAGCATAGCTGAAAAGAACAGCAGATGAGGAACATGGGATAAAATTTTAGGGTTTATTTGTTCTACTGGAGAATTTACAAATGACATAGCTGTTCTGATATCAAGAATTTTTGCTCACACTGTGAAAAGAAAAACACACAATGGAGAAGCCACACATCACCTTCAGGCTCAGAGAACTAATGAGATGAAACAGCATCTCTGTGAATGGGTTTGTATTCATTAAAAGGAATTCTCAGATCATTGCTGTCAAAGGTCAAAAAGGAACAAGACACTCTTGTAGCATATTGCTTCTCAGCTTTTGAATTAAGAGTATAACATGTCAGCATGCTTTTTTGCTCAGCCTCCCAGGTGGGTAAATGCCACCAGATTTCCCTTTTCTTTCTCTTAGTCATTTGCACCAAGGAATGTGCCAAAAACTATTTGCTTGTCATGTTACTAACTTCCTGTAAGACTATTTCCTCCTTTAAGTTTAGGTATTATGCTGTATGCAACTAAAAATGTCAGTTTGAAAAGAGAACTTTTGTTTCAAAAATCCTAATCAACTGATTAAAATAGCAAGTACATTTCTATACTGCTTGTCAGGGCACTTAAGCACTTCCTGAGCAGTTTACAGTGTGCAGGCTAATTGCACCCCCCTCCCCAACAAGCCGGGTACTCATTTTAGCGATCTCGGAAGATGCCAGGCTGAGTTGACCCTGGAGCCCCCAACTGGTATCAAACTCACAACCTTGTGACTGTGAGTGAGTGGCTGCAGTACTGGCATTTAACCACTGCATCACCAGGGCTTCCTTCAGATATAGGCCAGAATCCACTTCAGCAGTTACAAATGCGTAACCTAGAGTTATGCATTCGCCACTGTTTCATATTCACAATCTCTACATAAGTCCTAGCTCAGGGGATGCATTGGGAAAGTCCCCAACTCTCCACTTAATGAGTAGGAGCTGGTGAGGTCAATGTGGGCCTGTTTCCCCGACCTAAACAACAAACTACAAATAATACGGCTGCAGTTGGCTCAGGAAGCAGCTGATTGATGTCTCCGTACACCCCCCCCCCCAAAAAAAACCAGGAGTGATCTCCAGTGTGAGGGGAAATTGCAACAGAGACTCCTCTTCTGCCTCTTGTAAGATTGGTCATGGAAGTGGGTGGAAATTTCAGACAGCTGCATCCTGAGCAACAGAAGAATGGGCCACTATTGATTGCAAGTGACTGCTGCCTAGTATATGAGGACTGGAGGATTGGGCCAGGAATCGTTGCATAACTGCATAAGCCACCAAATGGATTCCAGCCATAATTGATATCTTTTTTTCATAAATCCAAATACACTTACCTTGGAGTGAATCCGACTAAACTCAGTGGAGATGAGTTATGAGTAGGCATAGGATTTCACCATTATTCATCAGTATGAGCTGGCCATAAACAGGATCAATTGTCTTCACTTTGCTATTTGAGATCATGGTAGATGAAATAGTTTTGCTAGAAGATGTTGAATTAATTAAATTTAACCAAGGCTTCAAATGATTCTTGGCCAAAAGGCCAAAGAAATATATAAAATTTTGTTTCTTTAATCAGTGAAGACAACATCCTGATACATAAACTTAAGAGCCCTTCTCAAACAAAGGTAGATGAAAAAATCAGTAACTCAAAACTAGTTATTCAGCCTCAAAACTAGAAGGGAAGTGTGCTGAGACACCACTTCCAAACAAGAGTATATATCATTTCCCAGACACATACAAGCTCATGTGTCTTCCAAACAAGAGTGTGACTCATCTTATGATACTTCTTGCCATATAGTATGACTTTTTGCCTTCATGTTCTTAGGTTTGCCAAACAAGCATTGCTTTTATATTACTCACAAGTGCTTCAAGTCTGCTAAGGAGATGCTGAAGTACACAGGAAAAAGATTGAAGAGAAGATCTTATGGGAGAATTTGGGCAGAGGTAAATAAGAAGTGAAGAGGAAATAGTGGAGAAGTAGCTGATCACCCTTACATATCCACAAAATAAGTGAATTATTCCCACAGCTTCTGTGGCTAAGAGAAACAAGTGAAGACAGGTGAAGATGCCTTAGACAAGTGAAGACTGAACTGTTTCCAAAAGACAGCAGGATAGAACAGAAATAGCACATTGATAATAAATATCCAACAAGCAAGGTGCATAATAAACTTCTAGCTATATACAGTACTGTCATTTCTGTGCTCAAAAAGTCTATACAGTTGGCCCTCCACATTTGCAGCTTTGACTTTTACAGTTTTATTTGTGGTCTTGATTAATATGTTTTCTCTAGGAATCTCTAGGTCCTCCAGAAGTTAACCATAGATTTGTGCTGGAGAACCTAAAAGTTCTTAGAGAAAACACTTCTCTAGGTATTTGTGGGTCCAGCAGCATGATTCTATGATTGATTTCTGACAAATGTTGACCACAGAGTTGCACTGGAGGTGTTCTCTTAGGTAAAAAGAATGGTGGGTTTTTTTTCCCTTTTGCAGTTTTCCCACATTTGTGGAGGTCCTTCACCCCTAACCCCAGGCTCAGCAAATGTGGAGGAACCACTGTACTTTGTTAGATTGGGCTGAATAGTTCTTGGACCGCAAATTCTATCAACCCTGGTTAAAACAACCAATATTCATGATAATGAAAACTGAAGTTCAGCAATATCTGGAGGGCCACAGAAACTACTGATAAATTAAAATTATGCAAAACTATATGGATTTTTGTTTTCTTGGAAAACACTGTATTCCCTCAGTGTCTAGGATGGCATCTTCATTTAGTATAATGATAAACAGCAAGAAGTTGTAAATCAGAAACACCAGTTCTAATGCCAGGCATAATAATGAGTAGCTATAAGCAAGCTCCTTATTATGGTAATAATAGTCAAGCTCCTTGTCATGGTAACAGTTGTATATAATTCAGCTTTGTTACATGGATTACACAGGTAGGGGGTGTAAAATGAAGCTGTCATATGGCAGATCAGACAATTGACCAATGCGAATGGATATTTGCTATCTCAGCTAGTAATAGTTGGTCTACAGTACAGAGAGTGTAAATCTGGACCTCCAGATGGTTTGAACTTCATTTCCAATTTGCTTCAACCAAAGAGACTAGTGGTAAGTAATTATGGGAACTGTAGCCTAGGACCAGAGTTACCTAGCCCCTGTTCTAGGGCTTTATACTTTATAGCTCTTTTTAGTTCTTTTCACCAGAGATGGAAGTACTGAACTTGGAATTTTCTATATGCAAGGTCTAAGATCCTCTTAGCTCTGAAATCATGTAATCTTCATGACTGAACTATCAAAGGACTCTATCTTCCTATACAAGCTGACGGGATTAAAAAACTTCTGGGGAGGCCTTTCTCATGGTATGGCCATTTCACAGGTTCATCTTGAAGAACGACAATTCACTAACTGCTCCTAGGGAGGCTATAGGATGATACCCCACTCCTCACTGAGCTTCTCCTTCTAGCAGCAGGAGAAAACTTTGTTATTGCAAGAGGCTGGGACAAACTGAATGATTTACATATATTTATCTTTTGTTTTTTCATGAATTTGTTTTAAAAGGTTTTAATCCTATAGATAGATTAATCCTATAGATAAATGAATCACATTCTGACAATGGTTTTTTAGATGTTTTTGCTTAGACTAGTTTCCACATGTTTTTAAAAAGCTGTATATGTTTTTAATACCTTCAGCTGTCTTGAGTCCCAGTTTCAGGGAAAAGGCACTATGTACAGGAAAAAATAAATGAACGTAGGACTTGGGACCACAATACATGAAAGAGCATCTCCTTTACATACACCTGCCTGAAGACCAAGGTCTGCTGGAAGGGCTCTTTTCTCCATCCCACCAGTGGAGGCAATATACTATAGGATGACTTGGAAGAGGGCCTTCTTTGTTACGACACTTCATTCATGGAGTGCCTTGGAGGACCAGCTAATATCAGCACTGGCTTCACTCTATCGCCAGACTGAAGCATGGCTTTTTATTATAGCTTTTGAGCCCTAATTGATTTTACTCAAATTTAAAATGTGTATGGTTTCTGGTTATCTGGAACTGTTTTAACTAGTTTTAAATTGTATCAACTTGTTGGCTATGGTTTTAGTCTGTTTAAATTATTTTTATTGCTTTAAACTCTTTTAATTGATTTTATTGTATAAAGTCCTTGGATCTTAAATTGAGATCCTTGGAGACAGAGTGGGATATAAAATTTGAAAATAATAATTCAGTTTTTCCTAAGCCATGTCTAACATCCCATGGAATGCAACAAGGTGACTCTTATACCAGTAAAGGATCTTTTGAACACTGGCGTCCAGCTAGTATATATCACTTGTTCTTATTGCTATTTTTACTGTTTTATAATTAACTGTGTAATGACTTTTAAGATAATTAACTATAGTATAGTTAACTATAGAAGCCCTGGTGGCACAGTGGTTAAGTGCCTGTACTGCAGCCACTCACTCAAGGTGGCGAGTTCAAGACCAGCAAAGGGCTGAAGCTCGACTCAGCCTTGCATCCTTCTGAGGTCGCTAAAACGAGTACCCAGATTGTTGGGGGGCAAATAGCTTACAATTGTAAACCGCTTAGACCCTCCTTAAGGGTATGAAGCGGTATATAAATGAAGCTGTTTGTTTGTTTATTTTAGTATAGATTGATGCAAACTGTATTTTAATAATATGTTGGAATCCTGCCTCAATCCAAAGGGAAAGGTGGGAAATAGAAATAAAAATTATTATTAAAATTATTATTATCATTTGCTTGCCTTCCCCTTATGTTTTTATGTGTGGAAGCTCTCTTTCTACAATTGGACCACCTAGTGCCATTGCTTCATCTCATATGAGTCCTGTGACTGTTAATACTTTCTATCCAATAAAATGCAGACTGAAATTAGCACTTCTATGGTATCTCTAGGAAGGCAGAGGCAAATCAAGCTGGCATTCTGAAACTCAACATCTCATTGCCTTTTCTCTCTTTTCCAGTGCAAGATGATGTTGCTGCTAAGTCAACAAAGCTGACAGGCAATTGGCAGCTATCCTGACAACACTGAGCCATGCTTTTACTATGTACAGATGTTCGGTGGTACAACAGTACATAAAAATAAAACAGCCACAGTTCAGTGCGCCAAGTACCAAGAAAAAAACGTAGGGCAGAAACTAATGGTTGTCAGTCTGCAATGTCTGTTTCTGAAATGATGAGGGGGTGTGTGGATAACTATCATATCATTCAGTGTAAATGTCCACACTTGTATCATACAGTTGTTTTACATATTACAAGCCATATTAAGCCTATCCATACTAGCTAGTACAGGCAAATAGAATTCTTGTAGCCACATGAAAAAGAGTTCCAAGTGTATAAATACAGGGCTTTTGATTCTAGCAATGTCATGGCTGTTTCTTATTAGGCAAATGGCTTTGAGTCAAGGGCACTCACTGGAAAATGGTTATGAGAACCTCCATTCCTTTACTTCTGCTGAAGACAAAACAAGACCAGCTACCACCTTGAATTGATCACATTTATTCAATATTCTTTGAAATAAGCAAGAATTTTGAAGCACATAAGCAATCAAATAGAGCCACAAAAAACCACACACACATAAATATGGTGCACTATGAGAAATACACAATATTGAAACAAAATAATACTGTACATTAACAACATTTGAGAGACAAATTGTTCAAATTATAACTTTTGTTTACTCGCACTATAAAAAACGTTGACTTTTTAAAGAAAAATATAGTCCCAATATAAAGGCCTGATCCTGAGCACTGCTAAATCAGGGGACATCACACTATCCTCTCATTTCAAAAGCAACAGGATCAAACCCTTTGTTTGCCTTAACAGGCACTTCAATTATGTATCATTTTTACAAAGCATACCTTGATTACTATTACAAAAATGACAAACATCAACTCAAGAGTATGTTCAGCAAATTTCAGGAACATAATGCAGAAATAGCTTAAGTATCCATGCACAAAAGAGGGAGAAAGCTAATTCATTCAGTTTAGGAGTAATAATTTTTACTAGAATCCTTTTCACAAACACAAACATCTCAGACTTCATTTTTCAGTAATGGATATATCAAGTTTTACATTTTTCCTAACTCTACTGAGAATGCTGGCACTGTTATGCTGAAGAGAATCTTGTCATTGCTTAATATATTCTGTTGGTAATAACCACACAGGTTCATCTTCTGAGCTTGGTAGAAGCACACGCTATTGTTAAGATCAGAGTTTCTAAAGATGATAGTACACTAAAAGGTATACTGTGAACCTCACAAATTCAGTTTTAAAATATTTTCCCCAAACTAAAAGCTGCAGAAAACTTGTTCTTAAATAATCTACAGAAAATTTTGGAGCAGCTAAACATTTTAAATTTCTTACACTTTCTTCATCTTAAAAATATTTGAATTAATTCAGTAGCCCATCCTTTTGAAAAATAATACCCCAAAAAACACCTGAAGATTACAAATCTTTTGTTTTAATCAGTGTGACCAATGGTTTGTCATCAGGACTGTAGTCTTCATAAGCAATAGGAGTTGCATCATACATTGCAGGTCGAGATTTCTTTCCAAACCTAAACCCCCAAAAATAAAGAAGAAAGAGAAGCAGAATTAAAAATTAGTTAATTCCAGATTGATTGATTCAATCAAGGAAACAATCACCCTGAGTTCGCAAGACCTGAGCACAGCTGTAGACGACTAGAGCTCTTGGAGGTTTCTCATTCATACAGTTGTCATAAGCCGAAGCCAGTTAGATGGCAAATAACAAAAACAAACACGTATTGGGGATCTGTTGACTTTCTTATGACAAATATACTTTCAAACTCTATTTAAATCTGAAGACCTATGTACAGTATATGTGACATGAGAATATACTGACTAAAATCTTTCAAAAAAAAAAAAAAAAAAGTCAAAGGCCTGGAACAGACGGGCACAAAAGAGTGGCCAAAGTCTGTTCTGACCAAAAGCAGATCAAAATCTCACTGTTCGCATGGCCTGCTCCCAAGGCGGGCTGTGGACACAGGGGCTAACTGGCACTGCCAGGAGTCAGATTATCCCACCTCCTTTTTGCTCCTGTCCTAAGGACCAGAGTGTGGCTTTGGCACAGCTTCTGGCCACTTTGGAGCCATGTGTTGTTTAATCAGCATGCCTCCAAAGCAGTCGGAAGCTGATTAATTTGGCCCATCTGTTTCACCCCAATGGCTTGCATCCTCTTCAATATTTCCAAGATTGTAAGCTGGATCTCACAATTTTTGAATTCACACTTACAATCAGCAGTGACCAAACATGCCCCCCCCCAACCTATCTATTAAGCCAGACAGTGACACAACCAAAGGATTTCCAAGGTGCAGCAGAACAGGACAATGCAAATGATCTCCTGGTTCAGGGCATGTTGAGACAAGCAACTGTGGCAGGACCCTAAGGCATCTCTCTGTCTCAACATGTCTCCTGTCTTTATGA
This sequence comes from Urosaurus nigricauda, assembly GCA_034509955.1. Taxonomy (NCBI): domain Eukaryota; kingdom Metazoa; phylum Chordata; class Lepidosauria; order Squamata; family Phrynosomatidae; genus Urosaurus; species Urosaurus nigricauda. The sequence goes on from JAOEGL010000003.1 coordinate 241,449,479, forward strand.
TCATAAGATCACACCAGCTGCCATTTCCCAGTACCCCAATCTGCAGTGCTTCAGAAACCCTTGAGTTGGGCATTAATGAATAGACACTGATAGACTTAGTCTTCAATGGATTCGACATAATATATCAGAAGATAATTAGCCTATTGGTAGACTAAAGTGCACTTTTCATCCATCATATGCAAACAGAAAGGAAACCTATTCCAAAACGCATAGGCCTGATACAGATGGCCCCAAAGGGCTGTTTACGGCGTGATTAGGGTTAGGGAGGATGCAGCATTTAGTCCCTTGCTTACCCTAGCACGTATGGATAGCGCCATCTTGTTTGCATGCCATCCATACGTGTGCGCTATTTTGACGTCATGGCATGCACCACGTTTAGATAATGCAGTGTGCACCTGACATCCTGGTGCTATGGGAGGGCGCCAAGGGCGCCCTTTCCATAGTGCTAAAAGGAGCTCAAAAACTGAGCTCCTTTTTTGTTCCTGGTCATTGGCGCAGTCTTTCCATGGCTGCGCCAAGGACCCTGAGGGGAAAGGGGCCTCAGTGGCGGCCCCTTTCTTCCCTCGGGAGTGCCAGCGATAGCACGGTGCAGCGGGCACCCAGGGCACCTGCTGCACCCCACTTTCAGGCCGTGGAGAAGTGGCAGTTTGCCGTTTCTCTGCAGTCTGAAGAAATGCTAGGATGGGGCCTCTGGGGCTGCTGGCCCCATCCTAGCACTTCTTTAGGCAACCATAGACCGCCCCTTTTGGGTGGTCTGTACCACACCATTGTAAGTTTTTTCAAACCAGGAGTGGTCAAATGTGGCTTCACAAATAATTCTATGTTGCACCTTTCAATATCCCTCTTAAATTGATTATGTTGGCCAGAGTTGCAGTCCAAGAACATCTGGATGGCCATAGCTGCCCCCCCCCCCGACCTTAACTCTCTCTCTCTCATTTAGGAAAGAGAACAGAAACTTCTGTTTCTAAGCAATATGGATAGAGGGGCTGTTCCTTGATCTTCACAGAAAAATGGAATGGACTTGCCATTAATTGCCCAATCTTTTTGTCTTTATTTGCAGTGAGAAAAATGTACATGCACATAAAGTTCATAGGAGAAAACATGTCATCACTGTGCAATTTCAGAACAGTAGAAGATAGCAATTTCTGCCTGATAGATTGGGATAAAAGTTACTCTACACCTCTGGCTCATTGTTCAGCCACAAAGAAAAGTGAAAATCATTTGAGATGAAGATACTAGTTTAGTACAAACTGAACTTGGGTAAATTTAAGAAAAGAGCTCGTATTGCCCCCATGTCTATTAATATTTATTTGTAGGGCCAGATTTAAATGCTTCCAGACACATAGCTTGTAGCACTACCAATCTAAGGCATGCACAATTATTCCATCTTTTCTAAAACTTTAACTGATTTCTCATGTAAAGGAAAAAAATTTGATTGGTGTAGTGGGAAAATGTGAGAATGTTAGAAGTGGAAGACAAGCTGCAGAGACCTCCAAATTCTGTGAATGATACAGGCTAGTTGCAGGATGAGAGCCTCGTCCACAAACAATCTTCCTTAAAGGGCAAATGCAATCATGTATATTGATAAATTGGCCTTTCAAAACACTAAGACAAACACTTTTGTAAATTAAAACCAAACAGAAGCATACAACACGTACAGTGTCTTAAAAAAAAAAAAAGCCCCATCAGACTAAGTAAGTTGTCTGAAGATGGAGTGCAAACCTCAGCACTACAATGTCTTTCAGAATTGCTTCACCAGGAGGCAGTCCAGACATATTTTAAATATTTACTGATGTTATCTTAAGTGTTCAGGTAATCATTTTATGCAGATCGGATTAATCAAATAAATACATTGATCAGTTAAACTCAGAAAGTTTAAGTTAGCTTGTAACCCTAGTGGAATCATGGCTCAAGGACTTTCTATGCTTGGATGACGAGTATTTTTTTTACAGAAAACAGAGTAAGAAAACAGTCACTTGTATCTATTAAGGAAAAACATATAATACTAGGTAAAGTTAAACATGGCAGTAAAGAGAAATATGAGATTGTCCCTCCAATGTAAGTAAATATTTTCCAGCATCCTGCAGAACTGCATGTCTCAAACAGCCACCAATTTAAAAACAAACAAACAAACAAACAAACAAACGCCATTCCTATGTTCACACAGAAACTCGGAGAACTAAGTGGCAGGATTACTGAACACGGGAAAATGTTTGAAATTGTGAATGGATCAAACAACATTGTTAACTTATAACGTAAGTTTGATCGTTACCAGTCTTGGCTGGTAGTAAAATGGGATTGGTTGGTAAGCTCTAGGGGATGGTAAATATCTCACTCTGTCTGAGGGAAGTGCCAGTTGCTTTGAAAGATGTTGAAGAGAAGCCCTTGACACAAAATTATGTGAGAACTACCCCCTGTTGCTAATATTCCCTTTCTAGACAAGGTGATTGAGTGTATGGTGGCTGGGCAACTTCAGATATTCTTGGATGAAATGGATTATCCAGAAATATTTCAACCAAAGAATGCCACTACAGTGGAATAAATTGCTCCCAATAATGACCTCGTCCGGGAAAAACATGGGGAATGCTACCATACTGATTTTCTTGGATCCTTCATCAGATGTTAACATCACCAATCAGGGTATCTTACTGGACCAGTTCTGCAGGATGAGAGGATTGCACTGGGTGAAATCCTGCATCAGAGACCAGGAAGCTAAACTTTACAGTGATGAAATGATGTCACTGACATGATATGCAACCATGCTACACAACTGTGATGATGCACAATTTGGGCACCATGTTCTGTCATGAAATGTGACCTCCTATTGAGCAGCGAGACATATTGTACCTCAGGACAATGTCCATGCTGTAGCTCCACTTGTACAATGATCCTAATGGCATAGTTATGTCTCCCCAAAGATTTTTCCTGCTTTGCCATTTAAAAAGTAGAATCTGTTACCTCATGAGGTTTGGTTCTTCCTGCAATTACTTTTCTTCTATTGAGCTTTAACTTATCTTCTGGCTAGATCTGCTGCTGCTTCCATTTTATGACTTTTGGTTGATATATTTAATGTTTAACAACTGCATTCTCTTTTCTTTTCTTTTGTATATGAATTTTGTGCATTTTTTCCTTAAAGGTTACTGATTTGCTTTAATTTGATTCCATTGTAAGGCACCTTGAACACTCACTCTCACTAAGCATTGTTCACACACAGAGAGAAAGTCTCTAAAGTAGGAAAAAACACTTCAAATTTGTTTTAGATCCTAGAAGGATGCAGTTAATCACTTAACTTACAGATTTATCGCAGTAACTAATAACAACAGAAATATTAAAGTCTTAAGCAAAACATGTGCTTTAAGACTTTGCTCTAATAAAAATGTGTAGAGCACAGGGATAAAGAGTAAGCTGTGTGTATGCATGTATGTTTGTAAAAACTAAGGACAGAATCACATAAGATTGAGTCACAGATGTTCTGTATCTCATATAATATGGTTATACTGCAAGTGAGCACTCACAGGAGAGGAAAATATCTACAGTGGTCCCCCGGGTTAGGAAGGTAATCCGTTCCGGGATTACCTTCGTATCCCGGAAGTTTCGCAACCCGGGGGACCGCTTTCGCCAACGCACAGCGCGCCGGGAACGCGCTGTTTTAAAACTTCCGGGTTGCTAATTTCTTTTGCAACCCGGGGTTTTTTCGTTGGCCGGGGGCTTTTTTTCTCCCCCAGCGGTTTTGGGTCCCGGGGATTTCGTTCCCCGGGGGATTCGGATCCCGGGGGACCACTGTATTTTTAATGCACATATTTCAGGAAGCAACTGTCTAGCCTTGCCTACATCCAGCATGCTTTTCTTCTATATGTTGAAAATGTTTTTAGCGCAGAAATACTTCATCATGTGGCCATCATGCACAATTTGAAGAGGTAAAGCCAGGGCTTATGTTTATCATTTTGTTTGATGGTTGGGAGAACTGGCTTTCCCTTATATTCCCTTATATATTTACCCCCCCCCCCCCCGCCGCCGCCGCCGCCGCCCCTGCAAACAAACCTGGCATGTCGGATAGAGGCAATGGCACTACTGAATTCACTGTCAATGCTCCTGCAGTTGTAGAATTCCTCATATGCTGGCCTAGATGAGCCCTGATACTCAATGCGGCTGATGCGACAAATGCCCACAATTAGGATGATCAACATTAGGACAAATGCCACACACAGGGCTCCAATTATGATGTAGAGGGAATGGCGTGGCATGTTTGTCAGGCTCTCAGCCATGTGTCCAGACTTCCACTGTAGATCTGGAAGTAAGAAAATCATTCAGTCTTGATTAATAACCATTCAGTTTCCTTATTAGCACAGAATGAGCATACTGCTTCATTCAGGTCCAATGCTTGTGCTTACACTTTTGCTCAGAGCTTGGAAATTTACTTTTGGGCCTACCGATGCCCAGAATCCCTCAGTGAACGTGGCCATTGGGATTTACATTCCCTAAAAGTAAAATTTTCACTCCCTGTTTTTGATACAGTTGCAAACTGCAGCAAGGCCTAAAATCTATGAGGAACAAAACTTTTACAAACTAGGTATCTTGGTCTTGTTCCTAACTACAGGAAATTTAGATTTTAATCCATATTTAGGTAACTGAATGGGGGTCAGGAGCACATTCTCCACCCTTCCACTCTGACGGTTGCACACACACACGCACACACACAAACATCAAGTGTGTCAAAAAGGGAGGTGTCAGGAGAGATTCCTTTTTGAGCTATATTCAGCTATTGTCTGTAACCTACACCTGTGACTGGGCTCTTTATGGCCGTAGAACTCAGAATTCTGACTAGGGTTTTGAAATATTTGCTATCATGCCACATCATATCCAGTAGGTAATAAAAACATGTGGCTCCAGCAATCTCTTTCTTTCACATTAAGCCATTAAATTACATAATACTATCTCTATAATACCAAAGCACTGCCTGAAATGGATTTCTAAAGACTTATTGCATGTCTCAGGATATTAAATCCATCTGTCAGTCAGCCTATTGTCTACCATGTAAAGAAGATAATGCTGACACCTGGATTGCTTCCTCAATTAAGTAGATATACCTATTTTAGGCATTACTATTTCTTCCTTAGCAACGCCTTGCAGACTTCACTTCTTCATTTTATTTAAGTATATAGTATTGTGTTCTTCAGACTTTAAAAAAAAATCTCAGCACTTCCAAAGCAAGAAAAAAGTGGATTGGAGTTTTAGACAACTATATGGGAATAAATCTCAAAACTCTGCCAATTTGTTTGTCTAGAGTTAATAGCAAGACAGACAAATGTGGAAAACAATGGGTCTGTTGTGCTACTTCAGCCTTACTTAAATTTACCCCTGAGTAGTCCTGTGCATGCTAAAGAGTTCATAAGTGGAAAGTTCACCTCTCCTCTTCCCAGCAGCACCTGCAGATCCTCAAAACTCTCTCTGGAAGGTCAGGGAGATCCCCTGGAGGGTGTAGGAGGGGTCATGACATGATAGAAGACTGAAGAGTAAAATGATAACTGGTGCAGGACTTGAGAGTGGTTGCTGTCATAATCTGCCACCAAGAATAGGCAGCACTGCCTTGGACAATTTCCCATACAAGGCTGAAGGATTGTAAAGAGATATCTTGGCATTGTTACTGCTATGAGCCTCCAGTCAAAAGAGGAAACTGCATTAAGCAGGCTGTTCACATAACCCATGAGGCTGATGAACTTCATCTACTTAAATCTGTTGCTATCTGTTATCAGAGTTTTCATTGTCTAGGTACCTTTGCAAGTTGGTAGAATTTGAAAATTGGTATAATTCAATTCATTGAGTAATCTACAGAAGTCTACATGGAGCTTGTGATATGTAGAGAAAACAGTCAAACAGAGATCTGAAAGTAGTACAATAGACAGAAGGTTTTTTTCCCCACACTGACTTTTTCCTGTACAGCGATAACCTCTTCCAAAACCCTGCTAATTCATTTGTCTAGAGTTAATAACAGGACAGACAAATAAGTTATGTGGAGAACAATGGTTCTGTTGTTCTACTTCAACCCTACTTAAATTCACTACAATAAACCCACACGGTGACAAATACACTAATACTTACGTATCTCACAGTTTGCTCCAACCCATCCATGTGGACAATGACAGATATACCCATTGGGTTGGTCTATGCACATTCCACCATGATGACAGGGATTACTCTCACAGTCATTTATATTGATGTCACACTCCTCACCTTAAAACAGAAAAGAAAGACAACCCTGTGTTATAGATGTAAAACAATATCCCTGCATCTCTTTCTATTTCAGACATGCAGTCATATCACCTGCAATGCACCAGCTAATATGCTCCTAGAAAGGAGCAAATTACATTCTTGTGCAATCACTTCTTACCACTACCACCTTCACTTCATATTACTTGTTATTAGAAGAAGATCTCCCCAAAGCTCAAACAGGATTGAACAGGATTTAAACAGCAATCAAAACACATACCAATGCATCTGCAAAGCAAAGCAATCAAACTTTAGCAAGTGGTTTGAATATATAGACAGCCATCCTTATCTATGGATTTTTTATCCACATATTCAAGCATCCACAGCTTGAAAATAATTTAAAAATATAGAAATTCCATAAAGCAAACCTTGATTTTTCCCCCATTTTATATAATGGGTGCCATTTTTCTATGCTATTGTATTGAATGGGGTTTGAGCATCCACAGGTTTTGCTATCCATGGGGGTTCCTGGAACCAAACCCAGCGGATAACAAGTGCCCACTGTACAACAGAATAAGATCATTGTATGTAGACTGCAAAATATTTCTCATGCACCATCTTTTGTCATTGTATTTCAGTTGTTCTTGGGGCTCTGTACATGACCTGAAATAGCTGAATTTTTTCCTGTAGATTAGAAATTACTTTGGTTTGCTGGGAACTGATTTTTTTTAAAAAAAAGGTCTTTCAAAATTACAAAATAAAATCTTACAGAAATCTTGCTAAACAAATAAGTCCACTTTAAGGGTAGTTGGTCCTGGGTGAAATATTAACTACTGGATTCTATAAAAATACCAAAAAATATATTCTGCATATAATTTAATAAACTGAAAGTATTACTGATGACGAAAGGATATAAAATTGGAAAAATGTAAGAATCATGCGGATGCCTTAAGGATATTGAGTTTCAAGTTTCACAAAGGCACAGGAAATTGGAAGTGACCACTTGAGTAATAAAGTTCAGTTATTCTCTGAGATTCTTTACAGCCTATCAATATTAACTATAGTGAAATATTTCATGGTTAGATTCTGAATAACATCCTCCCAGTAATCATTCCATGGGAAAATGAGTCATGTGTATAATATTTAAAACAATGTGCATAATGTTTAAATCAGTGTGTTTACCACATCCAACCAAACCAGAGATTCATTTGAGCATACTCATCTAACAGCTTGTGCCAAATTTCAAATCAAAATGAACTGGCACTATAGATAGATGATAATTTTACCAATTGATAAACAATATGTAAATTTCATTTGGCACACAGGGGACTTTCTGCTGCAAAACGGACTGTGCCAGTAGCCAAATTAAATGTCACAAACAATATGGAACAATTATCACACATAACATTAAGTAGATAGAACCAGTAGAAATTGATAGAAAAGGAGAAGAAACTGCTATATAGAGCATCAACAGAAACTAGTACAACCCCACACCATCCTCTTTAAACTATAAGAGGATAGTGTGGGGTTGCACTTGTTTCTGTTGGAGGAAATGTTTGATTCACAGGAAGCCATAACTAAACAATGTTGCATTTCTGGCTAAGGTCAGAAATTGATACAACAACTACATCAAAGGTAGGCACTGGTGGTCCAATTGCAGTTACTAAAAGAAAATTAAGACCAGTCTCCACATTCCAATACATTAGCTGCATAGTCTATTATACCTAGGGCTAAAATGAGTATTCTTCAGAGCAGGCATGGCTCTGAAGTATAACTCCTCCCATAACCTTATTTGACTTCCGATAGATGTCCCAAATTTTAATCAAAACAAAGCACATCTGCCATATTTAGAACTACTCAATTATTATACTGACTTTCTTGTCTTTCAATATAATTCTTTGTTGTTTTCCAAATATCATTTACAAATGCAATCTTGTTTCAGAAGGATATTGACTAAATAATGTTTTAACAGCCAAGTACCAAATTAAGCTCTTGTTAGCAATTTGCTTCACATCTGAGCAGCACTATTTAAAGTCAGGTCTAAGCAATAGGAACAGGCTTTTTATTCCTGGGCCAAACATTCTGAAAAGTTAAAAAGCCAACATTAAGCTAACACTATACAACAGTGAAATAAATAGGTTGTAGCTGAACAAATACACTTACTGTATTTGTGGACAATATTTATTTGAGAAAAATATGTTACCTGGTGTAAAAAAAAATCAGCTATTTAAGGTGTACAATTTTTCATCATAAGAACAAGCAGGACTACTTTTAGGAAAACACATACCAAAAATGATTTAAGTCAAGTCTGTTTCAACTACTGGCATCCATTCAGCAAGTACATGGTTTATCCGTTTTATTTAAAATAATTTTAATTGGCATCTCCCACTATATGACAAAATACTAGCTTTTGAGATTGTTGTTTTTGTTGTTGTTGCCAGTGTGGCCTAGTGGTTTGAGCATTGGACTACAACTCTGGAGACCAAGATTCAATTCCCAGCTGGGCCATGAAACCCACTGGGTGATCTTGGGCAAGTCACATGCTCTCAGCCTCAGGAGAAGGGAATGGCAAACCTGTTCTGAACAAATCTTACCAAGAAAACCCTCTGATAGGTTTACCTTAGGGTCACTATAAGTTGGAAACAACATGAAGGCACACAAGAACAATAAAAAGAATGACAATCTTAAAAACTGCAGATGGTTTTTGAAGTTAAGAGCCACAAGTCCCAATGTTAATGTTTAATGTTTATCCTAACACACTGGTCATACCTTAGAACAGAAATAGCCTACATACAGAGTTTAGCAAAGGGAAGAAGCCAACATTTTTGCTCTTCTCAAGGATACCTTCTTTCTCTCCTCTGTGCTGTACTTTTTTTGTCAAAGCTTTGAAAGAATATAACCTCGTCTTTGTTGTTTTACAGTAAACTATCTCTTATGAAAACTGTCCATTCTTTCAGTGGAGGGAATGTTTCTCCAACAAGGTCTCCCGATGTAGTCTGCTGAGACTCTGCCCAAAGCCTTGACCTTTCATAGAATAATATGACATACTAGTGCACATAATGACATAGATTGGGTAATTTTCAAATAACTTGCCTGTGAATCCAGGTGCACAGATACATGTGGCATTGAGACCTTCACTGTCACAGGTCCCTCCATTCTGACAAGTGATGTTAACACATGGATCTTTGTACAATTCACAGTGCCTTCCTGAGAATAATAAGTGAAAGTAAAAGACTATTAACATTGTAGGGCTGATAATTTATACAACAACCAGGTTCAGGCAGCAGTATAAGCCAGAATGTTTTAGAGTTGAGGCTTAGAAGGAAGAAGGCAGACTGCTGATAAGTCCTGCCTCTTTGCACCTCCTCCAAGTTGAAATGGCTATACAAATGGCAGCCCTTTCATCAATAGTTTGCACATTCTGATGTGTGTTCTGAAGCCCCATTCACACTTTTGCTTTTGTGCCAGGAAGATCCATGCAGATTCATTAAGCCAATTAAGAATCTGGCCCAAATAGAAGTTCACACTATGTTTACCAGTGCAATTTAACCCAGCTGAAGTTCACACTGGACGAAGTACTGATTTAAAATGGCGCCTCCTTATTGATCACGATCGATCACCTTCACGTTTATTAAATACGTTGTCCACGTATGGTAATAACAGAACAGCCCAGCAGTATGAAGAAAAATAGAAAGAAATATCGAAATAAGATAGGAGTATAAATTAGAGAACATAGATAGAGTTTAATAACTTTATGAAACTTTTAAAAAGTTAGGTGATATGTTTCTTTTATTATAATATTGTTTCTACTTTAGTGATCCTATCCAATACTGATTATACCGTTTGAGAAATATTGTATGTGATGCATTGTGAAAATTAAATAAAATGACAAAAAAATATGGTGCTGCCTGTGCACTCCGACCTATGAAAGAGGATGGGAATGTCCTGCCCCTCTGCCCACTAATCCCTCCCTTAAAATGATCCCGTGTAGGATCGACCCCAAGTTCATATTGCCAGCATCCAGCGAAACCCAGGTTTTGGTAAAAGAAACGGGAAAAAGGCTGTTCCCAGAAAACACACACTAAGGGGTCTTTGCCCTGGTTCCACCCTGATGCGGGTGTGTAAAAAACAGCACCAGTGTGAACTACTGACTTTTAACCCAGTTTGCAAACTGGTTTATAACGTAGTGTGAACAACCTCTTAGTTTTCTTTTCTTTCTTTTTTTTTTCTGGGTCTTCTTCCTCTGAAGCCACAATTCTAAAGAGTTCTCAATAGTGGCATCCACACATTCTCACAATACCTACTGCACAATACCTGCTCCCTAGGAGTTTGGATGCATCATGCACAGTAGCTGGAAAGAAAACCTGGAACAATGGCCTGATACAGATGGCTCAAAAGGGTCTATGTGGCACAATTAGGGTTAGGGAGGGTGCAGCATTCATACCCTCCCTAACCCTAACATGTATGGACGTGGCCATTTTAAAATGGTGGCGTCCATACGGATGCACCATAAAAATGTCATGGCGTGCAGCATTTACATAACGCTGCGCGCACCTGACATTATAACACTGCGGGAGGGCGCCTAGGGTGCCCTTTCCAGGGCGCGAAAAGGAGCTCCACAATGGAGCTCCTTTTTTGTGCCTGGTCCTTTAAACAGCCACACCAAGGACCCCAAGGGAAAAGGGGCCACCGCGGCCTGCACCCCGCTTGCAGGCCATGAAGAAGTGGCAGTTTGCCGCTTCTCCATGGCCTGCAGAAGTGGCAAAATGGGGCCTCTGGGGCTGCTGTTGAGGCAGCCTTAGCCCCATCTCGCCACTTTTTGGGGTGAGTACAGACCGCCCCTTTTGGCGGTCTGTACAGCCCCAATGTATTGTTATGAGCTATCCTTGTTGTAATGCCAAACTATTCCTGTTGAAAACCTATTGGTCTGAATGGGCAAGAGTCATAATCTTTACCAAATACCCACTCTTGTTTGAGATCAAAATTACTAGAAATTAAGTGGGCTTTTAAGATTATTATTTAAAAAATACAGATCCATGCAACTGCTTTTTTTGGACTCTCCTTGGGGATGCTATTACAGGGACTGTTGTATAGTATATTATGTAGTATGTTCTCCCCATGTTATCAGCAGCATCATTTCTCTAATGAGGGCTTCCCTCAAACTGGTGCCTTCCTGATGTGATGCTGTACAACTCCCACAATCTCAAACCAACATGATCAATGGCAAAGCATCCTAGGGATAGCAGAAATTCCAGTCCAGTGCATTGGAGGGCAGCAAGTTGGGGAAAGTTCTATGTCCAAGAAGGCTACATTTACTAGCTAGATATACAGTAAATGTAGAAAATCAAGTGTATGTTAGAGCAGAATGCCTCTTACCTTCATATTCAGGAAGACATGCACAGTCATAGCTATTGACCAGATCCCTGCAGGTGGCACCATTCTGACAAGGGGCAGAAAGGCATTCATTGTATTCCTCCTCACAGTAAAGTCCATGGTAACCTAAAACATGCAACAAAAGAAAATGGAACGCATCATACAAGTGTTCTGGTAATAATTGCACCAGCTTGGAGGGGGCTGAGATGACTTGTCTGAGGTTAGTAACAATGCACTTATAACACCCTTACAGCCAAAGTAGAACCAGTGGATATATACCTCTATAAAGATTTTGGGAGCTAACGTCTTATATATTCTACAGGTTGAATACAGGCTGAGTCTGGAATCCAAAATGTTCCAAAATCCAAAACTATTTTCAAGGGGGGGGCTGATTATTTATTTATTATTAGAAAGTGACACGTTTGCTTTCTGATTATTCAATATACATCAACTTAATACAAACAGTATACACAAACATGCACAGAGTTATGAAAATATAATATCAAATTACCTTCAGGCAATGATTATAAGGTGTATATGAAACATAAATAAATTTTGTGTATAGGCTTAGGTCCCATCTCCAAGATATCGCATTAAGTATTATGCAAGTACAGTATTCCAAAATCCAAAAAAATCTAGCCCCAAGCATTTTGGATAAGGGAGACTCAGTCTATACTAGGAAACATTTTTGTCTGCTAAAGAGGCAACCAAAGGGTCTTACCAGAAATCTACATAAATCAGTAATGACTGTGTATTGGGATTCTTTTTTGTACAGCACGTAAGTGATATAAAACTTTAATTTTAATAATTTAATAATGCATAATATCACTTTATACTTTAACTAGACCCCATAGCAACAGAATTCTGAAGGGTAAATCAAATAGCGAACTTTATAATGCTCATAATGATAGCAAGTTGTCTCCTGCCTATAAAGGATAAAGCCATTGAAAGCCAGGATATTCAGCAGTTGACATTACTGATTTAAATTGGTCCTGAAGGTCAAATAAGCGAGAAAGCTGTTTTACACAGAAATAAACAGCTAAGTACAGAAAAGTGCTACCATTTTTTTTCAGCCAGATGTTGGAGCAGCTTATACTGAGCCTTTTTATTATTCCAGAAAACAAATGATTCACAGAATATGGCAATGATTACATATTCATGTAGTTTCTTTTCTTACTAATCCATTGTATTTCCCATTCTTAAAAGAGGTTAATTTTGATTTCTGTGTCCAGAAATAAGGACTTTTTTGTTCCTTATTCCCACCGCCATGCTTCTTATAAAGTCTCTTCTCATATATGGGAGCCACTGACTAATTACTGCAGCTGCAAAACCTTCATTCATTTCCATCGGATTAGTGTAGACTCTTTTTGCAAACCCTGCGTAGACACTGCATAGCAGCTATGATTGCTGAATTATGCCAATTATTTTCCTCATTAGACACTAGGCTTCAGCTCCATGCCACTGCATTTATTTAGCTAGTGAGACCTTTCAATTGTGATACATTTAGATAAATCACAATATTCTGTGCATGTACACAAAGTTCCACTTCATCAATTAAAGCATATGGAATATCCTCACTTAAGTTTTTTTTAAAAAATCCCACATTTGTCCAAAGGCGGTCTGGAGAGAAGGTCAAAATACAAAACCACCAGTAATATACAGCTGTCCCTCTGTATCCATGGTTAGTTTATCCATGGATTCAAGCATTCACCATTTGAAAATATTTTTTAAAAAATTTATAAGTTCCAAAAAGCAAACCTTGGTTTTGCTATTTTATATAAAGGACACTATTTTACTCTGTCATTGTATTTAATGGACTCATGCATTCATGGATTTTGGTACCCATAGGGTGTTTGGTTCCAGCAGATACCAAGGGTCCCATTAGTGTTATTTTTGGCTTGGAACCAATGGTGATCCAGTTGCTTGGATCCAAACTTTCCTCCATGTCAAATGGAAGGCACTTCTGCAATGCTCTCCACACACACAGACACACACACACACACATTTGCCTTTAACCTCTAAAGTGTGTTTTCCCCTGTAGGAAGATAAGAGGGCCCTCCAGAGCATATGTAGGGAGGGAATCAGTAAACTGGAGGAGGCAACTGGAGAATCTTTGGTTCCAACCAAAAATAACACTATATTTATTATTACTGGTGATTAGTGCCATTACTTTGGCCTCATAGGGAAAGAAGAGCAGCCAGACACAGCTCCATGATTACTTGACCCCAATAGTTGAAAAGAGGCCTTAACTTCATATTTCAACTGCCAAGAAAAGAAGAGCAGTCAGCATCATCTGGAGTTACCTGTCTCCCACATTGCCATCCTCTTTTACTTGTGTGTCCTTTCTAGTTTAGACTGTGGCAGCATCTACATTGCAGAATTAATGCAGTTTGACACCGATTTAACTGCCATGGCTCAGTGCTACGGAATTCTGGGGTTTCTAGTTTTGTGAGCTATTTCACCTTCTCTGTCAGAAAGCTCTGGTGCCACAACAAACTGCAGATCCCAAGATTCCATCTGATGGAATCAGAACAGTTAAAGCAGTGTCAAACTGCATTAATTCTGTAGTGTGGCAGCAGCCTGTAACTCTACAGGCAGGGAATTGCCAAATTTATGAGACCAGGTTTGAATCTCCACTTGGCTATAGAAACCCACTAGTGACACTCTCTCTTGGCCTCAGAGGAAAACAAAGGCAAACCATCACTGAAGAATCTTGCCAGGAAAACCCTGTGATAGGTTTGCTTAGGGTCACCATAAATTGGAAGTGACTTGAAAGAATACAACAACAAATGAAAGCCCCAGCTAAACTCTGGATTATGTCACAAACCCTAAATAAGGCACTTGCAGTGTGAAACTGAATATATTACTTGCAAGCAGTTCTATTAACATCTGGTCAAATGTGAAACAGAGATTGAAATAATGATCAAATCTCCAATTAAATTATTTTTAAAAGAACATACAGTGAGCTACAAAATTCAATGAGGAGGGATGCAGAATAGTCTCACCATGTTCTAAAAATAGATTAATTGTCACTGTTTGGTGCAAATCTTCAATAACCAAGCAGAAGAAACCAGAGAGGTGCTATATGTATTCTCACTTAAATTTCTGTTTATAAAATAGAAATGCTCTTGCAAATGAATTATACGCAACCCTCAATATATATGACTGAATACACACACACACACACACACACACATATATATGACTTTTTGTTGCAAATATGCATTGCTTTTAGCAAATACTCTGATGTACATGTTAAGTAAATAATGGTTCCAGAAACACATAGCAACTTGCTTTATAGAGCAACCAGGCAAAGATTTCATTCTATAAGGGAAATGCGACTTTATTTTCCACTAGAGGGCAGCTTTTACCTACCACACTTCTTAAACTTCAAGAAGGGAGGATTTTGAATGTTTTCACTCTGCTAGCTAGAAAGAGGTCGATCCCAGCTCTCCTGCCAACCGATAATTAAAAGAATGAGAAAAAGCCCTAGATAAAAGACAAAAGAAACTCTCCATGCAATGGAAAAATCATGTCCAAATTAGTGTTTGTGTGTGTGTATCGTTTATATACCCTAACCAGAATTATTTTTAAATGCTCATTTAGGAGTGGGTTTTTGAACATGTGACCCCATCTCTACTCTTCATGAAGTGATACATGCACAGCTCTGGTGCTGTTCTTCCCTGTTGTGCATAGAGAGCAATCCACGTGAAACCGAGTCTGGCAATAAGGAAAATCTTTGCACTTAAAAACATAATTATTTATCCATTGAATTTATATCATGGCTTTCCCCCAAGATGGGATTCCAAAGAAGAACTGGTCTCATCTTCAGTCATATCTACACTGCCTGCCTTGGAGGAAAGGGAATGCCATTGCATCTACTGGCCACAATTTTCGAGTGCTGAATGGAAAATATGAAAGCAGCTCTGTGTGGTACAACCAGTGAGTCCCTGACTGTATGTAAGAGTTTATGCACATACAACCCATACAACAATATCTTTCACATCTTCTGCTGGGTGTACTGGCAGGTCTCCTGGGCCTATTCCTGTTTCCCTCTTTGCTCATTTAGTAAATGCATAACTCACAGTAAAAAGCAAGACTAGAACCATCTAAGTTATCTAAAGGATCTCCTGTATCCAAAGCCAAAGTATTAATCTGGTTAGAAAAGCACACTCCCGAGTGAAGCTACTGACCTTGGGTGATGATGGAAAGGGTAGGCTTTATTGTTACTTTAAGTAACTGTTTCTACTTCCTCTTGTATTATTGAAATGGTGCCACTGCTTAGTTAGCTGAATCAATAAAAAAGCAAATATTCCAGCTTTCCCCCCCTTTTTTGCTTGTTCAACAAAAACTTTCTTGTGGCAGGCAAGATCAGAAAAAACAATCAATCATAATACCGTACTTCTAAACTGCTGGATCATCACATAACATTCTTCAGTGTGGTTCTGCAAATTTCACCCAACAGCTTCTTTAAACTGGAATTATATATAGATATATGCATATGCATATACATTTCTCTTTATCCATGGATTCTCCTTATCCACAGATTCTTTAGCCACAGATTCAACCATCCATGGCTTGAAAATATTTTTAAAATATATAAATTCCAAAAAAGCAAACCTTGATTTTGCCAATTTATATAAGGAACACCATTTTATTTTGCCACTGTATTTAATGGGACTTGAGCATGCACAGATTTTGGTTTTCATGGGGGGGGGGGGTCCTAGTGGATACCAAGTGTCCACTGTACAGAAAGCAGGCTCCTTAGGACACTGAACTCTCAAAATACTAATAAAAATCATTCAAAATACTAATGTAAAATCACCATGAATACACAAATGATGTACTTGTGCCCATTAGACACATGCCATACATTCTACAACATTATTTCCCTGAACAAGTTCTTCTCATTCTTTCCTGCCATGCAAGATACAACTGGTGCTACTGGCACCACCTTTCTCTTACTTTCTCATAAGAGATTTTACAATTCATTTGTTATCAGCCTTTGGCTCTCCAGATGTTTTTGGACTCCAGGAAGCTCGAGGCAGCATGGTCAATGGTTAGGAATTCTGAGAGTTGAAGTCTAAACATCTGGAGGACCAAAGTTTGAGAATCATAACACTGGCCTAACTTTATAATTGGTTGACCAGCCAAACCCAAAGGGTGCTCAGCAATGGCTCCTCATCATCTTGGAATGAAGTTACCATTGAGTGCCACAGGGTTCTGTCCTGAGCCCAGTGCTATTCAACATTTTTATCAATGATTTAGATGAAGGAATAGAAGGCATGCTTATCAAATTTGCAGATGACACCAAATTAGGGGGAGTAGCTAGTATCCCAGAGGACAGGAACAAAATTCAAGAAGACCTGAATAGATTTGAAAGTTGGGCCAAAGCTAACAAAATTAAATTCAACATGGAGAAATGTAAGATATGCAGGAGCCCTGGTGGCGCAGTGGTTAAATGGCTGTACTGCAGCCACTCACTCAGAACCATAAGGTTGCAAGTTCAAGACCAGCAAAAGGGCTCAAGTTTGACTCAGGCTTCCATCCTTCCAAGGTCGCTAAAATGAGTACCCAGATTGTTGGGGGCAAATTAACTTACAGTTGTAGACCACTTAGACACTACTTAGGCAGTGTGAAGCGGTATATAAATGAAGCTTGTTTGTTTAACAAATTGTAAGCCACTCTGATAACCTTGGCTGAAGAGTGGGGTATAAATAAAACATCATCATTATTAGGTACTGCACTTAGGGCAGAAAAATGAAATGCATAGATATAGGATGGGGGACACCTGGCTTAAGGAGACTACATGTGAAAGGGATCTAGAAGTCCTGTTAAACAACAAGATGAACATGAGTCAACAGTGTGATGCAGCAGCTAAAAACATCAAGGGAGGTAATAGTGCCACTCTGTTCTGCTTTGGTTAGGGCTCACTTGGATTACTCTGTCCAGTTCTGGGCACCACAATTCAAAAAGGATGTTGACAAATTGGAGTGTGTCCAGAGAAGTGTGGTGGAGTCTCCTTCCTTGGAGGTGTTTAAACAGAAGCTGGATGGTGATTTCCTGCATTACAGGAGGTTGGACTGGATGGCCCTTGTAGTCTCTTCCAACTCTATGATTCTATGGTTAACTTTCATTTCCTGAGTAATATACAGACAACACATATACAGACATAGCATTAAATGATAAGTATGATTTGGATCCAATGTCTATACAAAAAAACCCACAACGTTTTGCTTCCATCCAACCCTTTTTAAAAATGTATCTCCTGATATATTTATTAATAAAGCAATCAGTTTGATATATCAGATGCCAGCATGAGTTGATGGAAACTGCAATGCACCAACTTTGGGGAGAATTATTTTTGACATGTAGATCTAGCCATGCAACAGGCATGGGGGGGGGGGTAGAGACAGTTGTTGAGAAAGTGTGGCCATTCACACACAGCCCTCACTCTGCATCTGGGATGGAAACCAAAAGCAAAGGGATGAGTTCTGCCAGATCAAAACAAGACCAAAACCCCTTTCATCTTTTATGTGTGTTCCTACACTCCCCTGCCAGCCTCAGGTTCCCAGGGAATTTCGATCTTGTCTAAGGGTTGTAAAGGTCCATGAAGCATCATCTATCACAATCAAATATTCCCAATTCCTAAATATCTAAACAAATTGTCCACCTTAGAAATCTTCCCAGGTTCTGCTTTGTATAATCAAATTTTTGGTTTCCCACAGAACTCTCCTGGATTTGGGTTGATGTTAAAGGCATAAATATGCCCCCAAAACTGAAACCTCTTTGTAACAATCTACAGTGGGCAATGGCAGCCTGTGACCCTTTGCTGCTCTCAGACTTCAGTATCCGTTTCCTTTGTCTGCATTCTTCACAATGCTGCTTTCCTGCTCTCCATAGAACTACCCCTTAAAGATAAGTATCTGCACCCATTCTCCCAACTCTTTAAGTCTGCTATTTTCATTCAGTTAGTTCTGTATGCTGATCATTTGGATGAGTTATCTCTGTGTGTGCTCTTAATATTTCTTCTAATAAATATAGTTGCACATCCCTAGGGTCTCCATGGTTATTACCAGTATAGCTGGAGCTGGATCTTGCAAAATAATTGTTGCCCCCTCTCGCCTTGCTAAGCTGAGTGCTTCCCCAAACTAGGTAAAGACAGACTGCTTCCTTCCATGGAGGCTCTACATTTAGAGTAGCACACTGGCATATACAATCTAAAACAGATGATTTCTAGTTGAGCTAACAATACGTAAAACTTCATGCTGCCTATTTTCATGCATCCCATCTTGCAGTGAACAAAAATTTTAAAAGGATAGTTCTGCCAAAGTACATATCCATTTTAAGTCTCTCTTCTCTAGTGAGAAAGAAATGGTAAAGGCAGCTTGAAAATCATACCTCATTGTTACCAATTTCTCTCTGCAATATATACATAATAGTGAAATAAATATGCAAGAATCAATGTCATATGAAAATCACACAAGGGTCCATACATCACAGCTCATTCCAGCTGAGCTGCTGTTGGCTGTGGCTGAGTCCTGGGTAGGAGAGATGTGGTGCCTTGAGGTAGATTTCTGTGTGTGGCCATCTGCTCTGTTTTCAGCAGCAGCATTTCAAAAATTTCAGAATTATTTGGCAATATATTTTTTCCAAAAATAAAAGTCTATATGTCTGCCTTCTCTTTTTCTTTTCCATTCTCTTCCTGTGAGAATTTCTGACCTTTTATTCTTTATATATCCTCTTTCTGCTGACTGTATCTGTGCACCAGAAAGCTTTTTTTCTTAGCTGCAAAGACAGATATCTCTCATCTGTAATTTATGATACCACTACCCAGGCTGATGCCAGTATAATATAATCTTGATCCAGTGTAGAGATTGTAAAGAATACTCCCAAATTATTTTCCTCAAGATGTGTAAAGGCATCCTGGTTGGGGGGGGGGGCGGGGTAGGGGATGTCCTAATGATGCAATTCCTAATGATGCATTAAATTTGACCTGTATTTTGATAACTACCACTCCTCTCCAATAACCCCCCAACTCTCATACACTTCCCCCTTGTACTCATACTGACCTTCTATCACCAGCCATCACCTGTCAATGCACTTGTTCTCCACATGTGTACTGCCCATATGTGAACATTTAGGGGCAACCTATTCTTCTCACAAAAAATAATTCAAGGAAAGGCCCATTATTTTAATTTCTTATTTTGTAAATGCCAAAAAGGCGTAATGTTTGGATTCTTCAACCCCAAATAAATATTTGTCCAGCTACCCTGATGATTATGCCTATCATTTTTCTTGGCATCTTGCACATGACAAACCTTTCTTCATTCATATTTCCTATTTCTTTAAAGATGTTATAAGGTCACTGATACAAGCCCATGCTATCTCACTTACTTGAGTAGATGAAGGAGGGCCAAATTGTTCTTATTATGAAAATTTACAGTAAATATCAATTGGCTAGGCTGGTTGTGGGCTCTAAAATTTGTATTCCAAAAATCTATTTTTTCCAAGTGCTGGCCTGTTCACATAGGATTGAGCAGTAGTGTGTGCTTCACAATATATTTTCAGCTAAAAACAGCTGTCCAAAGATACAACCCATGATTTTAACTGAGGACGAATGTCTTGTCTCTCTTTGACAGCTGTCTCTGATGCAAACAGAATTATATGTAAGGGATATTTTGGTTAGACTTCCTCTCCCTCTTCCATCAAAGTATGAACATAATAATTACAAGTCAGTTATCTGAAATGACTGCAGACCTTTTCAGAAATGGACTATATGCATACTAAACATTTCTTAGAAGGTGTGTGTGTGCGTTTGAAAACATGTGTCAGGGAAGTTTAAAGAAGCAACACTACCTCTGTGTCTGTTTCTTTTTTTACTCTTCATTTGCTGGGAGGAAGAGAAAAGTCAAACACCCTCCCAAGTCTGCTTTTTTGAAATGCCATTTTCCTCTGTTTCCATATGACAAAACTTTTGGCTGTTCAGCACAACTCCAAATCAAACTATTTCTTGCACATGTAACAATTTACAACCCTACATCCTATTTTATTTTAGCAGTAGCTGAAAGGTATCTTCAAAGCATATGTACAGTTGACATTTCCTTTATGCAAGAACTGCTGAAAAGATCAGAGTGGGTTTCAAAAGTCTTTGAAAACACAGTAGCATTGGAAAATTTAAATGTGACACCACAGCTTGCCTTGATGCTCTGGGCTATACAAATAAGAATTACTGTATACTCATATTCCATCAGCTGGCACTATGTATTTCTCTTCCATTGTTTACTGCCTAGAAGATATCAGCCAACCGTAGCAGTCACTTAACAACTGACCACCATCATTCAGAGCTCTCTTACGGATTTTACTTGTTCACTTGGAGGTAGCAGATAGGGGAGATTGTCTTGCTCATAGGTGTCATATAGGATTAAGAAGATTTCCCTTCCTTTCCTAAGCACCATTCCCACTACATAATAAACCGTTTTGCAAACTGGTTTGAAGTGGTTTAAATGGCCCTTGTTCACACTTGCACTGAATCCCTGGTGTGGTTTGTCAAGGAGGGCCCAGTGCTAGAACCATTTAAAGCACTTCTTCTGGATCCACTAAATTCCCCACATCTTTTGTGATAAATCGATTCAGCACTAGTGTGAACAGGCTGCAGATTAGAATTGGTTCCTGTGGCGCAGTCATCCCTATCAGGTGACTCCACGTTAAATCAATCAATTAAGTGGATTAACGAAGTGGATTAAACTGAAATGTGTAGGTAAATCAAAGGCTCGAATAGTGTGAACATCTCTTCAGCGCTTAACTGCATCATTGATTTGACTCCAAAAACAATTTATTTTGTAGTGGGAATGAGTTCCTAATTTATCCATGGTAAGTAGTACAATAGATTAGATTAGATTGGATTAAATATATATCACAATGGTTGGTCATGCTAGTTGGGGGATCTGGGAACAGTTTTCCAAAAGGTAACATTCCAAGCTTTACATCATATTAATTTGACCCACCAAAAGCAGTTTTATGAACACTACCTGGGAACTCTGCACTCCAAAAAACAAACCAATGCAAACCAAAACAAAAAGTCTACAAGATGTGGAAACCTGATAAGATTCTCTGTTGGCTCCCACTGTACCAAAAAGGGTACATTGCCTAATGCTACTCTATGTGGTGTAAGCATAACAATCAAAACTCTGACCTTAAGGAGGGGATATCACAAAAGTAGAAGCAGCTATAATATTAAGACTACTATATTAATGTGGAAACCACTAAAAATCTGAGCACATTAGTTTTGGGGTTGTTTTTGTTTGTTTGTTTGTTTTTGTTATGTGTCTTTAAGCCATTTCTGAGTTATGGGAACCCTAAGGCCAAACTATGATGTTTTCTTTTGTTCAAAATGGAGTTGCCTTTGCCTTCCTTTGAGGCTGAGAGAGTGTGACTTCTTCAGTGGGTTTCTGTGACTGAGCAAGGATTTATGTTCTAATCTGTAGATTCAGAGTGCAACATTCAAACTACTCTCTTCTCTGTACTTATCTTTATCAGTTTTATTGTCATCCTTAAAATGATAGTTAGGTCTTGATGATGAGATTCCACATAAGAATTTGGAAAGGCAACCAAACTGTTGAGGGATTCTGGAAGCTATACTCCAAAAAATGTCATTTTTTTCAAGCATTGGATCCATGTTCACTCTTCTCTGGGTGTTCAATCACAGCCCATTGTGTCAACATTGGTCGTAATGAAAGTTGGAATAATCTAGATAACAAGTATAGTTCTCCTCTGTGCTCTCATTTTCACTGGGATAGAAGGAGAAAGGGGAGGGTAAATGAATCATGTTCAGAAGGAATTAATAGAGGAAGAAATTGGGAAGACCTGGAAATAAAAATGCTTTGTAAATATAGAAAACACTTCTGAGCATTGGGGTAAAGATCCTGGGGCCTTGCAGAAATAGAATGGAATACTCACTATTCCAAAACATTGGCCATGCTGACTAGAACTAATGGAAGCTTCAATCTGACAATTTCTTGAAGTCACATATTTCCTATTCCTACCTTAGAATGTGAAAAGAGCCTAACATCCATCATTCTGTTTCAAACTGTGGATGCCATTATCACAGGGAAGTGATGAAAGTTCCCTGTTATCTCATCATTTTTTTATTCAGATGTATACAGCTTCTGAGCAAGGGGGCACTACTAATATATCAGTCCATAATCCTGCTTAAATCCAGAGGTGGTCACCTTTTGGCACTTCAGATATTCTACACTGCAGTTCTCATCAGTCTTACCTGATACACTCAGTGGTTATGGCTGAAAGAGGGTCATGGTCCAACAACGTCTCAAAGGCTACAGGTTTCTTAATCTTGTTTTAAAGTCAAAAAAAGTAGTGGCCATCCTGTAAGCTCTATAAATTGATTATGCCAAATAGCTGCATGAGACATAGAAAGCTGACTTGTCTGCCAGCTGTGCTACTAGGTGATATACCATCTTCCTATCCCTCAACTGTCAGTTAGAAATCCCCATTCATTCAGGCTTTCTAAACTGTTTCCAACAAGCTGAATGTTACAAAAATGATAATTGTTAAGAACCGTTGTGCTTTTCCTCCCTCTCATCTCTCCCACCCATTTTTACTGTTGCCTTACAAGGAATTTTAGGTAATAGTTATATGTTCATATGAACAATCAGCCCTAACATTTGGTCAACCAGTGGAGACAAATGGACATATGCAATTTAATCCAAGAACCAAGAACACAAGTTTAGATTGGGACTTGGGGGCACCATTTTATCTTGGTGTCATTCCTTCCTGGAGCAGGTGCTGGGGGACTGTTCAATCCTCTGGCCATTGACCAAGGATGCTGTTTTGGTCCTAAACCAGCCCCTGCCATCAGTAATATACTGGAAGAGAGCAAACAAGTTGAAACTTAATCCAGATAAGATGGAAGTCTGAGTGTCCTTCATCCAAAATATTCCAAAATCTAAACAAACAAACAAACAAACAAGTGGCTGATATAGTGAACCTTTGCTTTCTGATGGTTCAATGTACACAGAATTTGTTCAATGCACAAAATTATTAAAAAATATTGTGAATAAAATTACCTTCAGGGTATGTGTATAAGTTGGATACAAAACCTAAATGAATTTCATGTTTAGACTTGGGTCCCAGCTTTGTTTTTATTGTTATGTACCTTTAAGTTGTTTCCTACTATAGCAATCCTAAGGTGAACCTATTATGACATTTTCTTGGAAAGGTATGTTCGGAGGAGGATTGTCATTGCCTTACTTTGAGGCTGAGAGATGGCATCTTGCCCAAGGCCATCCATCACTGAGGACTACAATGTCCTTGTTTTGTATTATAGAAAATCAGATCACAAAGATGAGGACTACGAAAAATGACAGAGAAAGGGGGGATTCAGAAATGAGAGTCTCACTAATACTACCATTGGTATTGAAAGGAGCATTTTTATTTAAAAATTGGTATTTCACTTTTGGGGGAGATAGGAGCATATAGTTGTATAAGAACAAGAAACTAAGTGGAGCCAGTGTGACATTGGATTATGACTCTGGAGGCCAGAGTTCAAATCCCACCTCTGCTATGGAAACCTGTGGGTGACCTTGAGCAGGTTAGACACTCTCAGCCTCAGAAAATCCCATAATAGGGTCACTTTAGGGTCTTCATAAGTCAGAAATAAGTTAAAAGCATGCAGCAAAAATGGAAACAAAGCTAATGACAACACACAGAAAGGATACAAGAACAGAAACCTTTCGAATACAGTACTCCAGAATAAGAAAAAAATAATTGGTCTAGAAAGTATTCATACCAATTAATATGCATGCCTCTATAAAAGAGGCTACTGCCTACCCACCAACTTTAATATCAAAGAACTGAAAGTTGCCTTAAGCAGAATCAATTGCTCTTTTAATCCAGACTCTGACTTGATAGAGTTTAAAAGCTACTTCAAACATGGTCAAATTCCTTAAGCCTGTGCTATGATGTGAATATATTTCAACATAAACGCATCCATTTGTTCTGCTTTTCATCACTTTTCTACTGCCCTCTTGGACTTGAGAGTAAAAGTACCATGAATCCTGAAAGGCAAGAGAGAGTATGGGAAGCGTTTGATCAGCAGTGTTGCAGAGATCATAGAGCCAAGTTCTTCTGTACCTTCTAAAATCAGAAAGGAAAAGTAGGAAGTACAGTACCAATTTAGAAAAATAGGGCTTTAGACTTGTTTTATTATAATTCCAGGCTTTCATCTGTGACTGCAGATTTTCAGCACCATACATATTGGGGTGCATGGGAAGCTATGGTGGCTTATATCAAACTGCAGTTATATTCTTCCATTCTCATTGAAAGATAGCCCAAAATGAAGCTATATCCTTCAATTCTTATTGATGGATGCCCCAAAATAGTTCATATATTACAATAGTGTGCAGCAACCATTAGAATCAGAACAAAAAACAACATATTTTCATCCCACAATGATGTGAGATTCTTATATCAAAAATATGAAGAACAATGATTAATTTCTCCACAGTATTGGTGAATACACAATTATTCTTTTGTTTGCAATGATACCCTTATTTAAAAGAATGTGTGTGTGTACTTTTACTTTATTTATTTATTACACTCACAACTGTCCTACACAGGTACAGAATGTAACATCTGACATTTTGAAAATTTCAGCATAAAAAATTCACATCAACAGAGAAAAGCCTGGACATACAGAAGGTAATTCAGAGAATATTCATAGGTCTAAATTGCATTACAGAAATAATGCAATTTGACACTGCTTTAACTGCCATTGTTTCATCCTATGGAATTCTGGGATTTATGGTTTGTTGTGGCAACAGAGCTCTCTGACAGAGAAGGCTAAATATCGCACAAAACTACTAATCCTACCATTTCATGGCATTGATTTATGGCGGTTAAAGTGGTGTCAAATCATATTATTTCTGCACTGCATATTTCTAGTCAGCTTCAATTTTATTCAGCCCAAGACCCGGAAGCAGATAAATTTTTGCTTATTTAGAAAATAAGTATCCTACCATCTTACTACCAACACAACCACTAGCTCAGGGATTTTTAGAGCTGTGTATGTGTTTGTGTGAGTAATATAGCCAAGTTTAGTCAAAATGAGTAAAAGTTCCCTAAAATTAAAGACTAGGAATTTGGCTGGGTATCTACCCTTCTTACAGCAACTTTTCAATTACCTAATAGAGCTATACTCTTTCTTAAACTGTCACCATCAAATGAAAGGGAGTGTATGTTAGTCTACAACTGAAGAAAATTGAAATCACCAAAGAGGAATTCAAACAAATAGCCAGCACATGTAGGGATAAAGTCAGCAAAAACTAAAGCGCAGAATTAACTCAGGCTTGCTAGAGAGGTTAAGAACAATAAAAAGGACTTTTTTGGGTATGTCCTCAGCAAAAGGAAGAAGAAGGAATTGGTAGGGCCATTGTGTGGTGAAGATGGCAAAATGCTTACAGCGGACAGAGAAAAGGCAGAATTACTCAACACCTTCTTTGCTTCAGTCTTCTCAGAAAAGGCAAAGGGTGTTCTACCTGAGGACAATGGAGCAGAGGACAGAACAGGAGAACTTCAGCACAGAATAATTAAAGAGATAGTACAGAAATACCTGGTTAATCTAAATTAATATAAGTCTCCAGGACCAGATGAACTACATCCAGGACCAAAAGAACTGGCAAATGTAATATCGGAACCATTGGCAATCATCTTTGACAACTCCTGGAGAACAGGAGAAGTCCCAGCAGACTGGAGGAGGGCAAATGTTGTCCCCATCTTCAAAAAGGGAAAAAAAGAGGATCCCAACAATTATTGTCCAGTTAGTCTGACATCAATACCAGGAAAGGATTCTGGAGTAGATCATTAAACAGAGAGTCTGTGAATGTCTAGAAAATAATTCCATAATCACAAAAAGCCAACTTGGGTTTCAGAGAAACAAAACACGACAGACAAATCTGATTATTTCTTCTTCTTCTTCTTCTTCTTCTTCTTCTTCTTCTTCTTCTTCTTCCTCCTCTTTCTTTCTTTCTTTCTTTCTTTCTTTTGATAAAATTACCAGCTTGGTAGATGAAGGGAATGCTGTGGATATAGTATATCTTGATTTCAGTAAGGCATTTGACAAGGTTCCCCATGACATTCTTGCAAACCAGCTTGTAAAATGTGGACTAGACAAGGTAACCGTTAAATGGATTTGTAACTAGTTGACTTGCCGAACCCAAAGGGTGCTCAACAATGATTCCTTTTCATCCTGGAGAGAAGTGACCAGTGGGGTGCCACAGGGTTCTGTCCTGGGCCCAGTGCTATTCATCATTTTTATTAATGACTTGGATGACAGAACTGGGGGCATACTTATCAAATTTGCAGACGACCCCAAATTAGGAGGAGTAGCTAATACCCCAGAGGACAGGATCAAAATTCAAAATGACCTGAATAGACTAGAAAGCGTAACATTATGAAATTCAACACAGAGAAATGTAAGGTTCTGCACTTAGGGTGGAAAAATGAAATGCATAGAGATAGGATGGGAGACACCTGGCTGAATGAGACTACATGTGAAAGGGATCTAAGAAGTCCAAGTGGACCACATGTTGAACATGAGTCAACAATGCAATGCGGCAACTAAAAAGGCCAATGCAATTTTAAGCTGCATCAATACAAGTACAGCATCTAGGTCAAGGGAAGTAATAGTGCCACTCTATTCTGCTTTGGTCAGGTCCCACCTGGAATACTGTGTCTAGTTCTGGGCACCACAATTCAAAAAGGATGGGGAGAAACTGGAGCATGTCCAAAGGAGGGCGACAAAAATGGTGAAGGGTCTGGAAACCATGCCCTATGAAGAATGACTTTGGGAGCTGGGGATGTTTAGCCTGGAGAAGAGAAGGTTAAGAGGTGATATGATAGCCCTGTTTAAATATCTGAATGGATGTCACATTGAGGAGGGAGCAAGCTTGTTTTCTGCTGCTCCAGAGAACAGGATCCGGAACAATGGATGCAAGCTGCAGGAAAAGAGATTCCACCTCAACATTAGGAGAAACCTCCTGACAGTAAGGGCAGTGGAACACACTCTCTTGGTGTGTGGTGGAGTCTCCTTCCTTAGAGGCCTTTAAACAGAGTCTGGATGGCCATCTGTCAGGGATGCTTTGATTGGGAGTTCCTGCATGGCAGGGGGGTTGGACTGGATGGCCCTTGTGGTCTTTTCCAACTCTATGATTCTATGAAAAAGGTTTACACACTATACAGATATTAACTGAAACCAGGATTAAAGAAACAACTTTTGTTTGCTGTGATGTTTGAATTGATAAACCATGGCTTCTAATTGCCAGCTAATCCAGAATTAGAAAATATGAACTTGATCTGGGCTTACTAACAAAGGCTTTTGGGTAGTCTGAATTAACTAACAACAGTAGAGTGCAACCAACTCTGAATCAGTATTCAGATGACATAGAGGCACTACAGACCAGCAGTTTATGCCAGCCTGTATGCAAACTAGGGCTGGGCATCCACACTCCCTCCAGCCCTAGTTTCATCACCCTGGCATGCACCGTGGCATGACGTCCATGGCACGCAGTGTCCAAGTGGCGCTGGCCGGAAGGGGCATCATCATGGTGCATGAGCACACCTATGATGCTCAAAGCAGCTTCTTTTAGAGAGTGGGTCAGTGCCGCAGCATGCAGCTGTTGCGGCATCAACCCGGTGCAGGAAGAGGCAGCTTCCAGCTGCCCATCTGTACTGCTGCATCGTTCAAAAGATACTACTAACAGCATCAAGAGATAATTACATTTTCTAGTAATAAAATATAGCAATCTGCTAAACTACTGTGTGTTTCTTATTCTGGACTTTCTTGTTCCAGCATTCTAATCCTCCTCTGTGCCTTTTTTGTTTAAGAATGATTAGAAAGTCTAGGGTCAAGTAATACCTTTACTGTGTCTCTGTGTGTGGTGTACCTTCAAGTAGTTTCGGACTTATGGCAACCCTAAGACAGTAACATGGTTTTCTTGCCAAGTTTCTTCAGAGGGGGGCTACCATTGCTGTCCTCTGAGACTACAAGAATGTGACTTGCCCAAGGGTACCTAGTGAGTTTTCATGACTGAGCTGGGAATCATGTCCTCTAGAATCGTCATCCAATGATCAAACCACTATAGAATGCTTGGTCTACCAAATACCATATATATTCGACCATAAGTCAGCCTCATGTATAAGTCAAGGGAAGCTTTGGGGGCCAAAATTGTGGATTTTTATATAACCCATGGATTCAATAAAGGGTAAACCTAGGGACACGTGACAAAAGATGTAAATAACAAAGCAAAGGAAAACAATGCCAAAGAACTTAGAAAATTCCAGCAGGCATAACTGTTTGTGCCCACACTAAAGGATGGATGAATAAAGGGTGGGGGGGAATCAGTGCTTCCAGCACAGATTATACTCTTGCCTTTCACCAGGGGATGGGTCTTTATTAAATAAAACCTAAGGTACAGTATATAAATCAACTCAGGTTTTTTGAGTCAATTATCTGACTAAAATTTCTAGAGTTATATATATACAATATGTACATAATTTTGGACAAGGGTTTGAGATCACCAAATCTGTTTATCAGGCAATATGTTTCAAAACTAAAACCTAAAGTGGGTAAACTGACAAGGTTGATGTTGCTGAAGTCAATGAAAGTAGACTTCAGTTTAACATGCTTAAGGAGTCAAGAGACAGATTAGCAAAAAAGAAAGGACAGCTTTAAATAGATTAGCTATTGTGCACATTTCAGGTTCAGGACTCTTGGGACCCTTAAACATATATGGAACAATTTCTCATTCTTAAAAATATAAAATGCAGTCACAAAGGACCTTTTTGCACTACCAGCACTGCAAATCCCAGGATTCCCAGGACGTTGAAATGACAAAGTGGAATGACAGCACCATAATTGTATAGTGTAATTGTATAGTATAAAAGGACCCAAGAATACATCTTATCGATGCAGTTTAAAATTCTCAGACAAAGAGCTTTATTCTATGTCAAAGTAAGATCATAATGGCATACACTCATCCCTCCACATTCTCTAGGGTTAGGAGCAAAGGACCCCATGAGAGTGGGAAACCCGCAAATAACAAAGACACTATGTTTTTATCTGAGAGAACACCTTTCTAGGAATCTCTAGGTCATCCAGTGCAACTCTGTGGTCAAGATATGCCAGACATTGACCATAGAATTGCTCTGGAGGAGCTACGAATGCCTAGTTGAGTGTTCTCTCTAAGAATCTCTAGGACCAGTCCTTCAGTGCAACTTTTGGTTAAAGTTGACCATAGAGTAGCACTGGAAGACCTAGATATTCCTAGAGAGAACATATTAATAAAATCCATGAATAATCAAATCTGGCAAAGTCAAAGCCGCAAATGTGGAGGGATGAGTGTAATGTGAAATGGCCTAAGTTGTATCTCAATGTTGTTTGACAAAAAGAAATAAAAAGTAAAGAGAAATCCAGCTGCTTTTATATTAGCAAAGCTGGACACAAATAGCTCTCTGTCCCCCATCTGAAAATGCTGTTTACTTCTCACCATCCCTGCCATCAATCTCCATCTCCACAATTCATCAAAACATTCAGAAAACCAGAAACCAGCCCTTATGTTTGTTTGGTGGTGATCTACAAGTTCCACATTGTCAGATATTGCTGCTGTAAGTATTTAGTTTTGAATTAAATTGGTAATAAAGACTATTTATGTATTCACCAGCATCTCTAAGAAATTAAATATGCACATTAATGTAGTGTCGTAGCAGAGTGCCACTTCTAATTACTAATATCAGGATGCTTTTGAGAATCAGCAATCCAGTTTACTTTGCATAATCATTTCCAACTGTGAGCCAGATAGTGAAGCTGTTTCTTGCCACTTCAAGGAGCAGTACTGTATTATAAACTTGTGTTAATGATAGGGAGAAAGAGAGTGAAGGAATTAAGGATATGGTCTTCTGGGTCTAATAGAGGAAACTCCTGTCCTGAGCCACAGATTCTCTAATGTTGTATTGGAAAGCCTGTTCAATGGTGTACAAAGTTTCAAGACTCCCACTGAAATCCTCCCATGACCCTCTTCAGGAACCTAGGTGAAGGTACTTTCAGGACAGCGTGATACAAACTCCAGCCTCTCACGCAGCAGCACCTCTCCTGAGCAAATGTGCCAAACAATGGTTCCCAATTTAGAAACTCGTTATAATTCACTCTGAGGAGAGCAAAACCATATGGGCAGTTAACAGTACAGAATCAGGAAGCCAGGGAAACCAAGACATATAGTGGGCTGTGTAAAAGAGTAGTCAAGATGCAGTTCCAAGATTCCAAAAAACAAGGAAGAGCTGCATCTGCCTAAGACTAGTGCTGGAAGGAACTAGTTTGTTTCTTGGACAGCATTTCTGCCTTCAGACTCCAGACTCCTGCAACTCAGACCTTGGACTTCTTGGCTTCTTTGATCCTTGGATTGTATGGACCTTTTTGCTTGTTTATTCCCTTGACTTGGGCTGTTGGACCAAGGTGTTTCTTTGGACTGACTCCCACAAGCAAGGATGCTTTCTGGCTGCTGCTAATTTACTGCCTTTGCTAGCACTATCAGTTCATGGTTTCCTCTCAGTTGGCCTGTGTAGGTGTCAGGAGAATCAGAACACCATGGTTTGGGCCACTGACAGAATGGGGAGAGTGTTCTTTTGGTCTGTGCAAACAAGGCCTTGCATGTGAGATTCATACAATGAGTAGCAGATGTTGCTCCCAGCACCTGAAGAGTATTTGTTCCCTGCCTTACCTAGAGAGGCTGATTGTTCAATGAGAATAGCTGGAACAGCTCCTTCTGAGCTTCAGGTGTGTCGAGCCCCTCCCTACACACCCTTGTGCTGGTGATACCTCAGGGGCAAAGCAGACAGGTGGCAAGGAATAGTCCCAGGTGGCTCCAGCCATGATCACACCAGGAGTGCAGCAACTGCATGGGTCACTTCCAAAGCGGCTTTCACCACAGTCCCGAGCTGGATTTTTCCCACTCCTTTTGGATTTGTTCCAAAGGACTGGATCACAGCATCAGAGTGGCTTCCAGCCACTTGGGGGCATGCGCTGTTTGAACATCATGCCCCCAAAGTTACCAGAAGTGGCTTCTTTTGGCTCGTGAGTTTTAGGCCTCAGACAGATTAAGAGACTCTCCCTTTGGATTCAGCAGACTAGATGACAGCTCACCAAATTTCCAGTACATGTAGCATCACTCAATGGGAAGCTACAGCACTGTCAATTTCCGTAGAATGCTACAGATTTTTAGAAACAGACACCTTAAGAAAGTTAGAAGCAGAAATACCAGAGCTTGGAAAGTTACTTTTTTGAACTGCAACTCCCAGGACACCCAGCCCATAGTGCTATTCAGAATTTGTGGAACTAACATTTCCAAGCTGTGGCTCAGTGAGGCTTGACCTTGGCATATTCCCAACTATGGTGATAACCAGACATGAGAAATTCGCAGAAATTGAGTTATATACATTCACCTTGCAAGTGAAGTAACAGGCATGTATTTTTAAGGCAATATAGCTTGAGTAATGGCAAATCTTGAAATAAGTTAATTTTAGGAATTTTTTCCCCATTATATACAGGTACACTTCAGATAAAAATATGGATTATTGCTTGATATCCAGAAGACTAACAGAAGGAAGCAAATATTTTATTACAGTCAACACACTCATTATTTTTGCAAGAAACAGTTTTATATTCAGATTTATACATGGCTGGCTTCATAAGGAGTAAATCTGCCATCTTTTTTCTAAAAAAAAAATGTTCAGGGTAGCTCAATTACAGTTATTGCAATTCCAGCTGTCATTACGATGAGTGAAAAAGTGAGGAACAAGCAGGAAAAAAAATGTCAGTCAATCAATGTTTATTTCTTCATTGCACAGGAAGAAAATTGACTTATAATATAGCAAACATATTAAAACAAATCCACAAGTATATAAGTCCATCCACAAACTTAATTTATTATTTTCTAATAAACCCATGAATGATGTATATATACATTGTGCCCTACCTGGCTTCATGCATGGATTCCTCTCCAAAAAGCAGTAATGAAGTAATTCCATTACCTGGGGAAAGGGGGTTAAATCACTCTTCTGCTCTACAGCCCAACACTCCATCAAAGGAAACCATTGGGGTTTAAAAAAAAAAAAAAAGCTGTACATGCATAGCTCTGGCCCAAAACAGATAGGCCAAACAGCATGGCTTCCAGCCACTTTGGGGGTGTGCTCCACAATCGCAAGGCAGCCAGAAGTCATTCCCAGGCCACCTAAGGTGGCCCAAATAAAAGCAGCGGATTTAATCCACTCTTGCTGGTGGCCTGTTTGGGACAGTGGTGGCAGTCCCAGCCCGATCGGGGCCAGAGCAACCATCTGCTTTATCCCTATGGTACCAGGATGAGAGACAAACACTCTGTCTACAACCCCACAGCTGACACGCCTAGTTGATTCAAGGTCTGAGTCAAGATCAATGAGTATAATAGCTCCAGGCTACATAAATATTTATCCGTAATAAGAAAAGGATTATTCAGCCATCTCAGCCAGAATAGATCCAAGTTATTTCAACACGTGAGGGAGAGCAGTAAGTAGCACCCCCCTCCCTCCCAAACTGAAAGTACATAGCATGCAAAACTATCCAAGTTATTTTGACACAAGAGGAAGGAAATCTTACCTCTTACCTGGCAGTTTTTTTTTTTTTAAAAACAACCTCATTTTACCTGGCTGTAAAAAATACAACAGCAACTAATTAAATGTCTTCGAGTTGTCTTCCCTTTCATGATACCCACATTTCTGCTAAAGGAATTACCCCACTCTGTGTCAGGGTACAGCTGGCCCTGATTAGAGTCTGTCTTTTTTGCTTTTTAAATGTATCTGTTTGATATCCATGGTTCTATATATATATATATATATATATATAACATTAAAAAGCCACAGCGGTAAAGAAAACCTATAATAAACAGATCAGATTTTAAAAATCAAAAGCCTGACAGAATCTAAAAGATATTTGCTTAGCAACCACATGTTATCAATTTAAAAGTGCAGGTGAGATTATATGACAAAAGGATTCCAAAAGTATAACTTGCTGTGACTCCAGAGTAGCCTCATAAATCTCCTGAGAACTGATATGTCCAGTGCTGAGATAAACACTAGGACTCAGAGCCTGCAGTGATCTTTCAGTAAAGGGCAAGACATATTGCCAGTACTGAAGCAGATGCCTAACCCTGGTATATTTTAAATGAAACCATGCTTCCAAAACTTCTTCAAAACAATCTCACATTACAGTACTTGCAGGAGGGATGGGCGATTTTGACCCTCCAATGTTTTTCACCTACAACTCCCAAATAACCTAGCCAGCATGACCAATCAGTGCTTCAATCCAAAAACCGCATGTAGGGCTTTGGATTTTGTATTTTAAACATGTTTTTAAATGCTTTAAACTTAATTTTAATATTTATTTAATTTAATGTATTGTTTATATTATATATATTAGTTGTATTTTGTTTTTAATTTATACTGTAAGCTGCCTTGGCCCTCATACTGGGGAAAAAGCAGAATATAAATTAATAAAATAAATAAATATAAGTAGAAGTAAAAATACCTGGTGGATCACAGCTGCTTTTTAAATTTAGGGAACTGATCCACTCAGGACCTAGTCAGAGACAATTCTAGAAAATTCTAGGAAATCTAGAATTCTAGGAAATCAAGAAAAAATAGAACCACTTGTGCAGGAAGCTATTCAAAAGGAATTGGACATACTATAAATTTGGAAAAGTGCAAATAAAAAACAATAAAATCTTAGGGAAAATGTACACACATACGGTACCTTAGTAGTTGTCATGTTCACTCCCTTAGCATGACAAAACAATGATCCTCCTATTTCATCTTCCCAAGAAAGAGTGAAAGATAAGGTGTCCTGCCATAGATTTTATCAGATTTTCTTTAAAATTCTACAAACTGCCAGCAAATTGACAACAGGGAAAATACAGGCCAAATAAAAATAACTCCCTTCAGTAGGAGGCAAGAAGAAAAGTTCATTTCCCACAATAGAGTACAAAACACCTTTATTTCAAAACTGACATAAAAGAGGAAAGGTTCATGACAGGGTGTACCAGTTTAAATTTGGTTTAAACAGGCCTATACCTGTCAGCACTATGTGCAGGAAGCTGATTCTCCCCAACCAATATTTTTATCAACCTTTTTACAAAATGTCACAAACAAAAACAAAGCACAACCCTACAACTTCCCCCTAATGCTTATACTAGATACATGACTTCACATACTCCCACACCTAAGAGTTTATAATTATAAACTTCTTATGTCCCTCTTCATTAACATCTCAGCATTGACAACTACTTTTTCCAGATATTAACAAGTGCAAATAGCATCTTTACAAACTAAGGCTTGAAAGCTGTTACTCTTTCCTCCTTTTTTTTTTAACAAATTGAATAAATCATTCACAATCTTTAACAAAGCTGTCTGATCATTTTTCTTTTATAATAGCACCTACTTTGTGCATTTCTGCCAGTTCTAAAGTTTTTAATACCCACTCTTCTTTAAACAGAATTTCTGAGTTCTTCCATTTGTTTTCATAGTTCCATCAAGCTACCAGTATCATATAGTGCATCACCTTGTAATTTAAACCACTAATCCGCTAATTTGACATACCTAACAAAAATAATTCTGGGTCCAAATCTATTTTAATTTAAAATATATTCTGCAATATTTTTGTTTGTTTCCAGACATTCTTGGCTTTATCACATGTCCACCATAGGTGATAAAATGACCCAGTTTACTTCCCACATTTACAACAAAAGTTCCTGGCCCCTTTGCACACTTTTGCTATTTTTACTGAGGTCAGGTACCATCTGTATATCTTTTTAAAGAAATGTTCTTCAAGATCATGATATAATATGCTTTCAAGCTCCTTCACTCACCACCAATCTTCTTTCCCACCAATCTAACTCATTGATATTGCCAATGTTCTGCGCCCATTTGACAATCCAATTTTGATTTGTTCATCTGTACATGCAGCCACACCTCGATTAGGGACAGCCCCCATTGTCCTGTGGCTGGGGACAATGCAGGACTGAGCATTTGCAGGACTTGTTATCCGGGAGCGGGTGGTGTTCGAAACAGATCCCCCAGGGATACCAAGGGCCAACTGTAATATAGGTTTAAATCTGAATCTTAAGCTCTCATAGGTTTAAAACTGATTCTTTCATGGGTGCACCTGGTGTGTATACAAACTATTCAAACACATCTTGTCGCCAGTCCTCTTGTGTTGATCTGAAATACAATTGCCCCTCCAAGATTTACATATCTTATCTACAGTGTGAGCTGTATCTACCCTACATTATATTATAATGTATTTTAATATAGTATCCAAAGGAATATTGCAGCATCTTTGAAACTGAGAGAAAGAAGTTGGTAGCATAAACTTTCATAGACTAAGAGGTGAAATAGACCACCCTGAAAGGGCAGCATGACAATGCCCCTGAAATAGCTGGGTGGGTGCCATGGCAACTGCACAACTGCAGCCCCACTTTTTTGTGGCAGCTTTTCCTGCCCCACCAGGGCTTGGCAGCACTGCAGGGGCATGCAGTGACTAAATGCTGTGCCATGAAGCCTGTGCACATATGGTCAGCTGTGTGGCTTCCTGACAGTGTGGGAGCATGCCCCATCTGAACACCACATGCCCACGCTGATGTGAAACCACCATATTGTGCCAGTCTGTACCAGCCCTAAGTGTGCTTCATCAGATGCATGGAGTGAAGTACCTAGGAACACACCTTTATAGCTAAAAATGAGCAGGTTGTGTGGGCGAATAGCAATAGAAATGCAAAACATATGGGTATAGGTTCAGTTTTAACTGATGGTCACTGGTGGACAAAGGTGGGAGAAAAAATATTCCCTAAAGCCAAGGCGTGTAGGTTCCAATGAAATCTGTGGGGACAAGTTTGACTTGGCTTAACTTAGTTCACATTTAATCAAATTTTTGATTTTGACCGAGTCTACCACCTTCAAATGTTATGTTTGTAACGATGTATAAAACACTCAAGTCTAATGATTATGAAACCTACCCTGTGCAGGGAAGCTGTGGTGTAAAATGTAATTTAATATTTGGCAAACAGAATTCAACATACATAGAATTTAACACAGAACAGATCCAGCTATCTCTTTTCCTGTAAAAAAACAAAACCTGTGTGTGTGTGTTTTTTAAACGAATTCAAAATTTCTCACAGCTACTCAATTTTATAGCATTAAAAGCTTTAGTGCATCTCTCTAAAATGAGCATCCTAGAGTTTTGTTATTATAAGTTCACATTAGATACATAATGAATCATCTGGAAAACAATTTACATGTCCAAATGTTCATTTTGAAATTTCTGATCAAGTATAGACTATTCCAATGGCTATCATTATAGTTTGTTGACAGCAATCTCTTTTCAAGCAGTACTAAAAAGAGAAAAGGAACTAGTTTTAACTCACGTACAAAGAAGCTAGGATGATCTGGTAATGGTACCTACCTGGGATACAGAGACATTTGTAACTTGTTCCAACACTACGACAAATGCCATGGGCACAAGGATTCAGAGCACAGAAATCAATCAGCTGGGCACAGGTAGGTCCAGTGAATCCTGCACTACAACTGCAAGAATAGGAAAGCCGATCTGAATAACAGGTTCCATTGTTCTGGCATGGAAACGAAGCACAGTGATCAACTTTTTCTTCACAAGATGGTCCCAAGAATCCTAAAAAGAAGTGAAGACACTTTATTTCAATGCATTCACCAAGAATGTGATGGGAGAGGAACAGAACCAGTGCTTGGAAAAAATTACTTTTTTGGTTACTGCCATACTGGCTAGGAAATTCTGAAAGCTACAGTCCAAAACATAACAATTCCAAGCTTGATATTGATAGTTTTCAGATTGTTGCTCTATTACTCTACTACATGTGCAGTGTATACATAAAGAGAGCTTATAAGTTACTATTTGCAACTAATGGATTAATTTCTTTGTACAATAACAAAGGTGTTACATTTCTACTGTAATGTGAGAATGAATATCTTCTGTAGGAGTTTAATCTTTTTAGTGAGTTTTGAAGTCATAGGTATGTACCCTCCAGTATAGTGGAGGACAAATAAATGGAGAAAGAATATCAGTTCAAGTGCTTTCTCTCATTAAGGGGCTGTACATACAGCCCCTAAGGGATAGCATGATGCTGCCCCTTTCCTAGCCGTATTGGGGCCATGGCAACCACACAGCACAGCCCCAATCTGACATTTCCAGAGCACAATAGCTGCGGCACCACGGTTGTACAGCGCTCCTCCGGCGTTGTGTCATCCGGATGCAGTGCCAGAGGAGCGTCATGATGCTGCATGCCACGTGGAGTGGTGCATGGCATCATGGTATCCTGGGGGCGGGGTCAGGGTGTGCATCAGGTGGATGTGATGCCCAGACTCTGCCCCCAGGCTGGCCTTAATGGCTGGTCTGAAGAGCCCCTTAATCTTAAAGCAGCTACAAGATTCATTTATATGCTGATAAAGACTCACATGACTAACATCAAGTGCTGCTTCATGATCCATTATGAGTACAGAGTTAAGACATTGGAGTGTGTTTTTTTACCACACGAAAATCTAGAGAATTTAGCCAAGAAGTCTCAAAAAGACTTCTAAACATCAAAATTATCCCTTTTTTCCTCCAATGATCTCAAGTAAGCACACCTAGTCTCATTTTATTTAATCCCTATAATGGTGTTGCAAGTACACAAATATAATACATAATTTAAAGATGTCCAAAGTTTCCTCACAGCCAACCAAAAATATTTGAATGCCTTTGAAAGTCCAGCATTATCTTCTCCTTCCCCATCTATTCATCAAAACAGTTCCTAAATCATACTCAGGGGCCTGGGGGCAGAGTCAGGGCATCACATACACATGATGGACACTTTGACTCTGGCCCTCATGGTGCCATTCCACACGACCTGCGGCACTGCATCTGGATGATTCAGCGCTGAAGAAATGCCATATAGCCACGGCACCGTGCCACTGCGTCTGGATGATGCAGCACTGAAGGAATGCCCTATAACCATGGTGCTGTGGCTATCACACCCTGGAAAGGCTGGATTGGAGCTGGACCGTGCAGTTGCCCCAGCCCTGGCTAGGAAAGGCATCACACCGTCTCATAGGGGCTCTCTGTACAGCCCCTCAAATTACTTTTTTTTTTCTTTCCTTTAGCCATCTGGAGTTTTCAATCAGAAGTAAGTGTTGCACCTTATTATACCAGGCCATCACAGATATCTCCTTTAAATCTTTCCAGAGTTGAGCTGAGACCAATGTGGCAGCTACTAATAAATAATCAATGTTTAATCCTATTTAATTCTATGACCTTAACCGTTCAAGCATGGATTTGAATACAGCCTTCATGACCCTAGTCCAATAATAAAAGATACAAAATAAAAGAAGTAATTAGATAAAGGAAAAAGGGGGGAGTCTTAAATACAGGAATAATCAGCGAAACAAAATGCATTATGCAAATTTATTCACCATTGTCTTTAGTGAGCTTACAGGAAGGCTGCAAGTTGAAACAAAGGGAACAAAAGCTCATTTCCCATGACTGAACAGAAGGATCAAAATGTACCTCACCTCTTGATTAATTTTGCAACCAGCTGGTGAATTTCAGAAGAACAGAGTAAAATTTTCAAAACACAAAAAAATATTTGGGTTGAATGTGTCCGACTTTGACCTTGTTGAATGTACAGGTACTTCAGAACTGGATTGTTATTTTCTGCTAGGGCTTTTGATTGAACAGTACAACAGTACTCCTACTTTCATAGGTTAGAGCTTCAATAGTGATATGGCAATCAGGTGTGCTTTAAACCACTTTCCTGTCCGTGACAGAGGAAAATAAAGGCTCTGGCTAGATGAAATATGTTCTTATATGAAGTATGAGGCTCTAAAGGAGGTCTTCATGAAAGCAAATGGTCTCCATGAGAACAAGCTTCAGCTTGCAAGGAGACTTAAGGCTGAGTTTTATGTACTGTACTTGACAGCAGCAGCATATAAATTGTTGCATAATCAAAGGTCAGTGCTGACAACAAGGTTTTTTGGGGAGGGGGTTGTAATATCCAACCCCAGTTTTTGGAACTGTTTTCTTCTACTGTGAATGATCCTGAAATATGCCTTGTTGTATCTTGTAACTGTTTTGACCTGTTTTAGTTTATTTCTGCTGGCTATTTTCTTTTTGGACTGTTTGACCTTGGCTTCTAGAAATTCTTCTATCATCATTAACACCCAGTAGGCCTTGACCGTGTTGTACTGTTTCCCTAGTCTCTAACCTGGTTTGCTCTTTATTTTGTTTATATGTAGCCTTTCTCCAAGAGTGGGACCTGAAGTGGCTTCCAGAAACAGTATGTTAACAACATTTACAATAAAATTTAAAAACAATTAAAATCACCCCATAAAACATACCAAAATAATTTTAGAAACAACCAAAAGTGTAAAAGAAAAATAAAACATGAACAATAAAAGCCCCTTTACTTGTACAGTACATTTAAAACCTGCTTCAAAAGTAACTTATTTGCCTGCCAGTGAAAGGAAAGCAGGGAGAAAGCCAACCTAGCCTTCTATGGAAGTGAGTTCCAGAGGAACTGAATAGCTTAGCTAGGGAAGTCTGGGAACTATAGAAGACATTTAGCCTTCTCTGTCAGAGAGCTCTGGTGCTACAATAAATTACAAGTCTCAGGATTCCCTAGCACCCAGCCAGGGCAGTTAAAGCAGTCTCAAACTGGATTATTTCTGCAGTGCATATTGGACCATGGATAAAAAAATGACTGAAAAGAATTTGAAATTTAGAAAAACAAGAGGGCTTTCTAGACTGGCAAAAAGAAGTGTGTTCATGGCTGCATGAAACTCTAGCCTTTAGATGAGAAAAAGGAAAAGTGTGCCATGAAAACGCTTTTTTGTGTGTTTTAGGGGAGAAGAAGCACCTTTAAAAAGGTGCTGGTTTTCCCAGCTTCTTTTTTAAAAACTGCAGAACAGCGCAGCTCCATCTAAAGGCTGCGGTGCAGCTGCTAAGCATTAAGGAAAAGGCAACTTCATCTCACACTTTCCTGCCAATCTAGAAAGCCAAGGAAATGCTAGAATGTTTCTTTATTCTACTTGTCTGTGAAATAACACTGTTAGCTTCCCTGTAAATTGTCTCATCCACTTTGACAAGGATGTATGCCATTAGTTGTGACTAAGAATGATCAAATGTGATAGGTGGGAAAGTAAAAATGAAGTTCCATTCAGTACTTCAGCTCCCCCCCCCCCCTCAGCTTAGAGGTCAAATCTAGAACTCTAGAAATCAAAAGAAAAATTTGAAGTGAAATGAACATAGCTACTCTCCTTAATATATTCTACAGCTGAAACATGACATTCAATAGGAATTACTCAAGTCATGAGCTACTAGATATGAGACACAGTTTTAGGGGTTCTTTTTATCACTCTTTCTCCAATGTTCTCAAACATCTTTTCTGTTTTAATTGCTTGAGAATCCCCAGCTCAAAAGTTGGCATCCTGAACTACAGAAGTCATCTTTATTATGCAATTGGACCATTTTCTAAAACAATTCTTTATTAGCTCTTTTAAAAAAAATTCTTGGCACTTATTTAATATTTCTATTAAAACTTAGGGCTAGACTCTCATATCTATTTTTCTTCCTTTTCTTAAAAAAAGCTGTTCAGGCAGGTTTTTTAATGTGTGAACATGGGATGGATTTTATATGGAATGGGTATTGTGATTTTATTGTGGTTTTATATTGTTTTTAGCTGATGTTTTACAAATATGTTTATAGAAATTTTATTTGTGAGCTGCCTCTGGGGAGAAAGACCGGATAGAAAAAAGATAGATAGATAGATAGATAGATAGTTTAGTCCTGCTTGCTCATCATGCACCGATCAGGTCCTAGATGCCATTTTCTGAAAAGAAACTGTCCAGAGTAATTAAAAACTTCTAACATTGCTTTGTGAAGTCTCCCTTTTAGGCAATATGTCAAGGGTCTGCACCCCTGTCTGCACGGCCCAAATAAACCAAGGTCCCCCGGCCTCTTGGCAGGGAGTCTAGAAAATCCAGGGCCCAATCCTGAGTCTGGTGTGAACAGTCTGGATGACACTGGCCCATTCAGCACCAAACCTAGAACATACCCTCCTTAAAATGGAGTAAAAAAAAACCCTCCCTGCTTCATATCTTCCTAGAAGATCCAGAGCTCTCTGTTCTGACACTGCAGCAGTGTGGAACGTATCCTGTTGAGCCATCCAGCACAGCTGCCACTGCCATGCATCACTCTCTCTGAGGTCAGAAACATGGCACCCAACTACATGATCAACATTGAGAACCATGTTCTGACCTCAGATTGAATGAGGCATGCCAGAAGTGGACAGCACTGTAATACACCCATGAGGTCAGCTGTCTGGCATCAGAATTGAGGGCCCAGGTAACAGCAGAAAGGTTGGGGCAACTCTCGCTGCTTATGGAGTACCCTTGCCCATGCAGACACCACCCTAGTGATAGGTTCATCTCCAGTAACTGACAGTAACTGACAGCCCAATTTACACTTTCCTTCTCATTTTCCTTTGTCACAAATTTATGTACCTCCAGCTCCCCTTGTTCATTTTACATTAGGTCCATTCTTTCACCCAGACTTTGGGGCTTTAGCATTTAAGTACATATTAGCCCATGGCTTATTTCTCCCCAATGAGCTACATTTGCATTTCAGAGCATGTAGACTCTTTTCATCATGCAGCAACAATTAAACACAATGGAGGAAAGATAAATGGGCAAGAACCTCCTGGGAGAGCAGTCAAAAATGCAGTAGATGCAATTTAATGTGCAACTTTCCAAGTACTATCACACAAACATAATGATGTATCTGTGTTTTAACTTCACTCTCCCTGCAATCCTTCCTCAGAATAAAGGCAGTAAAGGGAGAAAGTGATTGCAAGAGAAAAATCATTGTCATAAGGGATAAAAGGTTGGTGGACTAATACATTCTGATTAGCATTTAGTTAATTCAGTTAATACTGTATGTGTTGTTTCATCATAAATAACAGGTATGATATTCTCTCTAGACATCTCTATCTTCTCCCTCATGCAATTTAATGTCAGTCAGAAACCACTGGGTCAGATCATCAAAGAATTCAGAATGAGGTACCAGCTCACGGATTATGCTCTGCTCTATTTCTCCATGTTCTCTGTTTTTGCTGAGACAGTACAGGTACTCAGCTAGAAACAGAAGTTGGTAATGGTTGGTGAGGGCTTGAATGAGGGCTAATAAACTGAGGCTGATTTCCAACAAAATGGGTGACTTATAGGTGTCTTATATCTGGGGCTTGGATATACCACCTGTTCTAAAGATTGTTGCAGTCTGCTTGAGAAAGGCGTTTATAGCTTGGACTTCTCTTTGATCCAGTACTTGAGACCCAGGTTTCCCCAAGCG
The DNA here is from genome assembly GCA_034509955.1 of Urosaurus nigricauda. Taxonomy (NCBI): domain Eukaryota; kingdom Metazoa; phylum Chordata; class Lepidosauria; order Squamata; family Phrynosomatidae; genus Urosaurus; species Urosaurus nigricauda. The sequence continues at coordinate 241,492,563 of JAOEGL010000003.1, forward strand.
ATGGCTGCCCTTTACCACTTCCATGTGGTTCATAAACTATAACTATTTTTGCATGGAGATACCAGCTACTGTGGTTTATGCTCTTATAACTTCCCTAAATTGATTGCTACAAAGCACTGTATGAAGTGCAGCCATTGTTCAGCCTATGTTCTGGGGGATGCATTCCAGTGGCTGATGGTGCCAAAGGCAAAAAGCCTGGAACCAAAAACACTACCATATTTTAATGGAAAGTCCCTAATGATAGTAACCAGGTACTTCAACTTTTTCCAAATATGGAAGAGCTATGCTACAACTGAGAAACCATATAGTGATGGTGCTATCGAGAAGATGGCATAGCTATCCAGGAAAGCCCAAACTGAAAAAATTCTGGAGGACTGGAGGTTTTCCCACATCTTTCCTATATAGGAGAGGTGCTGATAACACTTTCTTCAAGCAAAATTAGAGCAAACAATATAAACTAATATAACAGATGACCCATTTAGTGATCAGCCCCACCTGCCCTGTTTCTGTCCATATATTTAGCCAATGTTATTTTTTTCTTTTAAGGCCTACATTTGGCTAGCATGGATTTTGACAAGGTACATTTAGGAATCCAGTTCAGATTTGGCTGAGTCCCAACATCTGATTGTTTCACTGAATGCTGTTACTATTTCTGTACTCATGGGGGATGGAAGAGGCACAAAAATTATTCAAAATGCCAGATTTAAACTGCTGACATTGTGTCTGTTTATAGGTCTCAACATAACTGTTAAATGGGTCACCCATTATAACACAGTACACTAAGACGAGATAAAGACTCAGTGCTGCACTAAATACAAATGAACTTTAATTGTCAAGTCTGTATATAGTATGAAAGAATTCTAAGAAAAATCTCTATATACAACACAGCCTGGCTATATAAGAAATAATGGTGGCAAAGGTAACAAGAACAGACTGGCAACAGAACTGTCATTTGCCCTGGGCTCCATTGTGAATCAACATTTTAGTAAGGATGACTAATGTGAATGCTTTATTACTGAAAGTTTCCATAAATTTAGGAGCAATCAAGTTACACAACAAGCACTTCCAGGCAGAAACAAGCTACAAGAAATATGCTTCCAGCCATCATACAACATTCTCATTTGACACGTCTTAATATCTTTGACATATATGTAGGAAGATGATATTTACAGAATGACCCTTGGGCACTGCTGTCATGGACAGCAGCTAAACAAGCAGAGTCATTATATACTTGCAATAACAGACACAGCAGCACATGAGCTGTATAAATAAATGCTAGTAGAGACACAATAATAGATACAGTCATAGCATCTGTGGTAATTCTGGCAATATCTCTCAGCCATGAGCTCACTTATCTCATGATTACATTTCTATATTACCCAGGGAAGCACTTAGCAATCCACACAACTAGTTGTCTGAAAGATGAATGGCTGCATGCCAACACACCCAGTTTGAGCATGATCGTGGACATAAGCACAAATGCAGAGGCACACACAACAACAATTACATCTGAACCAACAAGCAGACAAAGCAGAAATAATGTCCTTATAAACAGCTGCTATAGAACTTACAACTTCAATGTTTGTTGCTCACCTTCTGGACACAGACAACTAAATCCATTGATGCTGGAATGGCAGGTACCTCCATTTTGACAGGGCTGTTGACTGCAGTAGTCAATTTCTGATTGACACAGTTCTCCAGTATACCCTTCATCATAACAGAATCATTTTTTCAAAGGGGAAGAGAGGAAAGAGAGAGAGAGAAAGGGGAAGAATTTTACTAAGAAATTTATTACTAAAAGGGGCAGTCTAGCATTTAAACAGAATCCTGAAATATTGATCTCATAAGATAGTTATCTTCAGTGATTAACAGTAAGAGGATCAATGCCAGTGCCTTCCAATGAAAAAAATATATGTATGTATATCTGCAATGACAAAAGAACACTATTTTATAAGCAACCATTCTCACAGCACTAGCAGATGTTGCTCTGACTTAATTGCTAAACCATTAATTAATTAATTAATTAATTCTGTCTTTCTTCTAGACATTACACAAGCAAACCTTGGACTTATATTATTTATTATGACTGAATCCGACACAGAGGGTAGATATAACTATGGCGGCGGGCGGGGGGGGGGGGGAAGCTAACCTCTGATTGTGCTTTACACTCTTGGCTTTCCTTCTCAGAGAGCTAGCATGGTGTAGTGGTTTGAACATTGGACTACGACACTGGATACATGATTCAAATTCCCATTCACCCATAGAGAACCACTGGGTGACCTTGGGCAAGCCACTCTCTCAGCCTCAGAAGGAAGAAAAAGCAAAGACCCCTCTGAACAAATCTTGCCAAGGAAACCCCATGATAGGTTCATCTTAGAGTCACTATAATTCAGAAATGACTTGAAGACATACAACAACAAACAACAGCTTTCCTCCAAAGTCTACTTAAACCTTATTATAATCTGTCCAGTTTAGACATAACAAGAAGCCACCATTAAGCTTCCAGCCTTCAAAATCGGTGGGAAAAGCGCAGCTGTGGGATGACTTGTAGTCTCCTGGCAGCATTGGCAGCGTTTTCCTTTGTGACAACACCCTTTCTCACCCATTCAAGCCCGTTCCCAGGTGAATGACATGCAATAATCTCCTAAAACTCCCATCATCAGCTGCCATACTGACTGTGGATCACAGAAATTGTAGTTTAGCAAGAAGATCAGAGGGTGCTGGTTTGTAAAATGCTGATCTAAAAGGATACAGTAAGCATGACTCATACATCCATAGTATTCATGTTTGCTGAAGATAATCTGCTTCTATCAGAACTTCTATCTTCCTTTTATTGTAATTTGAAGCAATTAATATCACAATTTTGACAATTCACTGTCAGATTTGTGAAAACATTATTATCTATGCTATATATACAGTATCAGTATTAAAAGGGAAAAATCTTTCAATTTTTAATATGAAAGTAGTATATTATAAGTTAGTGTGCCTTCTCAAATAACTCACAATGCTTATGGCTTGTTTTGGCTTTTGAAATCTTAAATGACATGGGGTTCACAACAGGAACATCTGTTTCCATATGAACCTGCCCAGCCACTCAGATCTTTTTCAGTCTCTGCTCAGACTGCCTTCCCTATTCTGCATTTAGATGGATGACAACATGGAACTGTTCCTTTTAAATAGAGAGATTTTACATTTTTTAACATGTTCTTCACAAGTTTTTTGCAATAATTTTTGAGGCAAACCCTAAAAACCTACTTCCAGTGAATGAGAAGTATTTCTATTCCCCTCTCAAGTCTTGGACAATGGTACAGCCTATCTATACAGGTATTTATTTCTATTAAATGAGTAGACTTCACTCACTATGACCTGTAAAATTATCAAACTAGTTCTACTCCAAGCTCAATTACAGACTAGTTTATCTTCTCCAATGTACTTTGCTGTTAATAGAATTTAAAGCATTACTTAACCATATTTACATATCTTTCTTGTTAAGGATATATACAGATGCATTTGCATATTTATATTAAATATAAGAGATAAAAATCTATGGCCTGATCTAGACTGGCAAAGAGGAGTGTGTTCATGCCTCATGAAAGTGTGGCCTTTAGATGACCTGCAATGAAAATTTGGCATGAACGCACTTCTTTGGTGTTTTAGTGGGGGAAAAGCAGCTTTAAAAAGGAGCTGCTTTCCCCACTTCTTTTTAAAAAGGGTGTAACTGTGCAGCTGCATCTAAATGCTGTGGTGCAACTGTGCAGTTTTTTAAAGCTCCCAAACCCTAGCTCCAGCCCTAATCCCTAGACATGCGCATTAGGGACTCTGAGATGCTGTAACTGTTATGCAACTGTGCATAAAATGTAAATTCACTCATAAGATAAAGAAGTTTATTCATAAAATAAAGGGGTTCATTCATGGTGCACTGGTGCAACTGCGCAGTTAAAAAAGGGAAGCGAAACTACAACTGTAATTTGACAGATCTTCATAACTGCACAGTTCATGTGTGATGTACCTGCGCAACTGTGCAGTTTGCAGCCGGTAACAAAAAAAAAATTAAAAAAATTAAAGGTTCAGTGCGGCCAAAAGCCCTGTTCATTGCCACCCGTGCAGCTGCTCCGCCTGTGTTTCTAGCATCTTGAAAGCTTCCAATGTAGTTGCTGAGCAACAGAAAAGACTTCAGATAAGTTGTCCCCACACCCCCTCAGTGTAGCTGCCCTATACCTTTTAAATACACCCCTGGGACCTGCAGTGTAGCTGCTAAACATTTGGGAAAAGGCAACTTCACGTCGCCCTCTCCTGGCAGTCTGGAAAGCCCCTATGAGCCTAAAGAAGTCACAGCTTCTTGACAGCAATGCTTTAATCAGAATTCAGGCTGGAAAAGTTAATGTAACTGTTTACTGTCTAGTTGTGAAAGAAACTGAAGTACAACAGAGGATCATCAACCCAAAATGATGTGGTATATTTGTCACATAAACAAATGGCAACTCTGTACTTCCATTGTTCCATCACACTGAATGTGGACTCTTGATTCAACATGGTCAGTTCAAGAGACAGAGGAGTATTCTCAACTACAGGCAGAGATGGGCAACCAGCATTTCTCCAGATGCTGGATTATAATTCCACATATTACACTGTAATTCCCATCATCTCTCACTATTGCTCATGTTTTATAGGGCTAATGCTTGTCCATACCAGTCTTGCCTGCTGAGCTGACTTATTCCCATCCTAGTTTGAAAATTCTGCAAACTTCTACAGATGTAATTTCTCCTTCCTTCCTCCAAATGCCCCTAGAAGGGTTGCTGAGAAACTGTCTTTCTTGTCAGAAGAAGATCTTACAACAGTAAAACAAAAGCAGAAAACATCAGGAAAGAAGAAACATACGGGGAGCAAGTCTGAAGAGAGTGTATCAGCTGATAATGCCATGTGTCAGAACATACTGAGCACCTCAGTACAATAATTCCCAGAACAGATATTCTCTCATGCATTTGGGCAAATTATTTCAATCAACACATGCTTCTGCCACTCCACTTTCTTTTCCAATATGTGTTATCTTTTGATTGCAAGCCTGAGAGAAGAGAATGACTAAGTGCTCTTTTTGTAAGTCATTTTGTGCATATTTTTTAGTTCAAGAGTAAAACAAATATTCTTCAAATAAATACATGATAAATAAATAAATAATATAGCTTCATGTCTTGGTAAGGAAGCAGAATTTATGGGCTAAATCTGTCCTCCTTCCCTTTCCCATTTATATTAAAATAGCCAGATCAGGCTTAGTCCATGCTTATATGCCATATTATTTCTTAGCATATTACAGAAAGAAATGGGATGGTGCACTGCCTTAGCTACATCCTCACTCCAAGTGTAGTATACACTGATGCCTGCAAATCAATGTGCAGCTATGATCTCTATACACATATAAATAATGTTCTTCTATCAGTTTGTTCTGCTCTGTCAGATACAAGGGGTGTGGGATCAGATGTAGCTGGTGGATTCATTGCCATGAGGCAGCTCTGCAATGTTTCAGGGATAGTGACCAGCATTGGGAGAGTTCCTGTACAACTCAGAGCAGCTGAGATAGCCTTAAAACCAAAGAAGAATTTGCTGCCCTCAAAGGAGCCTCTGGAATAAATACAAATGTGCAGGACTTCCTTCTATAAAGCAAAAAAGACATAGCACAGAGGTATGTGATTCCAAGCACAACCCAAAACGTACCAGGGAGACATGTGCAGGTGAAGTGATTTCCATCGTGTTTTTCTATAACATCCACGCAGGTTCCATTGTTCTGGCAAGAGCTGCTTTGACAGGCATTGAATTCTTCACAGAGACCACCCAAATATTGATCTTCACAGTCACAGAAAAATGTTGCCTAGAACAGAAAAACACTACTATAAATCTTCAAAGCTTCCTTCTGAGCTATGATCTTGATCAAGAAATGAAGCATCCCTAAGGTTAGAGAGTAGTATAGCTGTGGCAAATGACCAATTAAGAGGGTAACAAGGTCTCTAGGGGGAAACTCCTTAAAATACAGATGCTTATGCAAGAAAAGCAGCTTCTGAAATTTGATTATGACCAATTTAGCATGTTTTCAGCATGACACCCTTTCATCTTAGATTAATTACATCATATCTTAAAAAGAAGAATCACCTTCCATTCCTTTTTTCATAAGCACAAATAGAGAATAGAATTTAAACTGAAAACTTTTTAAAAAATTGATAGCACAAGATGAAAAGAAAAACAGCCAACTAATTACTTGGGCATAATTTAGCATTCATGCAACTGAATCCTTATGAACATTTTCTCAGACAAAAGTGTGGTAAATTTCATGTAGGTTATTCCCAATAATGAAAGTACATAAAATGCAGCCAAATTCAGCTAAAGAATTTTCGGTTTTGGGCTAATATAATTTCCTGCTTCAGATGGCAAGACAAATGATCACCACCACCCAAGCCAACATGTATATAATTCATGTCAACCAAATTACTTTGGCATCTGAGGCACATACCGCATATAATATAATTTCTCAATTATAAGTCGAGAAATTTATGCCCCAAAATGAGCTCCAAAATCCTGGGTAGACTTATACACAGGGCAATACAGTAATACAGTGGGATCTGAGGGGGATCCATTCCAGATCCCCCTCCCCCATGGATACACAAAACAGTGGGACCTCAAGCCCTGTTGTCTCTAATGGTGGCTTGAGGGCTCAAAGTGGCTCACAATATAAAAGACTGATTCAAATCAAATATCAGAGCTTGAAGGAATTGGGAGGGAAGGATAAGCAAAACACAACAAGTAAAAAAATAATGTAGACTTTAAACAGACAAGCGTAGTTCTCCCACAAACTACTCCTTCTTTCCCGAGCTCCATGTGCGAGCACCAGGCCCATTGCTCCTGGACCCCCAAAAGTCTTCCAGAGTACGCCAACACCACCTGTGGAAGCCTCCTTGGGCTTATCTTTACATGAGGCTATAATTTCAGCCCAGCACCAGAGAGCGTGCAACCAAGCTGCACATTTTCTCCTCCTCCGCCATGTTGTTCACTCCCAAGTGGCCGAGGGCTTTCCTGGGCAGGCATCCTTGTCTCTGCCGAGTCTTCCTCTCCCTCCTCCATCGTGTCAGGCATTGGGACAATGGAATCTCCCAGGCCACTTGAAAGTCAACAACATGGCAGAGGAGGAGGAGGAAGACAGGAGAAAAAGGCAAGACAACCTGCCCATCACATTGTCCTCCTCATCCTCTGCCATATTGTTTACATTTGAGCGACTTGGGGGCCCGATGGGCAGCAGGTCTTGCTACTCAAAGGTGAACAACACAGCAGAGGACGAGGAAGACAATGCAGTGGGGGGGGGGGCGGTTTGCCTTGTCTCTTTCCCACATTCTCCTCCTCATCCTCACAAGGCTGCCCAGCCAGCCAAACTCCCAAGCTGCTTGAAAGTGAATGATATGGCAGAGGAGGAAGAGGAGGAAGATGCGGCAAAGAGACACGGCTGCCCACCCACAACATTGTCTTCCTCTTCCTCTGCCTTGTCGTACATCTTCAAACAGCCTGGGGGATTTGCCGGGTGGGCAGCCTTGTCTCTGCCCCCCCCTCCTCCTTGGTGGACTTTGTGGGGGGACTCAGCTTGCCTGTTGTGAATTTTTTTTTTTTAACTTGTTGTGAGTATTTTGCCTATCTTCCCCTCCCAATTCCTTCAAGTTCTCATACTTGATTTGCATCGGTCTTTTAAACTGTGAGCTGCTTCAAGCCCATTGCCGCCAATGGTGGTGCAGCCACCATATTTTACCCTCGATGTATCTACAGGTCATAGTAAAATTGCCAATTTTGGCCCCAAAATGTACCCTTGATTTATACATTATGTCGACATGTAATCGAGTATATACAGTAATTCCACATATACCTCTCCCTCTCTCTGGCACTAAAATACAGTAACATGACATCAGCTAACAATTTGCTGCTCCTTCATGACAGCCCAAATCTGCCACTTGAGGCAGGTGCCTCACTCTACCTATTGGTAGGGCAAGCTGCTAAAACAGCACATAAACACACACACACTTCACCTCAGGAGCTAACATTCAAAGAGAATGCTGAAGCATTTCATGAAGTGTTGTATAAGCTCAATTTGCAATGGAAGTTCACAGATCTTCCCTCCTGAGTGAACTCTTTTTATGTTACAAGATACAATGGAGATCAGAAGCAAGAGTCACACCTGCAAAGATAGCTGGTGGATTCAGCGTCATGGGGGAAGTGAATCTACTGTCAGTTTTATGCTTGCTCCACTTGCAACTGCAGAAGTGTGCTGGACCTTATTCCACCTAGAGGTCTGTCCCCCAGGAGAGCTTACCTGTGACCCAAAACAGTATAAACAGGCATAAAACCTGCTGCTCTCATGGCAAAGGCTTTACCAGTCACTCCTGAATGGCTGTACTTGATATTCACTCCATGTTATAATATCTGAAACTCATATAAGGCCCAGGGCTGGACCACATGGGCAGGAAAAAGCGGCTCATTCCTGCTTTTTCCAAAAGAGGTTCAAACTGCACTGCCCACACGGCCCACTACCAAGGCAGGACAAATATGAACAGCCCAACTGTACAGCGTGGCATCAAGCCATGCTGCTGACTATTTTATTGTTGTTGTTGCTTCCCCACCATGCATGTGCACCTTTGCACAAACACACTGCCTGCTACCTCCAAGTACCTCCCACACCCAGATGCCATCCCACTGCATGGTTGCTCCTTTGATCAGCCACACAGTTGCACATGCGATGCTTGACCTGTACAGGGCATTGGTTTGCAAGTGACACATGGGGAAAACAAATTATAACCCTCCCCCCACATGCCTCCTTCACCATCCTTTACCCACACTCCTCTGTTGGACTGTCTGGATTGTGTATGTTCTCATTACATCCATTTTTTTGCTTTGCTGCAGCCCCACTCTACTGCCAGGCTGTTTATATGCAGGTGTGAAGATACTCATTTTCCACCTTGAATCAGGCTACCCTGGCATCTTTTTGCTCTGGAGGAGAGCTTTGGTCCAACCACTGGTGGGATGAGTCTCATGATTGGAATGTAGAAATAGAGGGATATAACCTTTTTAAGAGAAACAGGCCAAACAGGAAAGGAGGAGGAATAGCATTATATGTCAGGGATATTTACACCATTGAAGAGATCCAGGACATCAGTACTGGAAGCCAGGTGGAGAGCATCTGGATAAAAATTAAAGGAGAGGGAAACAACAGGGATGTTACTGTGGGAGTCTACTACAGACCTCCAAGTCAGACGGAGGAATTGGATGATGCCTTTCTAGGACAGATGACCACACACTCAGAAAGGAGAGATGTAGTAGTGATGGGGGACTTCAACTATCCGGATATTTGCTGGAAGTCAAACTCAGCCAAATCCTCAAGGTCTAGCAAATTCCTCACTTGCCTGGAAGACAATTTCATTGTCCAAAAGGTGGAAGAGGCAACAAGGGGATCATCTATTTTAGATCTGATCTTAACCAACAGGGATGACCTAGTCAATGGAGTGCAAGTGGTTGGATCCTTAGGTGGAAGTGACCATGTTCTCCTGGAGTTTGTTATACAGCGGAAAGGAGAAGCCAGGCATAGTCAGACACGCACTCTAGACTTTAGGAGAGCTGACTTCAATAAACTTAGAGAAATACTGGGGGTGATCCCATGGTCAGGAAAACTAAAAGAGAAGGGAGTTCAAGACGGATGGGAGTTTCTCAAAAAGGAGATACTGAAGGCGCAATTTCAAACAGTTCCAATGAGGAAGAAAAATGGAAGATATCTCAAGAAGCCAGGATGGATGACTAAGGAACTTTCAACTGAGCTAAGTTTTAAACGGAACATGTATAAGAAATGGAAAAGTGTGGAAATCACGAAATAGGAATTCAAACAAATAGCAAGCATGTGTAGGGATAAAGTCAGAAAAGCTAAAGCGCAGAATGAACTCAGGCTTGCTAGAGAGGTTAAGAACAATAAAAAGGGTTTTTTTGGGTATGTCCGAAGCAAAAGGAAGAAGAAGGAAACAGTAGGGCCACTGCATGCAGAAGATGGCAAAATGATAACAGGGGACAGAGAAAAGGCAGAATTACTCAATACCTTCTTTGCTTCAGTCTTCTCAGAAAAGGCAAAGGGTGCTCAACCTAAGGATAATGGGGAAGAAGACAGAATAGGGGAATTTCAGCACAGAATAAGTAAAGAGATAGTACAGGAATACCTGGTTAACTTAAATGAATACAAGTCTCCAGGACCAGATGAACTACATCCAAGGATATTAAAAGAACTGGCAAATGTAATATCAGAGCCATTAGCAATAATTTTTGAGAACTCCTGGAGAACAGGAGAAGTCCCAGCAGACTGGAGGAGGGCAAACGTTGTCCCCATCTTCAAAAAAGGGAAAAAAAGAAGATCCCAACAATTATCGTCCAGTTAGTCTGACATCAATTCCAGGAAAGATTCTAGAGCAGATCATTAAGCAGAGAGTCTGTGAACATTTAGCAGGGAATGCCATAATCACAAAAAGCCAACATGGGTTTCAGAGAAACAAGTCTTGCCAGACAAATCTGATCTCTTTTTTTGATAAAATTACCAGTTTGGTAGATGAAGGGAATGCTGTGGATATAGTATATCTTGATTTCAGTAAGGCCTTTGACAAGGTTCCCCATGACATTCTTGCAAGCAAGCTTGTAAAATGTGGGCTAGACAAGGTAACTGTTACATGGATTTGTAATTGGTTGACTGGCCGAACTCAAAGGGTGCTCAACAATGGCTCCTTTTCAACCTGGAGAGAAGTGACCAGTGGGGTCCCACAGGGTTCTGTACTTGGCCCAGTGCTATTCAATATCTTTATTAATGACTTGGATGACAGAATTGGGGGCATACTTATCAAATTTGCAGATGACACCAAATTAGGAGGAGTAGCCAATGCTCCAGAAGATAGGATTGAAATTCAGAATGACCTGAATAGACTAGAAAGCTGGGCCAACTCTAACAAAATGAAATTCAATGCGGAGAAATGTAAGGTACTGCACTTAGGACGCAAAAATGAAATGCACAGATATAGGATGGGGGACATCTGGCTGAATGAAACTACATGTGAAAGGGATCTAGGAGTCCAAGTAGACCATAAGTTGAACATGAGTCAACAGTGCGATGCGGCAGATAAAAAGGCCAATGCTATTTTAGGCTGCATCAATAGAAGTGTAGCGTCTAGATCAAGGGAAGTAATAGTGCCGCTCTATTCTGCTTTGGTCAGGCCCCACCTGGAATACTGTGTCCAGTTCTGGGCACCACAATTCAAAAAGGATGTGGAGAAACTGGAGCGGGTCCAAAGGAGGGCAACTAAGATGGTGAAGGGTCTGGAAACCAGGCCCTATGAGGAACGACTTAAAGAGCTGGGGATGTTTAGCCTGGAGAAGAGAAGGTTAAGAGGTGATATTTGAAGGGATGTCATATTGAAGAGGGAGCAAACTTGTTTTCTGCTGCTGCAGAGACTAGAACGCGGAACAATGGATGCAAGCTGCAGGAAAAGAGATCCCACCTCAACATTAGGAGGAACTTCCTGACAGTAAGGGCTGTTCGACGGTGGAACACACTCCCTCGAAGTGTAGTGGAGTCTCCATCCTTGGAGGTCTTTAAGCAGAGGCTGGATGGCCATCTGTCGGGGATGCTTTGATTTGGAGTTCCTGCATGGCAGGGGGTTGGACTGGATGGCCCTTGTGGTCTCTTCCAACTCTATGATTCTATGATTCTATGACTTTAAGGTGTGCATCTTCTAAGAAGCTAGAAACCAAAGCAGCTAGAAACCACTTTATTTTCCCATCTGTTTCACCTCACCAAAGAAAAACCAAAGTACTACAGTAATAGGAACCAGACAGCTTTAAAAGATTATTGGCAAACCTTTCTTTTTTGGCTCCTGGCCCATTTTGACTAACTGGGCATTGATTTTTGAGTTTCTATTCTTCTGGCTATATAGTGATAATTTTTGTGACTACCAAAAATACTGGAAAGGAGAATCAGACACAGTGAGAAGCTTCCCCAGCACTATTTGATTATTGTAGAAACTATAGTTCATTCTAACGCAACTGTTACAAAAATCTTCACTGTACATATGCACTTGTGAAAGATTTGTAAGAAGCAATAGCTAAATATTTGATACTTACAATGTCCTGCTTTCTTCACAGAAATTCAAATCACATGTGCATCCTATATTTTGGGAATATACTTTATTTCTCATTAGAATTGTTTGTATTTTGAAGAGAGACAGAAAGAGAAGGCAGTTCCTCTCTGAACTGCCATTTAAATATATCAAATCCAAATACCAATTCTATTTTTCAATTCTAATTTTTAAAAAATCAGTATTTCATTTTCATTTCTTGCACTTAGAGCAGAGAAGCAGAATATCCTGCCCTTCCAATGTTATTGGATTCCACCTCCCATAGGTTCCTCACTTCTCTCAGTTCAGAGTAATTTTGTTTCTCCTGCTCCCACCTCACAAAAAAGTTGGGATGGGTCTGATGCAAATCAAATAACCATTTATCTTTCAATCCTGCTTGAAAGTGTCCTTCAAAGAAAAGTACACAGTGGATGATCTTAATGCATTATAATCAGGTAGAGGGAAAAACAAGCAATACACTGTGCACTGGATCCAGGGGAAATTAGTCACACATTCAATCCCACCGCCTCAGTGGTTTCAACGGCACTGAAGTGAGGTTAATTTTCTTTCAATCCAATTGCATTTCCTGGGCTATATTACATTTATAGAATCTAAAGGCACAATCCATCTGGGAAGCTTTCCCAAATAAGACACACTAATGTGAATGAGAAAGTGCAAAAACAACAGCACTTTACTGCACATAACTTTCCCAGCAGGTTTTGTCCTCCTGGCCTAGAAACAATTCTAGGTTACTATTAATAACACTGTTATGATCTCCACTATATTTTGGAGAAACAATTAAAGACATGCAAAGATGACATTCTGAATCTGAAGGCACTCTTTCAGATGTTCTCTTTCTGAAAAATCTGGGTTCTCTATCACAAAGCTACCGAAGTCATCCCTTTACAAGTGGAATGGCAATTATCTTTCTTGCTTCTTCCAAGTAGGAGCATGATAAGAACTGGGATGGAGGGAGCAGAGTTGTGTTGGATCTCCTAACCACTCATGTTTAGGTGCTATTGAGAAACCTGAACAGGGGTAATGGTACATATGTAACTGCACACCACTTCTAAGCTAATGAATTCTAAATTATTAATGGTGGGTTTCAGATGAATACAGCTAGCACAACATTACCTTCTTCCCTGAATTAGAGAAAAAGGCAATGAAAAAATGTTTTTAATTAATCTGAAATTCCAACCTTGAAGGAAATGAAGATAGTGAAGGGCCTTGATTATCTGGTATCATTTAAATATGAAATAGATATAACCTTCATAATTGGGGGGGTCTTATGGGGAAAATGCTAGTTATTATGCATTTACAGTTAAATTAGAAACTTCCACCCAAAGAATTGACTAGTTAATTCACAAGTCATTGGCTACACCAACCACTGCTTATTCATCCTTATTACTTTACCCACCTGTTCTGGTTGCTAGATCACTCTGCTGAAGTGACATTGCAGCAAGGAGAATCCTCCTCTGGGTCAATACACCCAAATCTTCAAACAGGGCTCCTAATAAATCTACTCTCCCCTCATCTTTCCCAGCAGGATACAGGTGAGAATAAGCAAAACCAGCTCAATCAGGAACCTGAAGAGCTCTGAAACAAGACCTTCTAAAATTGCAGTTTCCCCTACACAACTTATCTGGTATGAAGGAATGGCAAATCTTCCACCACATGTGCCGGGGCAGGTACCATATTTGAGCCAAATGAATACAACTCTCTCTTTTCCTCCTTGGAAACTCTGCAGGGATTGCCAGCTGATGGCTCATGGTCTGGCATCATTCTATAGACCACCACTTTGAGTTGCACTGCTCTACATTACTGCAGAAGTGTCCAAAAGAAAGCTGATGTGGTTTTGTGAGAAATAAAGGTAGATAGGAGAAGGAGAGAGTGGAAATAACCCTTGCCTTTTGGACTGCAGCCCTCCGAACTTCTTGCTTACAGAGCCCAATATTCTTCGCTGAGCCAATGCAATCCTCAGACTGAAAAAAGTTTCCACAGTTGCACTGGACTCTAGACCTAGCACTCCTATGTTTCCTCCTTTGTGCATCCACTTTCTTCCTGGTGATTCTATACAATCCAAAACAAACTTTCTAGCTCTATTTTTTCTTTATTTCCTTTCTTTAGATCTATGGCTATGCCGTGTACTATTCCTTCAGTTTCCTGCATTTCTTTCATTGTGTAATATTCCTCCTCCTGACAGTGATGCAAAATATCTGATCACTATACCTTGAGAAGGAGAAGGCAATTATTTTCCTAGCAAGAGGAGATACCAACAATACTATTGCTGAAATACTACTACACAAATATTTAATGCATTTAACATAACTGGATCTAAAAAGTGAGGTTTCAAATTGGCAATGATCTTTTATGTTTCTTTCCAGAAGCTGAATGGAAACCAAGAAAGATGGGGGGAAAGTTTCTTACTTGGAAAGATACGGAAGTCTCCAGCTTTGTAATGTATATTAATTTAATCTGAGTGAAAAGAGTCAGTAAGCAACACATTAAGTTAGACAAGCCATTACCATTTATAAGACTGAGGCCCAAACATGATCACCTAAGGCTCAACAGAGTAGGATGGAACACCAATGTAAATAACATTCATTGGATGGCCTTATGCATCATGCATTAAATGGGACTAAGCTTGGATTTTAATGTTTTACAGCATCAACATATTTATTTATTTATTGGATTTTTATCCCACTTTTCTCCAAAATGGGATTCAAGCCAGCTTGCAATAATATAAAAAGGATACAACTAAAATATGAATTAGAAAATTTAAAGAAGAATTAAATAGTTTTAAAACATAACAGTTAAAACACAGCATAGTTCAAAACATTTCAATAAAAACCTAAAAATATCAAAGCATTAAAACAGTACACCAATTACATTCACACACACACTACATAAGTAAATTTCACACTTCAAAAGCCTGTTTAAGAATGTCTTCATTAAATATTAGAAATATTTATTTTTGCTGTATATTTGTGTTTGCTTGGGGCTCTGCCCTGAATCTATTGGGAGAATTTTATTGATGGGGGCAGGGGAGAGAGGAAATAATTTAGAAACTTCTTATATCATTAATCCTTCAACAATTGCATATTTTGCACACATGTGCCTACTGGCAACTGCAGAATAAAAAGTGCTAGAGCTTTGATCCAGGGCAGAGAAGTTCCTGAAACCTGGAGTCAGTATCTGGATTCTGACATGAACACCTCAAGCACTCTGTTATGTTTAAAACCAATTCATCTTATTACAGAGATAGCAGGCAACTTTGAATCAAAAGCCCATACTGAGATACTTCTGAAGTTCTAAAACTTCAGAGGTGTTCAGATTTGAGGTTTGGACTCAGGCACCTATCCAATCTGAGCAATATAGAACAGCACTGGAAATTCATTTCATGAGAAAAGATAATAGCAGCAACAGTATAACACCAGGAAAATATTGGCCAATACTATACAGTAACTTAAATGGTGCATTGTTGCTGAAAATGTAACATGCTTATTTAATCCTTTTTGCCTATGAGAACAGCTAAGACAACTTATCCTAATGTCTTATTTTCCTTTTATCTGCCACAGCCAAGCATCACTGCAGTTCCAATCTCATTAACAGGGTATGCTTTTTTTCCTACTTGGTATCATGACACCCTTGCAATATGTGACAATAACAGACTAGACCACCTCTATGGCCCTAGATTTGTCATAATGCTTCACATGTTTCAGACAAAAGCAAAGGAAGAAGCAGCCATACTGACTTCAATTGTACACATATTGTCCTTACATGGGGTAAATGTATGGGCTCTTATTAAAACTAACATTAGTCCAAAAACACACTGCAGAAACAATCCAGTTTGAGACTGCTTTAACTGCCCTGGCTCAATGCTAGGGAATCCTGGGAATTGTGGTATTTTGTGGCATCAAGGCTCTCTGACAGAGAAGGCTAAATGTCTCACAAAACAACAGTTCCCAGAATTCCCTAGCATTGAGCCAAGTCTCAAACTGGATTATTTCTGCAGTGTGTTTTGGACCATTCTTAATAATTCTATTAAAAATAGCTATAGAGAGATTGTGCAGCACGACGACAGAGGAGTGATATAGCTTGGTGATAAGCATATATTTAATATTCAGATAATCCCAAGGTCATAAGATCCATGGCATCTTCAGAAGATTCAGGCCTGGGCAACTCATGGTCCTTGGATCACATTGTTCCTCCCACCCCACTGACATTTATGCAGGTCCTTGCCCCATCTGCTGCTGAATCACTGAATTTCCCAGTGTGGTGGAAACAACAAACAAGCAAACAAACAAACAAAGGTCAGATTCACTTTAAAACAAGGTATACAGTTTCTACATGTCTTATTTTAAAGTAAAATTATGACCCTTTTGCCAGTTGTCCTGCAGTCTTTCCTGGGCAAATAAATAAATCCAACCTCAGTAGTTCATGCACTGCAAACATGTTGATTAGATTACTATAAAGTGATCTATGTAGTGCCACCCTTGAAGACAATGCTGAAGCTTCAGCTATTCCAGTGCATAGCAGCCAGACTGATGATAAAAACATTTTGCAGAAACCATATACTAGTCCTTTTGCACTGGCTGCCAATACACTTCCAGTCTGAATTCAGCATGCAAATGGCGACATTTAAATGGCTTTGGACTTTGACAATTGAAGGAGCAGAAGTAATGCACTATGCACGGATATGGGAGTTGTTGTATGTGACTCTATTGGCACTAATATTAGTTCTATTCCAGTGATATTGTGGTAGAAAAGAGAGAACTGAAAAACATGTTAAAAGCAGGAAACAGTATGGAATGAAACTCCATCTCAGAGCACGTGGAGCTGTGTCTCCTTACATTTTTCTGTTTGCTCTGTTCCAGAAACCAAGTCAAAAACATAGTTTTCTGATCAAAGGTCTAAATTATTTAGGGTTTAAAACAAGCTTACTATGTAGAGAGATCGTGTAGAACCTTTGAGATTAACTGAAAGAAAGAAGTTGGCAGCATGAGCTTTCATAAACTTCCTCAGATGCATTTAAGAAAGTAGACTGAAGTTTACAAAAGCTCATGCTGTCAACTTCTTTCTTTCACTTAGTCTCAAAGGTGCTACAAGATCTCTCTACATACTATATCTTTAAATTCTAAAACAGGATTAGTTTGTTTTAATTATTAAATTGTTTAAAATGCTTTTACTACTACTGTTTGAAATTGCATTTAATTGATTTCACCTATATCCTGCCCTGAGATATTGTAGTACAGGGTGGGATACAACTATTTAGGTAAATAATGAAAATGAGTGAGATGGATCAAAACTGACCTAGAAGAGCTCAAAATAATACAACTTTATGTGTCCATCATTTTTTCTAAGTACTCCAAATGCTTCACATAAATTATCTCACTCATCTTTGCAAAAATCCTATTAAGTCTAATTGACTCATAGATTGACTGATTCACTGGTTTATATCCCATCTTTCTCCCATGGCTCAGTGCAAAAATGGCTCTTCACATAATTAAAAATAACTACAATAAATTACAGATATTAAAATACAAATTAATCTCTCAAAACAGTTTTTATTTCCTCAATAATAATATGCAAAAGTAGAGTATTGAAAATTCTAATTCATCCATTTAAAACTTCTCTCCTTAACAGGCAGGTTTAGAGTCTGTCTCCATAGAAAAGACTTTGCTTGCTGGCAGAAAGATAAAATGGAAGTTGGGGGAGACTAGTCAAAAGAGAGTTTCCATAGTCTAGGAATGGCAAGTTTGAAAAGCCACCTCATGTGTCCTTGCAAAACATGCTTCTGAAAAGGATGGAAAGGGACTCCTTATCAGATCTCAAAGCCAGGACAGACTTGTACTGGAGAATATGCTCTTTCAGGTAACCTGGATCCAAGCTATACAGGTCACAACCAACAATCTCAACTGTAGCTGGAAACAGACTGGTAACCAATTAGGCTAGATGTATTATGGGAATCATATGCTCCCTGTCGCCAGCTCTGGGGCCATTCATGCTACACAATCATAGCAAGATGATTCCACTTTAACAGCCATGGTTCCATCCTATGGATTCCTGGGACTGGCAGTGTAGGAAGGAGCATTTAGAATTCTCACCCAGACAACTCCAGTGCCTCACCAAATCCCAAGATCCCAAAGGATGGGGTCATGGCTGTTAAAGTGGAATCACAGCGCTATAACTATGTAGTGTGAATGAGTCCTTTGGTCAACAGTCTAGTCGTTGCATTATGTATCAGTTGAAGTTTCCAAACATTTTTCAAAAACAGCCACAAGTGTGGCCTGTTATAGTAATCCAACCAAAATATAAATAAGTCATGAATCTTGCTCACCTCAGGAAAGGGCACAGCTGGAGCAAAGTGTGCAAATGCACCTCTGACCACAGGACTGGACCCAGAATTCACAGGGAATGTAACGTAGGTTTACTCTTTCTTTCTTGATCTTCATTTTGACTGATGAGAAGAGTTTAATTTTGTCTGGATCCCACCCCACCCCACCCCACCCCTTATTACTATAACTAAAATGCAAATAAAAGCATAAGACCAAAAAAGTGGTTTGTTGAAGACTAGGACATCCCAGGACAGTCTGCTATCTGAAGTAAAGAAAACGATACTGCTCTCTTGTCATGCCATATACAGAAGACAAGGGGGCTGGCAGGTGAATCTCACTTTATCACTGGTAACATGTTAGTGTCCCCCATTGCACCAGAGGCAGCAGGCTAGTTCAGTGGCTGCAGGCCAATTCATGTGGATAATACAATACTGTTTTCTAACAGAAAGGAACAGCAGGGGCTCACTTAGATAGAACACCCAAGGGCTGCCATACTGGCTGCCTGCAATATTAATTCACTGTGAGATGTCAGTTCACTGTGCCTAAATACAGAGTAGAAGCCAACATGGTGTAGTGCTTTGAGCATTGGACTATGAATCTGGAGATCAGAGTTCAATTTCCCACTCATGCATAAAACCCCACTGGGTGACCTAGAGCCAGTCACACTCTCTCAGCCTCAGAAAATGGCAATGGCACGTGCACACACACACGCACACATAGAAACCTACCAAGAAAACCCTAGGCTAGGTTCACCTTAGGGTTTGCCATAGGTCAAAAATGACTTAGAGGCACACAACAACAGCAAAGATAGGGCCCTCCCTGACTAAGCATATCCTGAATAGAACAACCTAGAACAGAACTGAGGCCCAATTCTTTGCATTCACACTCCCAAGTAAGTCTAACTAAATTCAATTGTTCATACTCTGAATCAGTTAAAGAACTGAAGATGAACATCACTTATCTCACTGATATTCCCTTATGCAAAGAGATCTCGTAGTACCTTTGAGACTAACTGAAAGAAAGAAGCTAGAAGAATGAACTTTTACAGAATGCTCATCCTCCCAGCTTCTTTCTTTCAGTTAGTCTCAAAGGTACTACAAGATCTCTTTGCATACTGATTTTCCAGACCAACACAATTATGTCTTTGAAATCCACCACCATGGTATTCCCTTACTTACTCTAGGCCTCACTGTGCACTAAATTATGACCAGCGAGTTTAATGGCCAGCTACAGATCAGCTAAACGGCAATAGTTCATGATTCTGTTCACACAGGCTACAATCACTATCACTTAGTTGGGTATAAGATCCATTGAACTCAGTGAGTAACCATGCATTGTACTTTTGTGTATTGCATCATTGATACTTCATCTGCACTGCATCTGTATAGCACATGTACTCATTCTAATTGAAGCTAAGGATTACAGCAAATATATCAGAGAACAACAAAGAAGACAGTATAGATCACTGTATCCACTCTAGGTTAAAACTCAACCCCTACAGTCCTCCCTGAAAAGTAATAGTGCTGCTTTTGTTGAAGGATGATACATGGTAACAATTCATTATAAAATGGAAAGAACAATTTGTTCTTAAGAAAATATTGACAATGAAACATGTCTCAACACTTCCAGGGGGAAAATTCAGGCAGATAATAGTACTGGCATTCAGAGAAGTTATTATGCAGAGATGACTAGCTCTCATTAGTCATTATTAGTATGCCATTGTAATTTTTCTCTCATCACAGAGTTACATTTTTGGTGACATGTATTCATTTATCTGAAGAGAAAAGAATTAACAAGACTATGGGTTGTCATAATTCCTATCAAAATGTCACCTGAACAGCTTCTAACAAATACCGGTAACTTGAGTATTTATAGATCCTTTAGAGGTATTAGGTATCACTATCTTTTATGTCTTATTTTTTAGCACAGGGAACTTATTTGAAAAAATTTTCTTGGGTGGAAGTGAAGTAGCTGTGCTAGTCTGTTGCAGTAAAACAACAATCTAGTGACACATTAAAGACATGTTTCATTTGGATTAGGATTTCATGGATGTGTGTTTCCTTAAATGCACTTAATCAGATGTATATCTGAAAAAGAAAGGCTCAAAAATGTGATCCCAGTCTTCATGTACCAAAGCCCAAACCTAAGCAAGTACAACCTCAGGTTGTTTGTTCATCTCAAGCTGGGGCTTCTGTCAAATTCTTCATCTTTCCACAGACACCCCAAAACACGCTTGAGTGCGTCTGCAGCTGAGCTTATTTTATGCTTTTGTTATTTCCAAAGCAGTGTCCTTATTGGTATAATTGTGTTCTGCTGATTGCCAGCAAAGGGAAGTGGACAGAATGTTTGTCAAATATTATTCTGCATAGTTGTTCACTTTTGAGATAATTAACACTATTCACGTTGAAGTCAGCACAGATCAGGTTTCAAGAAGATAAATGGTTTTCAGTTGACACATCTGCTGATGCTCCTTTTACATCTGCCCCAGGCTGAAAACCATAATTAATTTCAAGGTCTTGACATGGAATTGTCAGTGGCAGAGCTGTGTCAAGGCCTTATGGGTTCAGCTCCAATGATACTTTTCGGGGGGGGGGGGGGGAGCTCCCCTCCAAAACTAACAATAATAGCAATATTCCATTTTGCAAACATTAAAAATATTGATTTAAAAATCCTTCTTCTCTACCAGAACTACATGTTACATTCAATTCACTGCTGTCACAGAAATTCAGTTAGGTCTTGTTCAGAACTTTCTGAGAAAGTGATGCCCAGTTTTAGCTGAACATTATGACCTGGAGAAATTCTTACTTGAGATTCATCACTATGACTTTGGTGACACTGTAAAAGATAGCCAACGTAATTTATTTCCTGTATTTGATGTTACTGTTGATATTTTAAAGTAACTAATTGCTATAACTTGCTGTTGAAAGAGTATTTTTTAAAAATGTTATGTGCATTCACATCATTTTGGACTTACAGCAACCCTCAGGTGAACCTATCACTGGGTTTTCTTGGCAGGATTTGTTCTGAGAAGATATGCAACTGAGCTCTTTTGAGGTGGAGAGATTGTGGATTTGCCCAAGGTCACCTATGGGTGAATGGAGATTTGAACTCTGGTCTTCGAGAGTCTAGTCCAACACTCGAACCAGACCACACTGGTTCTATTTACATGTTACATATGTTTTAGCTAATTCTTAGACTGAACAAACATTTCCTCAAATGTCTCCCTGACTGCAACATTTTAAGATAACAAACATTATGAATTGTACTTTAAAAGTAATAGAATGTTATCAACCCTTTCAATTAAATAAATAAATAAATAAATAAATAAATGTCCTGAATTATCCCCTAAAGGAACATGTAACAGGTCTTACCATTGCCTGTAATGAATTATTTGTAATGAATGGTGTCTAAGATCTGGTGAAAACAGGCACCAAACAACAACCTATTGGCATGAAGGAATAATCAACACTACTTTGATTGAAGCTATAGGCCCCAAAAGAGGAGAGCAGTGGCAACTGGCGGCTTCCAAGTCAGTGGGCCAGTGATCCTTTTCCTGGCTTTAATGTAGGGATGGATAACTGCGGAGGCTGCTGGGGGCATTTTTCACCCATGTCCTAAATCAGGCCACAACAGCACAGCAAACATGACCAGAAGTGATGTCATGTCATAATTTCCATCCTCTTTTTTTGGGGGGGGGGGGCAGGGGTTCCACATTTTAAAGGTATGTGAGGGCCTTGGGAATTATGGGGCAAAACTACTGTGTTTTAAGTAGTTTTTAGCCTCTGAGGGATTTGGGAGGAATCATTTGGGGGAACATTATTTTAAAAAATGGAGGTCTGAGGACTTTAGGGATTGCAAACTGGAACCCTGGAGGCTGCATGCAGCTCAGAGGCTCCACTTTCCTCACCCCTGTCCTGCATCTATTGAGATGGGCTGGAACACTTCTGATAGCTTCAAGACTATTCACTTGGAGTGGCTTCAACATTCTACTGACATGGAAGCCAATAGCCTCTACTAAAAACTACAGTTCTGCTTTTTCACTCTTTCTAGTGTCTTTCTAATTGAAGTGTTTTGTTGTTGTTCTGTGCCTTCAAATAGTTTCTGATGTGTTGCGACCCTAAGGCCACAGGGGTTTTCTTGGGAAGGTTTGTTCAGAGGAGGTTTGCCATTGCCTTCCTGTGAGGCTGAGAAGATGTGACTTAGCCCCAGTCACCCAGTGGGTTTGATCGCTGAGTGGGAAATCAAACGCTGGTCCCCAGAATTGTAGTCCAACACTCAAACCACTATGGAGATTACAGCACAGCTTCCCCCCCCCCCCATCTCCGATCTGGGCATGGGCTGAGACCATGTATAAACAGACGTTATTGCACAGCTCTGTGCCCAGATCAGAGGCATTCCATACCCAATTAGGACTTCTCCTGTACTTTGCAGTGAATGAAAAAGTACCGTTTTTTGCTACATACAAGGTAAGTCCTGATCAGGTAAGGGATGCCTCCAATCTGGTATGGAGCTATGCAATAATATCTGTTTATACACAGTCTTAGCCCATGCCCATATTGGGAGAATACAGCCGGTGCAATAATCTCCTATGTTGTGCTGGTTTACTGTACTCAAATTACAGAATGCAAACATATTTGTAGAAGGGTAAAGTGAAGTGTGAACAGTATCTTATTATACCTTTGAACTACAACAGTAACGATCATAAGCACACAACTAATTTATGTACAAACATAAAGGATGATAAATAAAATCAAACAACAAGCTTCAAAGAGTATACCAGAAAGTTTAAGATTTCTTTAAAAGTTCTCCAACTATGCCAAAAGGAAGAGGAAAAGAACCTGATGCTATGGCTGATTTACTTCAAGCATACAATTTTGGCAGCAGGTTGCTGTTATCTGTAGGTGAGCCATTTCTCAACAGCTCTCACCCCAGGTGAAGAAAACAGTGGCAAAAAGATCTCATGCCTAATTAAACTTGCATTTCCCACAGGCCAACAGATTAAACTACAGCATTTACAGCAGTTGGGAGTCAAATTTTCTTGGCTTAAGTTCCATCCATGCAACTAATAGACTAAAGAATATCGTGGGAGGCAGAGAAGAATTTGGGGGGAAACTATTAAGGAAAAAAGATTCCCACCAAAACATAATGTTCAACACAAGCTTTTTGAGAATTTATGTTTGATGGGAAGGTCTATTGATAGACCAGAAAATACATTTAAACATACTTGTTGAAAGATTATAATCAAGATGTTGTTTTGAAATCATGGGGTATTTTCAGTTATAGTCATTCTATGCAGAACTTTGCTAATAACAGTTTGTCTTGGGTTTTGGATTTAATTCTTAAAAAATGAAAATAGATAATTGGAAATAAAATATCAGATATATGTAGTTTACTCTCTAAATTCTCTACCTCCCAGTTTCTCTCTGTACGAATGATTGTGTTTATCAGCTTGATCATATGATCAGTTTCAATGACAAAAAAGAGGTGTATAATTTTATCCCACAACTTTTATGTCCAGGCACTGAAGCATCAATTTAATCAAATAATTTGCCACTAGAAATTATTGTGTGATCCTATGCATGCTTACATAAATTCCATTATGTATCCAATGAATTCCCAGATAAGGGTGTATGCAACACTTGGCATGCTCAATCTCACAAACAAGTGAAGAGTAAGGCCAGATTTAAATTTCCAAATCCAATGTGGCAGATGTCCTTGTAAATGCCACATGATAAATCTGTCGCTGTTTTCTATGCTTTTTTATCCAAATACTTCCAGATTTCTAATATTTGTCATCCTAGCCACTAATAAATGTTGACACTAAAGGATAAACAACCTCTGAAAATCTAACAGTTACAATCCTGATGGCAAGGTCACTGTAAAGAAGGCAGAAGTCTGCAATCTCCTGCTGTGCCAGGAATTCTCCCTGAACTCCTCTATGTGACAGGAGCAGTAATGAAAGCACCTTTTTTCTGTTCTAGTGAAGGAAGGAATACTGATGGCACAGAAAATTTATCTGACTTGATTAAGCCTTATCAACCAGTTCAGTGCTTTGAACTGTGAAATGTCTGAGAGCAGAAGCACACAAAACAGTACCTGCAAATGTAACATATCACCACCTTCCAAGTAACAAAGTGCTAATATTCAAGTACCAATAATATTTTCTGCAGATACTATAAAAGAGTGGTGAATTTGCTTCAAAGTGACTTCAAAAGCAAGCATGTAAACAGGTCATCCCATCAAAAATAATGAAACTCTTGGGTCGACAGGTTCAGGAAATCAGAGCACTGAAATTACAGACTCATTGAATGACAACATGAAAGGGAAGTCAAGAATCATCCACGACAGGTCCTATGATAGTTGGATTTTATACATGCATCCAAGCACACACTGATTCATCTTTTCTTTCCCTCTGTTCAGAGCATGATAGATTTTACATCTACTCCAGGCAAATTGTTCCATTACCTAAGGGTCTCTGTGTTATCCATCTCAATATGTCATGCTGTGTTAGAAATCTATTGAATCTATTTTATTCTATGAACAAAACTTGGCATTTGTGAAAAATAGCTTTGCAGTCCTAAATGGGGCTGAGGGTGCAAAGTGGTAGATAATCCACTACTTTCAGAGCTCTGCTTGTTCACACTTGCACTGGTCAAAGTGGGAGGTGTGTGTGTAGGAGGTGTTTTCCATCTACCATGTCCTACATTTGTATACCTATTCAGAACTATTATTATTGTCACCTTATTGGTTATAAATAGAGAGGGAAATTATATCAGATCTGGGCTGGTGCAGAAGGGAATGTAATCTTCAGACTCTTCCATAAAATGAAAAGCTTTTGAGTCCACCAGAAAGAAACATCCATCCCTTCCCTGCCCTATCAAAAAATGTCCTTTTCCAAAAGCTAACACAAGCTAGTGCCAAGAATGATTTTCTCCCAAAAAGAATTCCACTGGCACAGCTGGGACCTCCAAACAGACATACACATCCTACACAGTTGGAGCTCCTCTCCAGCAGTGAAGGAATAGTTAGAGTTAGCAACTTTTGAATGCTTCTATGTACTTATTGGTAAATTGCATATTATTCTCTAGGACAGGTGGGCAACTGCAGAGGGGGCAGCAGTGACTTTTTTGCCCTGCATACCCCAGCAGGCACAGCACTAAAGCCACCAGATGCTCTAAAAATTGTAAAATAATTTTTCAGGGCTGGTTTTCTCACCCCAACCCCCTGTGACTACAAAACTACAAAACATCAGTTTCTCCCAAAGCCCCCTACTGTAATATTCAGCCATTTTCTCTTTTCTTTCTCTCTTACCTCAACTACACGATATGATTATGTAAACTAATTTGTAAATAAATTTATATGTTTTGCTTTATATAAAACTTGATTCGGTCGTTGACCAGCAGGATAGATACAAATATAATACAGATAGCAGTTTGTTCAGCGGAATGCAACTACATTGCTTTATATATTTTCCAAAAACAAAAAAGTTTACTTCTTTCTCTGTTAGACTTTTGGATGGGTGAGCAGGTCAAGTGGCATGGGACTGGTTGTTGCTCAGCTTCTGTCTTGCCCATTTGATAACTCTGCTAGAGAGAGCCACTAATGTATATCACATTTTTCATCAGGAATAGTTTTTCATGCTCTTAATCCGTTCCAGGCAGCTCTTCTGGTATTAGGATTTTGCTGTAAACTTTTAAGGAAATGTATTTTGTAACAGGGAGAAACATCTGATTTTTAATAATAATGAAATCCTATGCATGCTTAATTAGGACTAAGCCCCAGTGAACAAAGTGGAATTCATGTCTCAGTTACAGTCTTGATTTATTTCTATAGGAGTATAGAAAAGATTCTAATGAGTTCCTTTGTTTCTGACCTTTTACCTATAAATTCTTTCAAAAAAGATGTTTTACAAGCAGATTCAAAATTAATAAAAAAATTCTATTAGCACTAAAATATGATTGCTGCCATACTACTTTTAAAACAATTTTTGCTTACAAAAATAGCCACCTCACATTGAAGGCAAATTATTTAATACATTGCTTTTTTCATAGTCATTTAGAATCAGAAATAAAATGGAGGTACCTGATACCTAAATGATAAATTATCAAGCAATGTTCTTTCCTGTTTTCAAGATCATTCCACAGTATTAACACAAAAATACGACATACTCTACAAAGCGCTCAAGAAATGCAGATCAAAAATTCTTCAGCAGGCTTTATTTTGTCTTGATGGGAGAAAGTGGGAATTCAGGATGACTAGCCTCTCAGTACTCTCCCAAAATCTCATCAGTCAGTTTTTGTTCCTGCTATGGGTTAGTTTTAATTACTAGTTTCTTGTCTTTCTTTCTTACTTTTTCCTGCACTTTATAAAAAAACAAAGTTTAATACTCCTCTTCAAAAAGGTGGAGCAGCGAATCATCATAGCCTTGATTAGCAAATCACACAGGCCTAATCTAGATGCGCCAAAAGCGGCGCAAATAGGGTTAGGGAGGGCACAGCTTTTAGACCCTCCCTAACCCTAGCACATATGGGCGCCGCCATAATTAAATGATGGAGTCCATATGGGTGCGCCATGATGGCATCATGGTGTGTGCAGCTTTTAGATGCACTGCGCACGCCATGATGCTTTTGCACAGCGGGAGGTTATAATTACTATGTATTTTGTTGTTGTTGCTATAACTGCTATGTATTTTTGCTTTGTTAATTGTTATGTATTTTGCTTTGCTAATTTTACTGTTACTTAAATTACTATGTATTTTTGTTGCTATAATTGTTATGTATTTTGCTAGTTATTGTTATTGTTAATTGCTATTTGATTTTATTGTTATTGCTTAATACATTGCCATTTGTTTTTTAATTCATGTATATTGTTATTGTGTGTATAATCCCCTCTGTTGTAACCTGCCCCGATTGCTTGCTCAGAGGGGTGGGCTAGAAATAAAAATTATTAGTATTATTATCAAAAGAGTTTTAAGTAAAAAAAAAAATAGTTCCACTGACATGTCATGCCCCACTAATGGGAGATAACTTATTACACTAATTCTAACTGCAGAGCCTGCACCTTTATAGAAAGACCAAGGTCAGATTTGTCAAAAATCCTGCAGGCAGCACCTGGTTTTCTCATAATAGCTGCTATCTTGGCTGACTTCGAATGGTGCCCACTAAGACATCCATTACTTGTTGCCACTGTTTGTCAGCTAGTGTCTGCCTTCTGTGTGTCTCCTTGTTTCACATGGCCAAGACAGGACAAACAACCACTCCAGACTGAGAACACAATGGCTCTTCTTCTTACCTCTGATGTTTTTGTGATGCATTTTCCTTTCCCTGAACACTGAACATCATCTGACTTGCTTCCTCCAGGCAAGCACGTGCTGACTTTTACTATTACTGTCAAGCGTAAAGCCACAATGCATTTGGCAATGGAATCATTCACAAAACCTGAGGAAAGAGAATATTGTTATTGTTGCTGTTGCGATTTGGGTTTTTTTCTAGCTGTGCTTTTGTTTTAGTTTGTTGTAAACTGCCTTAAAACATACTGGATATAAACCTGAGAGATAGTTAATTCTCTTCCTGGCGTAAATTCCACCCAAACATCTACTATCCACAAAAAGGAGAGCACATAATTGCATTTCACCTCCAGATTTTCACACTATCTCGCAAATAATCTTGTGGGTGTCAGGGAGGGGCATATATCATTTCAGCTGAGAAAAGTGTTCAGGGGTTGGCTTCAATGCCATCACCATGTTCATATTTGAGGTACCCACAGCTGTTTTTGAATGAAAGGAAAAGGTTTACGATCAAAGCTTGTTATCTTCTAAAGCCTATCCAGTTTAGCCCATACAGAAAATATACAGTTGAAAAATCCTGGATCAATCTGGATCAGTATGTAGCTCCTTTGTGACTGAAAGAAAGAAGTTGGTAAGAGTCTACCTCCTCAGATGCATGGAGTGAAGTATCTAGGAACAGATAGGCAAGCTGTGTGCGTTAATCGCAACATAAATGCAAAACTTGTGGCAATGAGCTTACAAGTTCAGTTTTAATGTTCATTAGGAGACAAAGGCAAGAGGAAGGATGTTGCATAAAGCCAAGATGAGTAGATAACCATATGGTAGGAGTTATTGGATTGTAGAGATGTGATGAACTGGCCAAAAGAGCCATCATGAGGCTGGGGTGTTAACTAGCATTATAGGGTGTATAGTGTGCCAGGAAACCATTGTCTCTGTTCAACCCACTGGTGGCGCAGTGGTTAAATGCCTGTACTGCAGCCACTCACTCAAAACCATAAGGTTGCGAGTTCAAGACCAGTAAAAGGGCTCAAGCTCGACTCAGGCTTGCATCCTTCCGAGGTTGCTAAAATGATTGTTGGGGGCAAGTAACTTACAGTTGTAAACCGCTCAGACACTCCTTAGGCGGTATGAAGTGGTATATAAATGAAGCTGTTTGTTTTTGTTTGTTTGCTTATTTGTTTGATGGGCTTAAGTGTGTAAATATATTCCAGTTCTGCTGTTTCTCTTTCTAATCTTCCTCTGTAGTTGTTTGTTTGTTTGTTTGTTTGTTTTGTTTTTTGTTCAAGGACTGCTGTTCTGAAGTCCAAAAACAGCATATGAAATAGGACACCTACACATTTAAGGGAAATTTGCATTTCAGGATAACCCTAAAAGAATTCTACCCTCCATCTCTTAGTTTATTTGATGTAGGAGGGCAGCATATATTTTTTTTCTAATGTGCCAGGGCCTGGCAACACATCTGTGCTTATTGGCTACAATTACTGCCCCCCCCCCCGGAAACTTGCTATAGAATGGCAGACAGTGATTCACAGACCAGCACCAGTCTATCGACCACCATTTGAACAGCAGTATCTTAGAATTTATTAGCAAGTGTTCTTATCCCAGAAAATTTATTTAGACATCAATAAAGAAAACTTCAGATGATGAATGATTTCAACAAAAGTAGAGCAAGAAACACTGCTGCTAAGGAGGATACAGAAGAAGATGGGTGGGGGACATGTAAGTGAGGAGAAACTTTCCACAAATCATTCCAATGAAGACAGAGAATACTCAATCACCATGAAATATTGAGTGTCCAGCCTAACTGGACACTCACCTTAACTGTGACTAGCTGGAACCATAAATAGGGCCACTTTAATGAGAAGGTCATATATATTGCAACATTTTCCAATCTGTGACACTGCAACTTACACTTGTTAAGAACTGCTGCTGCAGAACTCTAAAAACACAGAGACAAATATACCTAAAGAGAGCGAACAGCAATAGACACAAGAAGAACAGTAATTATGCTTATCCAGAACATTTTTTTCTTTGTTCATCATCCCCTGTTTTTCCAATGTTTTTATGTATAGTAAATATTTTGAGAAAGCCAAGTGAAAAATTCAGTTCTAATGCTCAAGCTTTTTCTTTCTCACCTCAAGCCATAACCCATTTGCAACGTAACTGTTGGTACTGCTGAAGAAGACTGAAATACATATAAGATTATGATTTCTTTCAGACCAAACACCCAGAGCTTTAAGGAAACAAAGACAGTATTTTAATGCAAATTACCATGTTTATGCAAAAGGATGAAATATATATATATATACACCAAATTCTTTTTTTTTCATGAGGCAATAGAATAAATTTTTTAAAACCTACTGCTGTTTTCTCCCAAAGAGATAATGTCTAATAAACAGAGCTAATCCAGAATCCTTTTTTTGTGTTTTGTGAGAAGAACTTGCATTTTTATTAGGCACATCATACTTTTGAAAAGACACTGTTTCACTTTTATAGAGAAATTTTGCTATACATCTGAAACACTGCAATTTTGTAAGATAAAACTTTAGCCATTAGTGCTCTGGCGAATATGAAGTGGGAAAAAAGAGACAGAGAGAGATGCCACCTTACACTCATTGAAAGGGGGGATATAAATGTAACTAATAAATAAAAATAATATATAAATGTTGAGGATGGAGAATGAAACAGGTTACAGTCGTGTGCATCAGTCAATAACAACAAGGTCAGCAAAGATCCACCTGTACAAGAAAAGCTGTACATCTTCCCAATACAGAATATTTCCCTAGCACTACAGACCAAAAGACCCCATGCAACTATTCTGTATTTTCATGCAACAGAGACTGATACAAGCAAACAACAAATAGAAGGGGATTACAAATAAAAGATAATGACATCAAGGCCCTGTGCAATTTTTATTAATGAGACAGGATAGCTTCAAAACAAATGCTATACATGGTCAACATAAGCAATTGCATAAAAGTCATCTGTGGTGCACATCAATGTCGCAAAAATAAAGATCAGCCTGGGAGTCTGAACAAGGGCAACTGCACAATAAATCTTATATATGATGCTTGTGGGTGACTGCAGGGCCGTGCCTAGGGCGGGGCAGGCGGGGCAATGCCCCGGGGCCCCCAGCTGAGGGGGGCCCCCAGCTGCCATCCTCAAAAATGTCCTCCTCTTCTTCTTAGTCGTCAGTCCCTGCCTGGCTGCAGCTTGCCTTCCCCCTCCCAGAGGACAGAGGAGTCGGAACGGCCCTGCCTGCCTGCCTGCAGCAGCCCCTCCTCCTGGGCTCCTCCAGTCCATCCCCATTGGCTGGGCTACTGAAGAGGAGAGGAGCTGAGGGGGAGGAGTTGTTTGTGGGCGCCCGCACCAGAGCACGTGTGGGAACAAGTGAGAAGTGAACTGAGAACTGGTAGGGCTGCTGCCTGTTGCCTGTTGGCCTCCCTGGCTGGGCCTGGGGCCCCTGGGCAGAGGATGGGGGTTGGGCTTGCCTTGCTTGGGCCCAGGGCCCTGTGCTTCCATTGGGTTTGGTTTGGGGTGCCACTGCCACCAGGGAGGAGGTCCACCTAGACTGGGAACTACTACTGAGTACTAAAATACTACACTACTAGTTGTTGGGCCCACATCTCAAGGCTTCTTCACTATCTGGCTAAGGCTATGGAATTCTGGGAGTAGGAGTCTGTTGTGGGGCCCACATCTCAAGGCTTCTTCACTATCTGGCTAAGGCTATGGAATTCTGGGAATAAGAGTGTTGTGGGGCCCACATCTCTAGGTTTCTCACTCTATCTGGCTAAGGCTATGGAATTCTGGGAGTAGGAGTCTGTTGTGTCTGTAAAGTTTGTACTTATAAGGTGTTATTACAGTATTATTCATTGTGTTGCTATTTTGAATAAACTTTGAATGAATAATGTTTTCGCTTTGCCCTTCACCACTAACTGACAATGTATAGTAAAGCACACACATGATCATACAAGTATGTTCGAACATGAAAAAATATAGGGGCCCCAAATGTACCTTTTGCCCCAGGGCCCCTAAAGGTCTAGGTACGGGCCTGGGTGACTGCACAATACAAGTCACTCATGAGCCACATCCTGACCAGATCTAGATAATGGGGCTCCTAGAAAAGAAGTTAGCTGAGGTTAAGCAGGACAGAAAACTAATGTGATACACTTCTGCCAACCCAAAATAATGGATATACTAACAACTAAAGAGCGAGTGTGGTACAGTGGATTAAACACTGGACTAGGGCCTAAACAGATGGGCAGGATACCATAAGCCAACCCTGTGGTATCCTGGCTGTGTTTCAGACCTGGATCAGTCCCAGGCCAGCACGGTGATGAGCAGATGTTCATATGCCTACAAGCCACTGCACTGTGGATCCACCACCTGCTGCCACTGTCATATCTGCTCCAAAAGTCCCCGCTGCAGCTTGTAAGGCTAGAAACAGGGCACTTGGCTACACCCAAATCCTCAGGTGCCCCCTTCCAGTGTCACTGGCTGCACTTGGGGCTGTCAGAGCAGACACGATGGCAGCAGCAGGTATGAGGTATGCAGATTTGTGCATCTTGCCAGCTGTTGTGGTGAAGTTTTCAGGAAGGTCTGCTGCAAACAACCAGTCTTTTTGGCCTGTGTTAAAGACCCTTTGGGCTAGGTTCAGTGCAGAACTGCTAGCTCAGTCTCCAGACTGGCTAATCCTGGCCCAGGGCTAATGGCCTGTGCTGTCTATACAAGATGGTGCAAGGCCATGCTGAACATGGACCTTTTGGCCCATGCATACAGCTCCCTTGATTCCAGCATGGAAACCCACTGGATGGCCTTGGCAAATCACAGTCTCTTACACTCAGAGGAGGGCACTGGCAAATTCTCTTTGGAAAAAATATTGACGAGAATATTCTATTATAGGTTCATCTTAGGGTCACTATTAGTTGGAAGGTACACAACAAAAGATTTGCACTTAAAAATAACAATTGAATCTTCTCTGCCCAAATTTGTGGGACCACTTTTCCTCCATGAAAGTGGGGAAAGGCATATTCAACAAGTTTCAGGTAAACAAGCAATTTCTAAAAATCTCAAAAAGGTGAGGAGACCAAGGGTTGGTTGGCAGATTTTTAAAACAGAAAAAAAAGCATCAACTCAAGCTGTGGCTTGGCTGCTCCTGGCAATCTAGTGGCATCCTTTTGCAATTCTGGGCAAAATGTCCATCTCACAGCATTGTTCCACCACATTCCTGGACAGAAAGGTTACTTCCGTCTCTCCCTAGCCAGATATCTTTATGCAAGACACAATTTAGATCTGAAGGAGAATATTCTCCTTTACAGGCTGTAAGATCTTTGTAAGAGATCCTTCTCTCAGTCCCACCATCCTCACAAGCATGTTGCGTGGCAACACAAAAGAGGACCTTCTTGATGGCTGCTCCTAGGTTCTGGTACATCCTTCCTAGATAAGCTAGATGTCTTTGGTCAGCAGGCAAATACCTTTTTTCTCCCCACAGGGACAGCCTTTGTGGAACTCACTGTATTTTTTAAAGGGTTTTAACAGGATGTTGCACTATTTCAAACTGGTTTTAATTTCTAATGTATAGTCTTAAAAAAATTAATGTCATCGCTGTTTTTATTACAATGGTGTTTTTGTCTGTACAGAATGTAGTTTGATTTGTAAACTGCCTTGAGTCCCAATTCAAAGTGAAAAAGAATGAGAGAAATAAAGTGCCTCACCATCAAACTGGTTGCTTAGCCACTTTATTGCATTTGGCATTCGTGGGTGCACCTACACTGCAGAAATAATGCACTTTTATACAACTTGAAGTGCTGTAGCTCCATCCTATGAAATGCTGAAATCTGTAGTTTTACAAGGTTTTTAGCCTTCTCTGACAAAGAGTGCTGATGCTTCATAGAACTACAAATCCCAGGAATCTGTAGGATGGAACCTTGGTAATTAAAGTGGTATCAAATTGCATTATTTTTACAGTATAGATGCACCCCATATTCCTCATCTACCTAACCTTCCAAGAATATTGTATAATTTCAATATTTATGCTTTCTTGTCTCCTATGACCCTACAGTGGAAAGTCAGTGGATTTTTAAAAATAAAAACAAAATATAGTGTCTTGTACAGAATTTTAGTTTTAGGCTGGGTTTAATCAACACCAAATGAATGCTCAACCAAGTCACAGAAAAAATAACTGAACCATTCTAAGAATTAAAATCTGTAGTAGCCTCTAATATTGAAATACATTATACTAAGTTTGTTTAAAAGTATGGTATACATTCATGTACTCTTAATACAGAATTTTGACTGCCTGACAAGTTAGAAGTTCAGTATCTGAGCATGCCTGATATTTTCTGACGTTTACAAAATTATTTTTGGTTCACTCATCTGAAACAGATTGTTAACAAACTCTTCAAGACCACTACCTGAAGGAATCTTATCTCAAGCCTTCTTGGCACATTTAATCCTAATAAAATTATGCCTTTGGCAATCTATTAAAATTTAGTCACACCTGGTTTTTTATCTTTTCTTGTAATTTTTCCATTACCTCTCCTATCTTCCTGAGATAATTTGGCTAGAACATGCCTGTTATTTCAGAACTACATTTAAGCACTCATATTCTGCTATCTATTTTTAGCTGTCAGGTAGAAGAACAATTTCAGAAACATGTTTACACTATCCTGCATCCACAGCATAGGAAAAGAGTTCAATGTCTTTTTATAATTAAAGGCAATTTTGTCCAATCTTTCCAAGACCCAATTAAAATATAACAACCTCAAATGTCTTCCTGCTGATGAATCAAAAGCTAAATTACTTAATTAAGAAGGAAATAGGAAAGTATCACCATCATTTGTCCGTCTAACATGAATGAACTTGGTGTTTGTGTTTTGCATTACCAAGCGCATTCATTGTACACTACCCTTTTTCTTGTTCATTTTTTCCTAACTGAATTATGAATCCTGGGCTGTTGTTGCAAGATCTGAGGTTATGCTATCTTTTGGGTTTTGCTACTCATTCAAGAAATGGAGTAAAAGTACTGTTTGCATTAGTATTGTTCACAGAAAGCCAGGAATCTTGACTTCTTTAATGTATAACTATGGGCATTGTGATTTCACTGGAACAATGCATTGAATTTAATTGTCTCCATTTTGTGACAATTATCACATAGGACCTTATCAGATGGGAGGAATTTCTCTTTATTGTGAATAGAGCCAATTGGAGCCAATTCGAATTCATGTGAATTCGCTAGTTTAGTGAATTTACGTGAATTCCAATTGCGTTCGGAATGCATTCAGAATGACTTCTTATTGCCCAAAAATGACCCCTCATTGCCCAAAATTGTGTGAGATGCTTTAATTCGCAATAACGTAAAACCCATGATTGCATTCAGAATGACTTCCCTTTTGCCCGAAATTGCATGAGATACTTTAATTCACAATAATGTGAAACCCCATGATTGCGTTTGGATTGCCATTAGATTATACTTCCAATTTCCACCGTATGATAAGGTCCCTAGAAAACTAAAGGAAATTCCTTAGTCATTGATTTCATTCCGCAAAAAGATACATTTGGGGGCTTTCTAGATTGGCAAAAAGAAGTGTGTTCATGGCTGCATGAAACTCTAGCCTTTAGATGAGAAAAAGGAAAAGGGTGCCATGAAAACGTTTTTTTGTTTGTTTGTTTGTTTGTTTTTTGCATTTTAGGGGAGAAGAAGCACCTTTGAAAAGGTGCTGGTTTTCCCAGCTTCTTTTTTAAAAACTGCGGAACAGTGCAGCTCCATCTAAAGGCTGCGGTGCAGCTGCTAAGCATTAAGGAAAAGGCAACTTCATGTCACACTTTCCTGCCAATCTAGAAAGCCCCATTGTTTTGTTTCAGAGCTAGTTCATAGCTCTCAAAATCGCTCAGAATTACAAACCCACATATTGAACCGGTTATTACAGCGACAGCACACAGAGCATCTGGTTAAGAGCAAAGGGGTCAGTGAAGCTGCTCAGTAGCCTCCAACTTGATAAAAACTGCAAGAACAAACAGCATATCTGAAATGTGTTAAAATGCAAAAAGCCAAACAAAAGAAGAGTTACTCAGTGAGCAAACCAATTTTTTGAATTGACCTTGTGCCAACAATATAGCCAGATATTACAACTTCAGTTTGGGCATTTCTATAACTCAGCTGATATACAGGCTTATTTTAAATGGAGTTCACCATGGATGTTTTGTTTCCTGGAAGACACCACAGTATCTGATAAAACTATCCACTTCACTGAATGAAAATGCAAGGTTTTAGTTTGATTTTGTATTAGCCTTGTTTACCTTTTATCCCATGTCAGGAGAATGGTAGGATATACATTAAATAAATAATTGTGTTATGTATTGGTGAGGGAGGGGCATTTCCTTAACACAATCCTACGCTATGAACTGTACAAAACTGAGAAATAAAGATTTAAAAAACACAAAAAGACATAAATCTCTCCCCCCCCCCCCTCCCAATCCCAAAATGGATTGAAACACGAACTGTGAACTTTAAACCAAAGCCTCAAAATCTGCCATATGACAATTTGGTCCAATGAAGGAATGTAAGGAAAGTCCTTTCAGATGCCACCAAAGCAGTTGTCAGGGGAATGGCACATCCAGATTTTACTATGATTCTTGAAAGGACCTATTCAAGATGCTGAATTAGGTTCAAAACCTTGGAGATCAGCTTTAGATTCACTGCCCAACTGACATGAAAGTCAACCAGCTGCCAAAAGACCAAAGGCCAGCATTCTATCTGCTAGTGAGACCAGCTATCAGAACACAAAGGCTATAGCCTCCTCCCATTGATCTCTAGCAATTGTTTTTCCAAGACAAGCATACTCTAGAGCTAGAAATGACTTGAAGGCACACAACAAGGGGAAGGAAAGCAAACAACAACAACAACAACATCTATCTCAAGGAGGCAACAGAAGGAAATGACTGTGCTTCAAGTGGAAGATTTTAGAAAAACTTTGTTTCTGGGGTACTTCTAAAGAACCAATTTCAACCTCTTATCTCAAAACTGCTTGTAACTTAAGCTCCCAGTCTACCAGCAGGGAAAAGCTGCATGACCAAATCAGAAGATATTTGTTGACAGTTCTAGATGCAAGGCATTATTTCTAGCACAGATATTGTTTGTACAGTGAACCCCTTGATTGGCTAATTACAGATTGTCTAATTACACTATGCCTGTTGAATTTTTTTCAGTGGTATTTGGGCATCTTTGAGCAAATGTTAATTTTGTTAATTAGATACCAAGAAGCAACACTAAAGCAAAATTATGTCTCTGAATTATTTGTGATTTTGCATATCAGAACTATCCAGAAGAACCTGCAGTAGAGTTACCAAGATGAATAGCTTAAATTTTGCAGCAACACACCCTGAAGGGGCTGGCATAGACTAACAATCAAAGTGGAGGGAAGGGAACTGCATTAATCTGTTACATCTCCTTCATTCCAGTGAGGGAAAGGATTAAAAGGAGCTTTTAAAAGCCACTCACATGTCTACAGAATTTAGTTAATTACTTTTAGAATTTCACAAAATGCTTTTCAAACTCATTTATCCCCATACGAGGACAGAATGTGTATGCATATCAAAGAATGGGGTGAGTAGGATTTCTGTTTATTTGGGAGGAGGGGAAACAAGGTTTGGTAAACTTCTTGAATTTCTTGTTTCTAAGTCTTGTGTATTCTGATGGCTGTGTGCAAGCCAGTCAAACAAACTGACTGAAAACAAAATGAAGTGATATACTGTAATGGTAAACTTCAACTGCAAATGAGAACCATAACAAAAATAGTAACAAAACGGTTCCTTCCTGCATATATTTAGTCTAACTGACCCCTCCATCCACCCCATCCATAAGACCCAAAATAAGTATAAATACCTTCATTTGGGCTGCCATCACACTGCAGAATGAATGCAGTTTGACATCACTTTAACCATCATGGCTGAATCCTAGGAAATCCTGGGACTTGTAGGTTTTTGTGGAACTATATAGCTCTTTCTTACAGAGAAGGCTGAACATCTCATATTGTGTTCATTCTGCAGTGTAGATGCAGCTTTAGAAGCCCCTTCCCCTAATTCCAGTTATTAAGGAAGAGAAGCTACATGTAATACTTTTTCCATTTCTGCACCCATGTTTGATGCAATTTGGAAGAGTTAAATATCCCACTCCAACACTGCATCCTTATTAACAGGCCTATCTATCCACTGATGATTTGATATATGATTTTAAAAACATTTAGGGATGTGCATTCTGCAGCAGCATCGCAACAGAAAGTGACAGGGATGATGTCTTTTATCCTTCTGCAGAGATGACTGCGACTAGCAGAGAGTGTCATGCAGAAGGCAAGAAGCATTAAAGGAAGGAAGCCATGCCCAGAATAAGCCTAAAAGTGCTGAAAGAAGTACCCAGTCTGAGAGTCCTTTCAAACTACAAAATTATAGAACTATGATCCCAATTTAACTGCCATGGTTCCATTCTAATGAATCTTAGGACTGGCAGAGTAGGAACAGGAATTTAGAATTCTTAGAGAGTTCTAGTGTTTCACTTTAGTGCACATCTCGAGACTCCATAGGATGTTGCCAGGTAATTAAAGTGGAATCATAGTGCTATAATTGTTAAGAACAAAAGGGTCCTGAGTTTGGGCACAGCATTTCTAGTCTCTTCAACCAGAAGATAGAACTAAAACTTCAGGGGGGGGGAGGGGGAGATAATCCTTTGCAAGGAAAAAGTATGAACAAAATCCCTTCTAAAGCTGTTCCCATACCCACCCTATTGCCCCAACTATAGCTGACCTACAAGTGCAAATCTCATTTTGTGCTGGTTTGGAAGCCATTTGTCTGAGAAATAGCAAATCACTGAACAACCAGCTCTTCATTATGGAGAGAGGAATATTTCTAGGAAAACAACAAATAAGTACTATTATTATCACAACTCCAATTTCAAGTTCCAGTTACAGCAAACCATCTGGACCACGGAGGCCAGTGTAAATAAACCTATTGGAAAATGTCTCCAAAACTCTTTTTGTCTTTTACACAGCTTAAAATAATGCATACAGAAATGTATTCTGTTTATTTAGTCAACAAGGCTTACCTTTCACCATTAAATGCTAAAAGCTATGGCTAGAATTAATAAAAGTTCCAACTGCTTATTTTTATTTTTTATTTTTTTGTTTAAATAGGACCAAAACTACTATGAGAGTAGAACCTGCTGGATAAAGACAAAAGCCGTTCTCATCCTGCAGCTTGTTTTTTTCTCAGACACACCTAGATCTCTCACAAGCACAACCAGAAGCTGAAACAGAGCCTGGAAGAATTTTTTTTATTATTATTATACCTCTCAGAATCCCTCAGCCAGGATTGCCAGTTTCTGTGCTGGCTGGGGGATACTGAGAGTTGTAATCCAAATCAATAGCTTTTCCAAGGTCAGACGCCTATAAATGTAACTTGAAGTCAACATCAGTCTCCCATATCTGTTCCTTAGCTGCACCATTTATAAATAAATTACCTCTTAACATAAACAAGTATGTCAGATACCCCAAATGTGCTACAGAAATAATATATGTTATTTGAGAAGACAAGCACTTTATACACACGTCCCTCCCAATTTGTGGGGTATTCGTTCCGGACCCCTTCCCAAACAAATTGGAAATATCGTAGATATTCAAGCCCAATTGGTTATAATGGAGGGGGGGTACTCCCAGATGTGCACCCCATTTTGTCCCTCCTCACTTGCCATCCATGAAAGATCAAAACTGCAGATCCCAGGTCTGCAAATAAGGAGGGATAAGTATACTTTAAAAATGGCCTAAATCATATTTTCCTTAGTTATTTTAATTGGTTTTGAATACAACCTGACATTTCAATGAAATATACAGTAGCAGGTTCACATATGGAATATGTATCAAACCCTTCAACCTAGTTCAGTCTTGACCAGTGCACAACATGAATAGAGTTCTATTGTTGCTTTTTGGTTAAAACAACAATACTTCATAACTGAACATAAAATGCTATGATCCCTGAAATGGAGTCCCAGGGGCTTTAGAATATTGTAGATTTGTCCTCTATGGATAGTCTGCTATGGAGATTTTTCCCTCAAAAAGAATTAGATGTTTCCAACAGGTATTTTAAGCTTTAAACAACTTTTGTCACTAAAACCTTATAGGGAAGAGTGGGCCAGAGAGTGATTGTCTCCATGGAGAGGGATCACCTTTGTGATGTTACCATTTTACTGGTTGAGGAACAACCAATAATACCTCTTCTGAGGGTCTCAAGTCTCAACTAGGCACACATTAGGCAAGGCAATCTGCTAGATTTCCTCTATGTCAGTTTTTCTTGATTTGTGCTACTTGTTGAATAATGTTTGTACAGTGGGCCCGTGGTATTTGCCGAGGTTTAGTTTCAGGACCTTCAGTGGATAGCAAAATCAGTGGATGGTCAAGTCCCATTCTATATAACAGCACAGTAAAATCATGTCACTTGTATAAAATGACAAAATAAAAGTTTTCCTTTTCTTTTTTATTTTGGGGAGAGGAGAATATTTTCAAGCCATGAATCACTGAATCTGTGGATAAAGAATTCGTGGATATGGAGGGCCAAATACATCATATTTTATTGTCTTGTGAAATGAATTATGTCATTTTATCCAGTAAACTCACCAATAAAATAGTTGTTTCCTAACGTAAGCATTTCCTCCGTCAGGACAAGTCCACCCATTGCTTGGAGAAGAGTAACACTTGTGGCATCTATAAGTGAGCACTGTTTAAATCTGTCTGTTGTTACTTTCCATAGCAAGATAAGAGAAGCTGTAGCATCTTGTCTTATACTAAAGACAGAAAAGAAATTAAAGATACTAAACATGGAATATGGAAGAAAATGGTTTTTAAAGTCTTGACATACAGCACATTACTCAAGACACTGAAGCAGCACATATTATCAATAGCATAGATTCAGGACCAAAAGATGGATAATTCAGAGCGACAAGTATTAAATGCACAGTATTTCACCCAATACTAAAACCCTCAAACAGATTGAGAAGACGAAAGTGAGCAAACACTTAAACCTGTAACTTTAAACTCATATATCTTTGGGAAAGTCCCAATGAACACCATTGCTAATATTCTGTTGTGGTGTATGTGGAGGTGGCAGAAGGGGAAAGACCCCCAGAAGCTGCACCTGTGCAGGATGTCAGACATTGGAAAAACAGCCTGTTAGAGATTAAAAAATTGGTCTGTCTTCCCTCTAGGGATAAAAAGAATTATCAAACATATTTGTAAAATGATTTTTAAAAAACATGCTTTTTGAGTGTTGAGAAATCCTGATGGGTAGAATCCTGGACTGACGTGAATCTTCAAATTCAGGATTTAGTGTACATAAAATTCAGACATTGTTGTTTTGCGATGCGGAGGAAGCATCATTTTCTATGTGGAAAATAATATTTCAACACAGAAATATTAATTTCTGCATAGAAAATGTTGTTATATTTGCAGAAAATAATGTAACTGGGGATTTGTTCTGTGTGAAATTTCCACATGCTTGATTTGCATAGAAAATACCATTTTTCTATATAAGAATTGATATTTCTGCATTAAAATGTTATTTTCCATGCAAAAAAAGAGTCATTTCCTGCACAGAAAATGCTATTTTCTGCACAAAACAACCACATGCAAATTTTTGTGAAGAACAAGTCCTGAATTGTGGATAGCTTTCATAAAATGAAAGTTTGAAGACTATCTCACAGAGGGAAGAAAATTGCTGGAACTATTTGTTGCTACTGCAATGCTAGAAATTTGAGGAGTGAAGAAATTTCATTTGGTGGGAATTTTTACACAGTTTTCATGTCTGCATCTAACTGTAGCCATAAAGCAGTTTGACACAATTTTAACTGCCATGGCTCCATCCTATGGAATTCTAGAATTTGTATAGTTGGCCCTCCACATTTTCAGCTTTTACTTTTATGGATTTGATTAATATCTTCTCTCTAAGAATCTCTAGGCCTGCCAGCATAATTCTGTCCAAAGTTGCTCACAGTGTTGTGCTGGAGGACCTAGAGATAACAGCATCTGAGGGTCCTCCAGGGTAATTTTATAGTCAACGTCTGGCAGATGTTGACCACAGAGTTGCACTGGAGGCCTCAGAGATTCCTAGAGAGGTGTTCTCTCAAAGAAAAAAAATGGGGTTTTTTTATTTGCGTTTTTTTCTCCACTTTTCTGGGGTCCTATGCCCCTAACTCCAGTGAATGTCGAAGGCCCACTGTAATTTGTGGTGG
This sequence comes from Urosaurus nigricauda, assembly GCA_034509955.1. Classification (NCBI taxonomy): domain Eukaryota; kingdom Metazoa; phylum Chordata; class Lepidosauria; order Squamata; family Phrynosomatidae; genus Urosaurus; species Urosaurus nigricauda. The sequence continues at coordinate 241,534,617 of JAOEGL010000003.1, forward strand.
CAGCAGAGACCTCTGACAAGGAAGACTAAATATCTCACAAAACTGCAATTCCCAGAATTCCATAGCATTGAGCCATGGCAGTTAAAGTGGTGTCAAACTGGATTAATTCTGCAATGCAGATGCAGCCAATGTTGGGATGATCTGAATCCAACACTGTATTCTGCCTGTGCCATGCTTTTTTTTTCACTGCCATCAACATAAATCACCCTTTGATTTATGTTGACTCTGTGAATGAGAGACCTCCAAGAGATGCAGTTATTAACAGCCCAACTTTGAGCTGTTTTGGGTTTTTTAAAAAAAACCTCTTTAAAAATAAATTGAATTGAAAGAACATATGACTAACAACATTCTAAAATGGTAGAAAGCAAAACTGACAGATTCACTCATCTGACAAAAAGCCACCTTGAATCGCACTTTGGGAGAAAGGGGGGATATAAATCCGAAATAAATAAATAAATAGGGGGCTGGATGCTAAGCTCTTAGAACTCTGGCTTTCATTGGGTTTGTGGTGTTGCCACCCCTCTTATTTTACTGAAAGCCTCCTCAACTTTAGCAGGGACATGATCCTCTTCAAGCTCAAAAAAGCTGTACCTATTGGATTTGGTAAGTGCAGCTTGTGCAGAGATTTGAGCATTGGACCATCACTCTGTAGACCTTGGTTGTTTGAATCCCCAGTCAGCCATGGAAACCTCACAGAGCGACCTTGGGCAAGTCACACTCTTTCAGCTCAGATGAAGGCAAAGGCAAATCCCTCTGAACAAATCTTGTCAAGAAACTCTATAAAAGGGTTACCTTCGGGTCACTGTAAGTTGGAAATGATTTGAAGGCACACAACAACCACAAAGTGTAGCTGGTTGCGAATTTCATTTAGTTTTGTTTTGATATGAATTATTTTCACAATTTTTACAAAACTGAAAAGAAAAAAAAACACCTTGAGACTTTATGTGTATCCAAGAGAAAGTAAAACTGGCAGATATATCCATCCCTGCTTCTAGCTGAACACTAAAGAGCAGGACAGAGTTTTATTTTTCAAGTGTTTGAGTGGAAACTTAAACAGATCGGCTGGAACAACATATTTTGCAAAGACCCTGTGAAGATCCTCCTATTGTCAGAGACACCATAAAGATCTCTCCCTGTGTTTCTGTAAGATACCATTATCATTTCTAGAGAAAACAAAATGCTCATTACAGATTAAACAGTTCAAACTATTTTAAGCACATCCAGATAACTGGGTAGTTTCTTACTTTATTGATGTATTCTGTGGAACTTCAAAAGAAATAAGGCGACCTCCACCCGTATTATTGGAGCTGGCATTGCCACAAGCCACATCTGGAATAATCTAAAACAAATAATGAGCTTCGGTCATAACATTCCATAGAAGCAATATTATTTTCAAAGTTTTTTTTAAATAATATTTGGAAAAACTGAAAAAAATGCATGAATGTAATTAATCTGCAATTTAAAAAAAATGTGAATAGCACTACAGAGAGATCAAGCAGATATGGGACTGTAGTCACAGAAATTCAGCCTTTTCTCTCTTACTATGGTGCTATCTAAAACTGCTATCTGCAAGGGAGGGGAGGGGAGAGGGTATCTATTTTTATAAGCTAACTTCCTGCAGCTGTGCAAATATCTATATTCTTGCTAAAGAAAAGAACCTTATCTCTCCAAAAGATATCAATCAACACATCAGAAAACCATAAATGAATTTTCACATCATAGTATGTTAGATACCTACAAGATTATAGCATGGCATTTTAAACAGCCAGTAATGAAAGCTCGTGGGATTTCAACAGCTGTAACAACTGATAGTATCTCTCAGCTGTGCTTACTATCGCATAGAGTTTCAACAAATCAGAGATAGCAAAGCTTCGCTACCTGATCTCAAGAACAAATATGCTGTTTATCAGTTTGTCACAGTGACACAACCAACCAAACAGAGCCACTACTAGCTGCAGAGGAGAGAAATCCATGACCTGTGAGGTGCATTTTATAATGGATCTAATCTAGCTTTCAGGAAATGGCTTTTCATAAATTTGTGAACATAATAGACAACCAGATCTTACCTCTACTTCATCCCATTTCAGATCCACAACTTTCTGATTTTCCTTTGGCTCCCAAATGGGCAGTGTAACAGTTGGCTGAGATTGTGGCAAGGCAACGTCAGGTTCCATGGTGGTTGATACTGGCTTGTTTTGGTTTAATGCCTCTGACTCTGTCCATCCAGTTACTGGAGGACTATAAAATGAGTGTTCACAGTTTGTACCTTCATAGCCTTCATTACAAACACAGAGATAGCCATCGCTGTTACTACTGCAGTTGCCATGGTGACAAGGGTTGCTGGCACATGGATCTGAAACAAACTGAACAGAAATATAATGGATAAATTAATTTCACAGTACAACATTCATTTCTTTGGTGACAAACGGCAACAGACTAAAAACCTTATGTATGGTATAGAACATCAAAGTCTTTAATGCTTTGGAGATTACATGGCTCACATTGCGATGAATTGGATCTCTGATTGTAGTGACATAATAAAGCAAAGGAGAAAACAAAAAAATGGTAGTACTGAAGAAACGGTACAGAAGTATCATGACAGCACCCCCTTGGAATAATAAAATGTTGAATAGTTCTAAAAAAAAACTAAAAAAAACCCTTGCTGTGCAGTTTTATGAGCCAAGGATAAGTTCAAATAGGTATTGTACTCTCCCTTGGAGGAGTTAATAGCATCCAGCATCAACAACTGAGGGTTTATCTTACAGTAGCATGCATGATATGACTCCACTGATACTCTGCTCTCTCAGTAACCCCCAATTACTGTCTTGCCTGGCCTGAATTTTGGATAAATAAATAATGGGCTTCTTTGGTATTCAAGTACTCCATTTTCAAAACCCATGCTGATAAAACACTTACTCAGTTGTGCATCTATTTCAACTGTGAGTGCTGTTTTAATTTAATAAACTACTTTTGAAATGTTGTGTTTACATTAGCAAGGGTATTATTATTATTATTATTATTAAAAGATAATTTAGCAAATGTAGTTTCATCATCTTTGTTTGATGCCTACTTGAGAAGTGTGCCAACTACAGATGACGGACTATATCCTGCCATTTGCTGCAAGCTAGTGCTTCCCATTGCTGTAGGCTAGAGCAAGCCTGGAGCAGTTAAAACCAGCCAACACTAAAATGAACCAACGAGATTGCAGTTTCAAGTAAACTTTGTCGACTTACTGACATCACAAAAGTGAAAACCTTACTCCTAAATATGTTAACGAAGCTTCGCACAGGGTGTCGCATGCACAGTGGAAGATATACATTCGTCCCTCCACACTGACTGGGGTTAGGGGCACAGGACCCCTATGAAAGTGGAAAAACCACAAATAACAAAAACACTATGTTTTTACCTGGGAATTCAATTCAATTTGGATTTAAAAACAGCAAGGGTAGGAACAGTCCACAAGTTTATAGGGAGATGATTCCAGGAATAAGGGGTAGTAAGAGAAAAAGGATGAAGCCAAGCTAACAGGAGGAAACCCTTGGCTGGGTGAGAAGCCCAGAATTCCCAGAGCACAAATTTCTAACAGGCTGGAAAAAAGAGATAAGAGGTGCAAATAAGGAGAAGATAGAGTATGCAGGGCCTTAAATGTTAAAACAAGCAGTTAATATTGAATTCTTCTTTGAAAGAATATTTCTTTGAAAGAGTCACTAAGAAGATATTGATGGGTGATGCCTATTTGACATCATAGCCATTGGCCTGCAGAGTCCCTCAGGGCTGTTTTCTCCCCCATGCTGTGTAACATATACCATTAGGAGAAGTTATCTGGAGCTTTGGGGTAGCTGCAGTCACTGATGAACTATATGAGGATGAACAAACTGAAGCTTAATGGAAACAAAAGATAAGTGCACCTGGTTAGTCAAAAGGCAGATCAGAAAACAGGGATTTATTCTGAGCTTGATGGGGTTACACAGCTGGAATTTCAGGTTCTTAACTTGGGTGTACTCATGGCTCAACTCTAAGTCTTGATGCTCAGGTTTCATTTTTTTTATATGTGTATTTAAACACAAATGTCATCTAAAAGCATAAATCTTTTAAGTGTGCCAAAAATATATATACTGTACTACTGCATTTTGAGACAATTTAGATACCCCTTCTTTGGAGAGCCTTGCTCTATATTCTGAACAGCAAATTTCTATATTTAGAATATAGGACATAATGCTGGCATAGAAGAGTTCTTGAAGTATGTTGAATCTAATCAGTACAAATATATTTGCAACAAATTTTTGTATTATGTCTATCATGATTGTTCTAATGTTCCCTTTCTGCTTTCCTTCCAGTTGACAGGACCCATGAAACATGTAGAATCTCCCATGTTAACTGGGCAATTTTGAGAACTGCTGGCCTCCAAAAAGTATACCTGACTCTGGTCACTCTGTAACTACTTTTCAGTTAAAAGCTCAAATAATAATAAAACACTACACTATTACAGCACTATTATTCTACTTTAACTGTTGTGTATGCTTCCTGTGGAATGTCAAATTTGTGACATTCAAACAGGACTGTTGTCCTGCATGTTCTGGGAGAAGCAAGATAGAAATAGAAACTTGCCACTTCAGCACAGAACTATCAGATCACATGGAATAACAACTTTGCAAAAGTATACAGATCATGACCCAGATGCACCATTTGTATGGACAATTTTCTGAGACAGTGCAAGGAGGCAGTGTGAAAACATGTGGCTTACAGCTACAATGTGCTTTTGCAGTTCAAATGATTAATTAGCATGCAGATTCTAGTCCCAAACAAAGGTAATATATTCACCTAGAAAACTGCAGAAGATTCTTTAAAAGGGTTAAAAGAAGTCCACTCTAAGACCACCTGCAATGATTTATTTATTTATTTTTATCCTGCCTTTCTCCCAAAGTGGGGCCCAAAGCAGCTAACATATATAAGACACAACAATTAAAACTGTACAATTAAAATAATAAAAATATAAAATTACAAATACAGAAATTTAAAATATACAGTGTTAAAATAACTAAACCAACCTCTAATCCCCTGATAAAACCAGCCCCCCATGAGTTTAAAAAGCTTGCTGGAATAAAAACGTCTTCGCTTGCCAGCAAAAGGCCACCAGGGAGGGAGCCAGCCTATCCTTCCATGGCAGTTCCACAGGGTGGAAGCAGCCATTGAGAAGGCTTTCTCTCATGTCCTCATCAGGTGAGCCTGGGATGGTGGTAGAACCAAGAGAAAGCCTTCTCCTGAGGATCCTAGGGCTCTAGGTGGTTCGTATGGGGAGATACAGTCTTTCAAATAGTCTGGGCCTAAGCTGTGTAGGGCTTTATAGGTCATGATCAGCACTTTGAATTGTGCTCGGAAATGAACTGGTAGCCAGTGAAACTGTTTCAGTACAGGAGTTATACACTCTCTGTAACTTGCTCCCGTCAGCATTCTAGCTATGGCATTTTGGACCCACTGAAGTTTCCAGTTTCCAAAGGCAGCCCTATGTAGAGTGCATTACAGTAATCCAAATGGGATGTAACCAAAGCATGTGTCTCTGTAGCCAGATCTGACCTATCAAGGAATAGGCACAGCTGGCACACAAATTTTAATTGTGCAAATGCACTCCTGGCCACTGCTGAGGCTCATATTGGAGTCCAGGAGCACACCCAAGCTGAAAATGATTATGGTCTGTTGAAATCTTTTTGCCATAAGCCAACAAGAAGTCATAAAGTATGTTGATGTGGTTTCATTTTTTTAAAAAAAATATTAATTATAAGTTTACAATGAGTGCAAACAGATTTTGGAATTTGCATAGAGATACACACAGATTGATATACAGGAAATAGGACCATCCTTGCTTCTGCCCAGCTTCCAGAATGTCATCTACATATGTATGAGCACAGCAGTTTTTGAAGGACTTACAGCGAATCTTCTTGAACCAAGACATCTACCAGGCCTGGATATGTAACATTCCAACAGAAATACTAGATTGAGAAAATATGCCTGAGAAAATATGGAGTTCAAGGGGGAATAATTATATATTACAGAAATATACCAGTTGAAATTTGGAAAGGCTCAATTTTAAAGGCACAAAGATCTACTGGGTAGATATAATTCTTCAGGAGATTCACATTTCACTTCAGACAGCATTTATCTCAAATATTACATCATCTGTCAGTGCTACTTAATACAAACCAACATCATTCCTGATGAGTATTTTTACCAGCCACTGTGTTTTGTCATCTTCATTTCTTATCACGTAACAATTGTCCACACTCACCTTCAAAGACACATGACCAAGTGTTGACATTGTTTTGCACTGATCATATCTTTCCATGACCAGATTATTCTCAGCATAAACCCATTACAAAGTAATAAGTAAATCATACCCAGACATAATTGCCAAACTGCCAAATTGCCAGACATAATTGCTACAAACTGGCAAAGTCAAAAGGGGAACTCAGAAACTACCACCACAACAACAACAAAAAAATCATTTTTAAAATATCAAGGCATTCCACACACTTAGGATGGCAACCAGATGCATCTTAGGAAAAGCCTACCATCCTTTTATTCATGACTTTCTAACTTTGAAGCTAGTCTATTGAAACAGGTGGAGGATGAGGAAAAGGGAAGAAAGCATACAGAATCCCAGAGCAAATATCTGGGTCACCTAATTCCAGGTATTGCTTCATTGCTGATAGTATGGATGGCAAATATAAGTATGGATGGCTTAATCCCTCCTCCAACTGCCACATTTCCTTGCCAACTTCCCTTGTAATCCACAACAATCAGAGCTCTAAATCAAAAGTGGGCAATGATAGCCTTCCAGAGGTTTGGAATGCAGCTCTCATAATTTCTCACCATTGACTATGCTAGGTAAAGTTCATGGGAACTGTAAGCTAAAAACATCTTGAGGCCATACTTGCCCACCCCTGTTCCAAAACACCTATAGTGAATAGGATAGAATGCATGTTTAATTAATAAAATACAATAAACCCTTGTATTTTCCATTTACAAGCATAAAGCATACCCTCTATACTTTTGCCAGAAAAACACACTTACAATAGCATAATGCCTTCACACATAAAACTACAAAGTCAAATGTAAATGTTCAAAGTTGTTTTTCTGTGCGTATGTGCACACACACACACAGAGCATCTAGGAATGCAGTAATGAAATCTGCTATCTACAATCTAAAGTGGTACAATTTGGGAACAGTTTTACTGCATGAAGCTACAACATTCTTCTTCCTCATATTCATATTTAGCCCACTGTCTGAATTGTCCCAATCGAGTTTGTAGTAAAATCAAGTTTGTACCTGCCTTATATCTCTATCATTACCTGTTTTCACAGTTAAAGTACATTTGAGCTACCTTTATACATGTAAATCTTCAATTACTACAGGACAACTGGACAAAATATGTTTCAAGTTACCTTTTACACCCCAAAAAGAAGAAAGAAACAGAAAGGATATCTCGGCTAATACACATTTGTGAGATACTAGAAAAATATGTTGCCCTTGACAAGGGATATCATATACTGTACCCAAGTGTAATAACATTAACAAGGTTGAAATGTTGTTGTGTTGTTATTGTATTGGAACTCTTGTAAAGGCATGGATAGACTGAGGAACCAGTTATTTATGATTCAGGGAGATAGTGGTATAAATCTGGAATATCCATATGCAAAGATATCTTGTATTTTGGGGACTGTCTGAAAGATGCTGCAAGATTCCTTTGCATAATTTTTTTTATAAGTTTGAACATTTAGTTATGTATCTATACAGATTTGAATAAAACCATTAGAGCTGAAATACTTTAATAAAAATGCCACACTTTAAGTAGGTGCTGGTATGAAGACAGTCCTGGCACAAATCTAGTCTCTAAGGCAAGAGCCCTCTTCTATATTCTCACACAATGTATTGCACCCACTACAAAGACAAAAGAGGAGAGCTCCTTCAGCCGATTTCAGTCTTCCAGCAGATGTACAGAGAGACAAACCCGCTGTCAAATATCAAAATTCCAGACAATGTCACCTTGAATTCAGACTAGAAATTTATTGGCCACCAGTGCAATCTCTTTAAAACCAGTATCATGCTGTCTGTACTAATTTGTTTCCATCAGAAATCTAGCTGCTGTGCATAGTTCACTAGTTGTAGCTTCCAAGTAATCTTTAAGGATGAACACTAGAGTGTATTGTAGTACAGTATGACTATGTATCCATGAGACCGTTTCATTTACCTGTGTCCAAAAAAAAAGTCTCTAGGCATCTTGAAGTCCTCCAGCGTGATCCTATGGTCAATTTCTGTCAGTCATGCTGAAGGACTTCCAGATATCTACATTGAACACTTCTCGAGCTATCTGGAAGTCCTCCAGTATGACTCTATGGTCAACTTCCACTGGAAATACAGGATTTGCTATTAATCATAATTTTCACTGTCTGCAGTATATCTGGGAATGTATACCCTATTGATATGAGGGTCCCCCGGTAATCTAATTGGGAAGCTACCAGAGCATGAACTACCATCGCCAGATTGTTTCTATCCAAGAGATGCCCACACACTCCAAGTTGTGGATTCTACCTGAAGTTCCAGTGACAAAGATGGACTTAGGAATAGTTCTAAGCTATGCATTTGCTTTCTATGGGGAAGTGTAACACACTTACCCAGTTCCCAGAACTAGAAGCCAGCAGTCCATGGAGCTTCATTCATATTGGGATTTAACTTCAGTTTAGAGGACCTGAATCAATCCATTACAGCAACCAGGCACTGGCTCAGCAACTCTACCAGCTGACTCAAATGATAAGAAGTAGAGCGGTCACTATCATACTATGGTACCCAACTCAGAACTCCTTATGACTTCACCCACCAGCTTAGAGATCCCCAGCTGTGCTAAATTTGCAGGAATTATGCATTATTTTATACTTCTGTGAAATGGGCAGCGGCAGTGGGTCATACGTGGTAGGACTAAGAAATCAAAAGAGTATTAATTCTTTGTTTAGCTCAGAATAGTAATTCCATTACTTGATCACATATAGGGGCGAAGCAGATGGGCAGGAAAAGGTGGCTTGAAGCTGCCTTTTCTGAAGCCACATTGAAACCCCACCAACTGCACCGCCAGCTCCCAGGGCAGCTGGAGTGCTCATGTCATGACCATATGACATGGCTTCGGGCCAGAAAGATGAGGGGAAAAGCTGCTTCATTTTGAAATGGCTTTTCTTTGCATAAAGGCACTTTTCTGCTGGCTTGAAGGCATGTGTCATCTAAATGCCATGCCTTCAAGCCAGCCTGAAAGCACCTCTTTTTGCCTGTCTGTATAGCCCCTCCAAACAGAAAAGCCATTTAGGTTTGTGATACAGAAAAGCTGCTTTATATGCACAACAATGCAAGTGCAGTCCCTGGCATCTCCAGTTAAAAGGAATCAAGCTGATAAGGCTGGAAATGACTTCTCTATCTGAAACACTGTGGATGTGCTGCCAACACAAGTAGAAAATGCAGGACTAGGTGGATCAGCGGCAATTAAGAATATGTAAGTTCTTCTAAATTTGAAGAATTGGCTTTCTTTTCTTTGAGGCTATTGTTGTGATGCAAATTACTAATATCTGTAAGGACAGGTGGGCAAGCAGTTGAGTCAAACATATGTGGGTTATTCATTTATTTGAATTTATTTGCAAATTTGAATTTATCCTTAATGCCAGCCAAGCAAGTAAAGCAATTATCATACAAGTAAGGAAGGCAAATAAGTAAGGCCAGCCAAGTAAATAAGGCCATGGGCTATGAGCTAGCATTTGCCAGTAAAGGCAAGAGGTGTCAATCACATAAAGCAGCATAATCATTCATTTGTGGAATCTTTTCAGAAAAAGATACTCAGCAATCACAATTATATATGGCACTGGCATATACAAATTTCCTGAATCTTCTAAAGCACAAGTGGATGCAGTATCAACTATTATCTGCTTCTGCTTTTATTCTGGGATCATCTGACTGCCAGGCTGCATGTTCTACTCAACAGATCTATCAGAACAAGCAACTGAATAACCTAGCTGACAAAGCAGAAAGGAGATTGGCAGGGAAAGGAAAAAAATCACAAGAGAAGTTTCACCCCAGTTAATATGACTGCAGATGAATGTACACCAAGGTGACTTTAATACTGAACTTAAACTTTCTCTTTTCAAGGCACATGAAGTTTGCAAAAACAAAATAAAACTCTATACCCAGATGTATTACAATGCCCATAACTATGTTTTCTTTAGGAGTTCATGAGTCATGGTGTGACAGAATCTTTCCATTCTGTGCATATTCATGTCAGATTAGTTTTCTTTTATTCCCAATGAGATGCCCACTACTCTATGGACTCCTATTCTAGGAAGTTTCCCAATGCTCTAGTCCAGATTTTGGAGGGCGAAAAAGCTGGGTATCCCATTTGTTCTATGAGCAGCACTCCATTCACAAACCTCTGAGCACAACCTACTATCTTTTCCATAAAATGAAAATGTCAGAGTGTATTTTTTTAACTATTATTATTTTTGACTTACAATTCTTTTGGTAAGCCACTGTACTTAAGATATATCTTTTACTCTGTTGGTCTTGGTCTTGAAATTATGGGCCAGAATTCATACAATGACTTGAAAGCACATGACAACAAACAAAGGCAGCTAAAGTCCATAAACATATATTCTTTTGCTAATTTGTTCTGAGTAAAGTAAGGTCAACCACCATTCATAAAAAGCTCTGCAACACTGAGAGAGCACATTCAGCCACTTGGTCTTCCCATCCCTTTGATTCACTAATCATTCTGCTCACAATCCTTCTCTACAGTTAAAATGGTCTCTCTGATCCAACAGTTTTGTTGGCCACTTACTAAAGCAGGAGGTAAAAACAGTTGAATACTCACTGGATGTTGACATGCTGGTAAACATGCATACATCACCTCCCAAGTAATGAACTAGTAACACTAGTTAAACTGTAAAAACATGCTAAAGCATCTTTCAGAATCATCACCACACACTACCTTTTGCCTGTATATAACAGGAAATATCAGAAACCCTCTCCATTCACAGAAATGGGATCATTTTCCAACATGTCTACTACATATCATTGCCCCAACTCCAACTTGCCTGCTTTTGTAAACTGCAGGATCTTTAATTCTACGTATTTATATTTATTATCTTTAAATCTTACAGAAGACAGTCAATCAGACAACAATTGCAAAACTGCACACATCAAGAGTACAGGAAGAGTAGCAAGACAGCCAGCATGGTGTAGTGATTTGAGCATTGAACTACAACTCTACAGATCAGGGTTCGAGTCCCAGATCAGCCATGGAAACCCACAGGGTGATCTTGAGCAAGTCATACTCTCTTAGCCTCAGAGAGTGGCAATGGCAAACCCCCTTTGAAGAAGCTCGCCAAGAAAACCCAATGATAGGGGCACCTACGGGCTTCCATAAGTCAGAAATACCTTGAAGGCACACAACAATATACAACAACAAACACAGCAAGTACTCATGCATCCAAGTATATCAGTGTCACACATACTACACTTTTCCTGTTACAGCAATACATATGCAACTGGGCCTGCTTATCCTCATTTTAGCTATTTCTGCATTCTTCATCTCTCCAGGTATTTACTGTATCAGTCAAAGAAGTTAATAACCAAACTAACTAAATGAATCTCCTGAAGAAAGAGGTATCCCATGTGATAATTCAAAATATCAAGTTCCATTATGAATAACTAGATTGGTCTGTGTCCAAACTAGCTTTTGAGTTTTGAATACTCCATGAAATGAAAATTGCCATCAAATGTAATAAATGCATAGAAGGCATTTTTTTCTTTGCTGCAGTAAAGCAGCAAAAAGAGCCTTAAGAAAGGCACTAACACACACAAATCCCTTCATTAAAATAAAAGATCTTGATTTAAGCTCTTCACTATTTTCATCTAATCTTTTCATCATACCCCTCTGAGATTTGCAACTGTGTGTGTATTATTATTAGACCCAGATGAATGCATGCATACACTTACAATGACAGACACTACTTTAAAAAGCATTTCAATTTCTTTATTCTGTACTTCAGACTTTTGTAAACACAATTGTCCAGAAAGATGTAAATCCAAGAATAGGCCTACATATCTGCACAATAGGGCTATTTACCTCAATAGCACATATTTACTGCTGACCATGCTCTTGGAAAATCTCAGCAGTTCATCTAATCTTCATTGGCCAGTGATATATGAGTCCTTGGAAACTATTCATCACCTTTCTACCTAGAAAGCATAAAGCCAGTACAAACAACCAAACCATAAAACCAAACAACAGCTAACATTTAATATTCTCTGGCCCCAGAATACAATAATGAACCAGGCACAGACATAAAGAAAGGAGCACTATACCTGAATATCACCACCACACTAGAGACGTCTGAGCCCAAGTGCTAAAAACCTGCTCAGAGTCAGAACTGAAGCTCTGTGGACTCTTTCAGCCTAAGGCTCCTTAGTCCAGGCCTGAGTTTTGAGTGTCTGAGTCCAGGTCTCCACTTATCCAAGTGCCTAGAGAACCAGTTTGCTAACTAAGGAAATGCTATGGTAAATCTTGACAAAATACCCATTATCATGGCATTTCCTGAGTTGGCAAACTGATTCCTAGTCTGTAATATTTTTTTAAAAAAATTCTCAAAATACATACAGGTTGAGTCTTCCTTATCCAAAATGCTTAGGATTAGACATGTTTCGGATTTTGAAGTTTTTCAGATTTTGAAATATTTGCATATACAGATATCTTGGAGATGGAGCCCACGTCTAAACATGAAATTCATTTATGTTTCCTTTACATCTTATATACATAAACTTAAAGTAATTTAAACACAATATTTTTTTTAATTTTGTGTATCAAACAACGTTTGTGTACATTGACCCATCAGAAAGCAAAGATGTTAGCAAAAAATCTCAGCCACACGTGGACAATTTTGGAACATTTCAGATTTTGGAATTCCGGATAAGGGAAACTAAACCTGTATATTAATATGTGAATATATGTATAAACTATTATATACTTAAACTGCTAGGTACCATGCTGCAGCAGCCAGAGTAAATGGAAATTTGGTGAATGGTTAAATTCCAGTCTGCTCATTAACCCAAGAAGGGCATGTCTGGTCACTTTGTAAAGGAATTCACAAAAAGCATATTCCACAAGTATCCTTAACAGGAATCATTAGTGTCACTTAAAATGCATGGAGCAAAAAAGGTACAAAGGTTGTCTTACTGTGCACTGAATTCTAATGATGTGGTACATCTCTCTGCAGTTGTTTCCAAAGCCAAGTGCCATTACAGAACAAGATATTTGAGATTTCACTAGATTGCCTTCTGCATTCAAAAGCAGTTGTATCAGTTTTGCAGTGATTTACAGTGGGCCTACAGCAGACCATCCACAGATTGCCATGCCAGTGCTGGAGTGCACTTGCAGACACACTGTTGCAGGTGCACATACTTTGTCACCTATTGAATAATATGGGGTTTGAGCACCCCTTTTTTCCCATTCACAGGGGGAAGCCAAGCCAAACCCCCATGGATGGGAAGCACGCCATATACCGCGTTTGAACCCTGAAAGGAGCTACTGTACTTACAAATAATGAGTTATTTCTCTATAATTTCCTTTTTTCCAGTTATTAAGGGGCAACAAAATTAGATTACAAATACAACATAGCAAAGAGTAACTGCATTCTTTTTGCAATGTAACTGTAACATTTTTGTTTACTGTTATACCTACAGGAGTATGTGGCCTTTCTACTTAGGTATGATCTGTACCATAGACATAGGTAGCATTATGTTGGGTGTATAGAAACAAAAGTATTGTAACTACTTAACTATTTTTTGAAAAATCTATATGTTGGGGCCCTTGGTATCCACTACAGTTTAGTTCCAGGACCCCCCTCCCTCAATGGAAACCAAAATCCGTGGATGCTCAAGTCCTATTATATACAATCGCGTAGTAAAATGGTGCCCCATATATAAAATGGCAAAATCAAGGTTTGTTTTTTGGGGGAAATAAAATTGGTGAATATTTTTGAATCATGGTTGGTTGAATCCACATATGCACAATCTATGGATATGGAGGGCTGACTGTAACAGTAACTGTCTTGAATAACAACTGTAATTAATTATTTTTAAAAGTAACTTCCTGCCCTCTATCTGTGTTAATAAGTTTCTATTATTGTTTTACACACACACACGTGTGTGTATATCATGGAACGGAAACATTAACTCTTAGAGGACAGGGGCAAATGGCAAGCAGCAACAAACTACAGGTTGAGTATATCTTGTCCATAATTCCAAAATCTGAAACACTCCAAAATCAAAAATTGTCCACATCGGTGGCTTAGATAGTTACGCCTTTGCTTTCTAATGGTTCAGTGGCCACAGACTTTATTTCATGAACAAAATTATTAAAAAAATATTGTGTATAAAATTATCTTCAGGCTTGTTTATAAGGTGCATACAAAATAAAAGAATTTCATGTTTAGACTTGGGTCGCATCTCCAAAATATCAAATTATGTATATGCAAATATTCCAAAATAAAATAAACACACAACATCAAAACATTTCTAGTCACAAGCATTTTGGAAAAGGGAAACACAACCTGCAGTATGCCGGTAGCAAGCAACCCAAATGGGAGTACAAGGCTTTATGGACAGTCTTTCCATTCCTAACACAAACTGCTCTCTCTCAACTGTAGGTCTCAGAAAAGCAATTTAGAAGGCCATAAAAATTCCTGCTTTTATTTTCTTGGAAGGAATCTATCATAGGTTCATCATGGGATTTAACTGTGCATAGGAATACAGCTGTAGTCTTTAATTATCTTACTCCACTTCTAAAGCAGCATAGTCTGCAAAAATTGTGCAGTTTACACATTATGGACCCAAAGCTTTAGTGTAGCATTCAGAAAATATGCACATAGAACAACTACTGGCATTTAGATTTCAGTTTTTAATATACTGCATACAAAATGCTCTTCTTCATCTATGGTCTCATAAAAA
This sequence comes from Urosaurus nigricauda, assembly GCA_034509955.1. NCBI lineage: Eukaryota > Metazoa > Chordata > Lepidosauria > Squamata > Phrynosomatidae > Urosaurus > Urosaurus nigricauda. Next base: position 241,549,651 of record JAOEGL010000003.1, read on the forward strand.
CAAGTTACGAAATTACAACAATAATCTTCATAGATTTTATGAAAGCCTTATGACCAAACCCTAATTCTTTTTACTCTGAAGCAAAATCAGCATTAATTCAAAATGGTACTTGCAACCGTACATAGATATGTCATGTTAGCCTTTAAAGATCTTCTACTATTTTTAGAACTCTATCAACAGCAGAAATTATTGATGTAGCAATACATATCTAGTTTTGTATGATTCCTGGATGGAAGAGCATAAAAATTATATCTGAAGCAGGCTACACTGAGATCTTATAGAGAAACTGGAATTATGTTGTTGTTTTTTTAATAAAAAAGACATAGACATTGTCCTTTCTTTACGGATACAACAATTGTGTGTGTGTGTGTGTGTGTGTGTGTGTTCTTGACTTATGGCAACCACATGATTTTCATAAGGTTTTTGTAGGCAAGGAAAAATCAGAGGTGGGTTTGCCAGTTCCTTCCTCTGCAATATAGCCTACAGCACCTGGTGTTTGCTTAGCTTCCAAGATCAGAGTACATATGGACCATATCACACTGTGATAGCATTATTATTCTGTTTTATGCACTATTATTCTATTTTAACTGCTAAGGTTGTGGATTTGCAGTTTAGGGAAGGACATTTAGAATTTTCAGCTTGTAGATGTCACTAAACTACAAACCCCAGAATTCCACAGGAAGCAGCCATAGCAATTAAAGTGGCATGACAGCGCTATAACAGTGTAGTGTGATATTGACCTAGTGCCCTTAGGGTACTTCGGCCCTACCTCAATTATTCTAGTCTATAATAACATAAATTCAGGGAAGTTTGCTATACTGCTTCACGTTGTTTTGGTAGCGCCATGTAAAATTTAAAAAAGCCTGTTATTAAATCTCTTGATTTTTTTAAATTGGAGATAAGGTAAAAAATAAGAAGAGAAATGTTATGTTGCGGTTCTATGATATATCTAAAGCTATGCAATAAATCTGTGTTAAAACTGTGAAGAGTATTAATAAATGCTACCACAGGAATAGCTTAATAAAACATTATTTCTTTGCATTTCACACTGATCTCAGGTTCAAAACTGATTGTATATTTAAAAAAACAGCACAAGACCTGTACAGTTAAATATATTGCTTTTGGAACAATAAACATTCATTTGGCTGATCAGCACATTCAATAGATCAATAGATCAGGAGACATCTGTTTTCAAACAGAGCGTGCCAACAAAAACTTTATATAAAAAATTAACGAAACTCAGTTTAGCATTATTGATTTTGTGATATATGAGATATAGATATATGTGATATAGGTTAATCGTATTTAACCTATGTCAAATATTCTAAATTCCATTCAATTAAAATTACAGTCCAGCATGGACCTCAGAATGGAGGAGGATTGAACCTCTCCCTGAAATGATCTAACAAAATTAGACACCATAATTGTGTGTCCCTTCAGGCATTATGATTCAGAGGTGCACAAAATGATCAAACAGTTAGAAATATTTAAAAAGCTATTGTCATTGAGCTGTAATAATGGCTGTCTGTAATCTATTCAATGCACACTTTTTGGTGAGTAAAACTACATTGAACACACAGATGACACTTGAAAGGCACATTGTACTTATAAGGGTGTTTAAAAATGTTTCAGTGGCAATGGATGGCAAAAAAATGTTGTCCCCCACAGCAAGTACCTGCAGGTAGACAAAATTAGCAACAATATGCCTGACAAAATTGAGGTGCTACAGTTTAAAAACAGTTCTGGGGCCCCTGCTGTTCAGAAGCAGAGAAAATATTTTTTTAGCTTAAATATTGTGAACCCAATGCTGTACTACAACTTTGGACAAGAGGCATGTAAAATAATTTCTGGTGCTTCATTCAAGCGTCTCCTTTGCATATGAATTAGCATAATATCAATTGAATTGGGGAGGTGGTGGTGATGGTGATGGTGATGGTGATGATGCACCTGAGTCTAGATCCTCAAGAAGAATTCTTTTCTTTTTCTTGGGTGTGGAAATCAAACTAGAGTAGGGTTTCAATACAGCTGTATTTGTCAATTATTTTACTTTGCTGTAAATTTAAATAGTACCGTAATTTGAAATAAAACACTGGATTCACCATCTTACCATGAAAGATTCTTATGTATTTTCCCCCAATCAATAGCCTAAACTATTTTTAGAGATCTGGCTGAGTCATATATCTTTTCATCAAATAGTTTTTAAAATGTGAATCACTGTTCCAGAAGCGTTCAGACCACTATCAATTCAATTTCTGCACAGCAATCCATTCTTATTGTTTGAGTGATTTTATTCTTATGGATCTTCCATGCTTAACAACAACAGAAAATAAATATTGTATGTCACTCTGAAAACCCACTGGACTAAAGAGTGGTGTAAATATGCAATTAAAGAAATCTTAACCAAATTTTATTTTCCCCCCACCCCACTCAGGTTTAGGAGGTATAGCACTCCATTATCCCATGATTATATCATTCTTCTCTCTGCATCAACCAGCCTGTTCCACAGTACCAAGTAACCAAGTTATGAGACTTTCTTCTAGAAAAACCACCTAGGAAGCACACAATTGTGTTACAAAACTGAAATCCCTGTACATACTTGTAAGGGAGTATAGTAAAAGCTAAAGATAGTCCTAAACATGAATGTCTAGTTGTAAATGAATGGGGAGGGGGGTGCTCACCTTAATTACTAAACCAAAGAGCCAGTGTTGTCTGAAAACAACTCTGGTGGTTATGTAGCCAGCATGACTGCACTGAATGCTATTACCTTCTGACCAAAGTGGCACCTGTTTATCTACTTGCATTTGCATGCTAATAGTAATAATAATAATAATAATAATAATAATAATAATAATAATGCTTTATATATAACCTGCCTCTCTGAACGAGCAATCGGGGCAGGGTACAACAAAATTAAAAACAGTTACAATTAAAAGTGAACTGTTAGGTTGGCAGAAGCTGGGACCAGTGACAGGAGCTCACCCCAACATGCAGCACTCAGGCCTTGAACCGCCAACCTTCCAATCTTTCAGTAATCAGAACTAAGCCACTGCATCCCTTAGGGAGTATGGACTACATTATAAAACCTCTTTCCATCCAATATTCCATCCAATGCAAAGAAAGAGAGGGAGGGAGATCACTCTTCTGATCGCATACCACCAGTAACCCAAAACAATGCTCACTTGTGACATTTTATCTCAAAAGTGTGCTAACATGTCTATGCCTGCAGGACTCTATTCTCTTTATTCCAGGGATGGGACCATCAGTTCCATGGGCCAAATTCAACACATTAAACTGGTCTATACAGGCTTCCAAAGGGTTCGCCGAGACCCTCCCCTTCAATATGTCCCTCTCCTTAAGGAGTGCTGCACAATGTAACCTGTGTCTTTCTGTCTCTTTTCTCCCTAAGGACTAAGGCATGGGAGTGCTTGCTCTTTGCCTCTTTCTACAAAAAGAATAAAAATGACCTGAAGGCAAAGCTACATTCCATCCCACTTACTCTATCCAGTCCTAAGTACCAATTTACCCCCTGACCCAAAAATGGTTGTACATCCTGCTCTATTCCATTGTCTACATCTAACATGTACCAGGTAAGAGTTTTGTTTGCTTTTGCTATGTCAGAGTGAAGAAGGGCAGCTGTTGTAAGCATAACGTTGTAATCAGTGCTGTTGAACTGTACAACTGGTACAACATCCTCATGACAAATTAGATTAGTTAGTACCACAAGTTGCACAAATTTACATTACTGTCAAGTAAATCCTAAATGCAAATCTCTTAGTGAAACAACATTGCATTGTGCTATGTTCCAGCTCATTGCAAATACTGAGCATTAAGACAGTTGCTTCCTAACCAAACACAAAAGAAGTCTACAGGCTTGTCTACATGATTAAAATATTCCTCCTTCTAATCAAATAGAGTGTAATCTGGTCACATGTGATTAAGAAGAATTCAGGCTTGGGGTACGTGGAAAAGCTCCATAAACTCTGCAGAAAAAGGATTCATTTTTTTTCCTGGCATATCCACACGTATCCTCATTACCACATGTCTACATGTAATATGTGAATTGCTGTAGATTTTTACACACTGACATTGACACTTAATTGTGTGCATGAATGCACATTCTTGGCAAAAAGAGGGCAAATAGATGAGCATTTGTGCAGGAAAGTGAAGACAATTAAATGTCAGTGTAAATGTGTGAAAATCTGCAGCAATTCACATAATACATGTAGACTAGCTCTATGCTAGTCAAACATGAACCGACACTCCTCAAACTTTAATTTTAAGAGTGCAGTATATAATTTCTCCAAGTATCTAGCAATTTTTCCAAGGATGATCACATTTAAAGTCTGATCTGTTAGTATCCTGCATAACTAGATTTTATAAGAGTATTATACCCACTGGGTCATGTATTGTAACAGAAGGAATTCTGCTAATTGATAGTATCTTTCTTCAAATCTTCTATGTTGCTTTGCTCAGTGAAGAAAAATACTATTATTATGCCATCTATAAACAGAAGGCTTATTTTAAAATTACTTTTTTAAAGCAAGTAATGATTTTGTAATATTTCTCCAGTTTGTATAACAGTTTTTTTTTCATTTCACTTACTTAATTATTGGTTGTTGTTGTTGTTTTTAAAAATTCTATTCACATAGTTGTTACTCTGACCTGACTGAATTATCTTCTTAGGTCTCATGTAAAGCCTCAGTATCTTATATCTTATCCTTTTCTATTATACATTATTTAACAAAATTTCAAGAGTATTAGTAAAATAATTCATCATGTTAGCAGTGCTTTTCAAGTCTTCTAACACTATTTGACACCTCTCTTTTTTTCTTTTTTCTTTCTTTTTTTTTTTTTTTTTTTGCAAAAGCAGAGCTCCAAAGAATTAAGATAAGTCCAATTTTTTTTTCTGTTCTTGAACTGATGTGATTGTCACCTATCATTTGGTTCAATCTGAAACTCCTTCTGTAACATTGAACCAGAGAATCATATGGGGGAACATATAAACCTTCTGCATACTTTGAAAGACAATTGTTTCATCTAGATCAGCACTATCTACAGGCTAGCAATGATTCACCAGGATTGCAGGCTGGGGTCTCTGCTCAGATGGGAGATGCTTTCCAGTACAGGTATCTAGGAATGCCAGGAACTCAACCTGAGACCTTGGTTGTAAAACATTTGCTCTACCATCAAGCCACAGTCCCTTCATCCCAATATGATGAAATGTTCTTTAAAAAAAAAAGCTTCATTTATATACCACTTCATACCGCCTAAGCAGTATCTAAGTTGTTTACAACTGTAGTTATTATGTTAGGCTTCCACCAAATGTTCAGTCCTCCTATGTAATCTATATATATATATATTACAAAAATATAGGAAGGAGCAAACAGTAACCATTCCAGTGATATGAGGAATGAGTCTCATAGACCCCTGGAATCTTCAAAGAAATCTTATCAGGGAACACAGCACATTAAGGCAACTTTTCAGTAGTCTTACACTTTCATGGCAGCAGTGTAACTTGGTCATTACATTTTAGGAAAGATAACTGGAGACTTTCAGAAAAAAATGTCAAAAACATTTGAATGATAAATGAAAGAAAGGCCGAAGACACTCGCTATCTTCCATCACTTAGGACCAGAAAAGAACATTGTTACAATGGACTTAAGTCTCTGTTGGATCACAGCTAGAGTTTATTGCTGGGCAATCACTCAAGCCTTGGTCAGGCCATTCAGACAAAAACAAAACAATAGCATGGCAAACACATGAAAATGTTTGTCAACTCAAACATCACTTATTGTGTTCACTAATATGGTCAGAGGCATAGCACACTTCATCCACACTAAGCCTAGGGATGTAGCTATAGGGGTAGGATGAATTCTGTTCCCCATTAAATTCTCCATCAGTCCCCCAATTTCTAGCACTGGAGAGAAGGAAATATCAAATCCAGTTCATACCTAGAACTCTTATATCTGCTGTGATTGCATTCCCCTGGTAATTCTAGAAATTTGGGGATTAAAGGAAAGTCTAATTGGCATCAAACTTCATACTGGAGGGGAATGCCCTGATTTTGAGGGGGGCATAGCTACACTCTTGATAAGATATTCCACATTTGATTTCCAAAGAGGTGGCCACATTAGTGTGTTGCAGCATTTAAAAAAATACACCCACAAAGACTCTTGTTGCACCAAGCTCAATAGGACATACTCCCTAGCAAGTATGTGCAAGCCTGCAGTGTGCTCAATGGGCACAAAATCTGGATCAAGAGGAGGTTGTGCCTGCAAAAGACCCCTATATCATCCTCCAAAATATTGGAAATGTATGGAATTTGTTCTTTTTGTGTGCACTGCATAGTCAGCAGTGTGCTCTGCTCACAAAGATTAAATGAGGTCAACTGACCTTACATGGGGGGTGAAGACTGCAATGCTTTCAATTAAGTGCTTCAGTTTCTCACAATAACTGCAAGTATTATTATATTCTGTATCAATTATCTTATGCAGCAATATCTGCCTGCATAAGATAGTATTTGATCTCTCTTTCCCCCCTAACACCAACTCTAGTCAGTGTTAGGAGGAGGAGGAGGAGGAGGATCACAACTAAAGTTTCTGTTATACATCTACTAAATGGAGAGCTTAGCTTGAGAAGAATTCAGTTAACAGCATTCCACCTGTGCTACGTAAAATACACAGGGCTAGTTGCTCAGTTCTATACATTATGACCTTATTAGTTAACATTGCATTCTTTTTAACTGAAAGTTCCACAGGAATAGAAAAGATAATATATTTGGAGTTGTCTAAAGCCATTAGAAGCACATGTATAACCATTTCCCCTCAGTCACACAAGATGGAACATTTTGTATAGGATGTCTCTCTTGGGCTCATCTGATTTCAAAAATAACTACACAGTAGACACCTTGGTACTATTTAGGCTACATAACAAGGCAGCTGATGCTGGCAGACCTCAGCTATTTATAGACTTTATGGAAAACTGCAGCCACGTGTACAGCATCAATATTTTAGCTTGACATTAATGGTCAAAAAGTTGTTTGGCCTCATCAAATGCAAATGCACTTTTAAAAGATGAAAAAGCTCAACCAAAAGATAAAGAACCTATTGCATCAGTTGAAGAAACTATGCACTTCTCCTTATACTGATTTTAACAAAGCCTAGAAGTGGCATATCCTACACATCATGTTGCATAAGACTGCGTGGCATCTTAGGTTGATATTGATGAACTGAAAATGCAAGCAACATGAAAAGTTTAGGATATGGCTGTATATATTATGTAATCCTGGACATGTTTTGTAGTTTATTAGTACATAATGGGATATATGAAATGCGTAAGGGCTGATTTATACTAGATGTCAGGCTGTCAAATAAAATTTAAGGCAGAAATCTAACAAAACAGATTCATTAGATTGTAGATGCCAGGGACCATAGTCTATTATCTGCAGGCTGGGCTTAGTCTTTTTGTCCTGGAGAGAATCAAAGGGGCGAAACAGATGGGCAGGAAAAAGTGGCTTGAAGCTGCCTTTTCTGAAGCCACATTGAAACCCCACCAACCACACCACCGGCTCCCAAGGCAGCTGGAGTACTCATGCCATGGCCACATGACATGGCTTCAGGCCAGGAAGAAGTGGAAAAAAGCTGCTTCTTTTTGAAACGGCTTTTCTCTGCATAAGGGCACTTTTCTTCTGGCTTCAAGGCATGTGTCATCTAAACGCCATGCCTTCAAGCCAGCCTGAAAGCACCTCTTTTTACCTGTCTGTTTAGACCCCGTAAAATCATAGAGTTGGAAGAGACCACAAGGGCCATCCAGTCCAAACCCCTGCCATGCAGGAACTCACAATCAAAACAGCCCCAACAGATGGCTGTCCAGCCTCTGTTTAAAGACCTCCAAAGAAGAGGACTCCACCACTCTCCAAGGGAGTGTGTTCCACTGTCCAATAGCTCTTACTTTCAGGTAGTTCCTCCTAATGCCAATGCAGATTTATCCATAAAGAGAAAGAACTACAACTGAGTCTCATGCCAAAGTCAGTATGCTTAGGATTATAGCTTTAGAACACAGTCCTATGCACGTCACTTGACAATGACTCCTACAGAATTCACAGTGATTTTATTCTGATGTGATGTGATTTTATTTTATGTTACATTTGAAAATATATATCTTTATGAGTCACCTTTTCATTCAAACTCTGAGAAGTCAAGGTGACATCTAATAGGAATTTTAAAAATGCAAATTCAATAAAAGACTACAATACGTCAAACAATATACCTCAGTAGCAATAAAACAATGATCAAAGAATTTTGTTCTGTAATTACTTCTAACACATACCCATCATCAAAAGGGACTTTCCACAGGGGTTAAAACATATTTTGAACCTTCTACTTACAGTTTCTTGGTTGCTTTTTACATGGCAGCATCAAGCCAAAAATAGTGTTCATCATTTAAATAACAAAAACAGTCCTAAAATAGCAAGTCACTAAATTTTAATATTAAAAAGAAACATAAAAACATCTTTCCAGCATGAAAGAAGAATGAAACAGAAATTAAAGTAATCAGCATGTGAAGCTTTGGGTTCATCTTGTTACTCTGATTTCTTTGTTGGGAAGAATGATACAGAATGATGATGATACAAGGATACAGATGAGCTACTGCTGGACAATTACAGAGAAATAAGTGCCTTGATTTCAAAATACAGCAATATATTGCTGAAAATAAATCTTTTTCAAATTCATTGCAAAGAATGTAGCAGTCCCTAACACCTAGCTGGACATGTTTCTCTATATAATACTGACAATGAAGATAAATCTATGCCCACATCAGACAAAAGAAAAATGGGGAGGTGAAGAAGAGGCAATAAAGCAAAATCCATATGACAATAAATTGTGCAACAGAAGCTCCTAGTTACTTTTATAACATTTATCTCCATCATTATAACTTCCATGCTGGGATACAGATTAAAATGTCTGAAACCATACAAATGACATGTGCACATATTCATACAGCTCTTAAATAAATGTTGTGGCTCCTACATGGAAATGTGAGCTCATTTCCACAGCTTCAGAAAGACAAGACTTGCTCATTTTACATCATGCAACTGCCTTCTTCTTTTAGGATGGAATATATCTCCACAAATACATCATCAGCCCAGGCTTCCAACATGCTACTGGTCAATAGATCAGTGGAATTAATTTAGAAATCAATCTTGCTTTAAATCTATCAATTCACATATCTAAAAAATAAACAAATGGTAAATGAATGGCTTTCTGACCTCAAAAGGTTTAAAAGTTAGAACTGGTGAAAAATGATTAATTCAAAATAAATAGAGAAGATGAATATGATAACCTTATCTGAGGACATAAGCTGCATATCCAAGATGAGAAAAGGCATGGACATCAACATGAGCACTAAATAAAAAAAATCCAAAGTGAATTTTCAAATAAAAATACAAAGTGCTTAAGTTATGATAAAAGGAAATTATAAGATTATTCCATTTTAGTCTGCAAGAGGCAAAGGAATACTAGCTTGCTATTTTACGATACTTTCACTTAATGACTTTAACAGAAGGGAAAGTTCCTGTGTTCTCTTTGCCCTGCAGCTGTACCGTCTTTGGGCAAAACTCCCTTACCTGCAAATGTTAATTCTAAAAACCTGCCTTCAGGTTTTGTTTGCTTTAACAGCTCAATCCTATATATTTCTACTGAGTAAAATTTCTACTGAGAAGAAGTATTTCTACTGAGTTGAAATATGCTCTACTGAATTCAATGGGATTCATAATCAGGTACAAGACTGTGGCTCAATTCTCCCACAGGAAGAAATACTGATGTGTCGGTCTAATATTGTACCCTATATGAAGTACAGTGGGCCCTTGTTATCCAATGGGGTTTGGTTCCAGAACCCTCCGTGGATAACAAAATACATGGATGCTCAAGTCCCATTAAATACAATGGCATAGCAAAATGCTGACCCTTATATAAAATGGCAAAATCAATGTTTGCTATTTGGAATTTATACTTGCTTGGATCCATGGATTAAAAAATCTGTGGATAAGGAGGGCCAACTGTATACGCAATGAAGATCAGTAGGCAGACTTTCAGATAACAGACTGTAGATAAGGTGACAAACCTTTATTTGGATTCTACTAACCCAGACTACAGGTGAAGATTTAAAGACGGAATAATTTTCCACTAAACAATGACATAAAAACAAATCCCTGTCCATGAAAATTAGTATTAGCAGGATAAACTGTCAGCTAAAATCCCTGCTCCCTGACAACTAGCTGTTGATAAGCAGGAACATTTTTAAAAATTTGCTTAGATATAGAGGAAGAGCATCCACTCTGAAGTGACACAGTCCAGACACACTATCCTCCTGATCTGATGCTTATGACAGCTAGGTTTTAAGTATCTCATTTCCCCAGTTAATACACTTATTTTCAAACAACTAATTAGTTTTTGCCACTCTTATTGTAACAAATGCTCTAGAAGTGCATAAGCACATCCAAAAAGAAGACAAGCAAAAACAAAACAAAAGACTAACAACTCCCAAACCCCATCAATGCTGCCAGGAGACAAAAACATCATTTTCTACATCATCAAGTTTCTTTATCTATGTCATAATGGAAGAATGTGTAATCTGAGAAAACAATGGGAAAAAAATATTCAGAATGCTGTCATTTCAATTTCCAACGGGGCAATCAGAAAGTAAGATAAACTACAAACACAAACACAAGTAGGTCATATGCACAAAACCTGTTTGCACCCTGTAACAATGGCAACTCTTTGAAAAAGAACCCACAAGCCACGTTCCCACTATGATTTAAAACGAATTGCTGATCGGGTTATATGATCATTGTTCCCATTTGAAACCAGTTACAATCCTACTGTGATTGATTTCATTCGCGATGAAGCAAGACACACTCAAGAAACCTGCTCTTTTCTGACACTAGTCTTTTGGCAGTTCTTTTGAAAAAAATCAGTTCCAAAGTATGTTCAGCAAGTGCGAACGATAGATCTGAATCACATCATTCTGGAGGGGTGGGACTAATGGGAGAGGGCATCCCTCCTCAGTTTTTGGTAGATCCACCATTCCCCCCCAGCACTGCCTTTGTGCTAGTGGTGTGACCAATGGGTGCAAAAAATTTTTTTTAAAAGTGATAGAAGATTTAATTCATTGATTCTGCAATTATTCGCAATTACTCGGATGGCATGCCATGCAATCGGCAGCTCAGTGAAGCAAGTACTTACAAAATCAATGAATTGAATCTTCTATTAATTTTTTTAATATATAGGGCTGATACAGACAACCATGGAGCACCATCCTGGCAGCAATACTAGGGTTAGGGACATTGCACCAACCGCACGGTCCCTAACCCTCACACATACCGACAGCAGCATCATGGTGGACTCCCGTCTACACAGGGGCCGCAATGATAACGCTGCCACCGTGCAGCATCTCCACGGCCATGCATTTTGCAGCTCCTTCCTAGAGCAGATCATTCCCATGGAAACCACATGGCCATGGGAACAATCCTGAGGAGAAAGGGGCCGCCTCCTTCTCCTCTGGCTGGGGTGTCCGGGAGCATAAAGCCCCAAGGACACCTTTTTCCACACCACAGAGAAGCGGCATTTTGCCACTTCCCTGTGGCCTGGAAAAATGCTGTATTGGGGTTGCAGGACTGCCGGTGAGGCTGCCCTGGCCCCAATCCAGCATGAAAAGGGGCAACACAGACCCACCCCTTTGGGGCTCATTTGTACAGCCCCATAGTTCCCAAGCCGGGCTGCCACTTACATCACCAATGGTGCGCAGATGATTGACATGCAATTTGAAGTGACGCAAAGTAGTGCAGACAACAATCGTAACTGCTTCTTTTTTTAGTATGATTGTTGTCTGGATAATGAAAATAACTGCTTTCATAGTGGGAACGATGGACCTTTTGGAATCAATCCACTGACATGGTGTGAAGGTGAATAACAAACTGGTTTGAAAAGGGCCAAAGTGTTCAAACTGCTGTCTTAAGGGCAAAAGACCCACAGTAAAACCTGATGCACACTGATTTTTATTGCATCTTCCTGCTTCGAAATAACTGATCTCTGCATTGAGCAGCCAAACATTTTAAAAGCAGAAGAGTTCCTGAACCTTTTAATAGTTCTGTAAAAGAGGAAATGCAAAACAAGCTAGACTGTATGGGACTTTATGTGAGGGATATTCATGAATTCTTGAAAGGTTGAAGGTTTTGAAAGATTTTGTGATATTTGTGTGATATTGTAGGGTTTTAGTTTTTTTATTGTATTTCTTTTTATTGTACTTTTCTTAAATAAAAAAGAAAACAAGAGGAAATGGAAACAACACTTATCAAAATTCCATATTCTACCTAACAGTTTACTTCCAAAATATATTTTACAACACCAAGCAACATCCATCTGTATATTACAGCCCATCCAGACTGATTAGAAGACCAAAAAGTCCCCCATTTGTTCCTGCTCCTTCCAATTTTATTTTTGGAGGTCAGTATACATTTTCTTTATCCCAGAATACTTGCTTTCAGCTTCCAGTACAATCAGATACTTCTTGTACCAGCTCCACAGATCAGTTTATTTTAACCTAGTGTCAAATCAGAATGAACAGGAACAGAATCTGGGACTTTTTAATGAGTCTGGATAAACCCTTAAAGTAGTAAATAGTCTCTCAAACAAAGCCATATTCATTCATTGTCACAAAAGTTGGCTTAGAATCATAATAGTTTACAGCACAGGCCCCAAGCACGGGATGAGACCGGTCCAAAAGTGGCTGGGAAGGGAACACAACAAGTGGGGGATGCATTTTATTGCACATAGGAAGTCCCTCACTCATTCCTTTCCCTTCCCTTCCCTTCCTTTCCCCATCTGTCCCAGAGGAGGCAATTTTTGAGAACTGCTCTTTGTGCAGTATAATGCATTCCCCACTCGTTCCCTACTAGTTTTCAGCCCCTTTTGTTCCCTTCTCCTTCCGTTCCGTGGAGCCCTTGTGCTATAAACTTAATAGAATCATAGAGTTGGAAGAGACCACAGGTGCCATCCAGTCCAACCCCCTGCCATTCAGGAAATCAAAGCATCCCCGACAGACGGCCATCCAGCCTCTGTTTAAAGACCTCCAAAGAAGGAGACTCCACCACTCTCTCAGAGAGTGTGTTCCACTGTCAAACAGGACTTATTGTCAGGAAGTTCCTTCTAATGTTAAGCTGGAATCTCTTTTCCTGTAGTTTGCATCCATTGTTCTGGGTCCTAGTCTCTGGAGCAGCAGAAAACAAGCTTGCTCCATTCGCAATATGATACCCCTTCAAATATTTAAACAAGGTGATCATATCACCTCTTAACCTTCTGTTCTCCAGGCTAAACAAACTCAGCTCCCTAAATCACTCTTCATAGGGCTTGGTTTCCAGACACTTCACTATTTTAGTCATTTGGACACACTCCATCTTTTCAACATTCTTTTTGAATTGTGCCCAGAACTGGACACAGTATCTCAGATGAGGCCTGACCAAAGCAGAATAAAGTGGCAATATTGCTTCCCTTGATCTAGACTCTATACTGCATTCTAAATTACATTGGCCTTTTTAGCTGCTGCATGACACTGTTGACTCACATTCAACTTGTGGTCTACTAAGACTCCTAGATCCTTTGACACATTGGTTAAGCCAGATCCCCCCCCCCATCCTATATCTATGCATTTTATTTTTAATTAATTTTTTAATTTTTTAATTTAATTTTTAATGACACTTAATTAATCTGAACACACTGGAGCATTTTGGAACATTATGTGGTCAGAAGAGACTTCACCTTGTTAACTCTGAAATGAGATACACTCCTTCTCCCACTTGGAGAATTCTGGGATTGGCAGTTTTGTGAACTATTTAGCCTTCTCTGTCAGATAGCTCTGGTGCTACAGTAAACTACAAATCCCAGGATTCCATAGGATTAAAGAAGTGTCAGACTGCATTAATTCCACAGTGTGGCAGCAGCCTTGATATTTCATTTGTCTCCTATGCAGTCTTCAGTGTAATTCAATATAGGGTAGGTTGGATTAATCATTTTTGTGTGTTGTCCTCCACTACCTAGGGCGCCCTTTCTGCAGCGCCAAAAGGTGCTCAAAAATGGAGCTCCTTTTTTGGCACTGGTCCTTGGCACGGCCTTTGGCACTGCATGGCCACACCAAGGACCCTGAGCAGAAAGGGGCCGCGGCAGCGGCCCCTTTCTCCCCTCAGAACCACTGGGGATGGAGGGGTGCAGCAGGCACAGTTTGTCGCTTCTCTGTGGCCTCAAGAAGCGGCGGAATGGGGCCTCTGGGGGCTGCCAGTGAGGCAGCCCTGGCCCCATCCCGGCACTTCTCTGGGCACCTACAGATCACCCCTTTTGGGTGGTCTGTACAGTCCCTAAGGATCTTATTTTGTTGCTTTCACTTCATTGTTACTTTCATTTTGTATTAAAAGAATCATAGGGTCACATCCATGGATTCAATGAAACTCTAGAGGGCATCTTTTCAACAGCATGCACTCAAGATCCCACATAGAAAGGCTTCTGATACATCAACAGTGTGAGAAGTCACTAACAGCACAACACAGAAAAGAAACAGACCAAAAAAGAAGAGTGATGTTCCCCAAGGGAAAAAGGCAGTGTGGTAGAGTTTCTACAAAGAATTTGTGAAACCATCAGGAGAGATATGGAAAACAGCAGAGACTGTTATCAGCTTCACCTCTGTTCTACTTCTAATATTCCTCTTCTGTTTCCACTGGTGAAATACAGTATTGGATTTAACAGAACAGCCAGTAAAATCAATGTTAACCCAGAGGGAAAGCCAGTCATCGTCTTACATACGCAGCTGTCATTATCATATTTAGGGGTGAAAGACTAGCACTACAAGAAAATGAGTCCAAGTGAAAAGCAGGACTGGAAGGACAGTGTGCATTTTTAAAAGAAGATGGAGATTAATAAACTGAAATAAGAAGGAATGCACAGAGGTTGGTACATATGACAGCAAATAATTTTTCTTGCCTAACAAAAGCAGTATGTAGGCAATGTACGAAGTAAAAGAGAAGCTAGAAAGGGTGACAGTTATTTTATGAATGTCGGAGAAAAGCAAATACTCTATACCCAGTGAATAAAGCTGACAGGAGGAAAATCAACTCATTGGAAATGTGGTTCTACAAAAGTGTTCTACAGATACCATAGACTGCTAAAAAGACAAATGAATGAGTCTTAGAGTAAATTAAATCTGAACAAGTGAAGGTGATTAAACTGGGGCTGTTGCACTCCAGACATAACATGGGACCATACGATTGACAGGAAAAGACAATAATGCTTGGTAAAATTGAAGGCAGCAGAAAAACAGCGAGACTGCACTGTGGATGAACTGATTCAATTGAGGAAGCCATGGACCTGAGCAGCTCAGTTGATGATGGAGATCCAGGAGGTCTCTCATTCAAAAAATCACAATAAGGCATTGACTTAACAAATAATAAAAATATCCAATTTTAAAGGTACATAGGAGGTTGAAAAGGGGAGGATTGACCCCTCCTACTTCTCCTATGTTACCACTGACTCTTATGGTCCCGTGGTTTCATAACTAAGGACTTTATCACATGGGGCAACCTGGGGGTTTAAAGAAGCATTTTCCCAGGACATTTGTGCGATCACAGCTAAGATTTTCCCACTATGTCGCGATTAGAGAAGGGAATAACCAGGAATGCTCCAGCAACAAATCATTCATGGGGAAATCCCATGAATGATTTGTCACTGGAGCATTCTTGGTTATTCCCAGGATAAGTGGATAAGTTCTCTCTAATTGTGACATAGTGAGAAAATCTTAGCTGCGATCATACGACTGTCCTGGGAAAATGCTTGTTTAAACCCCCAATTCTCCCTCATGTGATAATCTCCTAAAAATCTCTTACCAAATTTTTACCAAAATGAAGTTAATATATAAATGAAAGGAACAGCTTGTCTATTTTTTTTTTCAATCAGCAAATATAGAAGACATCTTTAATTAATTTTTCCAAAAGTTTGTATAGCCGCTTTTTAGAAATCAATTTTAGTGCTAAAAAGACTAACTCCCTCTTTGTGTCAGACAAGGTCGTTTAATCAGTATGATTATGAAACTGTTTCAAAAATTTCTGCTTTTTTATCCCTTTTATTCATTAATTCAATGTATGACTCTACTTCTAAATGTATACATTTATACCCTGCCTTTCCTCCCACCAACCCCAAAGCAATGAAAATGAGTCTTCCACACATTTATCAATGTAACAAACCTGAGATGGATCAGGATAAGAGAGAGCAAGTGAACCAAAATCACCCAATGAGTTTCATGGGTCAGTGGAGATGTCCCAAGACCAGCACTCTAACCATTACACCACACTGGTCTTCTTTACTAAACTGTAGATGTTGTTACTTCAGTAAAAAGTATACAAACAGCAGTTCAGCTGTCTACAGATACAGTGCACATATAAACACACTTGCACTTCGGTAAGTCATTGAAAGATAAATCATTAGCAATATAGGATTTATCAGGGATTAAAGAAAATTTTACATATGTACGTCGATAATCCATTCTTCAGTTTATAGAACTATATCCCTCCAGAGACTTTATATAAAGCTTAATATCCCTAAGAGCTATGTTTTTATCACTGTTCAGCAAAAGTATATATGAAATCACAGTAGTGTTGGGTCTTTTTTTAACATTCCCTAGTGATTGTGCATGTGAATGGGAACTGCTACACAGTATTTATCCCAGCAAGGGCATGAAATATCCAGCCACAGAATTCATTTTCATTCACACTATGTGAAGCATTTGTGCCTCAAGCCAAACTCATACATCTAAAAGAGATGCATGTTTTTATGTGTACGAACAGAGGCTGTTTCAGTTGTAGTGTGCACTTGCAGAACATAAACAAGTGACCTGGTGCCATCTGACTTGAGAAATAATTGCATCAAAGATTTCTAAGTAGACACCAAGGAAAACCACGTAGTCTTATGTGGAAAACAAAAACAAAAAATAAGTTGAATACGTTTTCAGAATGTGATCTAGGCTACTTACCCTTAGGTATGTTGTTGTTGCTGTTGTTGTTGTTCAGGTCACAGTGACCTATATAGAAATTACACATTCTCATTTTCAGAATTCTGCAGCACCTAGAGCTGGCAGTAACTGATACAAGAACTTACCACTGATGCATCACCCTGATATTTCAAAGTTTATGCTAAGGGAACAATGGGAGTCTCCTTTCAAAGCATTTGAAAAGAATGCTGGATTAAGAATGAGATTCATGTAGTACAGACACAAAGTTGATGGATAAACATTAAAAGTGTCTCCTTTATTTCTCTAATATCTTACACCCATATGAGCATCAACGTCACATAAACTCCCAGGTGGTCACACTGCAGTGGAAAGTGGAGGAGGCTGGATTTGTGAGCCTGTTAGCAAAGAGGAGGATATGAACAGGCATTGCAGCCCACCCTGTGACCAAGGAACTTGCTGTAGGAAGGTTCTATCATAACCTGGACTTGGAGTGGACCTGAAAGGTGTTTATGTTAGAAAGATTGTAAAAGCGAAAAAATCAGAAGATAAGCAGAGAACAAAGTGCAGTGTCAGGGCTCAATGTGGAAGAAGCTCCCCTTACTGATTGTGACCCAGGTCAAACTACCCATGCAACCACCCTAAGCCCACCCAGAAATGATGGATGGTGGCTCAGTGTCATTGGTGATGACTCTGCTGCAGGCTTCAGTCTGAACTTTAAAGGCATTATCCAAGGTGGTGAACCAAGTTTGAGGATAGGGATCAGCACCTTGGACAGCTCCTTTAAAGAAGGGACAATTGTATTTTCAATATTTCCATGCATGAAACAATGTTTGTATACACTAAACCATCAGAATTATTATTATTATTATTATTATTATTATTATTTATATCAAAGGTGGAAATACAAACTTTATACAAACTGTATAAAACTGTATACAAACTTTGAAATCAGAGGTGTCACTATTTCAGCCACCCATGTGGATGATTTTGGATTTTGGAGTATTTCCTGATCCAGCAAAGAACATAAAAAATGAAGAAATGTTAAGCCACAAATCAAGGCAAAGATTCATTTCTCACTGGACTCTTTCATACAAGGCTAAATTGGAAGTATAATTTAAGGTCAATTCGAATGCAATCATGGGTTTTACGTTATTGCAAATTAACTCTTCACATGCAAATTCGGGCAGGAGGGAAGCCAATTCGAATGCAATCATGGGTTTTACCTTATTGCGAATTAAAGCTTCGCATGCAAATTCGGGCAGGAGGGGGTTAATTTCGGGTAATGGGAAGTAATTCCGAACGGAGCAGGGGTTCATGTAAATTCGCTAAACAAGCGAATTTACATAAATCCGCATTGGCTCCATTCGGAGTTGGGAGAAATTCCTCCCCGTTTGAAAGAGTCCTCTGAAAGCTAACAACTGCAGGTGGTCTGAAGGAGATTATCTTAACTGCCACAGATATACAATGATGGTGTTTTACCATGCTATAGTAGCTCTAGTTTCAACTTCTTCTTTATACGTGTCGCCCTTCTGCCATCAGTTCCTATACTTTAGGGTTGGGGTAGCTCCCAAAGTCCATGGGCCATTTTTCACCTCCCAAAACATTCTGAGGACTGTAACTGGAAGGTCACTTTCTTTTTCCCGAGAGGGATTTTTTTTTAAAGCTAAAATACAGTTTGGGGAGCTCACACTTGTTTAAAAGATGAATTGTGTCTCCTTTTGGGATATTTGGGGTGGGAGCATTCCTTTTAAAAATATGAAAAGCTGTTATATCTCACAGTGTCACAAAAATAGCTTTCAAGGTCAGCATGCTATTCCTGGGAGACCAGATTCCCACCCATACTCTACTCCCAATGAAGCAGCTGCATTCTAGAAGGTTTGCATAATGCTGAGGATCACATCCTGTATCATCCATTTTGAAGATCTTCCCTATCATACTAACCCACAGTTCAGCACATGAACACACATAAGCGATAATGGATTCTAACAGTGCGGTAGTTCTTTTCATCTCATTGTGCCTGAAATTACAAGCCCTGTTATCATATACAATTTGCTCACTCACTCAGATAGTTCAAGATCATCTGCCCCAAACTGAGACTGCATTTACAACTATGATGTTAGGTTCAATTACAATCAGAGGATTTATTTCTCTGCAAAAAAGCCAACACTTCACACTGAAACATCTTGCAAATGCCATCAAGCCTTCTCTTTATTCATATTTCAAGTTTTGGGTGTGTGATTTCCAAATGCTTATGCCACTTCCTCACAAACAACTTGACAGCGCTGCCTCTTATTCTCTCTCTTTTTCCCCCCTCACTGTGATGACTCCATTGCAAAGTTTCCTATGGTTTTGGAGTTTCATGCCGTCAACTTACTGATGGCACACATCTCTCTCCTTTACACCTGATTTGGGGAGAAAGAAAAAGAGCTAATTCAGTAACTGCAAACAGTAATGGAAAATAGTTTTTTGTGGGTTTTTTGGGCTAGGTGGTCATTTCTAGAAGAGTTTATTCCTGATGTTTTGTCAGCATCTGTGGCCGGCATTTTCAGAGAATACTGGCATGGAAGAGAGTGGTTATATACATCCTGTGTGACCTTGGGTAGGGAGGAGTGATTCCCACTGTTAAGCAGTGTATTATTCTGTTGTTGATGGCAGGGCCTCAGGGTGGGAGGATATGCAAAGGGGATTAGCATCTGCTTAATTGGTGATCACTGTCTGCTAGGAAAGCCCCTGACCCTGAGTGGTTTCTCATTTGAGTCCTGATTTTGCTGTTTTGCAAGACTGGTAGCCCAACTTTGTTTACTTTAAGGGTTTCTTCTTTCCTTTTGAAGTTGTCCAAGTGTTTGTGGATTTCAATGGCTTCCCTGTGCATTCTGACCTGATAGTTGTTGTCATGGTCCAGAATTTTAGTCTTTTCAAACAGCATTTTATGCCCAGGATGGTTTATAATGTGTTCTGCTATAGCTGATTTTTTTTTTTTTTTGGCTGACCCAGTCTGCAGTGTCCCTCATGTTCCTTGTTTCGTGTTTGGACACTACATTTGGTGGTCCCTACATAGACCTGTCCACAGCTGCATGGTATCCGGTAAACTCCTGCAGCTGTGAAAGGGTCTCTCCTGTCCTTCGCTGAGTGCAGAATTTTTTGGATTTTCTTGGTTGGTTTGTAAACCATTTGGAGGTTTCCTCAGCACTTTTCCTATTCTGTCTGTGACTCCTTTGATATATGGTAAAAATACCTTCCTTTTGGGTGGTTGCTTGTCTTCCCTCTTCTGGGTTTTTCTGGGTCTGATGTCTGAGCTGGAATAACCATTTGCTTGTAGAGCCCACTCTAAGGTGCTTCAGTTCATCATCGAAGGAGTGGGGTACACAGATGTGTCTTACCTGGTCTACCAGTGTTTTTATTCTGCATCTTTTTTGTCCTGGGTGATGGTTGGAGTTCTTGTGCAGGTATCTGTCCATATGCACAGATTTTCTGTATACTGTGTGTGGCCCAAACGTTGGTTTAGTTTGTGGATGACTAGGACATCCAAAAATGGCAGTGTTCCATCCTTTTCTTTTTCCATAGTGAATTGGATGTTAGAGTGGATGTTGTTCAGATGGTTCAGGAACACAGCCAGATCTTCTTCTCCATGGCTCCAGATGGTGAAAGTGTCACACACATATCGAAACCAAGTTGTGGGCTTTTTCGGTACTGTTTCTAGGGCTTGATTTTCAAAGTGTTCCATATAAAAGTTTGCTAAGCGCTGTGATATCTTCCAAACCCATGGCAATTGACCACCCCTTGATTAGATGAAACCAATAAACTCAAATTCATGGAGGGAGGGTCATATGTTTGGGTCCAGGCTATTTGAAGGACCGTATCTCCCTGTATGAGCCCATTAGGGTTTTAAGATAATCTGGCAAGGCCCTCCTCTCTGTCCTACCACCTTCTCTGGCTCATTTAGTTGGAACAAGGGAGAGGGGCTTTGGGTGGTTGCTCCCAGGTCTGGTGGTTGCTCCCATGCTCTGGAACT
This sequence comes from Urosaurus nigricauda, assembly GCA_034509955.1. Classification (NCBI taxonomy): domain Eukaryota; kingdom Metazoa; phylum Chordata; class Lepidosauria; order Squamata; family Phrynosomatidae; genus Urosaurus; species Urosaurus nigricauda. Next base: position 241,570,709 of record JAOEGL010000003.1, read on the forward strand.
CCTTCCTTAGAGAGGCCAGGATGGCCTCATCCTTGCTGTCCTTCCTTTTGCAAGTTAAAACCTTTTTTGTGCTACCAGGCCAGGCTTTGTGGTGCTGGATTTGAAGGTTTTAAGGGTCTGTATATTGTTTTGGTTTTATTGTTTTAATGTTTTAGGATTTTTAACTATTTTAATGTGTCCTGTTTTTAAAACACTTTTATCTTTTAAAGTGCATTTTATTCTTTTGATCAGTGGTGTGTTTTAATACTATACTAGTTTCTTTTTTTAATGCCCACTTTTGTATGTTTTTATAACTGCTTTTTAAAATTTGTAACAAAAACTAAGTAATTACTATGGAAGGAACCTTTTTTTCCTTAACTAGCTTGTTATCCAAGTGAAAGTGAACATTCTCAGATGTACTACCAAATTTTGTATATCTGCCCTCAGCATCATAGATGCTTCTACAATTCAGAAATATTTCTTATGCAGCAGCAGCCTCACTGAAAGGCTCCCCTTGATTTCAGAAATTTCATCTATTTCTCTTTCCATAACTCACTATTCAGTAAAAACAAAATACACATCTGTGAAGCCTGCATCTCTCCTTGATAGTCTTGACACATTTTCCATTACCTAAGAATTTCTTGTTAGCAGTCAATGAATTTCACCCTATTTATATGCCAGTCTCCCACAGAATAGATTTGAGCTTTTGGATGGTAATTATTAGTACAAGTACAGTTAGATTTACTTTTCCTTCTTTATTTCAAATGTATCAGGTAAGTCTGCTGCCTCAAATTTGTATCATGGCACAGTTCTAACACAGCGCATTCAAATCACTGTCATTCACTATACCTTTTCAGTTAATAGTTCAGATTCTTATTCAGTGTACAAATGGTGTCACCCATAGAACTAGAGATTCTTTCTTTACTCCTCCCCATTCGCTGAAGATATGAGAAAACAATGGCCAATATCCTGTTTTGAATGTCCTAACATTCTAGGCAAAATTCCAGTGGTTTCTGTGGATGTTCAAAACCACAAGGGGGAAAGACTTGTGCCTGCAGGCTGGACCAGCCTCTAAACCAGCCCACTACATTGCAAGCTAATGGAGCCCTGGAAACCTCTTTGTGCAAACATGTAACTACAGCATAAATTCCCGGCAAGCTTCTGGCAAAGATTTTGTTCAACAATAAATTTGGAGGATTTGCTGGGGGCCATTTACTGCTGCCTGAAAGTCCACAGGATGAGATCGGAAAAGCCCGGATCCCATCTGAGCACCAGGCATTGGTGGGTTTTGAGATATTTCCCTTTTAGGTAAGAATTTTACTCTGTCTGTCTGCCTCTCTTTCTTATAAACTCACATTGTAAAATCTCACTAGATATTCACTCCTAATGCATCATAGATAGAGCATTCAGTTTGCCAGTTTTTTAAAAACTATGTATGCTACTATCAATTTTTTTTGACATTTTCTAAACATTAAAAGATGTTGGGGGATTAATAAAACAGAACCTTCTCTCTATTGCTTCTTCAGATGCACTGTCCAGAACTGTACAAAATGTTCCAGCAGTGGTCATATCACCGACCAGTCTTGGAATATAAAGGCACAATAATGTTCACATTTTTATTTTTCACTCCTTTCCTAATGACTCCCAACATGGAATTTACATTCTCATAGCAGTCATCTACTGGGCTGACATTCTCATTGAGCTATCTGCTCTTTATCTCTTAATGACTCCCTTAGCTACTACATTAACTGGGGGGAAATGGTCCTAATTACAGAAAGTGTTGTTGGATTTCCCCTCTGGTTAACAGGGAACCTGTGTGGCTTTTACCAATATCCTCCTACAGAGAATGTTGTTTGCAGCAATGGCACCTGTGATAATGGCTTATTATAAAAGCACTTTAAGGAGTGAAACATCATTCAGCATCTTATCACACCACTCACAACTGAAAATGACAAAAAGCAGCCGCATTGTTCACCAAAGAATGAATTTAGAAGTGCTCTACACACTTTCTTTTGTATGTCAATTTTTCAAGGAGGTTATGAATGCAAAGCCTAGTGACTTTCAGTCAAGTACATATCTACCAATAGTGTAATGAGTTAAACATATTTCAATAAAATTATTTCCAAAAAACCATTCACAGAAGCTTTGAAGGAAGACACAACAAAGAACTCTGTCACTAGATATATAAGTCTAATCGACCAGGGAAAGCAAAAGATATTGTACAAAGTATGGCCCAGAAATATGCATTTCCCCAGTTCTAGGTATGGATTAGAGGTGCAGTAGTTTAGTGGGTAAGACACAAGTTCTGATGATCGGAAGACTGGAAGGTTGGCAGTTCAAGGCCTGAGTGCTTCATAATGGGGTGAGCTCCTGTCACTAGTCCCAGCTTCTGCCAACCTAACAGTTCAAAAGTATGTAAATGTAAGTAGACAGATAGGTACCACTTCAGTGGGAAGGTAACAGCATTCGGGGTAGTCATGCTGGCCACATGACCACCAGAGCAGTCCTCGGATAATGCTGGCTCTTTGGCTTAGTAACAGAGATGACCACAACCCCCTACAGTTGCTTATGACAAAACATTTATGTCAAGGGATTAGCTTTACCTTTAGGTATGGATTACATTTGTGGAGAGCAAGAATGAACTCTTATGAGATGCATCAGTCCTCAGCTAGATATCGTATACACCTCTGAAATGCAAACAGTACATGGCAACCCATCTTCCCAGCATCGTGTGGACTTAGCCAATCCAGGGGAACTCAGGGGTGTTGGAATTTCCATCCCAGATAAGGAATCATGACTCATGCAATGAGTCTCCTTCTTTGGAGGTTTTTAAACAGAGGCTGGATGGCCATCTATTGGGGATGCTTTGATGCAAGAATAAACAGGACCTTATTTGTGCTGCAGGTTATAAACACACTTCTATATGCAAGGCACACTTTCTCAGCCTCAGAAGATGACCATGACAACTTTCCCCAGTCTTTTGCCAACCAGCTTCTGATTCTAAACCAAAGAAACACTGGCGTAAAAGCCAGTGGGCATGCCCTCTCAGATAGTGAAATTACTCCAGACTCTGGGTTGAATCTTTGTTGTTCACATGCATTTTGAATGCACCTGATTAAGGGGGAGGGGGGGAACCACTGCCAAAAAATCTATTTAATGCAGGATAATCGATCTCCAGTATTTTTGCAAGTTGTTTAAACGATTTGCATTGTTGGCTGTATGAATAACCGATGCAAATAGACCCAATATAAACCAGAATAAAAGTCTGCCTGACTTGAACATGCTTCAAATAAATTTTCATCATCAACTCCATGTTTATTCAAGTGCTAGCATGTGTGAACAACAGAACTTGCAGAGATGTGCAGAGATGTAGTTCCATAGTGTGAACAACAGAAGCAGAATATGTAAATGAGATCATTGACAGTGTCATGATAAAAAAAATGTATGAATAACCCTAAGACTTCTTACCACCTATTTTGGCATTTAAAAATATCTTTTATTGACTTTGTACTGAACACCTGAGGTTCTTGTACCGTTTGATACTCTCTGTTTATTCATTTAATTAACTCACAGAATTCTCTAGTCATCATCTCACAGTACACAGTCTATCCAGCCTAAAATATTCTTTGGTAAATAGAACACAATTTCCACAATACATATTCAGACCTACTGCTGAACTCCACAGTCAGTATCACTGTATTCTGTCACCAGTAATATAAGAAACTAGTAATATATGAGGAAAAATAAAAGTTAAAAAACAGCATGAAAGAGTCAGTTTTGTAGTTCTAAAAATCCTTGAGCACTGAGAAGTGATGTCACAGGTAACTAATCCAGAATGGTCTCCAATAAAACCTCTACAGAAACCAAATTTTGTTTTCATTATAAATTATCAGCAAACTGTTACTGTACAATATACTCTGCAATCTGTACAAGAGCTTCTCCCAAAAATCTAAGCATGTGGCAGGCAGCCGAAGTGTTGAACGGATTGGGCTGGAGATTAAACAAAACTAAAAGGATATGTGATTCTGCATGTTTCTGAAGACATCTAGACCTTTACTCTAGAACCACATCAAAGCATTGCACAAAAGCAGTTATTTTCTTGTGACTTGAGACTCCAAATTCTTCCTGTATTCTTGGTTCAATTCTGCAGTTCAGTGCTGCAGTATGCAACCAGAAAGCAGATTGTTTTTGGTCTACTGAGAAACCTCAACAAACTTTGTAGAATGCCTTGACTTCCCACTCATGCTTCAAGTTTGCATATAAATGGGGAAAGCCCACATCTCTAGGTTTATGTGTTCTACCAGAAGAACAAATAAACCAATACAATAGAAACCAATAAAACATATTTTTCCAAATGCTGTGGCTTTTCTCCTTCCTCTCCAGCTGCTGCAGAAAAAATAGAAAATAAAGTACAAATAACATAGACAGCTGTTGCAACAGAACACTAAACAAGAGTTTGGTGTGTCTTGAATCAGAAGAAACACTCAGTTACATAATGAAGAAATTTATGACCAACATTGTCAAAGCTATTTAATTTCTACAGGCTTAAACATAACATAAATATCATCCTGCTGTTGTTGTTGTGTGGCTTCAAGTCATTTCTGATTTATGGGGACCCTAAGGCATACCTATCATGGGGTTTTCTGGGGCTGAGAGTGTGTGACTTGCCCAAGGCCACCTAGTAGGTTTCTATGGCTGAGTGGAACGCTGATCTCCTAAGTCCAACGCTCAAACTATAATGCCACACTGGCTCTTTTAAGCATCATCCCACATCCCAGCAATCCTCATGCAAGATGTTGATAATACACAGAAGTGTATTATTTTACCATTTAGGGATAAAGACATAAGGCTTTAAATTGAACAGCAACAGCATATTTTATTGTGCATCAACTCCTCTTCTTCAGAGGAAGAAGAGTTTGCAGTGGTGGAGGGAAATAAAATGTGAAATACTGAATAACATCAATTTCTGTAGTCATTAACTGAAAAGGGTAGCAAACTGAAGGATGGAAAGACACTTTAAATCTGTAATTATGACAGGATGTGTTCCACTATTTTTTCAAGATTCGATGGAGAAGACTGACAGAAAGCACAGCCAGTTCCAGACACTTAACTGCTATGACATCTTTGCAGCACATACACTGCAGACATCTTTGCAAGGTAGCTGCCATACACAGAGAAGTTATGTTGGCCCCATGCACAAAGAACTTACTTTTTCTATATTATACTGGTAATGCATGCTAGAAAGTACAGTTCCAGGATTTGCAGCAAGTACATAACAAGAAAGTGAGGTTGACCGGATGGTTCATTTTGTCCTTTCTTCTGTTCTGTACAATGATAGAGTGACAAAGACAACTCATGAGATGGAAGAAGGGGAAGGGTTCCATTTCTTCTGACACCAGATGTTGCTCTCCATCCAGCAAACATGCACTTACTTGCATGCTGCTACTCTATCCATCCACTGCCATCAAGGAACACCAGCTGATACAGGTATTGGCCCTCCTTATCCTTAACTGCATTCACTGGTGGCCTCTTACTAACGGAAGCCCAATTCAAGAGCCATGACTAGAGAAAGACCTTGAGGAAGGTATGGCAGGGAAGATGTAAATAATCTGGTGAATAGTGAAGACTCTTTCAGAGATAAATAGCACAGTTGGAAAAGTTACTGTGTTGGACTATAATTGCCAAAAATCCATTACCCAGCATGGACTTTGGTTCTAATGAGTCATTTTTCTAAGCTCTGCAAAACAGTATGACAAAAGTTACAGAGGCAGGAACAGAAAACGATAATACCTGAGCAGATATTCAGAATATAAAGAAAAAAAAGAAGTGTGCTAGCAAAAACTGGGGAAGGAGCCAGTCAGAGCAAAGTAACAGAGACTTGAAAGATTTCTAATCTTTTAAATCTGATGGAATATGATGTGGACAGTCCTCATGCAAATTAGATTCTTAAATAATGAAATACAGACTACAAATTTGCAACACATTCACATGAATCCTCACTAAAAAATAAATCCCACTGAGTTCAGTGATACTTCCTCCTACATAAGTAGGGATAGGACTGTAGCCATAAGTAGTCATATATATATTTGACTTCTTTTTCACTATGGCTCCTCAATAGACTCTTCTTCAATCCCAAACATTTAAAAGCACCAACAATAAACTACACCAACACAGCCAAAATATACTGAATTTATGTCATCATTTTGACATGTTTGTGAATAAAAGAATAAATGATAATATATACAAGGTCAACACATATGACAACATATTATGTTCCAAGGCATGTTAAAAATGATTATAATGATGTATATCAAATTAATGTTCTCTACAAGTTATAACTATTAAATTGAGAAAATGTCATTATCTCTGAAGATTTTTCCTGCCCCATGGGAAAGTAACTGTAGAATGAAGAATCAAAAAAGGCTAAAGAACTCAGCCCTTCTGTTGCTAAGCAACTAGCAATGTATTAGAATAAAATAAAGGAACAAAAAAGTACTCAGTAGTCAAGCACAGTTCGCACCCGAATGTTTAACATGGTTCAGAGGTTTTGGTACAATCTATGCCAAAGGAAGACATATCAAAATGCAATTGGGGTGAGCAAAGTTGAACCTACCAAAATTTTGTCTCCTACGAGACTAACAGAGGAAATGAATATTATTCCTCTTGCTGGGAGGGAGGGAATCATGTAAGTGCCTTACAAATAATTTCCACATTGTAGTAACACCTCTATTAGCCCTACCAAATGGCATAAATAGCTTAAAAGTAAATGAATTGGTTGTGTCATGGCCTTTCACAGGCATAATATGCAACCATGAAATGGTATGGAATTTTGCTCCCTATTATGTTTGGCTATCTTGAGGGTTGTCTTTTGACTGAATCCTTTTAAGTGAATTTGATATCTACATGACTCCTAGTTTCCCACAATAAAGAGATATCTGGTAAATTAATAATCTTTCTGGAGATCTATCTGTAAAATAAGTTACATTCTTACTGGAAGCTGAATTGAGACTGTGCAACAACATTGGTGATTATGATCACATTGATATGTCTTGTTTTTGAATCTTTTACTAATATGATAAAGGCTCTGAGAGCCTTTTCAGCTATGCAGGGGCTTATAATGAATTAAATAATTCCATGGAGAATATATTGTGCAGAGATTACTTAAGAATGGAAATTTGAATATTGTCCCATTATAAGTATCCCCAAACCTGCTCCAGAAAGTATATGAATATATACAATACATTGTATGAACCATATTCTAGAACATCACCTGGAAACAATGCATACCAGTTGGTCAACACTTGAAATATACTGCTAGTTGGAATATTCTCCATGTGAATATATACAATACCCTTCACACATTGAACTCACTTTAACTCCAGCCTATCTACAAATTCCAGAAGTTCCCTGACCTGACAACTGTAATTATATATTCACATGTCACAGGAAGTTCTATAATTATTATTTTGTTGTTTTTCATCCCAATGCTTTGACTTATGTATTACTCTTTGTTTGATAAATGTCAAAGAACATTTTAAATTAAAAAATAATCACTGTTATTAGTCAATGTAAAAGCATTCGTTCTACAATTTATAGAATGTGTCTTGCTCATGAATCAGAGCTTATCATTCAATAACAATCTTCAATACACTTGTCCCTCCACATATGCAGCTTTGACTTTTGCAAATTTGATTATTCACAGATTTTATTAATATGTTCTCTCTGGGAATATCTAGGTCCTCCAGCACAACTCTATGGTCAACTTTAACCACATGCCACTCTGAAGGATCTAGAGATTCCTAGAGAGAACACTCCACTAGACATTTGTATCTGCTCCAGCATAATTCTATGGTCAATGTCTGGCAGATGTTGACCACAGAGTTGCACTGGAGGAACTAGGGATTCCTAGAGAGGTGTTCTCTCAGGTAAAAACCTAGTATTTTTGTTATTTGCGGTTTTTTTGTTTGTTTGTTTTGTTTTTACATTCACGGGGGCCCTGTGCCCCTAGCCCCAGCAAACATGGAGGGATGAGTGTACATCAAACAAACACTTCAAAATTTTACATGAAATTACTGTGAATTACATTGCACACAAGCATTTTAATGAACTGTCTGCTTGGAGAAAACACATAACACTCCCCACTCCTCGTGGGGAAATTTTATTTTTATACATTCACATTTCTTTTTTCTTTCCACTGTTTCTTAACTGCTATTCAGTATGAGTTTTGATCGTTCTCACTGCTTTGTCACAACTGGCAATATGAAAGGAGAGAAGGACATTGGGCACAATTTAAATGGGGAGGGGAGCTCTGCTAGATATATGAAAAAGCAGAGGGAATCTGTAGTCTGGGCAAATGTAGGCAATGTCACCTCCATGTCCAGCAGAATGGCTGATATGGCAAGCCTTGCCAGATGTTTACCAGCTTGCTTCCCAGCTTGAGCATTTGCTGGTCTGGAAACCATTGAGCCCCATGTTCCCTCAGCCTTACTTTGCCTACACATTGTCCACCTTAGAAAGATATTAGTTATGAATATAGCTGATTTGGGACTGTGGTATTTGTATTAACACTGTGGCCATCCTATTTATTTTTATTTATTTTATTTTTAACACAATTAAAAACATATACAATAAATGATTTACAATATGTATTCTGTGTATATAAGTTACCTCAAATACATAAACTCAAAAAGACGGATAAACAAACAAACAAACAAACACATAAGCCTCTTGGCATTATCCACATTTTTGTTATACTTCCTTATCTTCAAATCTACATCCTTCTTCTCGAATTGAAAATACCTCTCCTATCATTTTCTATTTTTGTTTAATAAGATTAACAAATAAGATAATTCTATATAGCTTAATTTTACCTTTGCCGTTACTTATTGAAGTTCCATCCTATATTTCTGAGACTAATCTCATTTCTTAAGCTGATAAGATACCTAAGCAAAATTCCATCCTATGTTTCTTCCATATTCTATCAGACATAACTAATCCTTTTCTATCATTTTTGTAGATTTGTTTTCATTATTCTAGTAAGTGTATCCATGTCCATGTTTTCTCTAACCTTCAAAAGCCACTCTTCCTTAGTTGGTATAAGATGGGATTTCCAGTAATGGGCGTATAAGATTCTTGCTGATGTCACCATATAAAGTATGATTTTTGTATATTTCCTATTTAACCCATAACACAGCATCAGGTTTTTCTGTCTTGGCACAACTCTTTGTTTCCCATGCCATCAATGTGAAACACTTGACAACATATTAATCTGCATGCATATAAGTAATTTTTCTGGATTCCTTTGCAAAGATTCCTTATAAACAGTCAATCCAAATGTCCAAAAGAAGGATTTTTAGTTTTTAAAGAATAATACTCTTATATCCTTAATCATTGTGCAATGGAAGCAACATAGGAAATCTCTCTCTTCAAAACCCTGCCAGAATTATGGAAAGAAAAACTGAAATTTCCTCTTCTGCACAATTATTAAAGGCACAGGAACCTTAACACTAAAAGGTCAGCCATAATTAGTGTGTAACAACTATAAAAGTTTCCTTTCCTGGTTAGAAAACAAAATCAAAGAAGTACTGAGCCATGAAACTAGCTAACTCTGGTAATTTCCCCAAAGAAAGGGGAAGACGATGTATCTATTATTCATTTGTCAAATTCTATAGGAAAAAAATGTAAAAAGGGAATTGTACAAAGAAATCCAACTGTTTTCATTATACTTTATTGTCACATTGATCCATCTGAGACAAAGAAATACCGTGTTTCCACAACTGTATATGCCACCACAAAAGATGCTCACTTATTTGTGGAAGGATTAACAGTGATACCCAATTCTTAAGGGGCAGATTACTCATTAAAATTCATGAACAATCAAACCATGGCTTTCATCTGCAATGCAACAATAATCTTTATTGCTCATGTTATTTACAAATTAGAAGCTACATATACCAACTTAGAGTTGTGATAAATTATTAAAATTGAATGAGCAGTAGGCTGTTTCAGGAATCTATACAGAATACAGAAGCATCTATACAGAAAACTTAGCAGAACACATTTAAAGGTGTTTTACAAAGCAGAGAGGCATAGATGAGCGAGTAGCACTGTCTCACTGAATTCAGCCATCCTATGGCTGGCCAGCCAAGAAACTGTCTATTCTTCCCAGCTGGTATGCCAGCCTTTGCTGTTACTAGCTAAAAGCTCCTCCTGCTGCTACATGATAATTTTGACAATCTCCCCGCTTGGACTAAGAGGTGGAGTGACCTCATCTTCCTCATGACTCGTTCACTAAAATCTCTCAAACACAGCCAATCCAGTATTTTCATCAATGGACAGCCAGCAAACCTAGGCTGTAACTTTGTTGGTACACTATATAAGCAATGGCATTTCCTCCCAGAGTTGTGAACTGAGAATGAGGTAACGCGGACAAATTTTCCAATATCTTTCTTCCTTCACAGCTGCTCCACTCATGGCCTTTTCCCTCCTGCCACCACTGCCTGTATTATTGTGGTTAGATCAGTATAGTTCACCAACAGGACTTTGGCCCAAGGATTTAGACAGCTGCTGAAAGCCAGTTCTCAAAGTCATTGATTGTTTGGTGACTGACTATGACTTACTGGATGCCTGCTTCACTACCAAGAAAACAGTCACCTTCCATGGTATTTTTTTCCCTGCATAGCCTCCTGCTGCTCACTCTCAGCAGAAAGCTGGTTACTGAACTTTTGATCTTTTAGCTGCTTTCTCCATGGGAGGACTCCCCCTCAACATACTTAACTATGGCCCCATTCACACTACTAAACAACCTGATTTGGAAATTGGGTTATTCCCCCATCATTCAGACTTTCACCGATTGTATTTGGTGCAGTTTGTGGGGGACAACTGAAAAGTCCATTTAAACCATTGTATTTGACACCAGATATCTTAGCGGTTCTTTTTTTAAGAACTGCAACTATTCTCATCTCCGACAGTGTGAGTAAGCTATCAGATTGATTCGGATCGTGCAGCCACCATTCAGGAAATGGAGGTGCCTTCATTTTGATCCAGAATGGTGGCAAATGGGAACTTCAGACTGGATTTAAATTCCATGGAGAGATTCGCTACCTTAACCCATAGGGGGAACAGTGAATTGATTTTGAATCAATTCACAGATGCAAATCCCTTCGTGCAAAAAACATAAGTGTGATTGACTCCTATGAATGCTGCAGTAGTGCAGCTGGCTTTTCTTAAAGCTAGGTCCAGCCACCATCCAAATTCTTCTCAACTTTTCACATTCATCCAACTAAACTCTATTCCAATCTGCTGCTCCATGTTACTGTCCAATCTCACCATTCTTATCCCCTCTCAACTTTAATTTCAAAGCCTGAACCCTGGCTAAGATTTTCTTCCTCTCTGATAGCATCTCTTACTGCTGCTTGGAGATTTCAATACAGTGGGCCCTTGTTATCCTCTGGGATTTGATTCCAGGACCCTCCATGGATAACAAAATCCGTGTATGCTCAAATCCCATTAAATATAATGGCACAACAAAATGGTGTCTCATATATAAAATGGAAAATCAAGGTTTGCTATTTGGAATTTATACCTTTTGGGAATATCTTCAAGCCATGTATGCTCAAATCTGTGGATAAAAAAATCTGTGGATAAAGAGGGCCAACTGTATCTACATTGATCTCCTCTCCGGCCCCAATTCCTCACTGTGGGCTGATTCTATTCTCATTTCTCCCACCTCTTCCATGCCTTTACCACTGGCCATAGTTATATTAAACATTTGCCACTAGTGCAGTTTGGAAAAAGTCATACATCTGTAATTTCACATACCCACCATTTCAAATTTCTCTCTATTTCCTTTCTAGAACCCCTACTACGCTCTTTTCAATGTTGTACTCTCCAGATGTTTGTTTTTTTTACTTCAGCTCGAACGAACTGGCCATGTTATTTATGGCTGAATCGCAAATATCTGGAGGATTCCATACTGAGGAGGGCTCCCTTATCTAGTTTTTGTGCTCTGCATTTTTCTGAATCTGTCCACACCACTATCACTGGCAAGTTCGTCTCTATCAAATCCAGACATCTCTAGTCTGTCTCCCTGATCTCTCTGTTGCTGACTCCCTTTTACTGGACTTCTTTTATTCTCCAAGTGTCTGAGATTCTGTGTACAGCTGACTCCCATCCTGTCTGTTTATCTATTCCTTTTGTGCTTTGACAGAAGGGATTTCTGCCTCTACTTTCCTTCTTTCCACTCTTTCCTTCCAAATTCTCTTCTCAGCATTCTACATATTATCAATGGATAATATGATCAAGTCCCTATCAACATGATTATGATACAGGTCTCCAATTTCTAATCCCATATCTCTGAATGGAGGTCTTATGTCACCTCTGTACTCCTTCTGAAACAAACAAACAAACAAACAGAAAGGGTTTACTAGAATGACAATTAAGCCTTGCTAGCATGATTTTCTAGAGGTTTGTGTATACCAATGCCTGCCGTGCAGCCAGGTCCAATTTACATGCTGCAGTACATAAGATTGAATAGAGTTTTAGACCCTGGTTTTCTCATTAAATATCCAAGTAAAATTTTCTCTGAGATGCACATCTCTTTGGAAAAATAATTGCATAAATGTGCAGCAGATCTGTTCCCTGCTGAAACTGAATCCCATTTGCTGAAAAGAGTAATGGGGATAGGTTTACACTGACCTCTATCCCTATTAGCACTGAAAAGTGAACTCATCACAAAGCACAAATTGGATTCTGTTTCTCCCAGAGAACCAGTTGCAATCTCATTTACAGAGCATTAATCAGTTACAGCATTAATCCATGCTTATCCTTCTCAGGGCCTTCAATGGTACTGATCATCATCCTAGGGTCAAGATATCCCCCTCCCCAAGTGGCTGATGGCTTTTTTTTCCTCCCCTTTTCCTGCGTGGGATGTCATTCTATAGGACTCAACACTAGTAGCAACAGATGGAAATTACAAGAGCAAGAGGAGCAAGCAGTCTAGCCAATGAATATAGGCAATTTTTGTAATGAAGGATTCAGAAATCTAGGATACATATCTGCTAGCTTGACTATCCATTATTTCTTTCTGAATTGATTTATTGGAGTTGCATGGGAAAGAAGATGCTGAAAGTAAAAAAGCAGGGGGAGAGACAAAACTGTCTGGAAAATCTCTTATATAATAGAGAACCTCTATTACTATTTCCTCTTCCCCAATTAAATTAAAAAAAGAACTTCCTGTTTTAGAGAAATATTAACGCCTCTATGGCAGGGATGAGGCCACTGTAGTATAGTGGTTTTAGCATTGGACTATGACTCTGGAGACCAGGAGTCAAATCCTGCCTCAGCATGGAAACCCATGGGAAAGTCACACTCTCTCAGCCTCAGAGGATAGCAATGACGACCCTCCCTCAGAAGAAACTGCCAAGAAAAGCCCTTGATAGGTTCACCTTAGGATCACCTTAAGTTGAAAACAACGTGAAGACACACAACAACAACAATAATGGCAGGAATGGAAAATGTGTGGCCCTTCAGATGTTGTGGAACTGAAACTCGCCATCAGCCCCTATTATTGGCTGTGCTGGCTAGAAGTGATGGGATTTGCAGGCCAAGAATATTGCAGTACAATGTTCAATGCTTTCTTTATCTATTTTCCAAAAACATCTGTAAGGAACCACATTTAAAACTGTAAATTTAGAGAGTGGTTGTGTAATACTTGAAATATTTGAAATGATTTTGCAACTAAACTGAAACATTTAAAATGATTTTGCAATTAAACAAATAAAATTATGGTTGATATTCCATACTGACTCGTGGCTGGACCACCATCACCACCACCCTGCCCCAAGTCTGATTTAACAGCCAGCAACCAATTAACTAAAGCAGGTCACTCAGCTGCCAACTAGGGCACAAGGAGGATGACATTTCCAGATCCCTCCAACCAGCAAGCGAGGCTGCAATGAGAAATGCTGACAGACCCTGGTTCTGAATCTCACTGTCATGCTCTCTAGTAGGAGCGAGGCAGAAGCTTCTTCCACTTTGCATCCTGACTGGCAGTTAAACAGACTTCCATTGACCCAGTCTGGCCTCTGGTTGTTAAGGTTAGCTAGGAGAGGAATTTATGACTGTGGCAAAAGTTACAGAGCACTTACAGCTCCATAACTCTAAATTAGATATCCGTGAATGCAGTAAAAAAATGCCAGCCAATATCTTTTCATCACTGACAGAAAGCTCTTATATAGCTCTTGGAAGAATTAAAAAACAACAAAATAGTTTATTTATTGTTATTGATGTTACAAACCAATATGTTTCTAAAAACCTTCATTCAATAAATCTGAGTGCCTAAGTTACCTGTTAAAAACTGAGTGTATAGTTACTGTGGAAAAAACATTTTAAAATTATCAAATAAAAACATCTTTGAAACTGATCATAGGCTAAGTATCATAACTATTTGGGATTTTAAAATGCATTCATTACATTTAGCATGCAAGTGGCAGATACCCCAACTGACAGATACAACTGATAGATATATTTTTGCAATGGCATATATAAATTGGAAATTACTGATGTGTTGCAATTTATTTGCGAGAAGTGAGTATATAAATGTTTTACCGGAGTCTACTTTTTCCACTTCTTATATGTTTGTGATTTTATAATAAACAAAATGTTCTATTTGTGTTCTATATCATATACTGCTTGAGTCTCCCCTCTCAGAAATGCTTGGGACCAGAAGTGTTTTGGAATTCAGACTGCTTCAGATTTTGGCATATTTGCATATACATTATGTGATATCGTAAAGATGGGATCCAAGTCTAAACATGAAATGCATTTATCTTTTGTATGCACCTTGTACACATACCCTGAAGGCAATTTTATATATAACATTTTAAATAACTTTGTGACTGAAACAAAGTTTCAAAGAACCATCAGAGAGCAAAGGTTTCACTATCTCAGGCACCGATGTGGACAATTTCAGATTTCGGAATTCTGGATAAGGAACACTCAATATGTATTGTTAACAGAACAGATGAATAGCTCCTTATTTTATACATATCATGCGATGATGTGATTCACTGAAAAAGGCAATAATGCTTGGTAAAATGGAAGGCAGCAGAGAAAAGAGAAAGACTGCAAACAGGTGGACTGATTCAGTCAGATACCATGGCCCTGAATTTGCAAGACATTGGCAAGTAGTTGATGACCTTGGAGGTCTCTCATTCACACCTTACATTGACATCAAACTGATGGAAAATAACAGCAACATTGTATGAAACCCATACTGAGCTTACTTCTGGTTGTGTTCTATTTATCTTGTTTTAAGAAAGTGCTTGGGGTTACATGCTTTTTATTTCCTGTAATTAATTGACTCTCACATATTACACGCATGCACACACACACACAAGCTCCAAACTCTTCAAATGTTTTGTTTTCATAAGCAGCGCACAGGTAAAAGGTAAAAATAGTCCCCTGACATGAATGCCTAGTCGTAACCTGCTATTGCTATTGCTCTTCTTCAGAGGACATGTGTGGCTCCCAGAGTCAGGCATGACACTTCACATTTTGAAGACTGTCATCACACCTCCTTTTGATATCTTCTTCATGCTAAGCATACCTCATTCTTTTTAGTGTTCCTCATAAGATATGGTTTCCAGACTTCTTGCAAACTTGGCCACCATCCTTCGGGCACTCTCCAAATCAGAGGCACAGCTACTTTAAATGTACTTTAAACAAGGGCACTTTTAAACTTCAAAGGGGCTAAACTTTAAAGGTACTGTAAACTTCAAAGATGCTTCAAACAAGGAGGAAGAATGAAGAAATTAAAATTTTAAGAGGCAGTGAGGTCTAAGGAACAGTAGAAGCTAAAGGAAAAAGAAGCAGCATGAAACAGAAAGCAGTTTCTGAAATCCAGTCAAGATAATTGAATTGTACTAATTACTGGTTTTGCCACTTTGTTAAATAATGTATAGGTTCAAGCAAGGATGGACAATTGCACTAGGTCCAAGGATTCCTCTTTCTATCCCTGGAGTCCTATGATTGTCACAAATATAAAAAATATTTTAAAAATTGGAAAACAAGTGGGGTTTTTTTTAATGTTAAACAGTGCAGGAGAAGTATAAAACCTATTTAAAGGGTGAATTGCTGCTCCTGGAGGTTTCTAAATAAAGGTATTCATACTTTTTTTGCTAGCAAAAAGGTTAAGTGGAATCAGGAGCCGCAAACACAAACTTGGGGGGGGGGGTTGCATATAGCCTTTTGAGTTAGAGATCATTTAAACAATTGTGGATTTTTATTTTTATTTATTTGCATTTGTTTTATTATCACCTAGTGAGAAAGAATTCCTGTGGGGAATTTCCAAAGAGTTGTTTTACAGGGGTCTTGTGAGGCTGATGTCATGGTAGCCGGACTGGCTACCTGACCTCTCCGCCTGGGCATAATGTCAGGTTCTCTCAGGGGTCAGCTTGGGGTCATGGAGGGAACTCCACACTCCAAAATTTTAATAAAATTGAGATATTCTAAGAAACTGGAGAAACCAGATTGAATAATTTACTGAATGGTGAATTGGCATATAGGTAAATCTATTCATTCAGTAAATCTACTTCATTTGGGACTAACAATAAGATTCAGTTCACAAGCACAAAAAATCTTTTGATTTTTGTCACTGTGATACACTACTCAACCAATAGAGTAAAGATTGTCACATGCATTTGGGAGGGGGGGGGTGGAACCATGATCTGGCTATGCAGAAATGGTTGTTAGTAGGTTGTCCTGATTTGGGGGAAATTGAGATTTGTTGAGGTCAGGAAATACCCCACAGTCCAAGAATTGGGAGTTTTATTTTATCTGACTACAAGCACATCTACACCATAGAAATAATGCAGTTTGACAATGCTTTAATTATCATGGCTCCATCCTACAGAATCCTGAGGTCTTTAGTTTTGTGAGGCAACAGCATTCCATGGCACAGAATGCTATTCTTGCTATGTCTGTTCCATCTGGTTTTAAGTTTTATTTGTGTGTAATGAAAATCCTCTATTAGTGCAAATATAATGTTGAAATAGTAGCCATTATGCTGCAATTGGGTAGGAATCCATCTATGATAACAGACCTGGTTTTATCTGTAGAAGACATTAAGTAGCATACTGAAAGCCTTGAATGTGAGAGGAAAGCAAGGCTGCATTATCAGTGGGGCAATGGGAGAGGACATTCAGATGCCCTTTGTAGCAAAAGAATCTGTACAGCTGTTGACACTGCACAGACACATATACAGCCTTCTTATACTGTGGTGGTGTCAAGAGACAAAAGCTCCTGGAAACATGAGGGTGGTGAATCTCTCTCTCTCCTGCTGTCTTCCCCAAATCTCAGCAGCATTTAACCCACTTCCATCCTGGCTTGGTTTCCCAGCTGTCCTGTGGGTAAAGAAGGAATCGGTAAGTCCTATTGCTGTTTCTGAGACTCTTGCCTTAACCATGCCAGCTGCAGCACAGACATTGGGCATGTCCAGTCATCTGTCCCTGAGGACTGAAAGAAACTGTCTCTGGCCCCAGGATTGCTCTTGGTCTGGCAGCACTGCCAAGCCTGTTCACAGTGCAAAGCCAGCCCTTTGGTCAGAGAGCACAAACATGTGCCCCAAGAAGGCTCTGTTTTTGGAAATACTTAAGGGCAGCTGCCACCTCAATCCAGCCTTGGAGGGCAGTGTTGCTACTTATACTGCATTCCTTTCCACTTTCAGCCTGTCTTGTTGCATAAAATTTTCCTCTGGATGGTCCGTCATCTACAGGATGTGCTTTGGGGACAGCAAAGGGCAGCAGTTGGAAGTTTGTGTGTGTATATTTGCGTGTGAAACAGAAAAGCCCTGTTGAGCACATGGCCCTTTTAATACCGGCCAATACATGGGGCAATACAAGAGGAAATTTCATAGGGACCTGTTAGAAGAGAAAATGGAATACTTATAAATGCAAGGTAATATACAAAGGAAGGAATAACCTATGCCCATTCTACATTAATTTTAAACACTCAGGAGAAAGATATGAACAGTGATCTGACAGCTCAAAACCCTCACTCTGCTCTGAAGTGGCAATTGTAAGTGTAACCTTCATTACAAATGATAAATAATTGAGTAACAATTATGATTGAAACATTTGCATGCCTTTATAGGAGTCCATATTATACCATTTCATGACTTTAAATACAAAACTTGCTATAAATCCAGAGACAGAGGTTGAACGAAGGTGGGTAGCGGAAATATTTGCAAGAATATTTTAGCACCCTATAGATAGGATGAAAATTAGATGGTTTGTAATAAAAATGCCAAATAGGTGATTGGGTGAATTCTTTCCCACAGGAAGGTTTGGGGAGTTGTTAAATGGGAAAGCCATCACCTCCAAAGATAACACAATGCTGGCTGTTTGTTTTCAGCCTCACACGGGCTGGTGATCAGCTTAAACGACTCTCCCATCGCTCTGTTTGTCTTCCCTAATTGTGTCTAGATCCAACAATAGTGACCTAGCTGTTCTTCACACTGCTTAACAAAGCCCCGGTAATTACGTGCCATCATAGAATCATAGAGTTGGAGGAGACCACAAGCGCCATCCAGTCCAAACCCCTGCCATGCAGGAACTCCCAATCAAAGCATTCCTGACATATGGACATTGACTTCTGCCACCCCATTAAGCTCATCGCTAGAGGTTAATTTCACCTATAAGAACCTTTAGTTTTGACCACTCAGTGTACTAATACCAGAATACAGCCTGGTTCATGCCAGACTGGAGTCTGATTTTAGCTCCCTCAGCCATTTCTTCCCCCACATTCCAGCGGCTGTGCTCATTCCACTATCCATCTCTGCATCGGACCATTGGAGAAGCCTTTGGAGGTACGTATCTCCCGTAGTGGTGCTTCTCTCTCAACCTGTATTCACATTTCCCTCCTTTATTTCCTCAGGCATTGAGTGTGTGTGTGTGTGTGTGTGTGTGTCATTGGCTGTATGTTTGATTCCCATTTTTAATAAATACTTAGACTTTAATTGAAGAAGCCTGTTTTCACATTATCTCTTAAGGGATTATTTTGTCCTTTGGTATACACAAAGGGACACAATTTCATGAAGTGTTGTTAGGGCCCCAACTCTCAGCAAATTGAGCTAATTAAAATTCCCCTCATTAAGAGACTTCCTAACAAGTTGGAGTCAAAACATTGTTTATCCCAGCTATTTTTATTTGTTTTTAGAAGTGAAGAATTTGTACATGGCAAGTGGCTGAAATTTGGGGGCATGCTTTAATATTGTGAAGTGGACAATGCCACAAATGTAAGCATAATTCTTCATGGATTCTTTGATGACTTTGAGGCACTAAGGGCCCATTTTAGACGGGCAAAAAAAGGCGCGTTTAGGGCTAAAAAGCCCGCTTTTAGGGTTAGGGAGGGCGTAGCTTTTACACCCTCCCTAAGCCTAAACCGCGTAGAAGCTGCCATTTAAAGATGGCAGCTTCTACACGATGGCGCCGTACAAGCGTCATCACGTGCGCAGCGTTTTGACGCGCTGCACACGTTATGATGCTTTTGCGCCGCGGGAGGGCGCCAATCGCGCCCTTCCCGCAGCGCAAAAAAAGAGCTCCTTCTCGGAGCTCTTTTCTTGTGGCGGGTCTTTGCCGCGGCCTTTAGATGGCCGCGGCAAAGACCCAGGGAGAAAGGGGCCGCAGCGGCGGCCCCTTCCTCCCTTGAGCCCCGCCGAGGGAAGTGGGGTGCAGCGGGTGCCCAGAGCACCCGCTGCACCCCGCTTGGAGGCCGCGGGGAACCGGCAGTTTGCCAGTTCCCCGCGGCCTCCGAAAGCAGCGGGAGGAGGCCTAGAGGCTGCCCGTGCAGCAGCCTCGGTGTCATCCCGCCGCCGAAAGGGGTGAGTTTGGACCGCCCCTTTTGGGCAATCTAAAAAGCCCCTAAGATGTCCCATCCTGATGCATGAGGGCTAAACAAATGAATTCTTACAAAGGCATTCTAAATAGCAGTGTTAAAATTTAATCACACCCATAAGACAATTTCTATCTTTCAATGACAAAGAAGGGCTTCGTGATCTGTGACAACTTGAAATAATATGAACAACACATCAATATTTAAACAGACATTGGAGGAATTTGTAGGAAATGCCATCACTGCAATTCAGAAAAATTAAACATTGTCAGAAAAAGAAAGACAATATAGCATAAGAAAATCTTTACAGCTCCCATGCTCCCATGGGATAATAAAGCTATTACAACTGCAGCCCTGTAGTTACTTACTTGTAAGTAAGCCATATTAAGCACAATGAAACTTCTGATTAAACATATATACATAAAATTGGTGAGAAATTGTACTTGCTCCTAAAGAGATCACTCTCTTACAAATAAAAACATTGCATGCAGCTTG
The DNA here is from genome assembly GCA_034509955.1 of Urosaurus nigricauda. Classification (NCBI taxonomy): domain Eukaryota; kingdom Metazoa; phylum Chordata; class Lepidosauria; order Squamata; family Phrynosomatidae; genus Urosaurus; species Urosaurus nigricauda. The sequence goes on from JAOEGL010000003.1 coordinate 241,591,073, forward strand.
TACCATAAGGTAGCATTAAATATCAAGAAAACCAGGAAAACATGCTCCAAAAACACATTGTAGAATTACTGCACTGGGGTCAATTCCATAACAAATTATATTAAGCAATCTGATATACTTTCAAGAAGAGAACTGAATGTCTATTTTAAATTATGTTCAATTTATTCTGTAAATAATCAGCAAAGTTTTTTTCTGAAACTTAACTAGGCTAGCAACAAACAACTGTGTAGGAAAAAACCCCACATTTTTTTTACCTAACTTTAAACCCTCCATTAAGTTTATAAAAAAAATCCAATTAAAATTCTCAAAGAACATGACAAACCATACCACAGTTTCATTAATAACAGTGTGGCTAGCATACAACACACACAAATCAGTATGACCATACAGGTCAAGCATTCCCCAATACTTTCCACAAGGCACACCTCCTTTCTATGCATTACACAGTATTTTGTATATACTAGTCATTAACTTTATGAACTTCCCAAATGTTTAACTCCTGCCATTTGCCAACAATAGAAAATACTTAAACATGTGGCTATTGGTGACAAATAAAACTGTGCATACTTCTACGTTTTATTATTGGTTTGATTGGGAAAGTCCTAGTTTGGCAGAAAAAAGCCATAGGACCAACTATGAAAACATTAAGGAGCACAGCCAAAAACAAACAAACAAACAAAAACCTGTCCTCACCCTTCCTTTTAGTTTAGGAATTCACCACCAAAGATTTCAAAAGTGCCGGGACAGATGTATGTTGACAATCTCTTGTTGCTTTATATCAAGAATTAATATGAAAATTAAGTTAAATTGGTAAAACAGATCATTTTAATAATTTCCAATAAAATGTTTGGTTTAAAGGAAAATATCAGTGCATCAATGTTTGTGGTTGTATTTGTGTGTATATTTTCAAAATGGAGAATCAACCTTTATCGTTTTTGGTTTGGTTTGGTTTTTTTGCTTTTCATGTTCCTAGTAAACATAGAGGCCATTCAAGATGAAACCTAATACCTGATTATATCAATCTGAGAGTCTCCTCCCTTGGTATCATAAAACAGCATGCAAATGATATGTCTTTAAGATCACATTTCTCTCCCTTCTCCTGTATAGTATTTTTTTTAACACCTTGCAGACAGTCCTGGAAAGTCAGCACAGATTGCTATGAGTCTTTGGTTGGCCTAAGAAATAAACACTACAAATTCACTGGCATGAATTTTGTAATTTATCTCATGGACAACATAATGTGCTGGATCTTGCTAATTCTTGTGCTGGTGTTTGTGGGTTTTAATGATATATGTTTTAATCTGGTTTTAATTGTTTTATTTTTAATCTCATTTTAACTTTTATATCTTATGGATTTTCAATGATATATTTTTTAATCTGTTGTAAGCTGCTCTGAGTCCCGAACTAGAAAAGAGGGATAGAAATAAACTGCACTACAACTACTACTACTAAGTAAATTACATCATAATTATTGTTGTTGTCCCCATTTCTATATGATAAATATGGAAGTAATGACATTGTTCAACTACATACCAATAAATAGTGAAGGTCATAACACTTCAAAGTGATCAAGCTTCCATGTACTGAGACAAGTCCATATTAAAATATTTAAAATTGTTATTAGATGCAATCTGTAAAGCCAGCAAATGTCAAACATTCTCCAAGCTATGCTTGCCTATTTGGACTTGTTCACTGTTTTCTAAAGAATATGCCACTAATGCTTAAAAGGACAGCATCCAAGAATAAATTGGCATCCCCCATGTAATTTTTTAAAGTGTGGCTAATGTAAATTGCAAAATGGTATATTTTTGTACTCAGTACACATGGAGAATGAATCCCATTGCTATGTAATGTTGCTACAAACAAAAAACAAAGGAGCACAAGAGTAATACAATATGTATGAGATAAATGCTAATTGCACTAACATTTGTATAAAAAGCCAAAATGAGGACCGAGGTTTCTAGTGGGATAGCAAATATAGTTTGCCCTACCAAAAAGTACATATATTCAAAATGGACCAACCCAAAAGGTGCAACAATAGACCTAACATTTGCTCAATCATTTTACAGCACTTAGAACAACAGGGATCCTGGTGTTAATCCATTTCATACATTCTTCCTCAAGTGGCTTAAGAATTTAGTCATCTTGGCTTGAGACAGCAACACAGTTGATTCTTATTGGTATACTATGTCTCATGCTCTATTTCTGTGCCCATTCAGAAACTCCCACTTGTTGTAAAGCATATTTAATAATTTAATCATTTTGTATTGAATCTGTATGGAGTACATATATTGGCTACATGATGTTGGGTTGGCATACTATTTTTGCAAATCCAGTTTTAAAAAAAAAAGCCAGTGTCCTCCTTCTGAATGCACTATTTCCAGCCTTAAGCTACATTCAAACTATAAGAATACTTGAGCCTGACTAAAAGCTCCCAAAAGCACTGCCTGAGCTATTTCAACATTCCATTAAATACAAGCATAGGTTTAAAATAACAGCTCATAGATGACTAGAATTGAATCTAGTTCTCCAGCAAATTCATCATCACAGCTGAGCAAAGTACCAAAATTAAATCTTCCACTTTCCTTTTAATGCCCCTATTAATAAAGCCCACAGTCTTACCCTTGATCATGAGCTACCATGGATGCATAATTATTTGTCCTGGGCATCTTTCCTGCTGCTGAAATAAGACTGCTTAGCTACGGTATGACTGTATCTGCACTGCAGAAAGAATCCAGTTTGGCACCACTTTAACTGGCATGAGTCAATGCTAGGGAATTCTGGGAACAGTAGTTTTCTGAGACGTTTAGCCTTCTCTGTACAAGAGCTCTGGTGCCATAACAAACTTCAATTCCTAAAATTCTATAGTATTGAGCCACAGCAGTTAAAATAGTGTAAAACTGGTTTATTTCTGCAGTGTGGATGCAGCCTAAATACATCTCACCCGACTTGAATTTCTCTATCCTTCTGGAATTTCCACCAGTCAACATAATTTCTCAAAAATGTTTTTTTTAAGGCTCTGAAACAATTTCAGTCAATACACTGACAAATATGAGAAATCTATAATCACTTAATTCAGTTATTGTTTTTTGTTTTTGTTTTTTTCCTGTGGCTACCATTAACCCCTCCAGCTGACACGTCTTCTGTCATCGGAAAGGGAAGAGATCATTTCCACCTCTCCCTGCAGGATCTCCCAACTTACTAAAACTCTGCTTCAAATATCTGTAAGGAGTGGAGACCCGCAAAAGAGAAGAAAGAAGGATGAAATCTTGATGTGCTAAGCAGACCTCTCCTAGAACATTAGATTTTTTCCCCTTAATCAGGCTTACTGACTCATTGCTTCTCTTATGAGGAAGACTTCTCAGTGATATAGGAAGAGTCTCCAAGTTGTACAAAATGGGAAAAAGAAGAATAGAGGATTTAAGAACTATTCCTGGCAGAATTTCTGGTTGCCTTATATAAGATTTCATTTATCTCCACTGATTCATGATTATTCTCTAGTAGCGAACAGAATTATAGTTCTAGCAAGATTAATCGAGCTTTTATTTAATGAATTGTTTTGGCTGATCATGCCAAGTTTGCCATGATTTATATTTTTTTCAGAATCAAATGATAGTTTGAAGCTTTTTCTTTTTCTCTTTATTTTTCATTAAGCCATAGTACAATAAAAAGGGATAAATAAAGTCAGAGATATAGTTAATTGTTTTTCTTTAATCTTATGAAAGGACAGTTACAGGGTATTAAAAAATAGTGTTCTGCATAATCTGATGAAGGAGAGTAAAAAGGGAAAAGCACTGTGATTTTCTTCTCTACGCTAATTTGGCCTAACATTTATATATTGTATATGTATGGAAGTAAAAACCCTCTCTATTAACATTAATGGCCTATAATCTGGCAGTAAAAGGAGGAAAGTGCAGGGTTTGATAATAAAAACAGAAGTAGAAGGCATATTGTTGCAAAAACACATATTGTAAAATAGGACAAAGGAAAATTGTTAGCATAGGATAAGGGAAAAAGCATTCTGCATGAGCAAAGAACTAGAAAGGTAAAAGAATGGCTATTCCCCCCCCCCTCCCCAATTATTCCTTGTTTGCAGTTGAAATGGTTTACTAGGTAATAATGATTCAAATGGAGAAATAATCCAGTTTGACATCACTTTAACTGCCATGGCTCAGTGCTATGGAATTATGGGAACTGTAATTTGTTGTGGCTCCAGAGCTCTCTGACAGAGAAGGCTACAATTTCCAGAATTCCACAGCACTGAGCCATGGCCATTAAAATGGTGTTAAACTGGATTATTTCTGTAGTATGGATGCAGTCCTCCTGCTGATTATGTTTTTGTCAAATGCTATCAGCTTTCCATTTTAGAAATTAAGATTTGCATTTGGTTGCTTCAGCATGAGGACCAAATAAAATATTTTTTTAAAAAAACTAGTGATTTAAAAAAGAACAGATTAATGCCTGAATAAGTGTTTTACAAACAAGCTTTCTATGGATACAAAGCAGTCACAGGAAACATAAAACGTATACAGTCGGCCCTCCTTATCCACAAATTTTTTATACACAGACTCAAGCATACACAGCTTGAAAATATTTTTAAAAAAGTATACATCCCAAATAGCAAACCTTGATTTTGCCATTTTATATAAAGGGCACAATTTTGCTATCCCATTGTATTAAATGGGACTTAAGCATCCATGGATTTTGTTATCCACGGGGGATCCTGGAACCAAACCCCAGCAGATAACAAGGGCCCACTGTATTCCCAATAATAAGCAGAATTTTTCTTTACTGAGTTGAAAATGGCAATAGATAAATTTGCTGTGGAAACAAGAAAATTCACATTGCCACAAAAATATAAACATTCAGAACAAAGATATATGTTAAATGTGTGGAAATAGTGAGCAAAATCTAATTGTTTAGATACATCCACTGAATCAAGAAGACATGTTAAGTTCATGTTTATGTATATTCCATTGATTTTATAGGCATACTCTAGCTGGGACAAGCAACTGCAGCTGGGTCACAGAATTAAATTCAACCTTAGCCCTATCAAACATTAGTTGCAACTAACAAATCTCATTAACCTCTGTGGGTCTAGTCTAAATTAGAATAGTACTGAATATGCCCATTATATGAATGGAAAAGGGAATATATATACAGTATATGTTAGACACTCTGAGAGCCTTTAGGGCTGAAGGGTGGGGTATAAATACCATAAATGAAATAAATAAATAAATGTTCTGTTGAAATCCACACTGTTCATACTTGCAAACATATTTTTATTTCATGATACTAAAGTTATTTCAAAAATAAGATGTGTAAAAACAAAAAATTTTTAATAGACAGGTCATACTCCAGTGCGTTTTGTTTTAAAATGTATTGTCAAACCAGGAAAGAGAAGATACATCTAAGCTGCACACCTACTTGTATGACATGGAAAACAAGCAGGCATATTAGAAGTATTTATGAAATTCCACAATATAAATAATATAGGCCATTTATATTAAGATACTGACACAAAAAGCAAATATCTTGAGGATAAACAAAAAGGCTCAGAGGGAATCATAACTCTTAGAGGGAAGAGTAAAGGAGCTGGAAAAGCTTAATAAAGAAACAGTCTGACAAATATATCTTATTTATTTGAGAGAGCAAATAAAGCAGACAAGTTATTGATTAACTGGGGGGGGGGGGGAGAGAAGATAGGTTAATATACCCAGTAAAGAAATCTGAAGAGGATACTTCAAATTTAAGGAACGCTCGTGGCGTTAAATGCCAATACTGCAGCCACAACATTGTAAGTTCAATCCTAGAGGAAGGCTCCAAGGACCACCCAATCTTTCATGCTTTCGCAGGTTGATAAAATGAGTAGCCAGCTTGTTGTGGGCAATTGGCTTACACATTGTAAACTGCTCAGGGAGTGCTTAGATGTACAGATATGCAGTATAGAAATGGACTTGCTATTGCTATATTGCTACTTTACATCCACAAGTATAATACTGCAAGCAAAAGTAATGGTTATTAAAGCATATATCAGGTTTAAAGGATCATTGTTGTTGCTGTTGTGTGCCTTCATTTCTGAATGATAGCAGCCTATGGGGTTTTCTTGGCAGGATTTGTTCAGAGGGCGGTTTGCCATTGCTTTCCCCTGAGGTTGAAAGCATGTGACTTGACCAAGGTCACTCAGTAGGTTTCATGCCCAAGATGGGAATTGAACACTGCTCTCCAGAGTCACAGTCCAACACTCAAACCATGATGCCACATTGGGTCTCTCTACACACAAATATGGGCTGTTTTGCATAAAATCCCATCTTCAGGCACAGAATATCGGTATCATGCCTTAACTCAAGGAGATAAAGTCAAATGCTTCACCACGTCGGAGGAGGCCCAAGATGACAAGCAAGATGAATCAGAAGAGCAGCTAAAGGCTCTGGCTAGCAGCTTTCCTGGGGCCACTGGAAACTGAGGCCGAGCCTGGCCCCTCCAAAAAGAATTCATCTACTCTCAAGAACAGGAAAAAGAGACAGACACTGAGGCAGAGAAAGGAAAATGTTCTTTGTGGAGAGGACATCAAAAGACCCAGCATGAAAAACCCATCTACTGTACAATGGAGTGCCAGGATTCAGCAGAAACCATTTTAAACATTGTCATCTCAAGTCTGCTGAACATCCAGGCATAAAACACTCACACCTGAGATGTTTGAACACTACTTTTTGTTCGGAGAATTGTGGGTATATGCATCTCAGCACCTAGACAACTGATCAATATAGTCAATTGCTTTTTGAACTGCTATAAAGGGTGTGTGTATATACTGTATACACACACACACACCATTAACATGGTGATAACATATTTAGATCTATAAAAGCAATCTTCTCAATAATATACAGTAGAAACTGCATGATCATGTCAGATTATATTTTTTAAAAATTAGGTAAATGGATTTCAATAGGACAAAGAGGCTAGTCACAAAACATAATATACAATGTAAACATTCAGGGATTCAGTACCTCGTTCATGGATAACAGATAATGCAGAAGCAATAGTGAAATTAAATCATATGGAACTGAATGAACAAGCAACAAAAATATGAACTGGTAATCTAATTTAAACCTCTCTTAGATGAGAAGGATATTGGCAGTCATATTGAACATGTTTCTAAAGATCTCATTTTTATTATTTTTGCATGTAAGTTTTTTTAAAAAGGCTAAACATGCATTCAGATGTCATGGTATCTGGAAGTTCTGGCCAACCATGAACTAGGCAGCATACTGATATTGACAAAAAGCAAGAACAGCTAAACAACCTACCCATGATCTATCTCATGACATTGTACCCTTTTGTTACATTACTTATAATTGTATAGAAAAAAAGTCTCCTCAAATATAGTCCCAGTCTTTTGCCAGCAGCACAAGACTACCGAAGTTATCAGGTTATTCATGGCAACTGGAAAAGAAACAACCTTAGCCAAGCAGGTAATGAAAGGGAATGTTAGACCCCTAGTTTCTGAGATCCTTAATATATGGAAGAGTGGAAAAGCACCAGTTAATATTAGTTGCTTTGGATTTCCCATCCCAAAATGATCAGATCACTATTTTCATCTGAGTGAAGTCACTGGTGTTGAAGTAGGACATGAAGTGAGTCTTTGACCCACAGTATTCAAGAATGTAGTCATCAAAGGGAGAGAGAGGCCTGCCATCTCCACCGAGCCTGGCCTACAGTAAGCAGATGAGCCCTCCCTTCACCATCTACATCATCAGAGGGAGAGAGAGGCCTGCCATCTCCATCGGGCCTGGCCTTCATAAAGCAGATGAGCCCTCCCTTCACCATCTTCATCATCAAAGGGAGAGAGAGGCCTGCCACCTCCATCGGGTCTGGCCTGAACTAAGAAGAAGAGCCCTCCCTCCAGTCCATCTGCCTTGGTCCAGGCATCAGAGGGAGAGAAGAACTGATGGACCTGATCCCCTTCCCCATCACCATTCCCTTCTTCTTTTGTGTCGTGTCTTTTTAGTTTGTAAGCCTGAGGGCAGGGAACTGTCTATTTAAAAATAATAATTGTAAGCCGCTCTGATAGCCCTCACGACTGAAGGGCGGGGTATAAATACATAAAATAAATAAATAATAAATAAATAAATGTAGTCGAATTACTACCATCTCTGAGGTAGTAAAATCTGTATCCACCTCGATTTCCTCAACAACACCACTCCTCTGAACAGTGATACTGTTGAAACACACAACAGGTGACTATTTGAACAATGAAAGTGGTTCTTTTAGGTTTTAATATGATTTAGAAAAACTCACTTTTTACTCCCCAGTTTTCGGGAGGGGGTACTAATTATTCCTGGGGGGGTGTTGTAATGTATGTCAAGATGGAGTGAAATAGGGGAGGGGGACAGATTGGTGAGTAGCATTCTCCATCCAGCAAGTGTTGTCACCATTTTATTTTTGATATTCAGTATACCTTATCACTATTCTGAGGAGTGTTGTTATGATATGATTTGTGCCCAACCTGACTGTGATTCCTATGCGTGAGGAATGTTCCCTTCATTGGCGATGGGAGGAAGGTCGCTTGAGAATTACTGAATTGGAGCCTTCATGTTTTTCCATGAAACACGGCTGGTGCAACTGTAGCTTTGCCCTGTCCTTTTCCAGGGAATCGATGACAACCACAACACCATGTTCTTTGTTCAAACTGGGGGGGGGGGGGGGGGGGGCAGAAGCTGTTCAGTGAGGCACTGCTGAGTGACAAGGCTTGTTATTCCTCTTCCTTTCCTCACTGTTTATGATCGCAGTATTTATGTGAACAGTGAGGAGAGAGGTCACACTACAGAATGGTGCTGTGAGGACAAGACATATTTATCCCACGTGCACCACCCTGAGGTCTTTGGAAGAAACCCAGACACACATGTGACAAATAAATATGTTTTAGACCAGAGCTGGAATTTTATTTGATTTGCACAACAGTCTAGTGCATCACATAAGGTGACTGAAACTGCTTAATACACAACCCTCACACACACCATTGAAGCTGAAGCTGCTGCCATGGAAGCAACCACCAGCATCCCCTTCCCGTTTCCTCCTGCTTCTGCCACCCATCCATTCCAGCTCTCTCTAGACCCCCCTTCTCCAGTCCCCTCTGTCCACACGCTACACACCTTCCATCCCATGTGTGTGTGTGTTCTGTACATTAGGAAAATTAAACACCTCCTAGTGAGAGCTGGACACTAAAAGAAGCAGAAGAAAAATCAACTCATCTGAATTGTAGTGCTGAGGAAGAGTGCTTAGGATACTGTGGATAGCCCAAAAACCAAACAAATGGGTCTGGGAACAGATAAAGCCAGATATATCCTTAGAAGCTAAAATGATTAAATCGAGGCTGCCATACTTTGACCATATAATGAGAAGACATGGATCATTGGAAAAGACAATAATATTAGAAAAGGTAGAGAGTGTAGAAGAAGGAGGGGAAGACCACATGTCAGATGGATGGACTCAGTTGAGGGGGGGCATTGGCATGGGCTTACAGGAACTAAGCAGAAAAATGGAGGATAGGGGTTCTTGGAGGTGTCTCATCCACAGGGTCACCATGAGTCAAGGTCGACTCAAGGTCAGATAACAACAAACAAAGTTTAGGCAACTACACTTAAAGTTTAATGTTCTCCCACTCGCTTCTTCACTCACTTGGGTGAAAGGGATGAAGAAGTTTAATAGGGACTGATAAGTGTCAACACAAAGCCCAGAGCTACTGAGGCAGTAGGCATGTTACCTCACTCACTCATTCTCATCATCTACCCCACCTCACCCACTATATGCACTTAATAGAAATGGGATGTCGCCAGGGCAGATGGAGGAAGAATTAAAGGAGATTTAAATGCTTCCTAGTTTAGGCCACAACCTTTAAACTTTCAAGTTCCCTTATTACCTCACTCAGGTGCGGAGGGGAGGCGATAGGAGGCGGGGAGCTGTCAAACAGCAATGCAAGTAAGTGGTACGATTTATAGGAAAACAAGAAAGTCTATTGTTTATATATTTGCATTCATGCCAGGAAAGAAAAATAGTGCAGCCACTGCAGTAGCCTGACCCAAAATAATCCATATTATTGAACACATGGACCAAGATAGAAACACCCTTTTATACAAATGTTACTTGCAGAAATATGTGGCTCTAAGATCAATTTGAGTTCATATTAAAAGGGATGAGTATGGCATGAAGTGTGCCAACTGATGGAGGATATTGCCAATGGGAGTTAAATTATTTTGCAGGTATAGATTTGTGCCTAAGATCCCAATAGCCTCTTAGATCTTGTTCAAGGGACCATAATTACAAATCACGGCTCCCCCCCCCCACACACACACACACACAAAAAGTGCTGAAATAGTTGCTGTATCATATTATTTTCAAAACGGCCTAACTTGTCTGCACTAATTTCACTGAACTGCAGCTCACGTACACTGATGAAACTGAATCTTTCCTATTCTCTTTCTAGTAATGTACTGCATCCTACAAAATGCAGATAAGCATGAGTAATCCAAAAACTTTCTTGTGTCTGTTTGTTTGTTGTTGTTGTTTTGTGTAGCAATCTGTAGAATTTTCAATATGACTATGAAAACAGTGTAAATATTTGCATAAAACGTGACCTTGAAGTATGAAAGGGAATCACTTGCATTATTTGCCAAAAATTAAATCTGGATTTATAATGAAAAGTGTACTCTCATATCAGAAATCATTTTTGTATGAGGAACGGAAGTAGACAGTAGATACTTATACTGCATGGTTTTTTTTTAAAAAAAGCACTCTACATACATTTTTTAAAATGAAGCATTTAGAAGTAGTTAGTTCAAACTGAACATAGAGACGGCCTCACATTTACCATAAAGCAATTGTTACCAAAACACTGATAATTGAAGACACATTCAAAATAAGGAGGATTAATGGAAGTGGAGTTATGTGCTAAGTTGTAGCATCGGGGGACGGTGGAGGTATGATTTATACCTGTGCTCTCCCCACCATTCATATAAAAGCACAGCTCACTATGCATGATTATAACCAACAGACACAATACAGAGAAAGCCAGAGGAAATAAATTAATGCAGTTTAAATTCTAATCTATGTACATATGGTATTCATTTCACCTAAATTTGCCCTGACTGTTCTTACAATGTAATGCATTAGGTTGCCATTAAGCTGAAGTGTTTCCTAATCTGCCTTTAAATTAGTCAATGAAAAATGTTACATTTGTGTATATTCAGAAATCCTTCCTGTACTTTCATAATCTAAAAGAGACACAGATTAGGAAAGATGAAAGCATAAAAGGATAAGGAATTCAAGGAGGAGGAGGAAAGGTAATGAAAACAAAATCCTGAGAAAACAGATGGGTCTCCAGTCACAGTTTAAATATAAGGACAGATGGAAATGTCCATATGTCAGGAGGCAGGATATTCTCTAGGAAGGGAATGAACAGAGTGAAAAGATGGTGACAGTAAATAGAAGGACTTAGTACTGCTGAGAAGGACCATGTTGGAAGAACAGAGGAAATGAGAAGAAACGTAAGCTCTTGAAATGAAAGGGTTCACCGTGGGAAGATCAGAATCAAGAGGAGAAATACAATCAAACTAGGTTGCTGAAAAGGCAAGATAAATGACGAACCCAAAAACATGAAAAATTTAGCATGTCCGAACTATGTGCATTATGGTAGCCGGGGCCCGACCTGGAATACTGCATCTGGTTTCTGGGCACTTCAGTTCAAAAGGGATATTGACATGCTTGAGCCTGTCCAGAGGGTCTTGAAACCATGCCCTATGAAGAAAGATTTAGGGAGTTGGGTATGTTTAGCCTGGAGAAAAGAAGGTTAAGAGGTGATATAATAGCCCTGTTTAAATATATGAAGGGATGTCATATCGAGGATGGAGCAAGTTTATTTTCTGCTGCTTCAGAGACTAGGACAATGGATGCAAACTACAGGAAAAGAGATTCCACCTCAACATTAAGAAGAACTTCCTGATAGTAAGAGATTTTCAACAGCAGAGCACACTCCCTCGGAGTATGGTAGAGTCTCCTTCTTTGGAGGTTTTTAAACAGAGGCTGGATGGCCATCTGTTGGGGGTGCTTTGATTGTGTATTCCTGCATGGCAGGGGGTTGGATTGAATGGCCTTGAGGTCTCTTCTAACTCTTGGATTCTATGATTCGATTCTAACAAAAAAGATAACTAGTTGGGGGTGGAAGAGGAATGAAACGTACAAAAACTGGAAATGTTCAACAATTTAAAGTAACAGGCAGTTGCAGTGGCTTGCATAAATTAAAAGGAGGAGTACACAATTATGAAGTTTTGCAATTCCAGAAAGAGAATAAATAATAGCTAAAGATATAGATTTTTCTTTTTTCAAGACTAAACCTCTGAAGAACGGTTTTTGCTTCTCAGTTCAACATTCAGGCCAGTACTAGAAGGCCATGGGGTATAAGAGAATCAACTCAGGCACTGCAGAATTTGGGAGACTGCCAGGTGAACAACTTACTCAGACAAGCGCTGAAACTCAACTAGTGCCTTTAAGTCAAGTGCTTCTCCAATTATGACTTCCTTCGGGCAGATTAGCCTTTCCAGAGGAAATTAATAAATGTGAGAGGAATTAATAAAAGAACAAAAAGTAGCAGTCTTTAGCAAAAGGTAAGGCATAGAAAAGAATGGGAAAATTTGCTGTAAATAAAATCTTGAAGAATATATATCTCAAAACAAAGTTGTTTAGAAATGTGCCTTTGAGTTGAGATAGCAGGAAATGGACATTAATGGACATTAATGTTCTGGAAAGGGAATACTCAGAGTCCCCTTTCCCTGGTGTACAATGATCAGAAAAAGCCCTGCCCACAAAGCCACAATGTATTGCTACCACAAATTGTCAGGGAATCCTCTCTCTCTACTGGTGACAGGTCCTGCTTGTATTGTGTACACACAGTTAATTTTTATCCCCAATGGACAAGCATAGGCTCATCAGGAAAACATCACCAGTATCAGCGGTTGGTGAGTAGGGATACTCCATGCAGAGAGTTGGGTACACCCCCTTTAGTCACACATCACATAAAGAATAGTTAGACTCTCCTGATTTGGGAGAAATGGAAGAAATTATACATTATGTATTGCTGCTGCTTATAGAGACCCTCAAGAAAGTGCTTTTGAACACATCTCAGGCTAAGAAAGAAGGTTTATATGCAAAGTCAAAACTTTTCTATTGACCTCAAGAAACACAAGTATGCTTATTTATTTGTTGAATTTATATCCGCCTTTCTCCCAACACTGCTACTCTTGAAGTAGTGTTGTTCTGACTTCACACTGTGTATATCTACAGTTCATTCTCCGAAAATATAGTGGAAAGGTAATGAACGTAATCAATGTAGTAGTTTTATGCGTCATACCAATGTATTTATGTAGTGTTTTGTTGGAACTGTTTTTCTAAATATGATATTTTTCAGGTAATGATTTTTCTGTCCAATAAATATTTACTTGATTTGAAGCAAACACCAAGAAAATCCCAGGACTAAGCTAAAAGGATGCATGAGGGTGAAAAGAGGAATGAATAAAAAGGTCAAGAAAGAAAGAAAGAAAGAAAGAAAGAAAGAAAGAAAGAAAGAACAGGAAAACAAAGCAATAAACAGCATGTATTTTTCCAGTGGGCTCATCCAAACCAGTGACCTGTGCTATTTTGTGTTGCTTCATTTAATGTCATAGAATGTTCCTTTGGGGTGTTTGAGTTTCCCTGACCAAACACTATTTAAATATATAATGTCTTTTAATTTTAAAATCATTTAATATTCTCTCTCTAAAGCTTTGTCATTATATTGCTAAATTCTAATGCTCTTATTACTGTGCTGAATAAGCACAAACACCCAAAATATACACATACATAAATAGGATCCTTACATGAACCTATTCCATATACACCAGGGATTGTTGCCCAGAAATGCATGCTCAGCTTTGGAGCACTCCAAACATTTAGAGAGTCTGTAGCACCCAAACCAAATTGGGAGTTTTATGGATGTAGTCTATCATCCCTTCTCTATTCCTCCCCTTCCACTGTTTCCTCTGTAAACTGGACTATAGTTCTCATGGGGGAGAACTACATTGACTTACTGTATCAAACATTCAAAATGAATGCCAAATGGATGCTCACATGCATAGAGTGCTTAAACAAATGCAAGCTAAAAGGTACAACTAAGAGGGGGAGGAAATGAAAAGGTGAAAAAACCTGGCAAAGTGGAGGTAGCACAAAACTTGTTAGCTGAGGTATTACAGATCTTAATATAAGATTCTAGTTTACAATCTCTAATTTTTATGATATGGCTTGGTCTGTGTGTGGAGAAGGCAAAGATTTTATCTCATCCCAGCACAATAATATTATCATTGCAGCTTAGCACTATTACACTAATACTGTGGAAATCTTACTAAATAAAAATAAAAATTTAAGGAGGCATTTTAATGGAGGAAACACTAGCTGGATAGATTCCAGACACCTGCGCTCAGTGTTGCAGTCCACCGAAATTCACACAAATGTGCTGGAAAGTACTGTTGTTATGGTTACTGTTGTTTTAAGCCACTGTTTGAGTAGGGATTTTTTTTAAAAGTTGGGAAAAGACAGAGGAAGAGATTCCCTAAACATCATGTAATTAGTAAAACTTCATTTGACTCTTGGAAAAAGCAGTTAAGTACAGCAATAAAAACCTGCCAGTCTAGGTGATGAGCCTGCCACCTCCCATTTTACTTCACTTGTATTGTCACATTTCTTCAGCAACTATCAACACAAGGAGTAAACCATATTGCTGAAGTATTTCTTGAAGCAATTTGCATGGGTAATGACCTGCAAATTATGCGAAGGAGTCTCTTCAAAATTCCTTGAGTACCTTAAAAATAAACAGCCCTTCCTAGAAGGTTTACAGCATTTGTGGCATTTTTAAAAAAAGAACTTTACTTGCTATAAAGTTTACATAGTTTTATATCCAGACCTTAAGGATATACTGTCAAAATCATTCACATACTAAGTAACCCTTAATGAATATATGAATCACAGTATTTATTTATTTATAATGTCCAAAGCACACTTAATTCAATTCAAATAGTAAATGAGACAACACCATGCTTTATGGTTAGCTAAAAATCTATATAACACTCTTACATGCAGTCTTTGGAGAGCACAGTCTTCTTTTGTTTTTCTTCTTTCTCTTTTGTCTTCCTCAAAGTCGATGTTGTGTACCTTTAGGTGACCCTAAGGCAAAGCTATCATGAGGTTTTCTGGGACTGAGAGTGTGTGACTCGCTCAAGGTCACCCAGTGGGTTTCCATGATCAAGAGGGAAACAGAACTCTGGTGTCCAAAGTTGTAGTCCAACACTGAATCAACAACACAATGTTGGACATCTTAAATTTCAGACTACATTTTATACCCACATTTAATGGATCTTTTTCCCATCCATGATCATGCCGACCATTTTTTTTTTTTTGTCAGTCTTTGACTAGGTATAGAGATGATGAAGTACCGGTAGTCACTTAGCCATAAACTCAGCTGCTAACATACTGGCTCACTGACAAGTCTCCAAAAGGAATCATGGTGATGTGAGCCACTTCTGCAAACCACTCAAAAAGCTGCTTCATCGTCTCTATGTCCAGTCCAAGTTCAACAAAAGGTTAACAGCCTGGAAATTAATCCCTTTATGAATTAGCAGATCTGTATTAAACTCTCCTTGAATAGGCAATTAAAATGAGAGGAAGCTAGTAGCCCCTCAAATTCAAAGTATGTCAGGGGGGACTGCAAGGTTTGAGCAGACACTTTATAGCCTGAAGATGAAAATTCGCTTGTTGAACTACTGTAGTTAGATTTGTCTGTGGTAAAGCACAAACTACCTTCTAGACACAGAAGGAATTAGTGGCCTATTTGGGGCCTAACAATTTTTAATCCCATTTTAAGTGCGCACCATGTAACCCCGGTTTAAAGACCTCCATAAGTGAAAAGTCCACCATTCTCTGAGACAGTCCATTCCACTGTCAAACAGCTCTTACAGTCAAGACATTTCTCCTAATATTAAGATGGAATCTGTTTTCTTGTAATTTGATTCTATGGGATTTATTTATTTATTTATTTATTTCATTTGTATGCCGTTTTTCTCCCTGGAGGGATCCAAGGCAATTCACAGATAATAAATATCTTAAAATTGCAATAAAATTCAAAACAATTAAAATCATCTATGAACAGTATAAAATCGCATACAAATATGCAAAATGTCCTATTGTCTGGAGCTGCAGAAAAAAAGCCATCACATCTTCTACGTAATATCTTTGGGATATTTAAAGATAGCAATTATATCACTTCTCAGTCTTTTCTTCTCCAATCTAAACATACCCAAGTCTTTTAAGTTCTTTCTCATAAGGCTTGCTGTCCAGAATTCAAAATGACTGCTTTTCAAAATGAGAGCTGAGCTAAAACTAACAAAACAAATTTCAACAGGAATACATGTAAAGTACTACATCTAGGCAGGAAAAATGAAATGCACAAATATAGGACAGGTGACACCTGGTTTGAAAGCAATACATGTGATAAAGGATCTAGGAGTCAATATTCCACAAGCTAAAAGAGTCCACGGTGTAGTGCAGCAGCCCAAAAAGCCAATGCAATTCTGGGCTACATCAATAGGAATATGATGTTCAGATCAAGTGTAGTAGTAGTGTCAAGTTATTCTGCTTTGGTCAGACCTCACCTGAAACTGTGTCCATTTATAGGCATCACAGTTCAAGAAGGATATTGACAAGCTAGACAAGCAATGGTGAGTACTTCTCTAGGCTTGGGTTATCAACCAATTACCCCTAATTGTACCATTATGTGGCCCACAATTCGCCACCAAAAATTAATTTAAAAAAAATATACATGTCTGAGCTGCATCAACTCATGTAGAGTGGCCACAGTTCATCATCAAAAAAGAAAAAAAGACCATTCTAGGTTGCAGCCACTCAGGTATAGTATCCAGATCAAGGAAAATAATAATGCCACTCTATTCGGCTTTGGTCTGTGTCCATTTCTGGGCAATGTGACTCAAGAAGGATATTGACAAGTTGTAACATGCCTAGAAGAGGATGAATAAGATGGAAAAAGGTCTGGAAACTGAGATTGCTGGGTTTAGCCTGAAGAAGTAAAATTAAAAAGTGATATGACAGCCATGTTTAAATATCTTGAAAGCCATAATATGCACAATACAGCAAGGCCACTTGTTGCTTTTCCTGGGGACAGGATCCAAATCAAAAAGACAAACGAATGGAAAAAGTTAGGGTATGAATATAAAATATATGAGTGAGTGAATGTGTGTGTGTGTGTGTGTGTGTGTGTGTGTGTATAAAATACAATAAAATAATCAATTATTCAAATTAAAACTACACAGTCCAGACTAAAAATAGGAATGTGGGAAAACGTTGATAGGACATAACTAATTTGTCAATGGAAAATAGATGGCCCAAGGTCTCATTAGATTATTCATACAAACAGATGTATTTCGACTCACAGGCTTCACCAGAGGCCGGTTAAAAAAAAATTATGTTGCTCAATGTCCTCCAGACAAAAGGCTGAAGAGTTGGTTTTTTAAAAACCTACATAATTATATTTATATTCAAAGTACAAAGAAACAATTTTACTCCAGTACTTACCAACACTAGAATATAGATTATATTCATATCAAAGGCCCAATACAGACAGCCCAAAAGGGTCATCTGTGGGGCGGGATTAGGGTTAGGGAGCGCACAGCATCCACACGCTCCCTAACCCTAGCACGTGATGATGCCTGATAGTGGATTCTCAATTATTGGAGATGGTTAACAAAAGCTGGATGGCTACCTGTCAGAAATACTTGAGCTGTACAGTAGCCCCTCTGTTTTTGTGAGGGATCCATTCTAGACCCCCCTCCCTGCACAAACATAAAATCACCAGTATTCAAGCCCCATTGGCTTGGATGGTGGTGTGCACCCCATTTTGTCCCTTTTTATTTGCTACCCACAAACAGGCAAGGGATTTGAAGTCTGCAAAAATGGAGGGGTGACTGTATTTATTTGTGCTGATGAGGCTGAACTAGATAGTCCTGGCAGTCAGTTCCAACTCTATGACTGGAGACTAAGGGTAAGTAATGATTATGCAGAAGGAACGCATTATTTATGTTAATCTAGGAGGTAAGTTCCATATTGTACCTATATGTCAATGCTAGACCACAAAAAGGAGAGCACTGAACATTCATAAACTGAACATTTAAAATGTCCATTAATTAGGCATCCTACTCCAATGCATAAGAGATGAAATAGCTACTAGGAATAAAACTGGAAAGTTTCAATAATTTACAGAATGGTTTTTGGACCATCTTAATTTAAGAAATTAGAAAGGATTTATCAAATGGTGATAAACCATCAAAATTTTACACCTTAACTCATCAGGGAACAATCCTATACTCATTTACTTGACAGCAATTCTCACTGTATGCAATAAGAATCAGTTCTCAGAAGATACATATAGGATAATCCCCTCCCGGGCAAAAAAATTCATGCGTGACCAAAGGGCTAAACAAATGCTTCTCTTACAAGTGGGCCAGGTGACCTGCAAGTCACATTCTCTTGACTTCAGAGGAAGGCAATGACAAACCCCCTCTGAACAAATCTTGCCAAAAAATCCCTGTGATAGGTTCACCTTGCCATAACTTGGAAATGAGTCGAAGGCATGAAACAACAAAGATAATATCCAACTAGATGACACCTTCAAAATTCTACCAAGTATACATCCCACCCACTTCCTCTCTCTTTCCCTCTCTAAAGCAAGGGTGAGAAGCTTTCATCCCTCCAGAAATTGTTGAAATGCAACTCCCAGCAGTCCTAGCCAACACAGCCAATGGTGAGGAACACTGCAACATGCAATTCAACAATTTTTGGTGAGCCACACAATTCCTATCCTTGATGTAAAGCTTGAGCTATCTTTGCTGTCACTTGCCTGAATTTCAAACTGCCCTATTGCTCACCTAGAGAAGCCTACAAGTGGTGGCAGTCTTGAAGTATTCTGCACGCTGGACAAAATCAAGGCATGGGCTGCAAGTTCCCCTGACTGTGTTCTATCAAATGAAAGCAAAATTGATACAGAAACACACTGCAGGGAGCCACAATTAGCTTGGGCCGAAAAGCATACATTTCTGTACTACACATTAGGAGGAAGCAGAGGGAACACTAATAAAAGAGATAGTCCAAGCCAGAGAATGTGTGCTGTTATTGTCTTGTGAGGCTCCTGTAGCAAATGTCCTGGGACAAGTATATTCTTTTATTATTTTGTCTTTTGACACTTTGGTTTGTTTTTGTATGAAATAATGAAGTGCCCTGGATGCCTTAGCAGGAAACGAGTATATAAACTGAGGCAAGAAATCAATCAATAAAAGAATAGCTGTCTCACATTTTATAAGGTAAAAGCAGACATGCATTAATGTTTAACGTATAACAGCTTCTAATGGGAGATGAACACATAAAACTGACATGTGTTGTTTGCTGGTCTAGCCCAGTACAGGCTTCCGTAACTGGTAGTCACTCCAAGATTCCAGGAGAAGGTGTTCACAGAACAATAACTTATTCATTATCACAATTATGATGGTTACATTTATATCTCACCTTTCCTCCCATGGGCATGAAGCAATGTACAAGACTCTTGTCCTCCAATTTAGTTCTCAAAACAACTCTGTGAGGTAGGTGGGGATGTGCAATAGAGAGCTTCCTTACAGAAGCTTGTACAGAAGACTGATGAAGAGTTTAGTAAATGGACATCTAACCATGCATACAGATTTTTTAAATATCATAATTGTATGCTTGCTCATCTTTAACCATTCCATAGCTGCTCAACTTTATTTTTTGAATTAAATATAAATAGAGATGCAGCTGGTGTAAGAGCACAGCAGTCCCTGCAATGATAAGGAAGCTCTCACTGAGAACAGGATTCTTCTTCCAGTCTCAATCTCAAGATGGAAGGAGGAAAGGGAAACTACTTCCCAAACCTGGAATTGTGTTACTGAAGCTTCTAGGAAATATGTATTGTAAGGGTATATAGTGCACACTTGTAAGAACTTTCTGTCATTCCATTCTCAGAAAGATAAAAGCTGGAAATTTTTCTGAGAACCTAAAAAGGCCCTAAGAGAACAGTATCAGAGCAGTGTAAGCCTGGAAACCACCAGCATTTGAGGCTGTCAGAATTGGGTTGAAGAAAGATGAGAACAGTTTCTTTGATTATATTTTTATTACTACATCTTTTCTCATCAATTTTTCACCAATAAAGTTATAATTTGTGCTCTTGGTGGCTTTGTTTTATTTTGTTGTATCTTTTGAACCTAAAATGAATAGGATTTGAGAGGATTGGGCACTCCAGATCACTACAAGCTGAGAAAGGAGAGTGTATCAAGGTCACTCAAGGTTTTATAGCTCATACAAGACAACAACCTGTGTCCCCCAAGCCCCTGTCAAGCTCTCAAACTACTACACTGGCTCTCCTTTCCTCAAATCCTTTAATTGGCTATAACAGAGATTGGTCCTGGGATTTTCTGCATGCAAAACATGTGCTCTGTCACTAAGCTATGGCCATTCTGCAAGCATGAAGCAGACCATTTGAATCAGCAAGTTGTCTGCATTGTAGATGGAAAGACAACCCAATCATTGTGTTCAGTAGCAGAACTATAGAAAGTTACTGTCTGATTGTCTGAAAACTCTAGGAATTTTAGTCAAGAAGGTAACTTTTCCAAATCCTGCTTAATAGGGTGGCAATATATTCCAAGTTGCAAAGAAAGCCAGTAGCAGGAATATTCATGAAGAAAAGACTGCATAGGAAACATACTTCCTGCATGTGTAGCATAAGCATAGTCAGCTGCAAAAGATGCCTTAACAAGCTGTACATGCACGTCAATATAATAACTGCTTTTCATGAAATTTAGGATCAGTTTTTGTTTCTGCTACACAAGCGTCTTCAACCACATATATTCTTTGTTTAGGATAAGATTGTCCATCTCAACTGTACTCTCTTGGCCATCACATCTTCTTTTTGACTCCCACACTATATACCAATACTAATTCATATTGTTATCTACTAACCTTGGCTTTAGACAACATCCTTGACTTGTCCCCCAATGACTATGGCTAAACTGAACTTGTCACATCATCTCCACACCCACAAAGTTTTGCATTCCTATAGACATTCTCACACAGAGACTGCTATTTAGATCTGTCCCTGGGCTTTCCACTGCACCTAATGTATCAGAGAAAATAGGCTCAAGTCTATGAAAGCTTTCAGTTAGTCTCAAAGGTGCTGAAAGATCCGTTTGCAAACATTACCATAGTTGTGAAGTTGAAGGCTTTCATGGCTGGCATCCATAGTTTTTTTTTTTTTTTTAAATCATTTGTTGTTGAGGAATAGGAAGTTAGAAGAGACCACAAGGGCCAGCCATTCCAACCCCTTGTCCTGAAGGAATACACAATCAAAACACTTAACAGACAGCCATCTAGCCTCAGTTTTAAAATCTCCAAAGGTGATTCCACCATAGTCTAAGGCAGGGTATTCCACTGTCAGTAAGTTCTTCCTAATATTTAGGTTCAGGATCTCTCTTCCTTTCTTCAATATGATATCATTTCATATGTTTAAACATAGCTATCATATCACCTCTTAATCTTCATTTCTCCAGGCTAAACATATCCAACTCCCTAAACTACCCTCCTTGGGGCATGATTTCCACACTTTTCACCATTTTGGCTGAAAAGTGTGGAAATCAATATCCCTCATGAACTGTAGTGCCAAGAACCAGACACAGTATCCCAGATGAGGTCTGATCAAACCAGAATAGAGTTCCATCGATGAGATTAGACACTACACTCTTCTTGATGCAGCCTAGAATCATAATGGCTTTTTCAGTTGCTGTAGCAATGGTAAGTAGTACATTAGAATTACAGAACAATTAGAATTGGAGAGAGAAATTCCAGAGGACAGAGAGGGATTCAGGAAAGGAAGAGACACTAGGGACCACGTGCAAACATAGTATGGCTAATGGAGTGTGCAAGGGAATTCCAAACAAAAATCAGCATGTGCTTTATAGACTATAGCAAAATCCTTGTCTGCATATATTAGAATCATAGAATCATAGAGTTGCAAGAGAACCCGAAGGCCATCCAGTCCAACCCCCTGCCATGCAGGAACTCCCAATCAAACCATCCCCGACAGATGGCCATCCAGCCTCTGCTTAAAGACCTTCAAGGAAAGAGACTCCACCACTCTCCGAGGGAGTGTGCTCCACTGTCGAACAGCCCTTACTGTCAGCAAGTTCCTCCTAATGTTGAGGTGGAATCTCTTTTCTTGCAGTTTGCATCCATTGTTCTGCGTTCTAGTCTCTGGAGCAGCAGAAAACAAGCTTGCTCCCTCCTCAATATGACATCCCTTCAAATATTTAAACAGGGTGATCATATCACCTCTTAACCTTCTCTTCTCCAGGCTAAACATCCCCAGCTCCCTAAGAGCCTCCTCATGGGGAACAGTTTCCAGACCCTTCACCATCTTAGTTGCACTTCTTTGGACCCGCTCAGGTTTCTCCACATCCTTTTTGAATTGTGGTGCCCAGAATTGTGGTCCTCTTCTTTTTCTAAATAAAACTTTTATCATTACTGTTCAATCAGCATCCTTACTAGTAAGGGTTAGGAACCTTTTTTAAGCACAAATGCTAAAGTTGATTTCAGAATTCTTGACACCACACTCCAGGTGCAAGTAAGATGAAAGGCATATGGAAATACTAATATTTTCTCTCCTTCCTTCTACATGTTGATTTTTGAGATTCCAGAACACCTGTTGACACTGTGATGGCCAGAGATTTGTGCTGGATTGTTGTGGATCACAAACTTTGTAAATTTCATTATACTGTACTGTATCTTGGACATGTTGTTTGCTGTTAATGTTCAATTGTAATATCTTTAAAAGATATATGCCTTCGGAGAGTTATTCCAAACTTTTACATGGGGGCGGGGGGGAAAATCCCATATAACAACTGGGAAAAATATGATATAGAATGGGAAGAGGATGTGGCCACTTGAGCATCTACAGAAGGCCAAATTGGTATCCCAGAGCTGGATTAGGCCCCAGAGCCTCGGTTTCCCTGTTCAAAGGGAAAGTATTCTGCATCAATATATAGATTTACAATGCATTAATTAGGCCAAAACTCATCCTAAACAAACAAAACATTTCTAATTTAAAATCAAACGCACGCTGCAGATTCTCTTGCCAGACTTAGGTTAAAGGAACCTTTAAAAACTCTTCTTAAAAAAAGGTTAGCTTTTAAAAATCAGTATTAAACCAAGAGAGACCAACAGGCAAGATTTACATTCTGCATATGCAGAGGTTGGAAAAGTTACTTTTTTGGACTACAGGTCCAAGGCTGGGAGACTCTAGGTACAGACGACATCCAGATATCCATCCACAACCACCCAAAGCTTAGAAAAAAGTAGTTTTACCAAGCTCTGGGTGGTTGCGGATGGATATCTGGATGTCTTTCCCACTTGCATTATGATGTTTACCCAAGCCATACTGAACAGACTAAATGCCTTTGAATGTAAACTGGAATATACATCAATACTTATGTCTACCAGACATTGCCTGTGGTTAGTTGCTACAAATAAGTTAGTTGGAGGCACTGACTTTAATGGGACACAAGGTTAGCTCCTGCAATAAAATGAAAAGAGCTTAAATGTGGTTATTCCTGGTTGCATCATATTCATTTAAGTGGGTGCATTCCATTATAATGCAGGTGAGATAATCCTGCAGTCCTCTAAATGTTGTTGGATTGCAACTCCCAGAATCCCACACTATTAATCATGGGGTTAGGGCTGCTGGGACTTGCAGTCCAACAACATCTGATGGACACATGATTCCCACCACTGATGTAATGCTCTTGATCCAATTATGATTCAGTGGGATTAAGTTCATCATGACTGACTTCATTACTAGCACTGATGTCATTTAGTTTTCTCTAAGAATGATCAAAAGTGGATTCCATCCCATCTGTTTAGAGCTGGAGGATAAATATATTTGTGGTGAATGATGACCACAAGGGTATTTTAATTAATGTTATTCTAAGATAGATAGGTAGAAGTAAATGGCCGAAGTGTCCAGTAACTATTATTAATTTTGGAATGTGTATTTTTACAAATAAACCGGTGAGATACAGTTGAGACAAGAGAATAAGCATTAATTAGTTTATCAGAGCTGCCAGCCAAGTATTAACATTTGTTCTTGCAATAAAGCAGATCCCTTGTTTTATGCTGCATATTAATTGTGTTGGCTGGTCAAACATCCATCTAACCAAAAGGCAAAAATTTTATTGAAATTTCATAAGAACCATCCATAGGGATTTTAGAATTTCACACACATACACATTTACATTTTTAGAATAAGATTGCAGCTCTTCCTTTGTAAATGAGAGTTACACTTTGATCGTCTTTAAGAGAATAATTTATCTTTGATAAGATACTACCATATATAAACTGCTAAGATCTATACAAAATTCTTCTTAGCATACAAGAAAGCTTATGAACAGCCAATTTCTTATTAGCGAGCCTGTTATGCTAGTTAAAAATTATTCCATTTTGTTCATTTAAATTTCTTTGATCTAACAATTGCCTTGCATTGCTGAAAGGAAGCAAGAAAGGCACTCTGAGACAAAGTGCACAACTTTCTTTTGCATGCAAGTCTCTTTCACTAACATTTTCCACATTAAATTTTATATGCAACATTTATATTTTAAGCTACACTCCTGAAGGCTACAGCTTTAGTACTGAGGTATCAATGCAAAGAAAAAAGCTTTGCTGGCCTGTTTGCCATGTTAAAAGCATGTCATAAAAGGAATACAGTAAAATCTCTGCCCTGAGACTTTGCATGGAGTCTTATTCCCCTTTCTTTATCATGGTATTAAAGACAGAAGGAGATTTAAATCTCTCCAGGAATACATGATAGGCCCAATACAGAGCAGGTCCTTATGTGTTTACTTGCAAATAATAATTTTAAAAGTATAGTTTCCCTGTGTGCTACATCTTGAAATAGTATCTATCTGAACCTTTACTTCCAAATAAATACTGTATAGGAGCAGTCTTATCTGATGAAACATAAGCATTTTCCTTCTCGTGGAAAAGAATGTCGGTGCACCATTTTAAAGCCCACATACAAACTGGTCTCTTTTTTTTCCATCCAGGTGGACAACTTGGTATTCCAAAACCAAAAAGGAACTCTTAGCAAAGCATTTTGAAAAGCATTTTTCAGCATTAATGATATTCTACACAAATAAAAGGGAGGATTTTAGCCATTCCATTACATGTGCTCCAGCCACAACCCTATAAAGTCTTAAATGTGAAACCTGATGTCACCGACAGTGGCAAAAGTAATCAGGACATTTCATTATTAGAAAACCCTATTAATCAAAGTATTGAATGTTTCTCCAAGAAAAAAGGGAGGAGAAAGTGGAAAAGCATAGGCAGCAGAGTAAGGGAGTCAAAAGCATTCAGATTTAACCTTGAGGAGAACAGACTGAGAAGGTCTCTATTTCAAATCAAGCAGCAGTTTGCATTTTCCTTGAAAAGCTCTGATGGATCTGTCATTCCGACAGTCTCAAAGGACACCAAACCCACAGTCCTTAGAAGAGAAGCCTGGTTCAGCTTTAGGGACCATCTTAGAGAAGTGTCACATCCCTAGGAAGCCAAGGAGGGGCAGAAAACATGGGTGCCGACTGAACGTGCCCCAGATGCCCTTCATCCTGGGCACACCAGCACTTGCCTTTATAAGCCTTCTTCCCTTTTGGGATAATGAAAGGAACTGAGAGATCCTCATAGACATCTGCTTTGACACCTGCAAAAAAAAGGTCTGCCCCCCCACCAAAAAACCACAACCAGGTGGGGGTTGAGAAAACAAAGGCGCACAGATATGGGACCAATAATAAAATCTCCAGCGTAGTGTAGTGGTTTGAATGTTGGACTACGACTCTGGAGACTTGGGTTCAGTTCCCAGCTCAGCCAAGGAAACCCATTGGGTGACCTTGGGCAAGTCACACTCTCTCAGCCTCAGAGGATGGCCATGGCAAACCCCCTCTGAAGAAACTTGCCAAGAAAACCCAAGGATTTAGGGTCCCCATAAATCAGAGACAACTTGAAATTATACAACCACAACAAACAATAGCATCCCAAATCCACAAAGCAGTGACGCCTTTACGCGGCCCACGAAAAGGCACAAAATTCATAATATATTTAGGGGAAATGTGAGGGGGATGAGGCAGATGGGGAATAGTTGTATGGGAACGCTATGGGGAGTGCGGTAGAGAGGGGGGCAGTTGTAGGGAAACTATTAGAGAAATGAGGTAGATAGGGGAACAGTTGCAGGGAAACTCTTAGGGGAATGAGGCAGACAGGGAGACAGTTGAATGGGAATGAGGTAGAGAGGGGAACAGTTATAGGGACACTGTATGGAGAATGAGGTAGAGAAGGAATCATTTGTAGGGGAACTGTATGGGGAATGAGAGAGAGAGGGAATGGGAGAGCAAGGAATCAGTTTTAGGGGAACTGTATGGGAATGAGGTAAACAGGGGAACACTTGTAGGGCAACTGTAGCAAATGAGGTAGAGAGGGGAACAGTTGTAAGAAGACTGTTAGGGAAGGAGGCAGAGAGGGAATCAGTTTTAGGGGAACTCTATGGGGAATGAGAGAAATAGATATATGGGGGACACTTGTAGGGAAATTGGAAAGGGAATAAGGTAGAGAGGGGAACAGCTGTAATGAGAGTGTTAGGGAAGGAGGCAGGATGGGAATCATTTGTGGGGGGGGGGACTCCATGGGGAATGAGATCAAATAGGGGGACACTTGCTAGGAAGCTGGGAATGAGTTAAATAGAGGAAGAATTGCAGGGAAACTGTAAAAGGGACGAGGCAGAGCAGGGAGGAGGAGGACCCTTGTGTAACACAAAATGGGAAAAGAGAGGAAAGAGAAGGGGTCAAATAGAGGAGATGGGCAGGAAAGGCAAGCAAGTCAGTCTCCTATTAAAATAACAGAGAAAAGAAAGAGGAGGAGGGGGGAATCTGGGGATGGAGATGGACCATTTAGAAGGAGAATGATGATGATGATGATAATGATGATGATGATGATGATGATTGATGATAGAATCATAGAAGGGACCACAAGGGCCACCCAGTCCAACCCCCTGCCATGATGATGATGATGATGATGATGATGATGATGGAGTTCTGCCTTACCTGGCACTCGGATCCAGAGACCCCCGGGGGGCAGGCGCAGGTGTAGGCTGGCTGGGGCTGGAGGAAGAGGAGAGGGAGGCGGTGAGGGATGGAGGGCAGCTGGGCCAGGGCTGGGGAGCAGGTGCCGTTGTTCTGGCAGGGCTGCCTGAGGCAGGGGTCTGGTGGGGCCAGGGGGGAGGAAGAGCCCAGGGGGGAGAGCAGAAGCAGCAGCAGCATCAGGAGGTGGAGGAGAGGGATGGAGGGGGACCTGATGGTACCCATGGTCCAGGAGAGGATGGAGATGGAGGCTCCTGAGCAGGTGATGCTGAGATGATGCTCTGGCAGTGAAGCAGAGGAGGAGGGAGTGGCTGGCAGGGAGAAACGTCAGCGCCAGCCGCCGGCAGGGGGCGCTGACGTTTCTCCCTGCCAGCCACTCCCTCCTCCTCTGCTTCACTGCCAAGGAGCATCCTCCACCATCAGTGAGTGACGTCACTCCAGCTGGAAGGGATTCCCCCAAGGTCATCCAGCCCAACCCATGCAAGGACTCCCCATCCAAGCATCCCTCCTGTGTGATGGATGGGCATCTAGAATCATAGAATCATATTATTATTATTATTATTATTCCAGTAGAGTCTCGATTATCCGACATAAACTGGACCGGCCGACAGCCGGATAACCGACAAAGCCTTGAAAATTGCTACGGATTGCAAAACGTATCGGCGTTTTATTGCAACATCAGGGAAAGGAAGTGTAGAAAAAATTGCTGATCAATATTCATAGAATCGTAGAATCATAAAGTTGGAAGAGACCACAGGGGCCATCCAGTCCAATCCCCTGCCATGCAGGAACTCCCAATCAAAGCATCACCGACAGATGGCCATCTAGCCTCTGCTTAAAGGCCTCCAAAGAATCCTTTCCAGTGTGATGCACGGTGTAAAGAGTTCAGTCCTTTGAAAATTTAAAGAAATCTCAGCAGCCGCAACATTGGATAATCCACAATGTTGGATAACCGAAGGTTGGATAATTGAGACTCTACTGTATCATTATTATTATTATTATTAACCTTTATTTATATAGCGCTGAAAATTTACACAGCATAGATATAGGATGGGGGACACCTGGCTTAAGGAGACTACATGTGGAAGGGATCTAGGAGTCCAAGCAGACCACATGTTGAACTAGAATCAAGAGTGTGATGCAGCAGCTAAAAAGGCCAATGTGAGTTTAGGCTGCATCAGTAGAAATACAGTGTCTAGAAGATTAAAGGAAGTAATAGTGCCAATCTGTTCTGCTTTGGTCAGACCTCACCTAGATTACTGTGTCCAGTTCTTGACACCACAGTAAAATGGATGTTGAGAAACTGGAGTGTGTCCAGATGAAGGGCCTGGAAACCATGACCTATGAGGAACGACTTAAGGAGCTGGGGATGTTTAGTCTAGAGAAGAGAGGGTTAAGAGGTGATATGATAGTCCTGTTTAAATTTTGAGGGGATGTCATATTGAGGATGGAACCAACTTGTTTTCTGTTGCTCCAGAGAATAGGACCCAGAGCAATGGATGCAAACTACAGGGAAAGAGATTTCACCTCAACATTAGGAGGAACGTCTTGACAGTAAGGGCTGTTCAACAATGGAACACACTCCCTCAGAGAGTGGTGAAGTCTCCTTCCTTGGAGGTCTTTAAACAGAGGCTGAATGCTTTGATTGAGAGTTCCTGCATGGCAGGCGGTTGGACTGGATTGCCCTTCCGACTCTGTGATTCTATGATTCACAACAACAACAAACAAAAGCATCCCAAATCCACAAAGCAGTGACCCCTTTACACAGCTCACCAAAATGCACAAAATACATGCTATATTTAGGGGAACCCTTAAGGATATGAGGTAGAGAGGGGAAGAGTTGTAGGGGGACTGTTAGGGGAATGAAGCAGATAGGGGAATTGTATGAGGAATGAGGTAAAGAGTGAAACACTTGTAGAGGAACTGTACGGAGAATGAGATCGAGAAGGGAACAGTTGTAGGGAAACTATTACTATTAGGGGAATGAAGTGGATAGGACAACAGCTGCATGGGAATGAGGTATATAGAGGAACTCTTATAGGGGAACAGTATGGAGAATGTATGGAGAATGAGGAAGTAAAGGTTCAGATAGATACTATTTCAAGATGTAGCACACAGGGAAACTATACTTTTTATTATTATTAGTGAGTAAACGCGTAAGGACCTGCTCTAGATCCATATCATGTAGGCCCATATCATGTATTCCTGGAGAGATTTAAATCTCCTTCTGTCTTAAATACCATGATAAAGAAAGGGGAATAAGACTCCATGCAAAGTCTCAGGGCAGTTAATGAAGCAGAGGGATTTTACTGTATTCCTTTTATGACATGCTTTTAACATGGCAAACAGGCGAGCAAAGCTTTTTTCCTTGCACTGATATCTCACTACTAAAGCTGTAGCCTCCATGAGTGTAGCTTTAAATATAAATGTTGCATATAAAATTTAATGTAGAAAATGTTGGTGAAAGAGACTTGCACGCAAAAGAAAAGTTGTGTGCTTTATCTCAGAGTGTCTTTCTTGCTTCCTCTCACTTTCAATAAGTTCTTCCTAATGTTGAGCTGGAATCTCTTTCCCTGTAGCTTGCACCCATTGCTCCAGGTCCCTTTCTCTGGAGAAGCAGAAAACAAGCTTGCACCATCCTCAATGTGACACCCCTTCGAAGGAGGAGTAGAAGTGGGATGGGGTGTAAAGAAGACGGGAGACTAGGAAGATTATAGAGAAAGATAGAAGAAAGAAGAAAGGGTATGTGAAGAGAATGTAAGATCTGTAGTTTAACATTTGTATGATTGTTTATTGAGATACGACATATTTTATAAATGAAATTTAAAAAGAAATATTAAAACAAAAAAGTGACACACCTTCAAAAACTTATACAGGGCTGTCATGTCACTTCTTAACCATCTCTTCTCTCTTTTTTTTAAATTTATTTGTAAAATTTATTAAACACATTAAGTCTAAAAACAAACAAAAACATAGAAACCCCAATACAAACCAAGAAAAAGCGTACAATAGTCTAAAATTCATCCTTTCATTATCCTTATACTTGTTCTATTTCCCTCTTCCTTGAACCTTCCTTAATCTCCTCTCACATTTCTTCTCTCCTTCTCTCTCCTCGCACTTTCCTAGAGTCCTTGTAAACCTTCCACTTCTCCCATTTAACACCTTAAATCTCTTCCACTTTTTCTCAATCTTCTCCCAACCACATACCTTCAATCACATACTCTAACCCTCTTCCTGCTTTACTCTTCCTTCTACTAACCAATCTCACCTGGTTTCTTTCTTTAAACCACTACATTTAACCATCTCTTCTCCAGGCTAAACATACCCAGCTCCCTTAGCCTTTCCTCATAAGGCATGGTTTTCAGATCCTCCACCGTTTTTGGTCACCCTCCTCTGGACATGCTCCAGCTTGTCAACATACTTCTTGAACTGTGGTGCCCAGAAGTAAGTTGTTGTGAGAGACAAACTTAGATGAGGAATTAAAATCATCTTGTTCCCTTGTTCTGGAACTGTGATTTGTGTTTTTTTAGGAACAGATACAATGGCAGTTCTAAGACTGGAGCAATGAGACTGATCAATATCTACTGCTCCCCTCTTCCTAAAATACTCAACCATGCACTAAATGGTTATGTGGAAGCAGAGGATGATCTAAGGTGATGCATAGGTTTATTTTCTCATGGGCAAACCCATCCCTGTGTACAAAAGGCTGCACATGTGTATATCTCTGTATTCTGCTTGTCCTGAAATTTAGGCAGCCAGGGACAACCTATGGCATTTTGCTAAGGTGGTGAAGGAGAAGAAATGGAATTTTATACAAAATTCTAGACAAAAAAATGTATAGAAGCTGAGAGAGCCATTTGAGTACTTCAGTCCTGGCAATGGGAAGGTTTCCTCCCTTGCACCTACACTAGTAGAAAGTACAAAGTGGTCCATGTGGCACTCAATTCTGTCTTCCAGCACCACTGTGAAGGTCCCATCCACTGACCTTCTACTACCCGATGAGGTCACCTCATTTGGCCTCTTCAATTTTAATTCCATCCTCACATTTTTGCTGTTGGGATAGAGGTACTGGAAGTGTTGCTCCTGCATTTCATAGTTTTATGTGAAGATTTTATTGGTATTTAAATCTATGCAGTTTGTAAACATAAATCATGAGTTGCAGACCCTGACAGGTCTACATATGTATGTAGAGTGACACAGCTGACCCAGGCTGCTTTGCTGAATGGGAAGTCAGAAGAGGAGTTGGGCACCTCCATATCAACACTGACTCTGTTCCAGTGAGAGGAGCAACACAGGACAGCTAGGTGTTCTATAGACCCAGTTGTCCATTTGTTCACCAGAATAAAGAAATTGTCAGTGAGATGATGGGGGCATGTCCTCCTTTTTTATTGAATGTGGAGTCAAAGCATTGTAGCTGAGAAGAGGAACCACAGAAGAAATGAAATTCTCTGCTCAAACTCATATGTGAAATGAGAAGTATTTGTGAGATGGAACTGACCTTAGAAAAGTTACATTTTTAGACTACAATTGCCAGAATCCCCCAGCCATGATAGCCATTAAGCACGCTGCTTGTGATGATGAGAACTTGTAGCATAACATATCTGGAAGACACCAGATTGGGCAAGACTGGTTTAGTGGTCACATATCTACTTTGCGTGCAGAAGGTTCAAAATATTTAGCTGAAGGACTGGAAAAGACCTCTCCCTAAGAACCTGAAAACCAGTTGCTAGATAGACAGTTATGGGAGAGGTGAACCAGCAACCCAACCTGGCTCAGTGTAAGGCAGCTTCATATGTCCATGCTGATATGTCCATATAATCACAACTTTTCTGTGTGATGGGAACTGGATTTGCTTGAATTTAGCCAAACAGATTGCTCAAAGCAAACATGTTAAATAGCCTATTCCTAATGTGGTGTACCACCAAGTTGATGTGAACAACACTGCAATTTTTTCTCTGTTCTTAAATTCTTTCACTGCTCATCTGTTGAATTTTAATGCTACACACTTGGTGCCTTACTGCCTCCCTCTGCTGGCCGTATGGTATATTTAACGCACATACTGTATACTGTACATGTTTTCCCTAAACCTCTATCTGTGCCTAGTGTCTGCTGTCATAATTCCTAGGCAAAAAAGTACAGATTTACTTAATCCAAAATTCTTCAATAGGATTTACTGCAGGCTCTCTGTTCTACATTATTTCCTTTTAAATGTAGAATATTCAAAATGAAACTACTAATATAAACTAATATGAACATTCAGGATAATTCTTGTAGTTCCTGAGCAGTCATGTAATGGCCAGATTTGACATCCAAGCATTCATTGTGACAACCCTCAAGAAGAATCAAAAAAATGCAGCCGGTGTGGAGATACATATTGAGAAATCAGTTCTGGCAGCTCTCTAAAGCTAATATGTGTAAACATTCAAGATATAGCCATGTTAGTCTGCAGAATCAGTATGTAGAGAGATCTTGTAGCACCTTTGAAACTAACTAAAGAAAGAAGGTGATACAACATGTGTAGATGTATTTCAGAAGAATAAAAACAAACTGGAGCACATCCAGAAGATGCCAAAGATGGTGACTATTCTGAAAAGCAAGACTTATTAGGAACAGTTGGAAAAAAAGGAACCAAATTTCAGTTAAATGTTAGGAGAAATGTGCTAAAGGTAAGAACTGTGTTCAACAATGGAACAAGCTGTCACAGAACATGGTGGACTCTCTTCCTACAAGAGTTATTTAAACAGACTGGGTAGCCATCTGTCAGGAATCAAGTTGTTTCATCCTGTGTTGCATATCTTGCTTCACACATCTTGCATTAAATAGGGAACCAGATTATAACCTACAAATCCAACTCTATTAATACTATTGATACTATTATGATTTGTGTTGTGTCTAGAGAACTGTATGCTTTCAGCCTTTTCCTTCATTTCCACTTTCATAGATACTTTTATTAGTAAGTATGTGTTTGCAAGGCTGATTCAAAATGAATAATCAAGTAAACACCTGATATTAGTTAACAGAAAAACATACCTCTTTTTTGAGGGAACAAAACTGCTTCTGGCATAGGTAGCTTCCCCCCCCCCCAGTGCAAAGTATGCAATATGGATGGAATAAATGTATGGGTTGAAATGGAATTAATAAGTAAATAAAATTGCATTTGAAGAGTATTTGGAAGACAGAACGTAAAATTGCTATCTATAAAAAACCAAAAACAAGTCAGAAACCAGTTGGGTGCAAAGTTACCAATAGTTCCTATAGTTCCTTACTATTTTACTTTGTAGTTTACAAAGTTCACAAAATTTATTTCGTTTTTGCATGATCATATCTTAAGCATAACCTCTCTTTAACGGTAAATGCAGATAATTGTAGGAGAGATTTGGGGCAATTAGCCGTGAACATATTTATTCATCCTATATTCATCTGAGAGTTAGGTTTCTCCCTTTATTTACACTCACTTGATTTTACAATGCATTATTAGTCTAATGGCTCATTAGTGCAGCTTGAATTGCTGACAGTCTTAACCTGATTTCAAAGGATTATCTATATCCTAGCAGCTGAAAAAAATAGAAATCATTCTGCTTTGAACAAACAACAAATAAAAGGTATTCTAAAATCCCCTTAAAATCCTCATGAAAATATCCCTAGTTAGGCATTGCTTCCTTCAGTAAAATTATGTTAGAACATAAAATGTGGATGTTGTGCATTTCACACTCCTTTGAGAGACTCCTATGACTTAAATATGGATTTTAAATAGGCACGCCAGAGTATAAGGCTATTCTCTGAGAGATATACAGGTTATGCCTATCTGCAAACAATGTAATTTTCTAACCACCGGCGTGTCTAAATCACTTCATTATTAATGCTCTTCAGCGATGGCTTGTATTATACAGATTGTTTTAGCATAAGCAGAACAATTGAGCTGTTTTCCTCACTGCATGTCTAGATGGTCATTTTCCTTAATGATGGCCAGTAGGGGACCATGTATGTACTTAATAGGTCAAGCAATTACAACTAAAGAATGCAAAAACCACTCAGATGTTCTTTGGTTCTTCGTTTCCGTTTTATCTGCTGATTTTAAATGTTGGTGGGTCTATAAAAACAATGGCAGAAAATGACCTCCAAATTGCTCCCTGAGGTGAGGAGCCACATATTAACGTTTTGAGTATATATGCATCTTTTACTCAAGTAATGAGAACTCTGTCTAGTAAAAACTAAGCACTCCTTTTAAAGATAGATGCATGTAATAATCTCAGTATCCAGCATCTGTAGTTTTCCTGCTTCATTTGCATGCTGTTTTCTTACATATGACCTACTCCATCAAGAAAGAAATAGGTGGGGGTTGGCCTAAAGGACAACTCACTCTGGAAGATGGCATCCTTGTGTCCCCCCCCCCCCCCCCATGAGAATCACAGGAAAGGGAGAGATCAGTCCCCCTACATTGGCCCGGAAAGAAAGAGCTA
Organism: Urosaurus nigricauda; assembly: GCA_034509955.1. Classification (NCBI taxonomy): domain Eukaryota; kingdom Metazoa; phylum Chordata; class Lepidosauria; order Squamata; family Phrynosomatidae; genus Urosaurus; species Urosaurus nigricauda. The sequence continues at coordinate 241,625,859 of JAOEGL010000003.1, forward strand.
TGGGGAGTCTGCTTCATCCTTTCCATTTAAGAATATCTATTACACCTTGAGTCCCTGTGTTGAAAGAAAGGCAAGATAGAAGGAAGTAAATAAATAAGAACTATGTATTTTTTTAGTCTGCATTTCCTCTTTCCTTCTTCCTTTCCAGTACTTTCACCTCTGTGCTGAATGATATAAAATAATAATAATAATAATAATAATAATAGGTTTTATTTATAGCCCGCCTCTCTGATCAAACAATCGAGGCAGGGTACAACAAATTTAAAAAGTTACATTAAAAATATCCTTCCTGCTATCCACCTCCCACCCCTTAATTTAGATTGTAAACCTAAAGTAGGGCTTTATTCTTAGTAATCTTTGTAAGCCACACTGCAATTTTTCTTTGATTAAACAGTGGGGTGGCAATATTTTGCATAAATAAACATGAGATTATGCTTCTGTGAAAACGAATAGGCTTTCCTATCAGGAGACAAAACATTTGGGATTGCAAATATCAATATCAGAGATGGAAAATGTGTTCGCGCCAGCCCACACCACCATAGCCAATGGTGTGGAAGTCTGGGAGTTGTAGTCCAAAATCATACAAAGGCCTTCATATTTTCTTCCTCCAAGGTCAGTCTGTCTATCTCTATCTATCTATCTATCTATCTGTCTTGAGTCTTGTGTTTGCCTGTAGCACTTGCATAAACATGAGGGTTCTATGAATTCTCTCTTCCCAATCTGCCTCTTGCATTATTATTATTAACATTTATATAGCACTGTACATTTACACAGTGCTGTACATATAATCTTATAATTAGACGGTTCCCTGCCCTCAGGCTTACAATCTAAAAGTCACAACACAAAAAGAGAAGGGAAAGGTGGTGGGAAAGGGGATGAGGTCCAGTGGTTCTTCTTTCCCTCTGGGGCCTGGACCAAGGCATCACATCTCGATAGCCTTCAGTATTCAAGAGCTGATGTTCAGGCTACAAGGAGTGAAGAGATGAGACATCTGGTGCCACAGCAAACTACAATTCCCAGAATTCCACAGGATTGAGCCATGGCAATTAAAGTAGTCATACTGGATTGTTTCCACAGTGTGGATGCAGCCTTGACACACATTTCTATCTAGATTTCTTTCTTGTAGATCAGTGGGGATTGAGCAGCCCTCCGGGTGTTGTTAAACTGCATTTCACAGCCGTGAGTGTTGGTTAAAGTTGCTAGGAATTGTAGTCCACCAATAGCTGGAAGGCCACATGTGATGTCCAGCCAGGATTGCTTGAATTTCCCCCTGCATTTTCTTTTATATTAGTTCAGCCCATAGTATGTTTTAGTATAGGAAAGGTTCATTGTATTAGTTGTGGGAGGAGCTGTAGGAACCTCCTGCCTTTTCCCAGGTTTTGGTTTGCCCCGGCTGAGCAACCTCTGGTAGCTAGAGGCTTCAGTTTTAGGCAAACTGTGCTGTGAGCTTGCATAGAGCTGTCCTTTGGAATGCCGGAAAGGGCATTTCTTACACTACAGCCAAATTAGTTACCAACAACAAACAAGTCAAAGGAATCAGGAGCTGAAAGACCCTGCACCAGCTTCATTGAGTGAGGAAATCAAACCAAGATCAAACCCAGAGAGATGACACCCTGAAGATTGCTGAAACTCAAAGTATTTTTATTTCAAGTTATCTAGAGCTGGGGAGGAGAAAACTCTTTACTTTGTTCTTTAAGATTAAACTTCCCCCTTTATCAACTCTATATTGAGCATCAGAGCCTTTTTGAGTAAAAGAGTTTGATTTCACCAGGGTACCAGCGTTGCACACCCAACCCTGACACCACCTTTAGTTGGGTGTGTCTTCACACCACATAAAGACTCAAAAGTTGAATCATATGGATGCCTGTTTATCTTATCGTTATCCAGAGAGGATCAATCATACAGGTGCATATTAAATTATCTTTGCCCTCCAGATTGATTCATCAGGCAGAAAAACTGATATATCTAGCCTCACTTATGTAATTCCAAGTATTACCATAGTAGTGTTTGACACATCGAGGCAACATCCACACTGTTACTGCAAATTTTAAATCAAATGTTTATTCCATTGCTCCCCCCCCCCACACACACACACTTAGCCACACATAAGGAAGAGCAACGCTTTGTCTGAGGGAGATGATAAGAGGAAAATTTATCCTTCAGAAGGCAGTATAAATACACCAGACTTTGTTGTACTATATATAAGGCATGAAGGGGACACATGAATTCCTGATACCATGCAACTGTGTTGAACATGCAACAAGGGCCCATGTTTAAAAGATGTACTACATTTTTGGACACAAATGTCTAGTCGTGCTTACTATGAACACTGTCCTGTGTCATAAGTTGATGAGAAAAATCATGCTGTCCCCCAAAATCCATTTACATCCTAGAACCAGAATGAGCTAGAACCACATACAGTTTATTTGTGACTTCTGGACCAACAGATTATTATAAGATCTGATGCCCTACAAATATATAGAACACAAATGTGTCCTCACGTGATAAGGGTGCACCTTTCCCACTATTCATTACTGGTTGCTGTGTTTTTATCACATAGAAAGACACAATGTCACAGAATAAAGACAGAGATAAGATGCAGAAAGCATTTCCCAGCAATATGTGCTGCTCCTGCTGCTGCACTACTACTACTACTACTACTACTACTATTCTATATTTATATTTATATGTATGTTCTACCTGTTCCCAGAATTGGGACTCAAGCTGGCTCTAAATATTTTAGGTTCTAAACATTTATGTCATGGAAAAGAAGTGGTGTGCTAAGCCATTCAGCAGAAAGAATGAAAAGGTTTAACAAATTTTAACAGAAAGAATTAAAAGTGTAATGTGGTGAACCCTATGGAGTGATGATAAATATTACAGCAACAGTCCTTTCTTAGTTTTTTGTGGCTTTTTGGGGCTATGTGGGCATGTTCTAGAAGAGTTTATTCCTGATGTTTCACCAGCATCTTTTGTGGCTGGCATCTTCATTCAGAACATTCTCTGAAGATGCCAGGTACAGATGCTGGCAAAATGTCAGGAATAAGCTCTTCAAACATGGCCACATAGCCCCAAAAACCCACAAAAATCTGTGGATGCCAGCCATGAAAGCCTTCGACTTCACAGTCCTTTCTTACCTTAAAATCAGATACATTCAACTTAGGATATTGAATGGCATTCAGTATTTTATTAGTTCTTATAGCAATAAAGGAAAGGGGATTATATCAGATCAATTTGTACAGCTGTTGTCGAATCTGACAGCAGCACTTGGACAGAAATATCTCCCATCAGTAACTCACTTATCCTTTTAATTGGCAAGTTCAGAGATTGAACCAGAAACTATATGCATGCAAATCCATGCAAATCCGTCTTTGAAACAAGTATGGCAGAAACTGAACCTGTGACATCCTGCATACAAAACACATGATCTGCCACAGAACCCCCCATCTTTTCAGACTTTTAAAAATAGGGTACTTAGAATCATAGAATCATAGAGTTGGAAGAGACCACACGGGCCATCCAGTCCAACCCCCTGCCATGCAGGAACTCCCAATCAAAGCATCCCTAACAGATCCAGCCTCTGCTTAAAGACCTCCAAGGACGGAGATTCCACCACACTCCGAGGGAGTGTGCTCCACTGTCGAACAGCCCTTACTGTAAGGAAGTTCTTCCGAATGTTGAGGTGGAATCTCTTTTCCTGCAGCTTGCATCCATTGTTCCGCGTTCTAGTCTCTGGAGCAGCAGAAAACAAGCTTGCTCCCTCCTCAATATGACATCCCTACAAATATTTAAACAGGGAATATCATATCACCTCTTAACCTTCTTTTCTCCATACTAAACATCCCCAGTTCCCTAAGGCGCTCTTCATAGGGCATGGCTTCCAGACCCTTCACCATCTTAGTTGCCCTCCTTTGGACACCCCCCAGTTTCTCCACATCTTTTTTGAATTGTGGTGCCCAGAACTGGACACAGTATTCCAGGTGGGGCCTGACCAAAGCAGAATAGAGTGGCACTATTACTTCCCTTGACACTGTACTTCTATTGATACAGCCTAAAATAGCATTGGCCTTTTTAGCTGCCGCATCACACTGTTGGCTCATGTTCAACTTGTGGTCTACTTGGACTCCTAGATCCCTTTCACATGTGCTTTCATTCAGCCTTTCATTTCATGTGTACTTTCATACTTGAAGGAAGATAACTTCTCCAGGCCTTGCCTGGGAAATTATCATATATCATCTCACACTATTGCTTGGCATGCAAACAACATGCTCTAGCAGTGAATTGTGGTCTTCCTCCATACAAGAAGATATAAGACTAAGGGGCTGTGCAGACCATCCCTAAGAGCCAGCCTGCAGCCACCTTCAGCTGCTCCGGATTGGGGCCATGGTAACTGCACACTGCGGCCCCCGATCTAGCTTTTCTAGGGCACAAAAAGGAGCCGCAAAACGTGGCTCCTTTTTGCGCTCTGAAAAGGGTGTGATAGCCATGTCTTCAAGGCGCTCCTTTGGTGCTGCATCATGTGGACACAGCACCAGAGGAGTGCCGTGACGGTGCACATTATGTGGAGCACCATGTGGCTTCACAACAGCCTGGGGGCAGAGTTGGGATGTGTGCCGTGGATGCCATGCCACACCCCTCCTCTGCCCCCAGGGCAGCCTTTATGGCTCGTGTGCACAACCCCTAAATCCAGTATCTTTTCTACGTAGAGCAGATTAGAGGGTCAGCATGGTGCAGTGGTTTGAATGTTAAAATAGGACTCTAGGTGAACATAATTTGAATCCCTGCTCAGCCATGGAAACCCACTGGAGCACCTTAGGCAAGTCATATTCTGTCAGCCTAAGAGGAAGGCAGTGGCATATCATCTTTGAAGAAATCTTACCAAACAGGGCTGTGGAGTCAAAAGCAATTTTGAGTGGAGTCAGAAGGAATATACCAATTCTGACTCCAGCTTCAAAATATCACATGCCTAGTTTGTTGCGTATACCTCTATAGGAATTTAGGACATTTTTCTTATACAAAAATTGTATTCAATTTTATGTTCCATCAGTATTTTATGTTATATCAATCTAAGTAGCTTGATGATTAATGTGGTGGTGACAAAATGCCTCATTCTACCACTAAATAAGGTATTGAGTGTAAGCATGTGCCTTCAAGTCACCTGTTGACTTCATTTTTGTACGGTTTTCTTAGGCAAGGAATACTCAGAGGTGGTTCCTTCCTCTGAAATATAGCCTAAAGCAACTTATAAAGTGGTAACCCAGGCTAACCCTGCTTAGCTTCCAAGACAAGACAGGATCTGGTGCCTTTGGGCTACTGAAGCTAATTTAAATAAGATTATTATTAATATATATTTGTAATTTATGAAGGAGTCAGTCAAACAGTAGAAAATAGAGGAGTTGGGGCCAAAGGTTCTGTTTACCAACACTGCAGTCCTGTTGCCAAGAAAATCCTATGATGAGGCTGCCATAAATCAAGATTCAATTTTAAGACACATAAAAAGAAAAAAGTGGATTAACAGAAATCAATGGGCTAAATCCAATTGTTACTTCCAATTAGAATAGACCTATAAATGGGGCTTAAAACTGGTATAAGCCACAATGATTCAGTGGTTATTACAATTTAGTTTTAACTTACCAGTACTTAAGTCATTTAAAGACAACATGCTTATTGCGACTATACTTGCATCAGCTGTGGTTTATTTTCAAACATTAGTCTTGTGACACATGAACTACCGGCACTGTGAATTACAAAGTTTTCTTTTCTAGATATTGGTGATAAATTCAATTGTACCAAACATGTAGAAGTGTAAATATAAGTGCCTTTATTATAAAAGCAATATACATCATTCTTTATGTTTATTTATATCTTCCACCCATAATCATGTTCCGTCACTTAGTAAGGCTCTATTAATTTTGATGGGTTGATTCTGCAAGAACTAACACTGGATTTAGGCCACAACCAGCCACTCATAAAAACAATTTAAATCAAAATTAAAGTATATTAGAAAGGGAGATTTTTACAGTAAAGTTTGAAGAAACCACTTTCACAAGATGTGTTTGCCTGTAATGCCAGAGTATTTGTAACAAATTTAAATTAAGTCTTCGCAAGCTGAGATTTTCACATGTAGATTGAAATATGTGTTATGACTGTGGTATGTACAAGACCCCAGAGAGATAAGGAGTAGCAGAACCTCAGAGTGTACATTCTGCTCAGTTGGCCCTCCTTATCCACGGATTTTTTATCCACGGATTTGAGCACACACAACTTGAAAATATTCCCAAAAAGTATAAATTCCAAATAGCAAGCCTTGATTTTCCATTTTATATATGGGGCACCATTTTGTTGTGCCATTATATTTAATGGGGCTTGAGAATACACGGATTTTGTTACCCACAGAGGGTCCTGGAACCAAACCCCAGCAGATAACAAGGGCCCACTATATAAGCCAGTGGTTTGAGTGTTGGACTACAACTATGGAGCCCATTCTCAGCATCACCGAGAAATCCACTGGGTGACCTTGGACAAGTCTCATTCTCTCAGTCTCAGGACAAGGCAATAACAAACCTCTGAACAAATCTTGCCAAGAGAACCCCATGATAGAGTTGCCTTAGGGTTACCATAAGTTGGAAATGTCTTGAAGGCACATAACAAACAACAAAGCCACTCCAGCATTACAGTAATGATCACGCCAGTGTTTCTGAAGCATAAGATGATATGGGTAGAAGGCTTTAAAACTGTGCTTTCAAAGAAATCTTGTGATATTATTTATAATAATGTCCAGAATCCAGTCATCCAATGCTCTTTTTAAGGCACCAAGATTGTTTGCAAGACTTTGTGATAGCCTGAATGTTAGAGAATTAGCATTAGCTTGCTCCTTGGACTGAAGGTTAAGCAGGGCTTATTTATCCCTTGTGACACTAGTATTCTAAGTCCATAAAGGGATTAAAAAACAGACACACTGGCACTCTAAAAACACACTCACAGAATGGTGTCTGAGAAATTAGACCTAGTCAGAATTACTATAGGCTTTGGCTTACCTATCAAGTTTAACTTGATTTCACACACCCTTAGCATTTCAGCAATTTTAAGCAAGGCCTTCTAAGAAGCTCAGGGTACAACTGTTTGTTTCAGTTTGGAACATCCTGTTAATTTATCAGCTAGGATAATGATAATTAAATTGCCTTAGTTTACAAATCATTTTAGTATAGTATGGTAAAGGGAGACAGAAGACAACTGCCATAGCTTTTGTAACTTTCAAGAGGACATTTCCATTTCAGAGCTAGAATTCAAAATAACTTTGTCAAACCAAGTGACTAGCATAGAAAGAAACAAACAGTCCGAATACTTTTCATACTTTACTTTGATAAATGCAACCTTTGTCATTTAAAGTTGTGTATCTGCAATTTAGATGAAAAATGCAGCCAGTTATACAACTAAGCCATATGCTGTATAAGAAAAGAGCATAAAATGTTGTATAAAAGTGTTGTTAGGTGCCTTCAAGTCGACTTCAACCAATGGTGGCCCTATGAGTGAAACACCTCCAAGCCCCCTTTCATCAACTGCTTGGCTCAGGGCCATGGCTTCTTTGATTGAATCTATCTAATATATGGCCTTTCTCTCTTTCTACTACCCTCCACCTTTCCTAGCATTATTGTCTTCTCCAGTGAGCCGTCTCTTATGATGTGGCCAAAGTATGACAGTCTCAGTTTGGTTATCTTGGCTTCTAGGGAGAGATGAAGCTTGATCTGTTCTAGTACCCATTTATTTGACTTGCTGACTATCCATCGTATCTCAGCACACTTCTCCAGCACATTTCAAATGAGTTGATTTTCTTTCTATCTGCTCTCTTGACTGTCAAATTCTTGCATCTGTATATGGTGATGGGGAAAACAATAATAGAATCATAGAGTTGGAAGAGACCACAAGGGCCATCCAGTCCAACCCTTTGCATGCAGTTTTATATCTTCAGCATTCAGTTTATATCTTTACATTTTAAGACTTTGTCTAGCTCTTTCAGCGCTGAATAAAAATGAATAAAATTACATGCAGAGAAATTTTAAAAGGATTGTGCTGAACTAGCCAAGGAGCCAAACAAGAGTCCAATGAAAAAGATGCCACGCCATCACTAGAATAGAAGCTTAGGAAAGGACTGATGACAGTTGATCTTAATTTTCTACAAACCCTTTATAATCTTCAAGGATAATGTAAGCATGAAAAAACAAGATTCTGTAGAGGGCTTTAGCTTCAACTAACTAAATAAACAAATGGTAATTGTGAATGTGAGGAAGCTTAGCATAGGGGTGTGATTCTTCACTAAGTTTCTTTTTCTGAAGATAGCAATAAATAATTTCAGCAATTCCAACTGCAAGAAAGTTGCTATTCATAATTTGAGACTGCACAAAATTTGCACATGGTTGCTTTACACAAAAAGCAGTAGAATCATAGAATCATAGAATCATAGAATCATAGAGTTGGAAGAGACCACAAGGGCCATCCAGTCCAACCCCCTGCCATGCAGGAACTCCCAGTCAAAGCATCCCCGACAGATGGCCATCCAGCCTCTGCTTAAAGACCTCCAAGGATGGAGACTCTACCACACTCCGAGGGAGTGTGTTCCACCGTCGAACAGCCCTTACTGTCAGGAAGTTCCTCCTAATGTTGAGGTGGAATCTCTTTTCCTGCAGCTTGCATCCATTGCTCCGCGTTCTGGTCTCTGGAGCAGCAGAAAACAAGCCTGCTCCCTCCTCAATATGACATCCCTTCAAATATTTGAACAGGGCTATCATATCACCTCTTAACCTTCTCTTCTCCAGGCTAAACATCCCCAGCTCTCTAAGTCGTTCCTCATAGGGCATGGTTTCCAGACCCTTCACCATCTTAGTTGCCCTCCTTTGGACCCGCTCCAGTTTCTCCACATCCTTTTTGAATTGTGGTGCCCAGAACTGGACACAGTATTCCAGGTGAGGCCTCACCAAAGCAGAATAGAGAGGCACTATTACTTCCTTTGATCTAGACACTATACTTCTATTGATGCAACCTAAAATAGCATTGGCCTTTTTAGCTGCTGCATCACACTGCTGACTCATGTTCAACTTATGGTCTACTTGGACTCCTAGATCTCTTTCACACATAGTTTCATTCAGCCAGATGTCCCCCATCCTATATCTGTGCATTTCATTTTTCCTCCCTAGGTGCAGAACCTTACATTTCTCCGCATTGAATTTCATTTTGTTAGCGTTGGCCCAGCTTTCTAGTCTATTCAGGTCATTCTGAATTTCAATCCTGTCTTCTGGAGTATTGGCTACTCCTCCTAATTTGGTGTCATCTGCAAATTTGATAAGTATGCCCCCAATTCTGTCATCCAAGTCATTAATAAAGATATTGAATAGCACTGGGCCCAGGACAGAGCCCTGTGGGACCCCACTGGTCACTTCTTTCCAGGATGAAAGGGAGCCATTGTTGAGCACCCTTTGAGTTCGGTCAGTCAACCAGTTACAAATCCATGTAATGGTTACCTTGTCTAGCCCACATTTTACGAGCTTGTTTGCAAGAATGTCATGGGGAACCTTGTCAAAGGCCTTACTGAAATCAAGATATACTATATCCACAGCATTCCCTTCATCTACCAAACTGGTAATTTTATCAAATTTATTTCCACATAAAAATACTGCTTTTTGTGTAAAGCAACCATGTGCAAATTTTGTGCAAAGTCTCAAATTGTGCAAAGTCTCAAATTCGTACATGGTCGATCTGCATAGAAAACTGCATTTTATGCACAGACAATTACATTTTAGAAAATGCAGTTTTCTATGCAAAACGACCATGTTTGACTTTTATGCAGAGTAAATCCCCAATGACAGCACTTTCTGCACAGAAAACAGCATTTTGTATGATAAATGTTTCAAACACTTTGTGTGATAAATATTTTGTATGAAAAACAGTATCTTGCAGTCTGCGGAAGAATCCCTCTGGTTCTTCTGCAAGAAAAACCAAGATTGATTTGATGAAAACAACCAAGAGATCCAGGAGCTGTTGGCAAAGAAGAGAACTGCTCATCAGGCACACCTCGCTCAGCCATCTTGCCATGTAAGAAAAGCAGCCTTCCGTCTCTCATGGAGTAAACTCTAACAAAAACTCAGAGACATTCAGAACAAGTGGTGGATCAATTTAGCAGAAAAGACACGACGTTGTGCAGATCTGGGAGATTCCAGAGGATTCTATGAAGCTCTTAAAGCAGTGTTTGGACATACTTATCAGGTCCACAGTTCCTTATATAGTACGGATGGTCAAACACTAATCACAGACAAAGCCTCCATCCTGAAACGATGGGCTGAATATTTTCAAAGTCTCTTCAGTGCCAACCGAGTAGTCCAAGATGCAGCCATCCAACATATGATGCAACAACCGATGAAAAATGAACTGGACGTGACTCCCTCTTTGGAAGAGACTATTAAGGCCATACAGAAGATTAAAAATGGCAAGGCAGCCGGGATTGATGGAATCCCACCTGAAGCTTGGAAACACGGAGGTCATGTACTCCATGCTAAATTCCATGAGCTCCTTGTCAGTTGCTGGGAAAAAGGTGAACTGCCATCAGATCTCCCAGATGCAGTTATCATCACCCTGTATAAGAAAAAAGGAGCGAAATCTGATTGTTCAAACTATCAAGGTATAACACTGCTCTCCATTGCTGGAAAAATCAGTTCCTGTTATTGCAGAAGAACTTCTCCCTGAAAGCCAATGTGGCTTCAGAGCTAATAGGAGCACTACAGATATGGTATTTGTTCTTAGACAACTGCAAGAGAAATGTAGAGAGCAGAACAAAGGACTCTATGTAACATTTGTCGACCTTACCAAAGCCTTCAACACTGCCAGTAAAAAAAGGTCTGTGGCAGATCCTGGAACAACTAGGATGTCCCTCCAAATTCCTCAAAATGATTCTCTTGCTACACAAGGGCCAGCATTGTCAAGCTTTCTAATAACTAATGGTGTGAAACAAGGCTGTGTTCTTGCTCCAACTCTATTTATAATCTTCTTCAACATGATGCTCCAAAGGGCTATGGCAGATCTCGAAGAAGATACATTACCATACTGATAGTAGCTTGTTTAACTTAAGCTGTCTGAACGCTCGCACAAAGACTCTAAACTATCTAGTCCGTGAGCTGCTTTTTGCTGACGATGCTGCCATTGTTGCCCATACAGAAGCAGCTCTGTAATGCCTCACATCCTGCTTTGCAACAGCTGGGGAGGTGTTTGGGCTGGAAGTCAGCCTGAAGAAAACGGAAGTTCTCTACCAGCCTGCACCACAGGAAGAGCACTATCACCCCCATGTCACCATAGGCAAATCTGTGCTTAAGTCCGTCCAGCAGTTCACCTACCTGGGAAGCATAATCTCTTCAGATGCCAAGATTGATAAGGCATATAGTACATTCGGAAGGCTTCACAAAAGAGTCTGGAGTAACAAACACCCGAGACAAAGCACAAAAATCAGTGTGTACAGAGCCACTGTACTGTCTATTCTCCTCTACAGGTCTGAAACATGGGTTACCTATCACCAACACCTATGACTTCTCGAACACTTTCATCAGCACTGTATATGTACAATCCTAAATATACACTAGACTGACTATGTGACCAATGTTGCTGTCCTGGAGCAAGCAGGGATCACCAGCATTGAGGCAATGCTATTGACAACGCAGCTGTGCTAGGCAGGACATATTTCTAGGATGGAGGACCACTACCTCCCAAAAATAGTACTGTACGGTGAACCTGCCATGGATCAGCATAAGAGGGGCGCCCCAAAGAAGAGATACGAGGACTCCCTGAAAGAACATCTCAAGCTTGACCAAATTGATCACTTACAATGGTCTGCCCTGGCTTCTTGTTGTGAGCCACTTTGAGTCCCAATTTTGGGACAGATATTGGATATAAATCAATAAAGAGATACTGCTACAAAATCAATGACAGCACTAATACCAAGCGGCCTTCGATACCATAGACCATGGTATCCTTCTGGAGCGCCTGAGAGATTTGGGAATTGGGGGCACTGCCCTGCAGTGGTTCCGGTCCTATCTCTCGGACAGGCTCCAGATGGTGTCGCTTGGTGACAATTGTTCGGCCAAGAGGGAGCTCAAATCGGGCATCCCTCAAGGCGCAATACTGTCGCCAATGCTATTCAACATATACATGAAGCCACTGGGTGATATTATCCAGAGATATGGGGCAGGATGTTATCAATATGCTGATGACACCCAAATTTGTTTCTCCCTGTCTCGGACTGCTTCAGTAACCAAGGATGGCATCTCCCCTCTGAATGACTGTGTGAAGTCAGTAATGGATTGGATGAGGGAAAATAGACTTAAACTGAATCCAAATAAAACAGAGGTACTCACTATAGGCAATCCTATTCCAGGTGCGGAGGTAAGTCCTCCAGTCCTGGATGGGGTCACACTTCCCCTAAAGGACTGTGTTCATAGCCTGGGGGTACTCTTGGATTCGTTGCTTTGCCTGTCATCTCAGGTTGATGTGACAGCCAGGGGTGCCTGCTATCAGTTCGGCTGATACACCAGTTGCGACCCTTCCTGGAATGGGAGAACCTAGAATCGGTTGTACATTCAATAGTAATCTCTCGTCTTGATTTCTGCAATGCGCTCTACATGGGGCAACCCTCATGCCATGTTTGGAAGCTGCAATTGGCTCAAAACATGGCAGCCAGATTAGTTACAGGGAGTTCTAAATTTGATTCTATTACACATATTTTAGAATCCCTACACTGGCTGCCTATTAGCTTCCGGGCACAGTATAAGGTGTTGGTCATTACTTATAAAGCCCTACATGGCTTGGGTCCAGCATACTTAAGGGAATGCCTCCTCCCATACAATCCTTCCCACACACTCAGGTCTTTTGGGAGGAACCTACTGCAGCCAAAGAAAATTGGGCTGGTGGCAACCTCCCAGAGGACCTTTTCAGCTGCTGCTCCAAAAATATGGAATGACCTGCCAGAGGAGATCCACCATATAACATCGTTGGAGGCCTCCAAGAAGGCAATAAAGACAGATCTCTTCCGGCAGGCCTTCCCTGACCTCCTCAGATTTTTTAACAGTCCATCTGTCTCACTGCTCCCATCAGATGTTTTCCAAACTTATTATGAATTGGGTTTTTTTTATTGTTCCCCACTTGCTGTTACCTGCCTCAATCCAACACAGGGGAGAGGCGGGATACAAATAATAATAATAAACAAAGAGCAATAGTGACCCCCTAGAAACAGAGTGGAAAGAGGTACCAACTATTATGAAAACAGACAGTAAAGTCCCATTTTGTGTTTGTCATATCAACAGAAAACTTTACTGGATCAGACTAAGGGGCTATAGAATGCAATACTTTGGCTCCACAAGAGGATGGATAGTGAGATGTGTTTGAAAAGCCTACGTGCAGAACTATTTTGAAATTAAATTTACATTGACCTGGATAAACAAAGGCACATTAATAGAGTTATATTTCATAAGGTATGGAGGAAGAATGTCAGCAGTGAATCAAAGCATCTACAGTCTAGAATACTATGCATACATAAAGAGTGATTGGGTACAGAACAGTTTGCTGAAAGGCTTTTGTTTTTGTCAGAAGCAGTAGTTTCTAGCTCCACAGATATCTGCTAAAGCAGGGGTGGGGAACTTATGGGCTTCCAGGTGTTGTATAGCAGTTTTTCTCTGTCCCAGTCAGCATGACCAATGGTCAGGGATCACAGGAGTTAAGACTCCAAAAAAGAACTTCTGGCGTTCAGGCTCCCTAGCTCCTTCAAAACAAAGGATGGAATAGTGGCCTTCCAGACAACACTGGACTAAAATTTCTGTTGCATCCAACATTTTCCATGCCCCAGGTTGCCCCACCCAGGCAATAAGAGTGTTGACTGTGCCTGAAGCCATTAAACAAAGAGTGAGGGTTTTTCCTGTGAACAGCAGAAACAAAATTACAAATATCCCTTAAATATAGCAATCAAATTAGGCTGTACAGATTAATCTGATTTACAGTACAAGGTTTTGCTTAGTCTGATTTTCAGAATCATCTATGGACACACAAGAAAAATCTTGTACATCTGTTTAATTTGCATATTAAATTGATTTTGCTTGAGCAGAATTGAAAGTCATTACTTTTGTTGAGGGATTTTGTAGCACCTTGGAGACTAAATGAAATAAAAAAGTTTATAGTATGAGGTGAAGACTCAGACTAACTTCCTCAGACCAACACTACTATTATCTTTTAATTTATTTTGAATTTTATATTTTATATGAAGTCCTTGCTAGAAGTATTCATTAAAATGACAACTAGGAGCAAGGAAGTAGCTATCCACTACTGTACTTCATATATTACACCTTTATTCTGGAAACAGTAGCCATCACCTACAGAAACTGTTACTGTGACAACTCTATGAAATGTCCATGATTTCTAAAGCAGTTTTTGTTGGTCAACCATTTATTAGCTGAAGATGTGCATCATTCAGGTTATGCCGTACTATTTCTCACATTACACATTCAGAAACCAGTCTGTCTGTTGTATTCTATAAACCTTCATGATGCCATAGTTAAGCTACCTCATGTGCTGTTCTTTTTTACACACACACACACACACACACACACAGAGGCTTAAGTGTATTGCTTAATAGTTCCATGATCCCAAAGAGGTATTCTTTGCCGTTCTCAAATAGAAGCTCCCCAAGTACATGGACTTTCAGGCACCAGGTAGCTAGTATAAACTATTTAAATTTAAGAACTACAAAACAATCAAAGCCAGATTCTATAGGGAGACAACATAGTAAAAAAATATCAATACAGATGATATTTTAATACAAAATATTTTTACATAAGTCAGTCTTTTTAAAATATAGAACCTTAAAAAAAGAACAAAGTTGCTATCAACACACTATAAACACGAGTCTTTGTGCCAAGTTTGATAGCATTATCAGAACAATTTTAAATACCAGTCCATACTTTTAACACTGCCTTTAGGTTTCTAAGAAATACTAGCCATGTTCTGCATGACCAATGTTATGTCCACTGTGAAGCACTTCCATTCAGGTCTAATCTGACAGACTGCTCAGGGTCTTTGCACAATGATTTCAGCTTCTCATCACAGTTCAGTGGTGCACTGTATGACCAGTCCCATTAACTTAAGACAATGTCAGTTACATGTACTGAAGTACATTGTGTAGTTACAGGTTCTTCGTCTGAAAAGGAAACTTGTTGAGGTTTAATAGATGTTCTACCCTGATCATCCAACCAATTAAACAGCACCCAAGTGTTTATTTTGATTTCTCAAAGTTGAATAAAGTAATCTGTCAGATTTTCATTAAGAGATGAACTATATAGCATGAACATCTCGGGAATGTTTTGGAATAGACTGTTTTTGAACTCTTATGAAAATAAAAGAATACCAGATCTTGCAAACTCTTGTTTTAATGGTAAATCATCCATGACAAAGTGGCTAGTCAGCCAAAGAGATTTAAGATGATTTACTTGCATTGGAATAATTTACACAATTGAACTTATGCATACAGTACAGAACTATGAACAAAAAGGTGAAGCAAACTTTATTTATATTCAGGTAAAAACATTAACCTGATGAAGTAAATTATTGCAGATTTGAGAAATCAGCACATAAAACAAATTGGACAGAGCATTGCTTACAGGTGCTTTATCTGTGTCAAAAGAAATGTTGAACTGTTTTGATCCACACCAGTGCTGGGAGACAAGGTGGTAGGGGAGGTCAGAGGGAAGGGAGGAAATACAGGGGGGAAATACCACCCATGAACTTAAAATCAAGGAGGAAGGATTGAACAAGGCAGGAAAATACTAATTTGACTTTATATAAAAAACTTTACATCAATTCAAAATGCTCTGGCCACACAATAAATATTGGCCAGACCAATCAATTGTTGAGTTTTTCAACTACGCAAAAAAGAATCGATTCCTCCTAGCCCCTGGTTGAGAGGCTGTTGCCTAAATCACTGTGTGAACAGTTCTAGAATATCTTCTGGTAAAGAATGTTGCCAATATATCCTACTACTACAATAAAACTAAGCTATAAGAAAGATTCTACCTACTTACAAAGGCGGAATTATTGACAATATATTTAACAAAATTAAATTATTTCTTAATTTGAGAAAACATGGAACAGTAAATGCCCATGTCCAAAATGTAACAATTGTTGTGGGTGGAGCACACAAAGAAAGCCATGTGGATTGCACATCAGACAATACATGAGGGAGGGCAATAGGGGGCATGTGATAGTACAAAGAACTAGTCTACTTAACTAGATGTGCCAATACATGTTTTCAATTTCTGTACTTATGTACAAACTTGTCTTTGGGAGGAAAAAAATTGCAGACTTGGCTAGATGGATACACACAGCCCAGTATTAAACTGCACAGCAACATTTATTGTTCCAGCCTGAAAAAACATCCCTTTTTAAATTTCACACAGCAAAGCAAGTTAAACTTCACTCATCGATAAATGATAATTTAAAACAAGAACTTGCTAAAGAAACCTTGTCACAACAACTTTAGGGCCTGATCATTTTTAAGTCCATGGGGCCTTTAATGAATATCAACCTAGTGTCTTTGTTTATAATCTGCAAGCCGTTTCTACAAGGCGTAACGTTTCCTCGACTCAGATGATACATTTAGAAAAGAATCATGATTCTCTTTTTGCTGTAACAGGCAGACATTGCATTTTTCATTGTGATCAGGAAAGATGGAATGACTGCTGCCCTTCTCTTGCAGCTATCAAGAGTTTTTCACGCATTATCTCAATACTTGAATAGTCTGGCAATTTGAGATAGTTTACACAGGTCATTACTGAGGGTAAGAAGTCATCTGGATTTTCTGTAGACTCAAACGTCTTGCGTACAATTGTAAGGGGAGGATTCAAACTTCGGAAACCTAAAACGCACAAAAACAACATTCACTACAAATTTACTGTGAAACGTATAAAAGCATTAATTTATCAACATTATTACAATGTTATTTTACTTATTTATAGCTAAAACTATGCAGAACAGAAAGGTTAAAAACATTAAAGCAAACCAATTAAAACATTTTAAACAGTTGAAAACATACTTGCAGTATAGTAAAAGATAAAAATCTAGCACACCCTATTAAAAGATCTTTTTGCTACCAGCAATTAAACCCAAAGGTCTGTGAAACCCCTTCTGCAAAGACTGTAAGACTCATGTAGGCTCATCAAATCATACGGAATTTTTAAAGTCAGAAACCAGCACTTTGACCCATGCTCGGAGAAGCGCATGTTATCATGGCCGGATCTGACATACACAGGATTGGTTGCTACTGATGCACTAGCATTAACTAGAGCACTACTAGCAAATGCAATCCAGGACACTGAGACTCAGAGCTGAATCCAGGAGTACACTCAAGCTACAAACCTGAGATTTTGGGGGAGTGTAACCTCCTCCAGCTCAGACTGAAACCTTTCCCCCTGATTTGCCTTAGAACTGACCATGAGCACCTGGATAAAGCTTCAATTTTGTGGCTTCATCCAGTCCATTACTGACAACAGACATTGGTTTAGTACTGAAAAAGCTTCCTTGGAGTTGGATAAAAAGAGAGAGATACAGTCAAGTGTCACTGTCTTACTGGTAAAACCAGTATAACTCTTATTAAGGTGACACTGAGACAAATACTGCTTTAATATCATTAAGGCAGATTAATGTTGCTATCCAGAAGCAGGGCTCCAACATGAGAAAAAATGTATCTGTAGATTCTGCAGTGCTGACATTTCATATGATTAGCTGTATACTTCATTCTGATGTACAGAATGCTAATATTAACGTAATGTTCTTCATGCCTCTTTATCAGATAAAAGCTCTGGAAGCTGCTTTCAACATTAAAGCATAATAGAAAAAGAAAGATGCACGCAGACAAGCATGTGTATTCATCACTTCTTTTCTTCCCTCTGTAGCCAAGAATGCTAGTTTCTTAACAGAGTAACTGACATAGACAGTAACCCAAGGGCCACTATGATGGTTTCATGTGCAAATGTACCACTGATACAAGATAGAGATGTTTGCTTGGTGGTATTAGTCATTCAACTCAGGCAAGTAAGAAATGTACTGTAACTATAATCTTAACACTCTTCTTTTTATGTCTGTTGAGAAAATACAGAGCAGCTGTGCTTTCATTATAGGCTCTAGCAAGCATGTCTAAAGCTGCATCTGCACTGCAGAAATAATCCAGCTTGACATCACTTTAACTACCACAGCTCAATGCTATGGAATTATGGGAATTGTAGTTTGGTGGGGCACTAGAGCTCTGACAGAGAAGACTAAATGTCTCACAAAATTACAGTTCCACAGCACTGTGCAAAGGTGGTTAAAGTGGTGGCAACCTGGATTATTTCTGCAGTGCAGGATGCAGCCCAGTCCAACACATACCTATCTAGCAGGAAGTTATACTGAATTTAGTAGGCTTTACTTACAGGTATAATCCAAGTAGAACAAAATAAAAGATTTTTTTTAAAGTCAAAGCTTTCATATCTGTTAATAATTAAAAACAGCATATAGAATTTTAGTTTACAGCATGGAGATGATCAGTTTAGAGCTAAAGGTTTATTGGGGGTTAATGTAAATAAAGAATAATGTTAATAAATAATATATTAATCATGTTAATAAAGAAAATAAAGAATATTTTCAAACACAAATATGCAGCTCATATATGTGCACTTGAAGTCAATAGTATAAAAAGATACTCACCTCCTACTGGCAGTCTAGGGCTACCAGTCACAAACTGGAGAAATAATCTTTGCTGCTCACTATCAAAACTACTGAGAATTTCAAACAGGAACTTCACAGCACGACTAGAATTTTGTTAAGAAACAAACAAACAAAAACCTTCAATTAGATGCTTTTTAAAGACACATCCATTAAGAAATAGCAGAGTCACAATTTTTATGTAGCTACAACAGAACAAGCTGTTTGAAATATTCTACAAATTATCACTACTTAGTGACCAAATCATATTACCTGTCATGTGTGTAACCATGATCTGGCCTGCAACATTCCATTAATGTCTTTGCATCCCAAGTATCTGTTTTGCTACCACATAGCAACTGATCCAGCTATAATAATACAGAAGGCAGAGAGAAAATGGGAGGAATGATGAGAGAGAAATTTAGGGGGAGAAGACAACTTTTTAAAACAAAATGATGACACAATCAATGCAATTCGTTGTACCTTAACTATGTATCACCAACAAAATCTCAAGAGATTCAGTTTGTATTAATCTATTTTCCTAGAAATGAAATACTTTACCCTCAAGCCTAACATCTGATGGTCTCTTTTTTACCATACTAAGATCCTTCCATCATTTTTTCAAATCCTTCTTTTCTAGCAGTTCTCAGTCTGAAGTACCACAGGAGTAAGAATTACTGAGTTTCAAAATATATTATCCCCAGAACAAAACCCTAAGCTACAGAATTATGCAATATCCTGTAACAGCTCCAGTCCTCTCCTCATGCATGGACTGTTTCTTTTCCTTCTTTTCCTTGGTACACAGAAACATATGAGTTTAAATTTCATGACACCCCCAAGAAGCCTGGACATTTCAGTTTGTTAAGAATTGTGATTTTTTTCCATTAGAGATTCCTAAACCGCTTTACAGAACAATGATTCCTTACATTCAAACATTAAATGCAGAGTATACAGTTATGAGTACAAAGCTACTAAATTTCTCATGAAGGTACTAACCTCCTCAGGATAAAAGTACTGAAGGTGACTAAGGGGGAAGACAGATTCAAATCCGTCTCTGAAGGAATCAAATTGCCTTGAAACACCTTCATTTAGTGCCCAGAATATAACTAGCTACAAAAAAACAGAGAAAATTTTAGAGTTATCACATTATTCAATACAGTATTAGCAGCATTTTGTAATATGATGCTTTGAGTGGATCCATGACTTAAACTATAGGCCAGAGAAGGCTACAAGATTAAGAATTTGTCATTTAAGCTAATACTCTCATTTATTTTTCAGTCACTTAAGGATATAATTTAGGAAGAACCAGAAATTTCACAAGGCCTAACTGGTTACTAGGTGGCACTAAACTGGCTTATTGATGTAGTCAAAAAGTAGGAATGCATACCAGATACCCATATTACAGTGGTAATTTGACGATAAACTTCTACAATGGTTTTATGCACAGCAGATTATAAACCAAGCTAATATCTATGAGGTATCAGTACGAGAGGTACAAAGTGGTTCAATTATTTGTCCAGCAACTTCTTCATACGAGGGGGTATCACAGAGTTTTAATTATCACCCTTAAAAAATTTGGCAGAAAGTTTGTTTTGATTTGTACCGGTAGTTGTTAACTTATCTCTATGTCATCACCATCCAGATTTACACATTTTCCCCAGCGTTTCTTGACCCTCCAAATACCATTATTGTAGAAGTCTACAGATTGCGCCTGACAAGGATTTTACACTTAAGTCACTTCTGGCAGAGCCAGTCACAAAAATAAAGGACACAATGAGTTGATTTTTTCAGCAACGTGCACTTAGGGACCAATGATGACACTGACAAATTTGATCAATATGCCATAATAACTTCTGCAATATTGGGTATTTGGAGGGTGAAGATACGCTGGGGAAAATGTATAAATCTAGATAGTGACTACATAGAGATAAGTTAACAACTACAAATCAAAACAAACTTTCTGTCAATTTTTTTAAAAGGTGATTAATAAAAATTTACGATACCCCCCTTGTATTCCTTATGCCAAGATACTTCAACACACAGGCTACATAATTAATGTTCAAAGAGAAAAAACATGCAAAGTGTTTGAGCTCCATTTACATTTCAGAAATAATGTTTTAATAAAAATACTGAAGAGACCTTTTGCACAGTGTTTACCCATGTTATTAATATGAATATATGTATTGTCTTCCTCCCAGCATGGAACTCATGGCAGCTTATGACAAAGATTAAAACAAAATACAGGTAAAATCTAATAACGAAATATAAAAATAAGAAACAAATGTTCCTGTTAAAAAAACAACAAATTAAAACAGTTTAAAACACATTTTAAAAATTGCTGTTTTTGTTGTGTGCCTTCAAGCAGTTTTCAATACTAAAGAATCTATTTTGGGGGAGGGGGCACGTTTCTTCAGGGGGAGTGGGGGTTGTGCGACTGTCATCCTCTGAGGCTGAAAGATTGTGCCTTGCCAAAGATCACCCAGTGTGTTTCATGGCTAAGCAGGGATTTGAACCTTGGTCTCCAGAGTCATAGTCCAACACTCAAACCACAGTGGCTAAAAAGTGCAGTACACCACATTAAAAAAAAAAAAACACCCTCCTCTGCTACATCCAGCTGTCAACCAAAGCTTTTTTAAAATAAATGGATTTTTTAAATAAAAAAGTGAGTGAATTCCACATCTTTAGAGTAATAATTGTATTATATGTTCCCAACATCCTCCAATTTCAGTCATGTAAAATTGCACATGTTTTTTCCTACATAAATTTTATTTTTTAAATCACCACTTTAGCTTCACTTCATTGAAAGCAATACAAATTCTGTCACCAGTGTAACACATTCTAAATATTTTCAGTAATTTAAGTGAACAACAAGGAGTAGTCTACGTCCAACAAGAATCTTGTGTTACTTACTCGAAGATACTCTTCTAAGTTGTGGATGGTGACAGGTATATCTTTCCCTCCTTTTTTCAGCTCAATGTTTGGGAATCCTGGAAGTGTGAAATCCAAACCTAGATCCTCTACTGAACAACCATTCATGGTCAGGGTCTCCAATGCATACTGTAGACTCTCTTTGGTCTAAAAATAAATATGGATGTTAGTAACAACTTGGAAAATGTTAGACTTAAACATAGAAGTTTTAAAATTAATTTTTAAAATTAATGCTACATTCTGTAGGTTAAATTCTGCTTTCCACAAGTTCTCAAAAAAGGTAAGTCGAAGATATTTTAATAAATGGAATGCCTTTGCTCCACCTGCCATCCTGAGACTGAAATCTATATATTGGGGGCAAAAATCATATGGAAGTGATAAACTATTGTATGTTTAATAACTGCATTTTAAACATGAAAACATGACATGCTGCAGTCTCATACAAGGACATCTTTACGGATAAAACTTTGAAAATAAAAATGGATGAAGTAGTCATCCAATGTGCACTGATCTGGTTTAGACATCAAACAGAACATATACCCAATATACACTAGCATTGTTTCCTACTACCCATTTACTGGATTTATAAACTGCTCATCTTCACTTTCACATGTCATGATATTAAGAACAGACTAAAGGCTTCTGCTTATAGATTGAGCACACCTCTCTGACACAGGCAAACTCAGGAACTGGATTTGTTTAAACTATGAGTGACAAGTCATCATGTGATCTTGGCATTCTCTAACTCCACAGTTTAATCTTGTTTTTTCTCATTAATTAAATTATAAAGAAGCCACGATTCTCAGGTTCAGCAGTCATTGCAAAGCAAGAACATACTAAGTCGAAAGCTCATGCAGACTTACTTATAAAAAAGGAAATAATGGGCTTGTTAGGATATAATCCTAAACCACAGTTCAGCATTCAGAAGTTTTCAATTGCATTTTTGAATAATCACAGCCTGCTAGGAACCTATGCACTTTTGGCTAATGTTTAACAACTATCAGCTGAAATAAGAAAACTTCAAACTAAAGTTCATAAAACAAGCTAGTTTGGATTAACCACAGGTTAGGGTGCAACCAGCACTGGAAATTTAAGATAATGCAATATAATATAAATATAAAATGGAAGTGTTGTTGCTGTTGTGATTTAACCTCAACTCATACTGACCCTGTGCATGAGACAGGTTCAAGACTCCCTTGTCCTCAACCACTCTGTTCAGGTCCTGCAGGCCCATGTCCATTGCCTTCCTAATTGAGTCCATCCATCTGCATTTGGTTCTTTCTTTCTTCTTCCCTCTACCTTTCTTAACATTGTCTTTTCTAATAATTCATGCCTTCTCATGATGTGGCTAAAATATAACAGCACCAATTTAAGTCATCCTGGCTTTCAGCAGGAGTTTGGGCTTGATCTGTTCTAGGACCAATTTATTTGTCTTCTTGGCTATCCATGGTATTCTCAGCACCAAATCTCAAATGAGTTTATTTTCTTTCTATTAGCTTTCTCCATTGTCCAGCTCCCACATGATGATGGGGAATACAATGGCTTGGACAATTCTAACTTTAGTGCTCTGTATTATCTTTACATTTTAAGGTCTAGTTCTTTCATAGCTGCCCTTGCTAGTTCTAGTCTTCTTCCGATTTCTTGATCGAAGTCTCCATTCTGATCAATGTTTGATTGAACTCTTTTGACTGTTTCAATTTTCTCTTGTCTAGGATGAATTCTTATAGATCTTCCATTATCATTATTTTGGTTTTGGGTTTTTTGAGGGGTATTATGTTCAGCATTAATCCAACCTTGGCACTTTCCTCTTTGACTTTCTTCAGTAATTGTTCAAGGTCTTTGTTTCTGCTACTAGCATAGTACAAGCTCCTTGGCAGTACTAGGAAGACGACTTGCTCCCTTGATCCAGCTCCATCTTGGTTGGTCATCCAGGATGGGGACGCATTGAGAACTTTTCTTCGGGAGGTGATCAATGCGTCCCTCAGGGAGGGTATTGTTCCATCATGTTTAAAGGAGGCGGCGGTAAAGCCTATCCTGAAAAAATTCTCCCTTGATCCCCTGGACAGGAACAACTACAGGCCAGTGTCCTTGCTACCTTTTCTTAGCAAGGTCATTGAGAGAGCTGTTGCCTTCCAACTCCAAGCAGTTTTGGATGAAGCCGATTATCTTGATCCTTTCCAAACCGGTTTCAGGGCGGATTATGGAGTTGAGACTGCCATGGTTGCTCTGATGGACGACCTCCGCGTGAGCATCAACAGGGTAGTGTGACCCTGCTCGTGCTCTTGGATCTCTCAGCGGCTTTTGGAGCGGCTGAGAGAGTTGGGGATTGGTGGCACCGTGCTCCGGTGGTTCTGGTCCTTTCTCTCCGGCAGATCCCAAAGGGTCAGGCTCGGGAACAGTTGCTTCCCCAAAATTGAGCTTAATTGTTGCGTCCCTCAGGGTGCCATCCTGTCCCCGATGCTATTTAACATCTATATGAAGCCGCTTGGTGAGATCATTTGGAGGCATGGAGCTCAGTGTCTTCAGTACGCTGACGACACTCAGATATATCTCTCCATGACAAAGGCGTCTCTCCTCTCAACAGCTGCCTTGAGGCGGTAATGGATTGGATGAGGGAAAACAAATCGAAGCTCAATCCAAGCAAAACGGAGGTACTCACAGTTACAGGCCCGAAACCAGGATTGGGAGTACAGTCTTCAGTTCTTGATGGAGTCACACTCTCCTCTAAGGACTGTGTTCACAGCTTTGGGGTCCTCCTTGACTCATCGCTTCACATGACTAGTCAGGTGAATGCGACGGTCAGGAGTGCCTGTTACCAGCTTTGGCTGATCCACCAGCTGCTCCCTTTCCTGACGAGGAAGGATCTGGAAACTGTGATACATGCTCTAGTAACCTCACGATTGGACTTCTGTAATGCACTCTACATGGGGCTACCCTTGTGCTTAACTCGGAAACTACAACTGGTCCAGAATATGGCAGCCAGACTCATTACTGGTACATCTAGGAGAGAGCACATGACACTTGTGCTAGAATCTCTCCGTGGCTGCCGATCAGTTTCCAGGCACAGTACAAGGTGTTGGTTTTGACCTATAAAGCCCTACATGGCTCGGGTCCATCCTATCTAAGAGACCGCCTCTACCCGTACGAACCCCACCCCCCCACACACACTTTGATCCTCTGGGAGGAATCTGTTACAGCCCAGAAAGACCAGGTTGGTGCAGACCTCCCAGAGGGCCTTTTCAGCAGTCGCCCCCAAGCTTTGGAATGACCTGTTGGACAAGATGTGTCTTATTCCATCGATTGACAGCTTTAAGAAAGCTTTGAAGATTCATCTCTTTCGGCAGACCTTCCCGGAAAATGTCTAATATTCCCCGGCTCTATCTCTTGCTAGTTCTTAGTTTCCATCTGGTTAAACAGCTCAGGAAGTCTTTTGGTGTGACATTGCGGATTTTGTTTATTTGTAACTGTTTTTAACTTGTCTTTGGTTTAATCCTTTTTTAAGGGGGGGGGGGGGAGTTGGGAATGGGATTGGATATTTTAATTGTGATGTTTTTTAACTTCTCTTGTACCCCACCCCGATTGCCCGTTCAGAGGGGCGGGCTAGAAATAACATTTATTATTATTATTACTGTGTCATCTGTGTATCACAGGCTGTTCATGTTTCCTCCTGCTTTCTTTACTCCTGCCCATGAGCCAAAACTGCCTCATGTAATGTTTTCTGCATACAGGTTGAACAGATAGGGTGAGATGACGCAGCCTTGTCGGATACCTTTTTCAATTGGGAACCATTATGTTTCTCCATACTAATTTCTGATGGCAACCTCTTAACTGGAGACAGAAGTTTCCACTATCTTTACAGCCATGCTATACGAGGTTGGGTGAGCACGTGAGGCCAAAACTAGTTGTAATATATTCTTGTAAAGTTAAGCCATTGTTTAGCATTGTATCCAAATATAGCTCAGTTTCCAGTTGTGTCTCAACTGAACTATTGAAACCAGTAAAGATTATCTAATGCAGTTTCGACGGTACACATTTCAAGTACAGCAAACAAATGTGTAAATAGAGCATGACAACTACCCATTGACTATTTTTGCTCCACATCTCTACTATTTAAGCAATGGACAGTGTGGCCATGTAAATATTAACTTTTGTCACAGTTCTAGCCATCATACTAAGGAAAGAAATGTTTGGCATTTCCTACCCTATAATTACACTTACCTGTGATTTATCTTGTTCAAGTCTTTTTTTCTGTCTCACAATTTCTTCAAGGTGGTACACTGATCTGGCTACAACAGGATCAATATTGAACAAGTCATGAGATGTTAATGATGTCTCCTGCCGTAGCATCCATTTGTAAAAAGGAAGGCCAAGGGGAAGATCCACCTAAAGGCAAAAGCACCATTTTTATTTAAATGAAGGTGTACAAACCACTACCTCCCCTAGGTAACGACTGGAAGAAGATAAATATAATACAGACTGAATATCCGTCATCTGAAATGCTTTTGGCCAGAAATGTTTTGAAGTTTAGATATTTTCTATTATTCCAGGTGTGGTTGGAATACTTGTATTTGCATATAAGTACCTAATATGAGATATCTTGGAAATGGGGCCGAAGTATAAACACAAAATTTGTGTACACTGAATCATTAGAAAGGAAAGGTGTCATTATCTTAGCCACCCATGAAAAATGTTTGAAGTATTTAGTATTTTGAAATTTCGGGTAAGGGAGACTAAAGCTATAATATGGAAAATGCTGTTAAATACCATTTACACATACACTATGGATAATCTTTTGACATTTCATATTCTTCTATTAGTACACTACTTAATATGTTTACCAGGCATAGGACAGTTTTAATTTTTCAGTCTTAAACTAAGGACTATATCCCTACATCAAAGAGCTATCACTCTATGTAGCTAACAATCTGATGGTCATAATATGACTTAGCTGCTGGTTCTGAACAGAATGTTTTTTGAAACTGCTACTTAGAAAAAAGGTTCTTTAAATTGCAATTTCCACATGAATGTGACAGAGCCTTAAATTTTAATTTAAATCTGTTACTTTCTTACCAATCTAAAATCCATGATTGCTTTTGCCATCAGTTTCCCCAGAAAACGGAACTTCATTTTAACTTTCGCAATATGGGCAGGTTTTGCTGTTCTGCCAAAGGGAAGTGCAAACAGGCCTTGAAGATTATGAATATATTTGGTCCCTTCTTGGCTTCCTGTTTAAGAATAAATAAATTGTAAGCAAATAGACAGTCAGACACAAATCAGATTACTACACTGATGCTTCAAAGCATGAAGGTTATAGGAGCATCTAAACACACAGAATTTTTTAGAAACACAAACAGCTTTTCTTTTCTTTTTAAAAACTATACAGGAGGGCAACAACTGTCTTCTTCAAAATGGAGTCCAAGGTTTTAAATATGCATTAAGTGTTTTTAAACATTGTTACCTAATTTTTAAAAAAACTTTGGTACACTTACAGGTCCAGCATAATCTTTTTAAAATTATTGTAAGGTGGGTTATAAAGTCAATAAATAAATAAAGTTAGTGGATTGCCCCATATATCCAAAACACCCAGAAGCCAGGTGTGCAGACCAATCCCAATCATGAAATCTGCTGGCAGAGGTTAGCAGAAATCAGGTAGCCTCTTCCACTGACACAGAAGAGAGGGTTACATTTACTTGGAAGGTTCCAAATATGCCTGGAGATAGCTGTGGAAATATATGTGTACCGCTGACAGTATTAATGCCAGGAGCAGGGATTCAGTATTCCCCCCGTTTCTCCAGGAGTTGCACAGTATGAATTTTTTGTCAGCCTGGAGCAGAAACAGATCATTTGATTGCAATGGATTTTTTTAAAAAAGACCACAAAGTACACTGAAACCCCACCTTCCACTCCCTCACTGCTAGACAGCAAAGCTTTGGAATTTGCTCCTAATCCACTTACAACTTCTTTCTTACCTTTAGGATTGGCAAGAGTAACTTCTTCACCTCTCCACAGGCCCAAGTCTGCTCTCTGTAGTTCCTGAGATACAAGTGCATAAAACTCCAGTGTAGGTCCTAAACCTGTGCCAACCTGATTTAAAAAAAGATAATTTGAGGTTTTATGATTTTGCAAAAAGGAAAGAAAATGAGGAAGAGAAAAATGTCTGAACATATTTTCTGCAAAAAATATAGTTTAACTTCAGTGGGCCCTTCCCATCCACAAGAGTTCAGTTCCAGGGTACCCTGTGGAAGGGGAAATGTGTGGAAACTCAAGCTCCATATTATCTAATGGATAGCAATGTATGTGCAATTGCATTTCAATACATGAGGCGCGACTGGATAATAGTTGGGACTATCCAACAGGATGTCAGCTGTTGTTTATTGTTCAACAAACAGAAAGGAAAAAGAATTCAGAATTTTTTGTTTCAGAGTAATACAACTGTAATATGACAGTACTCAGAAGATCTACCTTACCCAAATGCCTTTTTGGTCTCATACTCTGCACTACCTGAATAGGACAACAGTCCTAAATGATATATTGTAGAGGAAAAGTAGCAACTTAATGCTTTAGACACACATACACACACCAACTCATGGCCAGTACAGACAGGCATGAAAAGCCGGCTTCCAGCCAACTTGGGGACATGGAGTACGCAGGACCCCATGACGTCCAGCTCTGGCGTTTAGATGATGCATGCCACTGGAGCCCTGTAAAGCCACAGTGAAGCAGGAAAAGCTGGCTTTTTGCCAGTGCAAAAAGGAGTAGCATTTTGCTGCTTCTTTTTGGGCTTGTAAAAAGGCAGATTAGGGCCACGATGTGCAGTTGCCGTGGCCTCAATCTGGCTTTCTCAGTGGCAGCTCCAAGCCGCCCACTTGCGGTGGTCTGTTCCATCTCTACGTTGGTGCAGTCTGCACTAAACCATCCCAAACAAATCCCATCTCATCTGATTTCAACAAAGTACAGTGGAGACTGGTTAGTATTTGGATAGGAGGCCACCAGTAACATAAGGGATCTTGGTACAGCTAGGAAAGAATTATGCCTGAAGCCTGAAGAACTGCTGCCAGTCAGAATTGATTGTATTGCGTTGAATGGACTAATGACTTGAATCAGTATAAAACAACTTTGTCTATTTCTAACCTATGAGTTGAAGAAGCCTTCACACAAAACCCACCTCTTCTCTGCATATGGTTCTTGGAACTCAAAATATTACAAAGGCATGCAGAGACAGTTCACCTGTTGTTACTTACTTCATTTTCATACTGGATTTCCAACATTGCTCTTGAACTGCCCAGATCCTGCATCACTGATTCTGCTTGTTTCAATAGTTCCTCTCTGTTCACAGTGCGCTGTATATCAAAGTAAAGTACAATTCTTTTTTTATTTTTTTGCAATCTAATCACAACACTGAAAGCCAGGGACACAGATGGGAGTACCAGTCTACTGCATTTATCACAACCCAATCTATAAAGATTGCATTGCAGAAAATTTAACATAATACAGTACTCGTATTAGATATTAACATGATTGCAAGGAAGTACCTTTCCCACTGCACTACATGTAAACCACTTTTAGTATTTAGTGTTGGTTTACAAAATCTTGTCAGACTGAGGGCTAAGGTTTTATAAATCTGGCTGCAGATAGAGTATAATTGTAAGAAGAATTGTAATCCCTTTAAGAAAGAGGTGTCTACACCCAATTCATACACAGACTCCTAAATTATGCTTGGAATTTATCTTAGATGTACAAATGTATTTGAAACTAGAACCTACTAGGGGCTCATGAATTCATTTCAGCCCGCAGTTGAAGCCCCAGAGGGGATTCAATTCTTTGGTATAAATCAAAATTACTAGTGAGTACAATTTATATAGCCTAACAATAGATCCATTTATTGCTTCTGAATTGCCATGAAAAGGTTTCAGGGGATGCTTGAATTTAATCACAAACTGCAAATGAATTTTTTTTTGAGAGGTTTTCGGGCTATGTGGCCATCTCTAGAAGAGCTTGTTTCTGACATCTCACCAGCATCTGTGGCTGGCATGTTCAGAGAACACTGGAATGCCATGCCAGCGTTCTCTGAAGATGCCAGCCACAGATGCTGGCAAAACGTCAGAAACAAACTATTCTAGAACATGGCCACATGGCCCGAAAAACCCACAAAAAACTATGGATGCCAGCCATGAAAGCCTTTGACTTCACATTGCAAATGAATTCTTATTAGCCAGGTAGGTCATTCATCTGAAACAAAAAGCTGCAGACATAACAAGTTCCTAAAATCAACACATGTATGTTGCAGAGAAGAAGCTTTTCCAAAATTTTGAAGGGTTTAGGTGAGATCATCACTTCCACTACCGCGATATATTTACCTTTTTCCTATCCAGACGTGGTGCCACTCTACTATCCTGAGAATCAGACTGGTTGATTTCTGGATTAGTGTCCAGCAGTCTCTGCATGGCTCTATCTCGATCAAATGCAGTTACATAAAACAGCATTTGCCGTGTGTCAAATGGAAAGAAAAACGGACTGTAGAAAGAGAGATCAATGTTACACTGCAAGGTGAGAAAGGGTAAATGTGAACACAGTCATTAAGTGAGCACTTGCTCATTTTTATATAAAATATACATATCCCATCATAGGATACAATAAAATTTAAAATGATTTTAACAATAAAACACAAAACAACAATCACAATAGAACATTCAAATCACCAGGTGTGGGAAACTACACAGAAGATAATTTTTGTCCTCCCACTCCATGGTTCTACCTGTCCACCTGGAACCCCAGTAAGGTCTGTTTTCCATTCTATATCAGCCAAATTGGTCATCTGATCAGAAGTGATATACTGAAAAAAAGATATAATTTGGGGGCACTGGGTTGTATAGTATACTGTGAGTATAAAGATGTTTTACCCATTTTCAATGTTCTGGCATGATTTTAAAACAGCACTGGGAGTTGGGGGGCTTGGGAAATTGGTGAGGGGCTCCCAGGGTCACAAAAATGGGCAGGGGAGCTGCAAATAGCCTGTGGGCTGTAGTTTCCTCATCCTTCATTAGAGGCCATTAAATATTAAGTAGCCAGTAAAACTGGTCTGAGACTGGTAAAAACTTGAGAAGGTTTTATCCCTGATAGACCCTGATCACAACTTAAGATAGGAGGGCAAAAATAGGCCTGTGAGTCACATGGGATCCCTAAGTGTGGCCTGTGGAAACCAAAGAAACCCCTTACAAATCCACAGAGTGTTTCCCATCCTGCAAGGTGATTATTGGGTGATTTCCCCCACCCCTCCAAACTGTCTAAAAAGGCAACAGTTTGCAGTCAAAAAGGGACATCACATCACTTTTGGCTCGCTGAAATGCACTACTGCAGCTTTCTGGGTAGGTGCAGGAAGGTAAAATGACCCTGCCCTGTTTGCAGTTGCTCACCCCTTACTTAAGACAATAAAAATTGGGAAAGTTCATACGGAAGCAAATAGTATTTTGTATACTCCAGTCCAAGACCATTTAAAGAAAGAGAGAGAGTTAAAAAAACAAAGAAAAACCAAAACTAAATTGAGAAATGCTAGCAAATGAAGTTGCTCCTATTACATGTGTTACTTTACATTCTGGTAAGTTTTCTGCTCCCCTAGAGACTCAAAGCAGCCTCTCCCTCCCTTTTCTTCGTTTATGTAAACTAGCATGCACATGTATGAGGGGGATATCCAAAAGTTTTAATGATCACCTTTTTAAAAAAATTGGCAGAAAGTTTGTTTTGATTTGTAGTTGTTAACTTATCTATATATAGTCACTATCCAGATTTATACATTTTCCCCAGCATATCTTGACCCTCCGAATACCTGATATTGTAGAAGCCTGCAGATTGCGCCCGATGAGGATTTTACACTTTAGTCACTTCTGGCACAGCCAGTCACAAAAATAAAGGACACAATGAGCTGATTTTCTCAGCAACGTGCATTTAGGGACCAATTACGACACTGACAAAATTTCATCAATATGCCATAATAACTTCCGGGTGATAATTATTACTTTACGATACCCCCTCGTAAGGCGCAATCTTATCAGGTATTCGGAGGGTCAAGATACGCTGGGAAAAATGTATAAATCTAGATAGTGATTACACAGAGATAAGTTAACAACTACAAATCAAAACAAACTTTCTGTCAATTTTTTAAAAAGGTGATCATTAAAACTTTTGGATACCCCCTCGTATGTGTGCATGTGCAGGTGAATACACATAGACATGTATAAAGTGTTTCAGTCTGAATACACACAAACACACAAATAAAATGCATGTATATGTGCATGTACATGTATCCATGTCCATGTATGGCCCTTAGTCAACACTGGCTACATCCTTCAGGTCTACAAAGATTGGTCCATGAAGAAGCACCTCATTTACAACTTCTGGTCATTTACAGCACCAGAGCCTAATGCCTGAAGCAAATGCCTAAAATCTTCACAATGCTACAATGGTTTATAGTGAAGTCTGGTCAAATTCCATACCATGATTTTCCAAGCTCTGTCAGCCACGTTGGTATGTTTCCTGTCATTATCACCAAGGGATCTTGAAGCTGTCTGTTAGCTTTTGCTGTTAGTTTACTGTTGATAAATTCTGAGGTTGGAATAATCTCTTTACAGCTTGCATTCTACAACATCAAAGAGAAAGTTATTTCTATTATGAAGAACTTATGCACTATTAAGTCCTTTAACATTTCTGCCATATTGATGCAGGAAAAAAAAATCAAGTGTAACATGCCCTCCAGGCATAATGCTGGCTCTCTGCAAAACAAACTTTGCATAACCAGGATCAAACATGGGGCAGACATGCTTCTGCATCCTCCCCTGTGTATTAATCTTCCTCTTTCCTTCTCAGCATCAGCCATGGCACACATGTAGTAGGAAGTTGCTACAAAGCATTTCTGCTGAAGTTATGGTCACCTTACAAGTTAGACATTGCAAACTTGGCTTGAAAATTGACTTACAACCATGATCTGCCTTGTAATGCAACAACACAAAGCCACAGTTACTGCTGGGAAGAAAAGGAAATGAGAGGTTGCTAAAAAAGCAGTCCACAACCACTGGCATAATCCCTCGCACCAGGAGGTCAACATTCCAAACCATTTAATCGGTTGCCCCTTTCTCTCTCAATTTTATGATATAGTCTTGCATTCTGCCAGCTTTGAAAATCATGGCAGATGAAGAATCAAAGTAGATAGAAAATGGGACAGATAGCTGCCTGCCCTGACTTAAATTTGTCCACTTTATAATGTTGATGGCTTTCAACCTTGTCGAACGAGCCCAGACTTGTTGTGATCTTGGCGTGTGTGTATAGTCATAGCACAAATAAATGCAACCTTTCAACCGTCTCAAAATCATTGATTTAGTGGCTTTGAAATGTAAGGTTCTCAGATTAATGAGTCATGCCTCTGTACACCTAATTGATCTTATTCTTTCACTATTAATCTGCACAACTCTTCTGACATGCAAGGAATGCTACCTTCTTTCTAAGACATGCTGAATTTGAACAAAATGTCAGCAGTTCTAATGTCTGACTCATGTGCAAGTATGACAGTTTTTGAAAGGAAGGAGGGATCAATGATCAACCACAATTGAGTGCCTGTTATCAGCTTTGGTTGATACGCCAACTATGTCCTTTCCTGGAAGTCAGGGACCTTGAGACCATAGTACATGCACTGGTAACTTCTTGATTTCTGTAATGCACTCTACATGGAGATACCCTTGTGCTTGGTTCAGAAACTTCAACTAGTTCAGAACATGGCAGCCAGATTGGTCTCTGGTACTTCCAAAAGAGACCATAGAACACTGCTCTTAAGATCACTCCACTGTCTGCCCATTACTTTCCGGACCCAGTACAAGGTGTTGGTTATCACCTTTAAAGCCCTAAATGGCTTGGGTTCAACCTATCTTTGGGACCGCATCCTTCCATATAATCCTCCCTGCACACTTAGATCCTCAAGGAGGAATTTGTTACAGCCTTATAAAACAAGGCTGTCCACAACCTCCCAGAGGACCTTCTCAGCTGTCACGCTCAGACTGTGGAATGGCCTGCCGGACAAGATCCGTCATATTACCACCCTAAACAGCTTTTAAAAAGCTATAAAGACGGATCTTTTCCAGCGGTCTTTCCTGAATAGTTTCTCTGGCCACTAGAAGAAATCTAACTGTTGAACTCTGATCTCACTTTAGTCACGGTCTATTGTTTGTTGTATAAATTTTTGTAATTCTTACATTGTTTAATAGTATTTTAAGAGGGGGGATTGAGGATTTTTTAATCTTTGTAAGCCGCCCCGGTTGCATCTTGTAGAGGGGTGGGATATAAATAAATTTATTATTGTTGTTGTTGTTATATCTCTTCCATTATCACTGATTTTCACTCACATCACTTCTGGAAGGCCTTCCAAGTGGTATCATACACTATGTGGATTGTTCCCTAGATGCCAGAATTGTATTTATCACTGGTTCTGAGTACCACCACTTTCTTAGGCTTTTCTGCACATTCTTCATGTGGTTAGACTTAACCATTATGTGATGGTGTGATAAACTGACCTTGAACCTCTTTGAGCTAAGTAGTATGAACTTTCTACTGACATTTTTATTAACAGGGGATACCATGGTCTACATGGTCAGTGAGGGGCAATCACTTCTGCTCTTTCTATTCTGATTTTCATGAATACCCTCTCTATATTGTTGGAAGTGGAAGGAATACAAAAATAGATATTTTGGCTAATGTACTGCTAGTGCCTCATGTCTGTCCACACCTGTGTTTCCATCAACTGAAAAATATCTTTTTACTTAGAAATTCTGATCAGATGCAAAAAGGCTCACCATACATTCTCCACAGTTGTTTTCTAAATCATTGAATATCTTCTGCTCTAACTCCACTCTCCAGGTTGCATTTTGTTTTTGCTTAGGTAGTCCACTGTCAAATTCAAAGCCTCTTTTAAATATACTGCTGTCAGTGATTTCAACTGCCTGTATTCTAGTTCACTACTTGAGCAGTTGCTAGCATCTCTTTCCCCACTGATTGCAAAGATGAAGTTGTATACCACCACTAAACATCAACGAACAAGGAAAATGTGTTTAAACTGCATCAATTCATCTTGTGTTGGCTGAACATTGTTATGCAGGGAAACCTAACCAAAGATCAGTAAAGTGTCCAATGCAGCAGTAAAATGTGTACTCACATCATACAGGTAATACCAGTAACGGCTGATAGCATGTAAAACTCTCAAAAGAATAACAACATCTAATGAAGGGTCTTCAAAAGTTATATTTTCAGGCGGTGAAGATATAAGATAAACTTCCAAAGGATTTGAGATGGATGGACATATACCATCTAAAAACAGAAAGATTGCATCAGAAATAAACGATCCGAGATATTTTCACTTTATTAATGTTAAAGAATGCTAGTTCACAGGAGAATGTTAATGAATTGCAATAAAATACTTTACTTGAAAAAGTATGCATTCTTTGCTCTACACTTGCAAATGAACGAAACACTTACCATGCCACAATTCATCGTGCTTTTTTGCATTTCTAGGGGATGTTTTTGTAGGAGCAGTCTGTGCCCTTCCTCTTTTACCACCAACACAGTCTTTATTACTATCTTCATCTTCCCGTACCGGCTTGTACCTGAAAGCAATATTTTACTGTGACTAATTCACCTGAAAGTAGAATCTAGTACAAGAGCAATAGTTCTTCCTTGTGACAAATCAGAAGGAAAGCAAAAGGGTGTGTCAATTCCATACTAAATACCCATAAAATCTTAAAAGGTAAACTTGTAGGGGAAGACTATGAATCAAGCTACACGTTACACAGGAAATCCACTCACTGCTCTCTGAACTGTTCCCAACACAAAGTGTTTGACACAGCAGGGATCAAGTTACTTTGTCTCCTTGTGCTATCCCTTCCAGGGGAAAATTAATTCAACTCCTATATTTTCTCTCCTCCATTTACAAATAGCATACCAACTGGAGATCTATAATATAGACTGTAATTTGGTCCTTAGGGTTTCAATCAGACACCTCTATTTAGTCACTCTCAATATTATCAGGAGGAGGCACAGAGACCGCACCTACACTTCAATGTATGGATAAATGAAGATATCTATAGGGACATCTCATATATACGAAATCCACCTTTCCAGCCTTACTAGCAAATACTTCACTTCACTTCACAGTAAAGTTATCATTATTGTTCAAACACATTATTTTCTGAAAAGGCTTGAGCAGCCTCCTCATCTTCTTTTATTAGCAAATATAACTTGAGTATTTGAGTGTACCCACTACTCTGCCTCCTGGTGATATGTTGCAAAACCTATTTTCTTTCCATACATTGACATGCAATTGACACACAGGATTCTTGTAGTACTTCCTTGAAAATAATTTTCATTTCTCTATTCCTAGTCATTCAGAAAGCTAAATAACATTTATAAGGTAGCATATTACTCTGTAAAATAGAAATTAAAAACTGTATGCGGGCACCTGTCTTCAACTCAGCCTGTCAAATTACACATTAACAATTAAAAAGAGGTTTATGTTTAGTAAGCTAAACACCACTATATTTTTGTAACACTTAAATGAACATGAATAATTGCCCCACTCTTACTGACTTACCAAATAGTATGAGTTTTAGTCCAAATGCCAGCCCTTCCTAATGGATTACTTTCATCATCAGTGGACTCCCTTTCCTCTTCAGCTTGCAAACTGAACTGTCTGACTGCTTGATAAACTGTCATGTTGTATGGCAGGAGATGATCTCCAATGTAGAATTGAAGCCTGTGCCTCACATTTCCTGAATTTAAGAACTGAGCGGCCTACACAGAGAAGGAGGTAATAAAAACTGAATTAACTGCAAATCTTCAAATTTCAATACAGAGAGATTACTACCGAGTAGCACCTCACCAAAGATTCATCTATTTCCTCATCTGATCCATCATCATCACTGTCTTCATCATCTTCTCGCACTCTGCCATAGCCTAAAACAGACAACAGAGTGACAAAATATTATTAACTTTAGGATAAAGTATGGCGGAAAACAGACCAATACAAAGAGGTGACTTGAAGCCACACCCATCCAAGATGCCTTAGGACTGTGGTAACCATATGCTACGGGCCTGAGGGTGCCCTCTGGTCTGGGCTCAAATGGGAGCAGAAAAAATACTCCTTTTTGGGCCAGGTTCTCACAATCTGGGTGCAGCTTCAGCACACCTTGAGGATGTACGTCATCTAATCGCCACACTCCCAAGCCATGCAGAAGCCGGCTTTTTCTGCTCGTCTGTTCGGGCCCTATGCTTATAAAATATTTACAGATGGTGCAAATGACACACTTTAGTTTCAGACAGGAAAAGTCAGTCCCTAAGAATAGTCTGAATGAGATGTACCAATAATATTGCCCAGTACACAGGCAGCATTAATGGCATCATATGTATGGACCAACAGAATAAAATCCAATACAAAAGTATTCTGCACTGACACACTATCTTCATTTAAATAAGAAAGTAACAAAAAACCAACCACCTCAACTTGTTTTTTCCCCTCTCCACCAGAAATAGAGAACAACGCATGAACCTGAGAAATGAGCACATAATGCTAAACTGAAGTTTAATTATATAATCAAATGAGGACAGTGAATACTTCAAGTACAAACTGGTTTCTAAAATCCTCCAAAATCCTATAACATTTTTTCTTTCCCTGAATACTCAAGCCATCTATACCACTCTGCTTGCAATTTAGATATTTAGATTAGACCAGATTACCAGATGTATTGCTATAATAAAAATACCGAGAGGAAACTTTTATTTTATATGCACGGATATGTTATATTAATAACACCTTTGGAATAAGGAGGATGATTACTGTGATTTTCATGTAGTGCAATAGGATACTCCCAATCTGAAGTAATCCAAACACATGCAAAGAGTGATGTCAACAGCTGTTTGATAGTTCTCTCCTACCCAATCCCAGTGCACAGAGAACAGCATTGATAAGCGGTATAGAAATGTACTTGCTATTGCTATTGCTATAATAAGATTGGCAGCAGACCATGGAAATTGGGGGTTAAGAATCTGGTGCCAGCCTGCCAACAATTAATAAATAAATAAATCCTAACCCAAGATCATATTCTGGTAAAACTACTTATTTTCAAGCAAAAAAGGATACTGAACAGAAAGGATTTTTGCTTGTAATGCTATTTCACCAGATTAGCTGGTAATGTACGTTGTTGCTGTGTGCCTTCAAATCGTTTATAACTTATGGCTACCCTGCAACAGGATTTTCTTGGCAAGATTTGTTCAGAAGAGGTTTGCCATTGCCCTCCCCTGAGGTTTAGAGCATGTGACTTGCCCAAGGTCACCCAGTGGGTTTCCATGACTGAAAAGGCATTCAAATCCTGTTCTCCAGAGTTGTAGTCCAACACCCAAACCATTACACAACATTGGCTCTCTTGGTAACTGGTATACCAGTTGTTTATAGACAAGCCAATATAGAAATTAATGTTCAGCATCTGAGCTAGACAGGGTAGACAACACTTTCAACTTGCACCACTAAATCGGTACATCTATATTAGAATGTGGAACTACTAGAACAAGACATTTCTAAGATATAGACTCAGTATATTGAAATTCTATGCAATTTATTGAACTAGATTTTATTTATAAATCATTAGATTGAAGAGAAGAAGCTCCTAATGAAATGTTCCATAAAATGTAAGTTGTATAGCAGGACTCATATACATAAAATAATAATGCACATACAAAGCTATCAGCAAGCTTTAAAAGAAAAAAGTACCTCTAACAACAAGATATCGTTCAATAGCTTGTACCAACGCCAGGGGATCTATCTTCACAGGTCCACCTTTCCACTGTTTCACATTAGCACAGTCTGGATGTCTTTGCAACTGGCATTTTAACTGATGGGTGTTGAAAAATTTTAAAGCTTGGGATCCTCTGTTAAGAGAAAAACTCAAGATAATTTATGAAAAAAAGTTTCTACAGTTATTCTATGTTCAGTTGTATATAATCAATATACTGAAGTAAGTGAATTAGGTGTTGTCTTTTGCATTCACTTTACATACTAAATTGTTAAGAATGCATGCATTTTAGAGTCTACATGGCATCATGTAATGTCACAGACTGAAATGTCAAAATTTTTACAATACTTGCAGCTCAGGCAGCTTAGTTGATCAAGGTGGTAATCCTTTGAATATCTACCTTGCATAAACTACACTGAACACAGTGGGTCTTATTTCTGAGTAAAGGTGGAGGAATGCCTTTAATACGGTAATATTAATGAAAATGAAGTAAATTACATGTTGCACAACTCCACTGTGTCTCTCACTCTAGATGTTCGTGGCTGTGTGCATGTGTGTATATAAGATACTAACCTGCAACTACCTCAAAGGATGATTTCGTTCAAATTACAGAACGGCTCTATTTCTGTCATAATTATATCTGTATTGATTTCATTAATGTAGTGTGAAAGCAACACAGTTTCCCATATATGCAGATGTAGTCAAAGAATAAGGAACAAACTTTTCAACACAAACAACACCCATTTAAAAACTATCATTTCTCAATAATTAGCAGTGTACATTCTTTTCTTGCTGAGACATACAAAGGAATCACAGTACAGTCTCAAACAGTCTATCTCCACATAGTATAACAGACATTTTTCCACGTTAAACTTCAACAGCTGCATTTGTTTTAGTTAGCAGGGAATAAATAAACCATTTTTACACAAATACAGTGGCAGTCTGAAGGGAGAAAAATCAGAAACACTCATACTATGTTTTCAGATACTCTTACTCCAGAGTTTTGGTCTGATATTTAAGTGGGAGAGGGTCCGCATATGTTTCCCTCACATTCTGTATAGAGTTTCATAGATCAACTGAGAAAATAAAATGCATATGAAGAAAGCAGCCATTAAAAGGATGTCTTGATTTAAAAGCTAATTTGACAAAAATGGACATTGGATGAATTATGCATATTAGTATTAAGAAAAAAACTATTCTAGGACAGCAGTCCTATGTTATGGATTTCCTCTAGTGAACAGGGAGTTGGGTGCATATCCAGAGGCAGCCGTGTTGGCCATAAAGCAAAGTACAGTATCATCCAAAATCCACATAGAAGTGATATTTTTTACTCGGCCAACAAAATGCACATTATACATGTTGCAAGCTTGCAACATGTATAATGTGTATTTTGGGGACGAAATAGATGGTCCTGAAGGAACGGCTTGAAGCCGGCCCTGATAAAGCCAGGTGGGAGCTGTGGCAACTGCATGCTGCAGCTTCAATCTAGCCAGCTTCTGCCCCAAATAAGAGTGGAAAAAGTCCAATCCTATTTGGGGCAGAAAAAAGCCACCCCTTTCGCCGGCTCCGAAGTGAGTGGCATCTAAACACCATGCCCCCAAATTGGATAGAAGCTGGCTGGTGTGTAATCACTGGCACTGTTTCTGTCCAACTTGGGGGGCATGGCATGTCTAAACACCATGCCCCCAAGCTGGTGTAGAGCTGGACGTTTGAGGCCTTCTGTTTCAGTCCCTGGTTGGCCTAATAACGTTATCACTGTTTTCTGGATTAAGGAGTTGGAAGGCAGGCTAGTCAAACTTTCAGCATGTCAGATTGATGAATAGTAACTTCACAGCCAGACCTTAGATCTACTTTTTCAAACTACCATTCCCTGAAACCCACCTTCCCAATATCTGTTCACTTCTACCCCACTACCCAAGGAATGATTGAGGTGTAATTTCTATCCTGGAATAATACCAAGGGAGCAACTGGGTAAAAAAGGTTTCATTTTGCAAAACAGTGATGTTATATAACAGTATAATAATATATTTACTGATTTGTTTAAATTGATTAATGTACTAAAGCTGTAATAAAAGTTGCAAACAAATTTTATTAGCTTTGCTCTTCGGATATAATAAAATTCTATTTTCATAAAGCAATCACATTTTATCTTCAACGGCTGTAAACCATTCAACAAACTAACAAGAAGAGACTTCAGAATTGCTAGTGAAAACATCCTAACTGTCCACATTTCTTGAAGCCAAGTTTATTCTAGAGAAAATCTCGAACTGCTCCCTAGATCCAAAACCCAAACCTCCATTCATAAAGATGCCTAGTAACATTAAAATTATTGAGTTTGTGGAGATATGACTTCAGCATGAGTTGTTCTTTTTAATAGTCTGTTCTCAACTGCTTTTAATTTTATTGATAGTTTAAGTATATTTTAAATTTTGTATGATATAAAATTTTAGCTGTATCGTTTTTAGCTTTTTCTACACTGCCTTGAGTCTCAGATTGGGAAAAAAGTCAGGATATAAAGATGATGAGGAGGTTGTTCTGTGTATTGTATAATGTTCTAGAGTACCACCACTGCAAAAAGAACCTCCAGGTCATATTCAATTAGCTACACTGGACATGTCCTCTGTGGGGGGGGGGGGGGACGGACTGGGGGACCTGCTGGGATATATAGACCCATGTTGTGAGTAGAATTCTACAGATGGTATTGTACACCAAACAGCATTTGGAAACTAGAAGTCTGTAGTAAAGTGTTAAACAACCACAATTCTGACATAAAATAATTAAAAATGCTTATACCAATTATATGCTGAAGTGAAGGTATGAAGACAATTTTTATTAGGTTAGAAATACCTACTTATGGCATTACAGTATTTAACAGAAGTCAAATACTACTGTAATAAAGGTTTTTGCACTGGTATGCCTATGGTGAACTGTACCCTGGACAGTAAACATAACCTGGTGGGCTATTTTAGCAGCAAAAAACCTCAACGTACTATGATCATTCAGGAAATATATGGGTTTACCTGAGCATTAATCCTTACCTGCTTCCTGTTCCATTTCCACTTGGAAAGTCATGGACTTTAACTGGGAATTGCTCCATTTGACTAAGACAGTTATTCATTTTGTGGACCAATGCCAACAAAGGTGCATTTTCTAATGGCTCTAATCTTCCAAGGGGTTCTTCTCCAGGAAGCTGAAATAAGTTGTGTTTCATCATTCAGAAGTTAAAATACTTTGCCAAGGGGTCATTTAGGAATTCTATGAACATATACGGACAAACACACACAAGCCAAGTATGCTCTAGTTTTACTTCCTGAAATCTGATGTCTTCCAGATGTGCTGAACTACAAGTCTCAACATCCTAAGTCATCAAATCCACTACCTGCACTGGCTAGGGCTGATGGAGTTGTAGTCCAATATAACAAGAGGGCACCAGATTGTGGAAAGCTGTTATAAATGTTCAGGGGAATGCCCACCCGATATATTTCATTAGGAGCACTGTAGTAGTATGATAAAAAAGTACAGGTTGCTTACCTGTAGCTATGTATCTTTGAGTGGTCATCTGTG
The DNA here is from genome assembly GCA_034509955.1 of Urosaurus nigricauda. Lineage (NCBI taxonomy): Eukaryota > Metazoa > Chordata > Lepidosauria > Squamata > Phrynosomatidae > Urosaurus > Urosaurus nigricauda. Next base: position 241,667,924 of record JAOEGL010000003.1, read on the forward strand.
CCCTCACATAATAGGGTACTGCGCCTGCGCAGAGACTCCATTCAAATAGCTGAAAACTGAGCAGACTGGTGGTAGCCCCTCCCCTCCCATACCCTGAGGATGCTCAATCCCGCCAATCTAGCTCCTCCTTCAGTTCAAGTCTGCTGCAGAACAGACCAGGGACCTGACAGAGGGGAGGTAGGGTGGGATTTTTGTGAGGGCACAGATGACCACTTGAAGAAACACAGCTACAGGTAAGCAACCTGTACTTCTTTGTGGTCTCTGTGCCTCACACAATAGGGTGACTAAAAAGCTTACCTGTGCAGGTGGGAAGGTCACTGCAGAATAGAAGACAGAACAAGACAACCAAAACTGGCATCGTGCCTGGACCTGGAATCCAGCCGGTAGTGCTGAACAAACATGGAAGGCTTGGGAAACACCTTGGAGGAAGGCGAAAGATGAAGCAATGGCCCTGGTTGAGTGAGAACGGACACCAACTGGAAGAGGGCGCTTAGCCAGCTCATAGGCTAGGGCAATGGTCTGGGCAATCCACTTGGAAAACCTCTGAGAGGAAACTAGGTTGCTCTTCCTGGGTCCACCATAACTAATGAACAACTTGGTGGACAACTGGAACTCAACAGAATGTTGAACAAAAAACTCAAAAGCACAGCGAACATCAAGAGTGTGCATAGTCTTTTCCAGAGGCGAGGTAGGATCTGGGTAGAAGTTTGGTAGCACAATCTCTTAGGAAAGGTGGAATGGGGAAACCACCTTGGGGAGGACGGTGATGTCTGGACTGAGGACCACTTTATCTCTGTGCAAAACAAGACATGGCTCATCCGAGCGCAGCAGTTCAGAAGCATGTCTGGCTGAGTTATGGCCACAAGAAAAGATACTTTGAGTGTCAATAGTCTGAGAGAGGCTGAGTCCAAGGGCTCAAATGGAGGTCTCGTGAGTTGCGTGAGCACCAGGGAGAGAAACTAGGCCAGGGCCAAAGGAGGCAACAGTGGATAAAGGTGATGAAGGCCCTTGAAGACTCTTTTAAGAGTCGTCGAAGTGAAGAATTGAGCTGATGCAGAGCCAGGTGGTTGGTTAGCAACAACAGCAGAAAATTATACTTTCAAGGAAGAGAAGGTCAGGCCTTGGTCCCAAAGGTGGAGTAGAAATTGTAGCACAGTGGCTAGAAGGACTGGAGAGGCAGTTTCCTCTCAGGCCTCCGCAAAGGCACAGAAGCACTTCCACTTGTAGGTGCAGGATTGTCTAGTAGAATCCTTTCTGTAGGCCGACAAGACCTTGAGCAGTTCAGGAGAGGCCAAGGCCAGATCCTCCAAGCTGTCATGCGAAGACTGTAAAGGTCCAGATGCAGGACTGCCCCGTTGGAGTGGGACAGAAGATCCAGCCAAGTCAGGAGATGGAGATATTGGCCCTTGGCTAGATGAAGCAGAAGGGTGAACCAAGGCTGTCTCGACCAGAAGGGGGTTAGTAGAATTGCATTGGACCTGCCTCTGGCAATTTTGGCCATGACCCTGGAATCAGCGGCAGGGGAGGAAAGGCATACAGGAAGCTTTGGCTCCAGTTGTAGAGGAAGGCATCTCCCAGGGATCCTAGGCCTCTGCCTGCTTTGGTGTAGAACATCTGACACTGAGCATTCTCCACAGTGGCAAGCAGATCCATTGAGGGATTCCCCCAACAAGACGTGAAGAGATGAAACACCTGAGGTGACAGAATCCAATCGTGCTGGAGGACCTTGCCCCTGCTGAGGGAATCCGCTAGTACATTGTCCTTGCCTGTGAGGTGAACTGCCACTGAGTGGATCGAGCGGCGGTGGCACCACCTCCAAAATTGTTGTGACAGGTAGAGGAGAACTGGAGTGTGTGTTCCTCCCTGTCTGTTGATGTAACAAACAGTGGTTGTATTGTCTGTCACCACCTGGACCACTTTGTGGAGGAGGTGATGTTTGAAAGCTTGGAAGGCCTTGATGACAGCCAAAAGTTCCAGGGTACTGATATGTAGCTCCGACTCTTCGGGGCACCATTGGTCCTGAACACGAAGATCCTTGTAATGGGCGCCCCATCCTGTCACGGATGTGTCAGTGGTGACCATTCTAGAAGGTTCCGGGGTCTGAAAAGACATCCCCTTTATTATATTAAAATCATGGAATCATAGAATTGGAAGAGGGCCATCCTTTCCAACTCCCTGCCATGCAGGAACTCCCAATCAAAGCATCCCCGACAGATGGCCATCCAGCCTCTGCTTAAAGACTTCTAAGAAAGGAGACTCCACTACACTCCGAGAGAGTGTGTTCCACTGTTGAACAGCCCTTACTGTCAGGAAGTTCTTCCTAATGTTGAGGTGGAATCTATTTTCCTAGTGTGTGCATTCATTGTTCCGCTTTCTAGGAGCTTGCTCCCTCCTCAATATGACATCCCTTCAAATACTTAAAGAGGGCTATCATGTCCCCTCTTAACCTTCTCTTCTGCAGGCTAAACATCCCCAGCTCCCTAAGTTGCTCCTCATAAGGCATGGCTTCCAGACCCTTCACCATCTTAGTTGCTCTCCTTTGGATACGCTCCAGTTTCTCCACATCCTTTTTGAATTGTGGTGCCCAGAACTGGACACAGTATTCCAGGTGGGGCCTGACCAAAGCAGAATAGAGGGCACTATTACTTCCCTTGACCTAGACGCTATACTTGTATTGATGCAGCCTAAAATTGCATTGGCCTTTTTAGCTGCGACATCGCACTGTTGACTCATGTTCAACTTATGGTCTACTTGGACTACTAGATCTCTTTCACATGTGGTCTCATTCCGCCAGATGTCCCCCATCCTATATGTGTGCATTTCATTTTTCCACCCTAAGTGCAGAACCTTACATTTCTCCGTGTTGAATTTCATTTTGTTAGCTTTGGCCCAGCTTTCTAGTCTATTCAGGTCATATTGAATTTTGATCCTAGCTTACTGTCATCTGCAAATTTGATAAATATTGGGGGGAACAAGCCACCATTTGAGGGAGTCCTGAATATGAGTTGGAATTGAGAGCCTCTTGGACTGGCTGTTGCGGTGGTGTTCGAATGCAGATAGAAACCACTCCTGGAGAGGAATCTCAGATGGGAAAGATAAGTAACTGCTGTCGTGGAGGCTAGATAGCCCAGCATATGTTGAATGTCCCTTGCCGTTGGTTGAATAGTGGTGAGGACATAGCAGAAGTGGTCCCAGAGGTCTTCCGCCCTTCTCGTTGGTATATAGGCCCATGCCATGACGGAATCCAAGGAGGTGCCTATGTAGTCTATCACCTTCACAGGTCAAAGAATAGACTTGGATGGATTGATGGTGAGTCCCAAGTCGGTGAGAAGAGAAAGTGTACAGTGAATGTCCTTGAACAGCTGGGTTCCGGAGGACAGCACCAGTAGTCAATCATTGAAATAAGGAAAGATCTTTATGCCTCACAGCCAAAGGTGGGAGATGACCACTGCCATGCATTTTGTAAAGACTGGGGTGCAGTGAAAAGACCGAAGGGAAGGATGGTATAGTGAAAGTGATCTCCATCGACGGTGAAGCGAAGAAACTTCCAGTAATGGGCTTGATGGCAATGTGAAAATAAGCATCCTTCAGATCGATGGATGCGAACCAGTCCCCTTGATGCAGGAACAGAAGGATGGACTGCAGAGTCACCATCTTGAACTTGCGAGATGTGATGAAGGAGCCGATGCCTCTCAAGTCTAGAATGGGGCAAAGACCACCACCTCTCTTCGGAACCGTATAGTATTGAGAGAAGTAGCCTTCCAGTCTGCAACTGGGTGGGATCCGCTGAATGGCTCCTTTGTCGAGAAGAGGAGGGGATGAGGGAGTAGAGCAGAAAACGCCACAGCGGAATACTTGAAAACTCTATGGCGTATTCCAGGCGGATGATGGTGAGGACTCAGGAATCTGAGAAAATCCAACGCCAATTGTCGTAGAAGTGGTGAAGCCTGGGGATGTGGTGAGGAGGAGAGTAGGAGATGCCAGGTTTCGCTCCCGATGAGTGAGATTTAGAGGAAGACTTTTTGGAGGACTGAGGCTGTTGATGCTCCTGATGAGTGAGATTTAGAGGAAGACTTTTTGGAGGACCGATGCTGTTGATGCTGATGACCTTGGCGCTGTTGTTGCTGGTGGTGGTGCTGTTTGTAGAGCCTCCTTGGATACTGCTGAGGAGAGCCCCTATAGCTCTCCAAGCGAGGGCGAAAATAGCTAGAAGAGGTGGGTCTCTCACGCCACAGTTGTCTCCCAAACTGTTGTTTGTTGGACACCAGGGGAGTGGAGACTGGCTTAGTCCAAGAAAGGGTCATGATGTCAGCAAAGGATGCCAGAAATGGGATGACAGCAGGCTGAGCTGGTCTCACGAACATGGTGTCGATCAGGTCCTTTGGCGGCTTAGGGGCCTGGTCTGCCGGGAGGCCAACCACTTTGGCCGTGCTGTCTACAATACCTGAGAAAAGGTTAACATCCTCAATAGGGGAATGAGGAGCAGAGTCCACCACCTCTTCATTGGGAGAGGAAACGACAGGAGTAGGAGAATCCAAAGAGCCCTCCGGTTCACAAGGCAATTCTTCTGTGGAATGGGTCAGTGCAGCCGTAGGTGAAGGCAGGTGATGAGCCACAGCTGGTAACAAGGGAAATGTCGACCTCGAGGCAGTTGATGTCGGGACTGCCAAAGCCAGGTTGTCAACGGTGAGGAGACAATAGGGAATGGTGGAAACTATCAGTGTCGATGTCGGCAGTGAGTCTGGTGGCCTTGACACCATAGCGGTGGTGAGAGGTGGCGTTGAGGGGGCTCTGTAATCCCCCCAGTCTCTCTCTGGGGATCGAGATCAAGATCGAGATTGATGTCAACAAAAGGACTAAAAGTGTGAATCCCTGTAGTAATACTGGTCTCTGTAGGATGAAGAGTAGGAAGATAAGTAAGAGCGGTAGGAAGGGTGCCTCTCTCTCCAATAGTTTTCGGCTTGATGTCGAGCAACATATGAAGCCAAAGAGTATGGCAAGTCAAAGAAATGGTCTTCAGATGGCAACGGCGACCTCTGAGGCGACATTTACCAAGGAGGAGGCAGAGGAGGTGGAAATCTCAACTTGTAGGCTTTCAATGGGGCAGCCAAGATCTCTCGAAGAACCGTCGCTGAAGGCAGGGGTAAAGGCAAGACTGTTGATGTCAGGAGCGACATGAGCTGAGACGGCGCAGACAACGTTGCTAACACCGCAGTCGAGTTGAGAGCCTCCAATGACGAGTATAAGAGAGTGACCAGGATCGAAGCAGGAAGGCCAGATGCTGACATCGAAGTAGGCATCAGAAAGGCCATGGCGGAGTCAAGCTGAGCTGTCGACATAGACACCAAGGCCGGATCAGAAGCAGGCATGGTGGTAGGATAGCCTCCTTTCCCTTGTGCCGTTTCTTGTGTGTTTCGCTACTGTGATGCGATGACCTCTTCTTGGCCTTTTGAGAAACAGAAGGCACCTCTTGAGGTGACTGGCTAGAAGCCGACTGAGACATCGATGTAGCAACTGAAGGTGGAATCTTTGAAATTGATGGGGTTGAAGTTGAGTGTGTTGATATCGAGATTTTCTGGGAGAGCTTAGGAATCCGTGGGAACTTGGAGATGGGAAGTCTGCCCAGGGGATCCGATTGCAAGGATGACTTTTGGGGGACTGCAAGGGCTTTTATCCCACAAAAAGGCTTGGAGTTTTTTAGCTCTGTTGCAGAGAGTCAGAGGGGTGAAAACCTTACAATGGACACATCTATCCAGAATGTGAGTTTCACCCAAACAAAAGAGGCACTTAGGACGTTTATCATTAAGGGCAAGTTTGTTAGAGCAAACAGAGCATTTCTTGAAAAGCAATGTGGAGGCCATAAGAGGCCTGCAGAGTAGCGAGGAGCCCATCTGGGCCAAAAAACCCTCATTAAAGCTCAAACCAGAAGAAAAAGGGGGCAGCTCAAGGGAGAGAAATAAAACAAAGATAAAGGAAAAATGAAATAAAGCTTCTAGGAGAATTATACTCAGCCATTTAGAAGAAATATTCAGCAACCCGAAGGAAATGTTTCTCTTGCAGTGGACGAAAGACAACTGAAGGAGGAGCTAGATTGGCAGGATTGGGCATGCTCAAGGTATGGGAGGGGTGGGGCTACCGCCAATCTGCTCAGTTTTTGAGGTATCCGAATGAAGTCTCTGTGCAGGCGCAGTACCCTATTGTGTGAAGGCACAGAGACCATGAAGAAGAAACCACTTTCACAAACATGATACTTCTGTCTAAAGCTCAGTAAAGTTTGCACATAGCAAAACCATTATGACAACTAAATTTTAACTGTGTCATATTTATCTTCAAAGTATGCTGCAGTAATTTGCTTGTAAAGCTCTGGAAAAAGCCATAGCTAGTTGCTGGTCCGTTATGCCTTTAATACTACCTCCCTTAGATTCCTGACAATGTAAATAAACGATATTAGAATATAAATGAAGTGAAAGAAACAAGAATTGTATTATCCCTACAAAGCTGGAACTATAAATACTTACAGGAGAAGAGAAAAACACATGAAGGAATCTTTTCAATCTGACATCTCTGCTCACAGCATCTTTTTCACTATTAGATGTCAAATAAAGCAGCAGCTGTTTCATGAACCCACTATGCTGGATCTCAAACGAGGAGACATCAGACTCAGAGACTATACTACGGATTTCTAGAAGGCACTCAACTCCACCATCCACCTAAAATAAAAAGATGCTGCATGACGACCAAGTATCAGTAGGCCAGGAGCATAGGTAGAAAATTCATGATACAAAAGTAAAACTAAATATAGTATCCACTGGGGTTTGTTCCAGGACCCTCTGGGAATACCAAAATCCATGGATGTTTAAATCCCATAAATACAGTGGCATGGTAAATTGGTGTCCATTATATAAAATGACAAAATCCAAGACATTCTTTTTGTAATTTATATTTTAAAAAAATATGTTCAAGCCGTGGGTGCTTGAATCCATGGATCAAGAATCCATGGATATGGAGGGCTGATTTTGCATACGCTTGATTTTGGCATATACTCTCCACTAAACTGAATTTTACACAACATAACCAAATCTGCACCAAATCAATTCTAAAACACTGTTACATGATAGCATACTCATACAGTGCAGCACATGCGAAGAGAACGCCTATTGTGAATATGAAATAAATTTCTCATGTCTTTTCATTCAACTCCCACTTCACCTGAGTTATGTGTGATCATCTGGTTTTATTATGCATGTATGCTTGCATGGCATTACATCCACACTAATGTAGCCTTCATTTTCATACAGTTTACTGTCTTTAAGTGACGTTATTTGAAATTTAAAGGTTTACTTGAGTTACAAAGTTAATTGTAACAAAAAGGCAGTGTAGTTTTGACTGTATCCTAACTCAATAGTTTGTTTATAAATAATATTTGAAGATTGTATCGACAAACTGCTATATCCTTTCATACAGTCAGTATAACAGTGCACAGGAGAGTGTATTACAGTCACTAATTTCAAATCATCAACAGTAGAAATGGATTCCCTCTGAAGCTTAGAAGCCTAGCTATAATAAACATTTTTTGTTTAAAATATAAGCAAAGAAGAAGCTTGCGACATTCACTTATACATTTTTAGCTGTAATTAATTCAATTTCATTTCTTTTGGGGGAATATTTATGCTCCAAAACAGATTAAAACTATATCCTAACCTGAAGGTTGAGTTGTTCAGTTGCAGCACAAAGTCTCTGTAGCACATTTAATGCAGGGTTGCTTCCATCCATGTTCTCAGAGTTAAAATAACGCTCTACAAATTTGTGGGCTTGCTCTTTAATCCAACCCTTAATTTTCTCTCTAGAAGAAATGCACAGTTAATATATTAAGCACCCAACATCTTTGTATATGCACGACTGCCATGTACAATATTTAAATACATAATGATAATAACAAAGACTATTCACAGCATTTGAGAGGCAGTTCAACCTGAGCAGTAAGAGATTTCTCTTCCCACAATAATCACAACAATCCCATTTCAGGTTTATCTTACTATGATTTCAACAGTTTCTTCTCTGCTTTTCACATATGTGCCTGGAATTCCTTATTGACAAGGATATCAATGTCTAAAGGGAAACAATGAATATAATACAAGATCCACAAAACAGCCCCTAAGAGGCACGGCGGTGGGACTTGGGTATATTCAGCCTGTAAAGATTAAGAGATTATATGACAGACATCTGCAAATGTTTAAAAGAATGTGGAAGATAAAGCAAGTTTCTTTTCTGCTGTTCCAGATAGCAAGACCTGAACCAACGAATTCCAAGTTATAAGAAGAGAGACTCTGATTAAATATTGTAAAGAATTTCCTGATTGTAAGAGCTCCCATAAGGCTTTCCTTTGTTGGAGGTTTTTAAACAGATGTAGGATGACCATTTCTCTGGGAAGTTGTACAGCTGTGGACGTTCAGACGGAGTAGCTGGACTAGATAACATATAGTATACCTTCCAGCTCTACAACTGCATGATTTTATAATTAATCAAATTGACTACATGCCCATTCTTCTCACACTAGGAACTCTTTATTCTCCTGCCTCAACAATAAACCTTCAATCTTGGCTGCCATGAAAAAAGTCCAAATATTTATGTCAAAAGATCTGCACACTTTAAGCTTGGTAGTATTCAGTTGGATTTATACTTGATCATACCTGTTGTTTGATATCGTGTCTTTTGAGGCAGCCCTTGCCAGACCACTCACACCGGCTGTACGTGCTGGTTCAATATTGTTGCTATTGGACTGTGTGCTTAATCTTCCCCATGTTTTAGGATTCAAACTTGCCAAGAAAGAAGATTTAGGTGACTGAGTAGCTGTAGGGCTTTTAGCTTTTGGAAAAAGGATACAGAACAAAATCAGAATTATTGAAAGTTGGTGAATGCTGGTTTTCATTTCTCTCTCTCATTGGGGTAGTTCCAATTAAAATGCAAAACAAATTTCTTCCCTATTACTAGTCTCAAAATTTACCATTCAGAGTTGAAATTGACTGACATTCATATTCTGATAATTTTTTCACAAGTATGTTCTGTTATAAACAATTATAGCTCCTAATTACAGAATGGACCAACGTGGTGCAGTGGTTTGAGCACTGAAGTACTGCTCTAGAGATAAGAGTTCAATTCCCTGATGGGCCATGAAACGTGCTGGATGACCTTGAGCAAGTCCATGCTCCAGCCTCAGGGGAAGGCAAAAATGGCAAACCTCCCCTGAACAAATCTTACCATGAAAACTGCATGCTACGTTCATCTTAGGGTTGCTGTAAGTCAGAAACGACTTGAAAGCACACAACAAAAAATTATTGCATATCCCACTTTTCTCCCAATATGGGACCCATCCAATGAATGAGACTCCACTACAGTCCGCACTTCCCACGCATCAGGACGGTTCATCCTCCCAGGCCCAAAAAACCCAATGATAGGGTTGCCTTAGGGTTTCAATAAGTCAGAAATGACTAGAAGGCACACAACAACAATTATGGAATAAAAGTCATAGCATATCATGAATCCTCAAAGTGATTTTAAAACACTAGGACCCTTAGAGTTTTGTGTTATTTATATAACACTCTTAAAACTACTACCCATAACTATTTTATCATATTGGGAACACCTAATCAGCATGTATACAATGTAGGACCTCAGCCCAATTTTTAAAAACATTTAATCCTACCATTATTAACACTGTGGTCACATTAACATATATGCAAATTAACATACATGCATATAAAGTTCAAAGTTACAGCTGTATTAGCCTGTAGAAACAGTATGTAGAGAGATCTTGTAGCATCCTGTGCAACCTTCAAATTGCCTGTCAATTTATGGGGACCCCATGAATTTCATAGGGTTTTCTTAGGAATATTCCGAAGTGCCTTCCTCTGAAATACAGCCTGGAGTATTTAGGGCATAAATGCCGTAAAAGTATCAGATTGTGTCTGTTCTTAGAAGCTAAGTAGGGACAGCTCTGGTTAGTACTTGAATGGGAAAATGTCAATGATTCCCAGGTGCTGCAGGCTACATTTCAGAGGAAGGAACTGGTAAAACTACTCCAGTGAAATTCGTGGAGTCATCATAAGTCAACAAGTGACTTGAAGGCACATCCACCCACACACCTGGTATTTACTAAGCAGAGCTGACCCTACTTAGTTTTCAAGATCAGATTGGTGCCTTTAGGGTATCTAGGTCATCATACATACATACATTTATATATTTATATCCTCTTATCTAAAGATCTCAAGGTGGTATACAATAAAATATGTTAAATTAGAATTCTAGAAAATCCTAACTTATTGTAAGGAGGATGCTGGTCCATGAAGCCTATTTGCTCACAATTTGCAATTCCCTATAGTTAAACAAACTGGAGAAGGATTTTTTTCTTAGCATATTTTATAAGAGGCTAGGCTGCTTTTTAGATATCTGTTTGCCTCATTTAAGCTTTTGGAGATGTACAGATGTATTGCAGATTATGAAAACAAATGAATGTTTGCTCCAGAAAGGAGGCCAGCCTAAGTATAAACAAAGATTAAGATGAAAGTCATAGACCTGTAATAATGGCAATACTAACAATACAAGGTTACTAGCCTGATGCCAGCAAAAAAACAAAACAAAAACAAACAAACAAACAAAAAACCCCACAAAACCTTGTCCCTGTATATAAGAAAAGGAGACATCAGTAGGTTGAGAGAGAAACTAAACCTCAGTATATACATTGGCTGAAACAGGTAGAATAGTAATGAAACCTTCCTTACCCCAGATCTCTCTTTTGATTAGAGGCTGAAGAGGGTACAAAACAGAAGGCTTCTGAGAAGCAAAGCACCAAAGTTTGCTCTCAGAAAAGCTGTTCCACATTTGCTGCTGCCGCCAAGTAATTAGCATGATATTACTTTTTTGATGTAATTATTTAATACCCAACCAAAATGTGAGTGTAGGTTAAACTGACACACTAGGGTCCAAAACACACTGCAGGAATTAATTCATTTTGAGACTGCTTTAACTGCCCTGGCTTAATGCTATGAAATTCTGGGAACTGTAGTGTTGTGAGACATTTAACCTTCTCTGTCAAAGAGGTTTGGGGCCACTATAAACCACAATTCCCAGGATTCCCTAGGACTGAACCAGAACAGTTAAAGCAGTCACAAACTGGATTATTTCTGCCATGTGTTCTGGACCTAGGAAAGAGGGTGTAACACTTTCCTGCGTAATTCTAATAGAGGTGGAAATTCTGCCTAGACTGATTCAAAATCTCTGTAAATTGTGCAGGTGAAAACAGCATGTTTATCTGTGCTGTGTTAATTAGAACATAGTTTAATATAAAAGTTGTAAAATATTTTCCTTTTAATTTCCTGATTCATCAAAGTTTAAGAATACTTAAGGGGAAAACTGATGTTGACCTGATGTTGAACAGGACTGAATTTTGCAATCTCTGGGAGCTTAGGTGACCAACATGGCAATGCCTAGAATGTCTGAAAAGATTCAGACCAACAGGTATAAGGCAAAGAACCTTCAATCTTCTACAAGATATAGGGATGGAGGAACAATTCCTGTGTCAGTTTTCTGAAATGGAAAGCTTAGCTTGTGATTCTTTTACAAGCCAGATTCACAAGATAGTATTTCTTGTTTGTTCATAAAGCCCATTTTATTTGGGAACAGCAATCCAGAATCTAATTTGTACAACATGCCAAACAAACCATTCCCAGTTTTTAGTGTCCATGGTAGTAGGGAAGAGCAAAATATGAGCTAATGGAGCTGTGTCACAATAACCCAGGAATCCAGAAACTTGACTTAAACTTCTCATGTATTTCTTTAGTTTTATTATACTTTTGTAACTAAATATTCAGAAATCATGGCCTAAACACAATTGTTGCTTCCCAATAGTGTAGAATCAATGGAATTTATTTAAATGTTAACTTATAAAGTTCCAATGAATTCAGTGGGTCTACACTAGTTGGGACAAATAATTGGCTGTAGGCCACTTACAACACAATGGCATCATTATGTAAAATAGAAGTAAAACAAAAGGTATTTATATTATGTGTTTTAACTTTTGCATGTTTTAAATCTTAATTTTATACTGTTTTCTCTCGGTTATTTTAACTATCTTTTAAAAACATGTTTTTAAGGTGTTTTGATTTTGTGAGGCATCTTGGGCCCCGTTTTGGGAGAAAAGTGGCATAAAAATGAAATGAAATAACATAAAATGAAATAAATAACATAAAAATAAATTTTATTAACATACTGGTTATGAAATTTGAAAACAAGCTTACCTTGATTGTCTACTTTGTCATCATCTCTGGGAGGTGAATACTTTGGCCGTCTGGGCCCACGTTTCGGCAATCTTTTTCTCTTCAGAACATCACTTAATCGACTATCAAATTAATAAAACATATACCTCATATCAGCCAGTTCATTGTTGTGATGCATTTTAACAAACTCTCAGTTTTGATTTTAAAGAAATCTCATTTTTAAAAAATTTCATTTGTTACAAGGTTGCCAGTGGCCATGTATTTCAGTGCCACAAATTCATCCATTAGTTCCAACTAGGGTAGTCCTATTAAATCAATGGAAACTTCGTAAGCCAAATCTTATGAAGCTTTCACTGATTCAATGGGTTTATTGGAACTAATAATTAGACTTAAGCCTATGTAACATTTAAACAGCAATTCTTAGCAAAGTTTAACTAGAGCCAACTGGTTTCTAACAAATTTACAAGTGATAAATGTATTGAAAATTATTATTTGATAATGCATTAGCAATTAATTTTTTTCTAAGCTAACAAAAACTGTATACTACATTATATTTGAGTTTCATTGATGAGTTCTTAAATGTAAAAATCTTTTTATTTATTTAGAAGATAGATTTCTTATACTTGACTCAGTGTTCACAATGTACAATCTGTGACATGCAAATTGTCAAATAGAACAGATTATCAAGCGAAAGCTCATTAACCAACTAACCACTACCAGTTCTTTTTATTCTGCACAGAGAAAATGGACAACAGAACTTATTTATGTTTGGGAGAAAATTCCAAATGCTACCAACAATCCTAATACTCCTGCAGGTTGACAACTTCTCCATGCATAGAAAATGCATCTACACAACATAAGTTTTTAAAAATTTAATATGTATACTAATTCTATTCATGTATTCCATAAAAGGATGAATGTACCATGCAAGGAAGGTAACATGCTTGCTCCATCTCTCCATCATCACTTTACTAACATGAAATCTAGTATACATGGAGGCTCTCCATGAGATTCTGAATCTGAATTTTCCATGGCTCTAACTCACAGAAAGGGCTTCAATGGACTAAAGAGTCTCTCCTCACTAGACTCATTACTTTTCACATAGGAAAAACCACAATGGAAGGTACAGGGTTTGTGTACACCTTTCCTTATATAGTCGATTAAATGTTTAGTTAATCTTTTCACAGAATGCCTGAACAGTGCTATTAAAGAAGTTGTTCCATTGTTGAATCACAATTTGTAACAGGCTGATCCACATTTGATTCTGAGACCAAGATCAGCACACTCACCCCTGTGGACTTAAATCCAGAGAGTCTTCCCTGCTATGCTGTAAGCTTGGAGAGCCTAAATCTGCTGCTGCATTGCTAGCAGCAGTGGCTGTTCCAGTGCTTATTGTTGTTGTAGCACCCAGCATTCCTGAGCCATTAGTGCATGATTTTGGGGGACTTGTCAGCAAAGTTTCTGATTCAGCAAGATTTTTCACCTGATGCATCACACCTGGAAAAAAGAAGGGAAGGAAAGAGAAAAAGAAAAAAAAAATAACTTCAGGGTGGCAGATCCTCTACTTTCAAAATGAGATCCAATGAGTGCTCCTTCCACAGGTTCCTATGCACCCCACAACCTACATTAGAAGGTTGGAATACGTTCTAAAGCAAGTGTTTAGGCATGAGATTTGATACTGGAGTCCTAATGCTAGTATGAAGAAGACTGGATCTAACTCACCATAGCTTACAAGGACTGTTCAAGACATACTAACTAGATGGCCACTGTGTAAACAAAATGTGGACTAGATCAGCTTTTGGTTTGGCCTAACATGATTGTTTTTATATATACTTTAACATGAAGTGTAATCCTATGCACATCTAGATGACTGCTAGACACACAAATCTGGTAGTATGAAGAGTTATTTTTGCTGGATGAATCAGTGTTAAGGGAGGCAAAGGAAGATACAGTTTTAGATTTTGGATAGCAATAAAGATCATACAGATTGTGTATGCCTTATCTGGAAAAAAGATACAGTATCTCAATATGCATATGCGAAAATTATAATATCTGAAAAATTCAAAACACTTATGGCCCCAAGCATTTTAGATAAGAGAGACTCAACCTGTATTTCAAGACTAGAAGTGACTTCTGGGCACTCCTTGTTTTGGAAAAAGGCCTCTCTTGGATCTAAATCAGCCTGAACATCAGAAAAGCAACACAAACACCATATGGGGACATTTTGAGGTTTGTTTTTTTTTAATTAAATTAAATGGAAGAGGTTGCAGCACCCTGAGATCTGGCCCAGGACATATTAAGTCCCTAGGCCTTATGTAGTTGTCCACCCTGTGCTATAGAACCATGATATCTAAAACATAAGTATTTCTTAAGTGCAACAAATTCTGAACAGAAATTTGAAGATTTATAAACTGAAACACTGCATCATGCAAAAACAAGTTTCCAGAAGTTCTGTATCTCATACAGTGGTCCCTCGGGTTACGAAAGTAATCCGTTCCGGATTACCTTTCGTAACCCGAAAATTTTCGTAACCCGGGGGAAAGAGAAAAAAAAAAAGGTGTACTTACTGTAAGTAGTTAGGCAGGAGGGACCGGGAGGGCTCCGGGGAGGAAGCCGGCCCCGTGGAAGCCACATCCGGCCTCCCTTTCAGGCAAGGCCGGTGCGTCCCGAAAGGCCTCCTCCGCTGCTTAGGCCTCGAGCCTTCGGGAGGAGGCCTGCGCCGGGCGGGATCGAGGTTTGGCCGCCGGCGGAGGGGAAGGGAAGGCCCCGCACGGACCCGCCGGAAGCCGGGTCGAGCCGTCCCTTCCCCTCCGCCGGCGGCCAGACCTCGATCCGGCTTCCGGCGGGTCCGTGCGGGGCCTTCCCCTCCCCTCCGCCAGGCTCGTCCCGCCCGGCGCAGGCCTCCTCCCGAAGGCTCGAGGCCTAAGCAGCGGAGGAGGCCTTTCGGGACGCGGCGGCCTTGCCTGAAAGGGAGGCCGGACGTGGCTTCCACGGGGCTGGCTTCCTCCCCGGAGCCCTCCCGGTCCCTCCTGCCTAACTACTTACAGTAAGTACACCTTTTTTTTCGTAACCTGGGGATACGTTCGTAAGCCAGGGCCATTTTTCCGGCCCCGGCTCTTTCGTATCCCGGGATTTTCGTTCCCCGGGGGATTCGTAACCCGGGGGACCATTGTATTTCATTATATTTCATTATACATCCACATATGAGTGAACCTATGTCAAAGTCCTACTATTTCAAAGACTAGTATCAAACAGAAAATAAGCATTACCTTCCCTCCTGAAGTAAACACTAAAAATGTCAGGTAACTTTTGCATTAAGATCTCAGCCATCTGAAGGGCACCAACAACTATCTTAAGGTCTTGACTTGACAACATGGAGGCAATATGACTGCAACAGAAAAATACAGGTTATTTTGGCAAACTGTTTAGCAAAATTAAAACTGTACCAATGTATGGTTTGCACATGCAATTGAGAACATCTTCAATATAGGGTGCAGTACAGAAAAAAAGTATGTTACTGCTCATGGCATTGTCAGGGCCATTTTACCATACTACATGGTGGCATCCTGAATTTAGCCACTTGATATATAGAAGAGTAGGCTGCCTCCAAGATACTTTGGCATTCAATAGCTTTGTCAGGCTTGTTTTTCCTAGGGTCCACAAGCAATTCCAGTGTCTTGCAATAGGCACTTTGAGAACTATCTACCTAAGAAGTCATGCTTGGGGTTTACCACTGTAAGTCATCCTTCCATTTGCATATATTATTCATTACATATTATGTATTATTATGTAATTAGTGATATTAAAAATATAGAAGTGCATTTTGTCTGCATTTTCTAATAAAATATAATACCTATGCTATTGATAACCAGATCTCTTAAGTGGTAATTTTCACTAAGACTAACTTTAATCAAAATGAACTTACAAATTAAAAATCATACCCTCCACAATATCATTCACAGCAAGTTTTATATAAAAATGTTTATTCACAATTACCTTGATACGGCATGATTTTTCAGAACATCTTTCAGAAGTTCAGCATCAGCAAAATAAATTATCCTAAGAATTGCTCTAAGGCACTTGTGTCTGACAGCAGGTCCGGCTGAAGAACTGTATACTTCATAGAGAACACCAAATAAGGTTTTAATGAAAGATTTAGCCAGTTCTGGATCTTCTTTCATCAGCTGTGCTCGAGCATCATCCTTCTTTGATTCTGGATGTCCACCTAAAGCAGAACACATTGAATATCAAGACCCTTTCAAATGTTTAAGACATTTTTGCATTGGCTTCATCATGTACAGCCTGCAGGGTAGTTTACCATAAGCACATAATGGTATACACTGACAAGCAACAACACTGATAAAAACATTTAAATAAACCAAACATATATTTGTTTATATAGAGTATTTATACCCTGCTCTTCAGTCACAAAGGGTCTCACAGTGGCTTACAGATTGCTAATTTGACAATTCCCTTTCCTCAGGTTTACAATCTAAGAAGGCATGACACAAAAGGATAAGGGAACAGCAGAGGGAAGAGGATCAAGTCCTTTAGTTTCTTACAAACTAAAACTGTTACAGATCCATTCTACTTTTTCAGCTTTAGACTTATATGTGAGAAGCTACCTATAAAATCTTGCTTTATTTATTTATTTTAGTTTTAGACAGGCACATAAAGAAGATAACAATTACAGGGACAAATCCTCTGGTTAGATAAAACTAGAGCAGATGCACTGAGTAAATGAGTCTGTTCTAATTGGGAGTAACAACTGGATTCAACCTGTAAATTTCTTTGTGTTATACAAGTACAGGTTGCTTACCTGTAACTGTGTTTCTTCGAGTGGTCATCTGTGCCCTCACACAATAGGGTTTGCACCTGCGCAGAAGCTCCATTCGGAATGCTGAAAAGCTGAGCAGATTGGCGGGAGCCCCGCCCCTCCCATTCCCTGAGCATGCCCAATCCCGCCAATCTAGCTCCTCCTTCAGTTCAAATCCGCCGCAAATAGGCAGGGACCTGACCGAGGGGAGGTAGGGCGGGATTTGTGTGAGGGCACAGATGACCACTCGAAGAAACACAGTTACAGGTAAGCAACCTGTACTTCCTCTTTGTGGTCTCTGTGCCTCACACAATAGGGTTACTGAAAAGCTTACCTATGGAGGTGGGAAGGTCACTGCAAGATCGATGAAAGGACAGCACGACCAAAACTGGCATCTCTCCGGGACCTGCAGTCCAGCCGGTAATGCTTCACAAACGTGGATGGTTGAGACCACGTGGCCGCCTTGCAAACCTCTGGCAGTGGAACACCTCTGAGGAAGGCAGCAGATGAAGCTGTAGCCCTGGTTGAATGGGCACGAACACCAACCGGGAGAGGGCGTTTAGCCAGTTCATAAGCCAGAAAGATGGTTTGAGCAATCCACTTTGCAAACCGTTGTGATGAAACTGGGTTGCCTTTCCTGGCACCACCATAACAAATAAACAATTTATTGGATAATCTAAACTCTTGAGAACGCTGAACATAAAAAGCCAAAGCACGGCGAACATCCAGGGTGTGCACAGTCTTTTCCAGAGGCGAAGTAGGATCTGGATAAAAATTAGGAAGCACAATCTCCTGGGAGAGGTGAAACTGAGAAACCACTTTAGGGAGGAAGGAAATGTCCGGTCTAAGGACCACCTTGTCCCTATGAAAAGTCAAGTAAGGCTCATCTGAGCGTAGGGCCGTCAGTTCAGAAGCGCGTCTGGCTGAAGTTATGGCCACAAGAAAGGACACTTTGAGTGTCAGCAGTCTCAAGGAAGCAGAGCCTAAAGGCTCAAATGGAGGTCTCGTAAGCTGTGTAAGCACTAGAGAGAGAGACCAGGCCGGAGCCAGTGGTGGCAATGGTGGATAAAGGTGATGTAGTCCTTTGAAGAACCTCTTTAAAGTAGGTGACGTGAAGAGGCGAGCTGACCGTGAGCCAGGTGGCTGGTTGGCTAGAATAGCCGACAAGTAGACCTTGAGGGAAGAGAAGGCCAAGCCTTGATCCCTGAGGTGCAGCAGAAAATGCAAAACAGTACTAAAGCTCACAGGTGAGGAAGGTTCAGACCTAGCCTCCGCGAAGGCACAGAAACGCTTCCACTTATATGCATAGGATCTCTTGGTGGAGTCCTTTCTCGAGGCAGACAGGACCCTGAGCAAGTCAGGAGATTCTATGGCTGGATCCTCCACGCCGTCATCCGTAGATTGACTAAGTCCGGATGGAGGACCGCTCCCCTGGAGTGAGACAGAAGGTCGGGCCACTTCGGCAGGTGGAAGTATCGGCCCCTGGCCAAGTGAAGAAGAGGAGTGAACCAGGGTTGTCTCGGCCAGAATGGAGTCAACAGTACGGCATTGGACCGATCCCTGGCCATCTTGGCCACCGTCCTGGAGATCAGAGGAAAGGGCGGAAAGGCATACAGAAGGTCCCGACTCCAACTGCAAAGGAAGGCGTCCCCCATGGAACCTCGTCCTTTGCCAGCTCTGGTGTAGAATGTCCGGCATTGGGCATTCTCCGGTGTGGCAAACAGGTCCACTGAGGGAATTCCCCAACGAGACGTCAGGAGATTGAAAGCTGGGCTCGACAGAGTCCATTCGTGCTGCAGCACCTTGTCCCTGCTGAGGGAGTCTGCCAGCACATTGTCCTTTCCTGCCAAGTGAATGGCCACTGGATGAATGGATCGGTGGTGGCACCACGTCCACAGCTGCTGAGAAAGACGCAAGAGGACTGGAGAGTGAGTTCCTCCTTGCTTGTTGATGTACCAGACAGTGGTTGTGTTGTCTGATACTACCTGCACAACTCTGTGGAGGAGATGATTTTTGAACGCCCTGAAGGCTTTGATGACTGCCAACAGTTCCAAGGCATTTATGTGCAGTTCTGCCTCCTGTGCAGACCACAGTCCTTGTACACACAAGCCGTTGAGATGTGCGCCCCATCCTGACATGGACGCGTCTGTAGTGACCATCCTGGACGGTTCTGGCGTTTGGAAGGGCATCCCCTTGAGGATGTTGGAGGGAGACATCCACCACTTGAGAGAATCTCTGACATGAGGTGGCAACGAGAGTCTCTTGGACGGATTGTCCCTCAGGTGATCGAAGGAAGCCAGGAACCAAGCTTGGAGAGGCCTGAGCCTGAGACGAGCCAGGTAGGTCACTGCTGTGGTTGAGGCCAGGTGGCCCAGCAGTCTCTGGACGTCCTTTGCAGACGGACGGTGAGTGTAGAGGACGGATTGCAGCTGTTCCCAGAGGGCCTCCGCCCGTCTGGTGGGAAGGTAGGCTCGACCCATCACAGAGTCCAGGGACGTGCCTATATAGTCTATCACCCTCACAGGGTGGAGAATGGATTTTGGCAGGTTGACTTTGAGTCCCAAGTCTGCTAGCAGATCCAAAGTGTACTGGACGTCTTTGTACAGTTGTGTCTTGGAGGACGACACCAGAAGCCAGTCGTCGAGGTAAGGGAAAATCTTTATTCCTTGAAGACGAAGGTGAGAGATGACCACCGCCATGCACTTTGTGAACACTCGAGGAGCGGTGGAGAGGCCGAAAGGAAGAACGGTATATTGATAGAGATCTCCATCTATGGCAAAACGGAGATACTTCCAGTGTTGAGGCCTGATGCTGATGTGGAAGTAAGCATCCTTTAGGTCTATGGATGCAAACCAGTCCCCTTGGTGCAGGAACGGCAAGATGGATTGGAGAGTCACCATCTTGAACTTGCGAATCGTGATGTATGAGTTGACGCCTCTCAGGTCCAAGATGGGGCGGAGACCTCCTCCTCTCTTCGGAACTGTGAAGTACCTGGAGTAGAAGCCTTGGTGTTTGTAGCACGGTGGAACACGTTGAATGGCTCCTTTGTCGAGAAGGGAGGAAATCTCCTCCAGAAGAGGAGGAGAGGAGGGAGTGGAACAGAAAATGCCATTTGTGAGAACTCTATGGCGTATCCCAGGCGGATGATGGTAAGCACCCAGGAGTCCGTGGTGATCTTGGACCAGTTCTCGTAGAAATGGCAAAGTCTGGGGACTGAGGAGAGGGAGACTGGCAAACAAAAATTGGGTGTCGCCTCCAAGAGCCCGTCAAAAGTGCGACTTGGAGGAGGGTTTCCTGGAAGGCTGTTGCTGCTGACGCTGCTGGCCTTGCCTTTGCTGCTGCTGCTGTTGCTGCTGTTGTTGAGGCTGTCTGTAAGGCCTCCTGTTGTAAGGCTGGGTCCTATAAGTGGAGGACGGAGCCGAACGAGAACGGGTGAAGCCAGGGTCGTAAGGCCTTTGGCGCCAGACTCGAGTAGATGAGGGCTTGCTCGGTGTCAGCCCAAGCCTCTTCCTGTTGAGGCGAGCCTTGGCCATGGTGTCGAGGGATTCGTCAGTCTTGGCGGCGAATAGGCCTTCACCATCAAAGGGGAGGTCTTCGATCTTAGACTTAGCTTCCTCGGACAGGGAAGTGTACCTCAACCAGCCAAAACGGCGGAGTGCCACTGCACCGGCCATCACTTTCGCAGAACAGTCTACAACATGTCTAGCTGAATGCACCTCCTGAGCAATGAGAGAGAGTGCTTCAGCGTAAAATTCCTGAGCTGGCTCTTGTTGTGCCTGAGGCAGCTAGGGAATGAAAGCAGCCACACGATCCCACAGAAACTTCTGATAGCCGGCCATGCAACCTTGCATATTGGCGACCTTTGCTGCCAAAACTGCAGAGGAGTAAAAACGACGGCCAAAGATGTCCATCCTTCTACCATCTTTGTCCACGGGGGCAGAGTGAGACTTGCCCGTGGATTTACAGGTAGATTCCACCACCAGGGAGTTAGGGGCCGGGTGAGTGAACAGGAACGGTGCTGTATCCGACTGGACTTGATACAAGGAGTCGAGCTTCTTAGAGGCAGGTGGCGTCGAGGCTGGCTTGTTCCAAGAGGCCACCATGATGTCGGAGAAAGAAGGCAGGAGTGGAATGACCGCTGGTTGCTGGGGACGCACCACGAGGCCATCGATGGGGTCCCTTGGAGGTTGGGCCGTCTGGGCCGTTTGAAGGCCTACTGCCCTTGCCATCCTGTCGACTATTCCAGTAAAGAGATGGAGGTCTTCGACAGGCGAGCCCGGTGTCTGGTCCTCAACTTCCTCATTGGGAGAGGAGATGGCAGGCTGTGGGGAGTCGGGACGGTAGTCTGTCTCCGCCGTGGACTCCTCCGTAGACTGGGAGGCTGGCAACTGCGGATCCACATAGGGCTGTGTTGGCGCCGTAAGGAAAGTCGACGTCGAGGCGTCCGCGTAGCTGACCGGAGCGAAGGCTGTCGACGTCGAAGTAGTAATCGTAGCAGAGGCCGAGACGGTCATAATGGCACCCGATTCCGGGGGTTTTGACACTGTAGCTGTCGAGGCCAGCGGGGGTGATATGGCCCTATATTCGGTTCGGGACCGAGAGGGAGAACGGGACCGAGATCGAGATCGTGTGAAGTCTCCGACGTGGAGGTCACGGACATGGTACCGATCCCGGTACGAAGGAGAGTAGGAGCGGTAGGATGGATGACGCTCTCTCCAGTATGATTCAGCCCGATGTCGCGCCAGAAAGGAGGCCGACGAGTGGGGCGAGTCGAAGTAGTGCTCCTCAAACGGTTCCGGAGACTTCCGGGGTGGAGGAGATGGGAACCGCAGCCTGTAAATTCACTCCGAAGAGGCTAGGATTTCCTTCGGTGGCACAGAGGTCGGGGCCGAAATGGGCGAAACGGTAGAGACCGAGGTCGAGACCGTCCCCGTAGGGGCGAAGACCTGGGTAGATGCAGGCTGAAATGCGGGTTCCAAAGTCTCTGGCGCCGAGTCTAGTACAGTGACCGTGGCCGGGACTGAGAGGTCAATGGCCGAAGGCTGTCTAAGAAAAGACATGGCCAGGTCTGCCTGGGCAGCCGCCGAGGCAACCGAAGTAAGGACCTCTTTAAGCTTATGCTTTTTAGCTTTCGGCTTCTCCAGCTCGGTGGATGAAGGCCGCTTCTTGTCTCTGTGTTGCCCTTCGGGGCGAGACATAGTAGTCGTGGTCGAGGCCGACGCCGAGGAGGCTTCTGTCGGTGTCGAGGTCGCCGTCGAGGTCGATTTTTTGATTTTCGGAATCCTCGGGAACTTAGAGATGGGAAGGCGTCCCAGGGGGTCCGTGGACGGATCAGAGGAGTGGGAGACCGAAAGGGCCTTCTCCCACAAATGGGCCTTGAGCCGGTCTGCTCTTTGGCGAAGCGTGGCGGGATTAAAAGCCTTGCAATGTTTGCATTTCTCCGGGATGTGGGAACTGCCTAAGCAGAAAATGCACTTCGAGTGTCCATCCACAACCGGGATTTTACCGCCACAGTCGGAACATTTCTTGAACGGGGCGGCCATAAGAGGCCGATCCGATCGCGAGGGGCCCGTCCGGGCCAAAACCCTCGAGTTCCGAAAAAAGGGGCAGCTCAAGGAAAAAAGGAGAAAAACAAAGAAAAACAAAGAAAAACTAATAAAGAACAAAAATAAAATCAAATAGACAGAGTCTAGCTACTCAGCTTTCGTCGCGGTGAAGAGCACTCCGAAGGAGATGTTACTCTTGCGGCGGACGAAAGAGAACTGAAGGAGGAGCTAGATTGGCGGGATTGGGCATGCTCAGGGAATGGGAGGGGCGGGGCTCCCGCCAATCTGCTCAGCTTTTCAGCATTCCGAATGGAGCTTCTGCGCAGGTGCAAACCCTATTGTGTGAGGCACAGAGACCACGAAGAAGAATTTCATTGAACACAGACTGACAAACTCTCCACCTTCTTGCAGAACTGTGCTCCTTTGCTCCATATTGAAATGTTTCACCTTAAATTTGAGGTTTATTTGAGTGTACTGATGGGCAAGGAAATGAGGTCATTGCTCCTCATTTGAATCCCACCCTCCTGGAATATTCCTTAAGTTCCTATTGCAGTTGAGGATTTAGAAGGACAGGTTGCTTACCTGTAACTGTAGTTCTTCGAGTGGTCATCTGCAAATCCACACAAATAGGTTATTTTGCACCTGCACAGCAATTTCAGATCCTACTGAAATTGCTAGGGAAGACTTATTGGCGATAGCAGGACAAGACAGAGGGGAGGATGGGCGGGATTTGTGTGGATTTGCAGATGACCACTCAAAGATCTACAGTTATAGGTAAGCAACCTGTCCTCCTTCTTCGTGGTCTCTGTGAAGCACACAAATGGGTTAGAATGACAAGCTAATCACCTCCTGGAGGAGGGAGTATCCTGACAACAAAGACATGAAAGAAAAAATAGTGTGTCAATTATTGACAGGTGTCAATTAACCTCAGTGGATGCCAGAAAGGAGAACAGCTCTGCCAAAGATTGCTTCTTGATGGTGTCAAATCTGTAATGTCTGATGAAGGCCAGAGGTTGTGACCAAACCGCAGCCTTGCAAATGTCCTCCAAAGGGATTCTGAAGAGGAAGGCAGACGAAGAGGCTACCATCCTGTTGGAATGGGCTCAAATTTGAGCTGGAGGAGTGTTCCCAAAAATTTCATATGAGAGGAGAATGGTGGAGGTCACCCATTTGGAAAGTCATTGAGGGGTGACCGGAAGTCCCAGTTTGGGATTGGAGTAGCAGAAGAACAGTTTGAGAGAACGGCAAGAGGACGAAGTCCTGCCAAGGTAAAAAGCTAGCGCCCACTTGACATCAAGGGACTGGAGTCGACACTTGGTGTCGGTGGTCAGGTTCGGGGCTAGTGTTGGGAGAACAATGTCTTGATTGAGATGGAACTATCTTTAGCAGAAAATAAATGTCCGGTCAGAGGACAACCTTGTCCTTAAAAATTTCAAGTAAAGAGAGTCGGTACGGAGGGCACAAAGTTCACTGGCCCTGTGTGCTGAAATCAGGGTGACCAAGAAGGCTGTCTTCCAGGTGAGAAGCCTGAGTTCACAGGAAGCCATCAGTTCGAAAGGCGAGCTAGAAAGAGCTGCCAGGACGAGCTGGAGGTCCCAGACCAGGGCCGGAGCCGCGGAGGGTGGTTTTAAATTTGAAAGTCCCTTGAGAAATTTTTTGACAAGTGGGTCAACAAAAAAAGATGGCCAGAAAACTGGTAGTGGGCACAAATGGCCGCAAGGTAGCATTTCAAAGAAGGGACAGAGAGACCGGATACAGAAAGTGAATGAAGGAAGTCCAAAACAATGGGACTGTGACTGTTGCAGGAGAGAGTCCTTTCCAGACAGGATAGCCAAAAATTTAGCCCACTTAAGGGCGTAGGAGTGTTGAGTGGACAGCTTGTGAGAATCCAGGTTGATCTCACAAACTGGTACTGAGAGGCGAGTCAAGGCAGGATCCCCCATGCTCAATTTGTCTGCGAGCTCTTTTTCTTCCCCAGGAAGGTGGATGGCTTTCAGGGTGATGTTCTTGCGGATGCACCAGTTCCAGATCTCCAGGGTTAGGTCGAGAAGGGTGGAAGACTTGGTACTGGCTTGTTTATTTATGTAGAACATCACTGTTGTGTTGTCGGTTAGGAGGAGGACTACTTGGTTTCAGAGGGTGGGTTTAAAGGACTTCAGTGTTTTCTGGACTGCCAACATTTCCAAGGCATTGATGTGGAGCTGGCTTTCCTTGGGAGACCATCTCCCCTGGACGGAGAGGCCATTGGAATGGGCTCCCCAGTCGGTATTGCAGGCGTCTGTCGAGAGAGAGGCCTGGGGCTGTGGAAGCATAAAGGGCATGCCTGTAGAGACATTTTGTGGATCGAGCCACCAACGTAGAGAGCGGGACACCAGTCTCGAAACGGTAATCCACTTCTGAGGGTGGTCGAATCCGGGGTTGAAGATTGAGAGGAGCCAGGACTTGAAGAGGTGCATTCAAAGTCGTGCCCATGGAGTGACATATGTCGTGGACACCATGTGTCCAAGAACAATCTGAGCAAATTGGGCAGTGATCCGCCTGGAGGTGAGGCAGCATTGGACAGAAGACCTGAGGCTGATGAATCTGTCCTGAGGTAGATAGGCCCTCAAGGTGAAAGAGTTTAACATGGCCCCTATGAAGCGAACCCGCTGGGTTGGAACAAGCGGGGACTTTTCCATGTTCACCATGAGTCCCAAGGACTGAAGTAGCGACAGAGCAGATTGGAGATGAGCAGTGAGCATCTGTCTGGATGGGGCGATAAACTGCCAATCGTCGAGGTAAGGAAATATGATGATGTTTCGCTGATGAAGGTAGGCTGCAATGACTGCCATGCACTTTGTAAACACCCTCGGGGCCATGGAGAGTCTGAGGCAGCAGTACTGAAAGGAGTCAGGACCGACCGGTGATCTTCCCTGATGCTGATGTGGAAGTATGAGTCTCAAAGGCCTAAAGTGGTGAACCATTCTGACTCCTACAGAACAGGGAGAATGGGAGCCAAAGTTACCATATGGAAATGTTTGTATGTGATGAGTTCAGAAACTGTTAAGTCCAGGATGGGGCAAAGGCCACCGGTGGCTTTAGAAACAATAAAGTATCTGGAAAAGAGGCAGTGTCGGGTCCGGGATGGAGGGACAGGCTCGATGGCCCCTTTATCAGGTAAAGAGTGCACTTCTTCAAGAAGGGTGTCGGGGGTGGTGGTGGTACGGATGGTACCCCTCAGGAGAAGATCTTGAAGCTCCAGGGCATAACTCCTACAGACGATAGAAAACATCCAGGAGTCAGATGTTATAGAGGCCCAAGAATGGTAGAAATGGGCCAGTCAATCCCCAAAGGGAGGTGAAGAGGTGAAGTATGCTGGAAATTCTCAGAAGCAACACTTGCCCTGATCAGCATCCTTCTTATGGAAGAGCTGTTTGTATTTCTGTTTTGATTGGCATTTTCCTGCAGAAGACTGTTGTTGGGGAGGGAAACGCTGTTGTTGGTAGTCAGAGGGCTGGTTTGGTTTAGCCTGGTTTGGAAAGTAGGAAGATAGTTGAGAAAAAGGAGAGTGTTGAGAGAAAAGAGAGCGAGAAGTTGAAGAGTATGACATACCATATTTACGGGCTGTGTTCCTCATCTTGTTCTTGAAGTCAAGCTTCTCATCAGTCTCCTTATGGAAAAGACCTGGTGAGTCAAATGGGAGCTCTTCAATGGTCTGCTTGGCCTGAGGTGTTAAATCAAGATAACTTCAACCAGACGTGGCGTTGGAGGGCCAAGGCCCCAAATAGTTGTCTCACTCTGCAATCTGCTGAGTGTCAAGCACATGAAATTTGGTGGGAGGCCAAAGCATGGGCCTTGGCATGGATGGCCATGGCTTTACACTTCTTGTCTTCGGGGAGGTCGCTGTATAGTGGTAAGACCTGTTTCCAGAGGTGGTGTTGGTAAGCAGACATGCAAGCTGCATAATTCTGAATTTTGAGGTCCAAGGCCGCCGAAGCATATGATCTGCGAGCCATGGAGTCCAATTTATGACCTTCAGTGTTGTTGGGGGTTGTAGCCATCTTTGGGGTGAAGCGGAGCTGCGAAGCCTCTACAATCACCGAATTGGGGGGAGAATCTTTGAAGAGCCACGTCTCCTCTGAGGGTGAGATGCAGTACAAATTGTTGAGCTTCTTAACAGAAGGCTGGGCCGGTGACAGAGAGGTCCAGGAACATTTCAGAATCTTGGACATTGATGGAAGAAACGAGATCGAGGTTGGAGTTGGGACCTTGTCGCGGACCCTCTCATCGATGAGATCCAGTGCCTGCAAATCGGTGTTGAGGACATTGATTGTCTGGGCACTACCCATACAGATGATCTGCTCAAAAATGGAGAAGATGTAATCAGAAGGAGAAGGGGCTTTTATGACTGCCAAAGACTGAGATTGTCGAACCCTGGAGAGGTCCGACTCGGAGTAGTACTCTGATTCGGACAACACAGATGCTGCTTGCGATGTGAGATGGCAAAGTTGTAGAGATCGTTTGAGGTCAAAGAGAGACAGCTGGCTCCCTTCGAGATACCAAGAGAGGTCGAGTCAGGGTTGATGCAACTGAGACTAGTACCAGAGGCAATTGGGGTTCCACAGTGTGAAATATGTAAACAAAACGACCACCATGGACCTCAGAGGGGTCGAGAGGCAGAAAGTAGGTGCCCGAGGCTCCATCAAAAACCAGGTCACATTTGGCTGGCTTGAGAAAGCCTTACGAAGCATCATCATCAGCCTCTTCCTTGGAGTAGGTGACCTTGGAGACTTGGGAAAGCCATTCTGAAACGAGTACATGAATGTAGGGTGAGTGTTCATGTTCACTCTCTGAAAGTTGGCAAGGTGGAGGCAGGCCTTCAAGAAGGGTAGTCATGGTCTGGGAGCCCACTTCAGATGGGGGAGAAGGATGGGTCTGAGAAATGCCTTGAGGACATGGTAATCAGTGTCGGTGGGCTGAGGTGTTTCATTGGTTCGAGATCAACGGTTGGGAATGGAATGCTTAGAGGATCGGGATTTTTTCTCAGCAAGAACAAGATGAGAAAAATCCTTGCCCTTGTCCCGAGAGGCCTTGTGCTGCTTCTTGTCGGTTCCTGGAAGAATCCAAAATCTTCTTCCTTTTTGGTGTGGATGGGTGGCCAGCCGCATCCTGGTCTGAAGACCTCTGTTTCTCTGGGGTTGGTGACCCGGGAACATTGGATCTAGGTTTGCCCTCGGCAGAAGTGGCCTTGGCAGGGACCACAGAAGCTGACAATGAGGGTTTGCCCTTGGAAGCAGCCGCTTTGGCAGGGACCCTAGATGAGGCAGGAGGCTTAAGGATTTGAGCATACAGCTGGGACTTAAATCGCGTCTCCCTATTCTTCCTGGCCTGCAGTGTAAAGGCCAAACAATGAGGGAAAATGGAAGTTGGATGGCCCTCGCGTAGACATAAGAGGCACCGAGAGTGTCCACTGTGGCAGGGAATGTTTGTCCCACCTTTTGTGCATTTCTTAAACGACTGCGCAGACTTGTTGGAGGCCAATTCGAGGAAGAGTGATCAAAACAAGCCGAGTTTTATCGTGAATCAGAGTCTGAGAAAAGTCCACATCACAATCCAAAGGAGAAGTCAGAGTCAAAGAGAAGTCAGAGCCAAAACGTGGTCAAAAGAGAAAGTGAAAGGAAGGAGCAATTCCAAGTGAGGCTCTTATGCTGCTCACGCTGCGGACAAAAGGAACCGAGAAAGGGCTGGAAGACACCAAGCCTATATAGAGGGTGGGCGGAGCTACCACCAAAAAGTCTTCCCTAGCAATTCCAGTAGGATCCGAAATTGCTGCACAGGCACAGAATAACCCATTTGTGTGCTTCGTAGAGACCACGAAGAAGTAGTATAGTTTAGGCATCCAAAAAAGGAGAAAGGATATGATAGAATCATGCAAAACCCCCACCATTAACAGTTTCAAAAACACTGTACAGTGGTCCCCTGGCTTACGAATCCCCCGGGTTGCGAAAACCCCGGGATCCGAAAGCGGCAGGACCGCTAATGTATCCCCCGGGATCCGAAAGATCCCCCGGGATACGAAAAAAAAACCCGCGCAGCCCCTTTAAATCGGCCGCGCGGTCCATTGCGAATAGCGGTCCCCCAGGAAATGAAAGCTTCCGGGTTACGAAGGTAATCCCGGAACGGATTACCTTCGTAACCCGGGGGACCACTGTACATGTTTAAAAAACCTTTCCATGCATGTAGAGTTTGGATACTGTAGGATTCGCCTTTGGTGCATCTACAGTTATGTGGGAAAACATACTGTGTGAGAGGAATGCACTTGATGGAATGTGGACCATTTCTCTGCAGGTTTGCAGAGAACATATGGCACATGAAGCTTTACTAAAAATTCAGATTATTATGCACAATATTATGCAAAATATTAATTTACTTCTTATTCAATGCCACTGAGTGTACAAAACTATTTTGTATATGGAAAATATTATATTTTAAATTGAACTGCTTTTTTGAAAGCTTCACAACACACTTTCTAATTCAAACGCATTGATCAGCTGGTATTTTTTTCATTATCAGAAAATCCTTTCCCCCCAAAACCTTTTTTTATAGTGATGGGTGACCAAACCCTACTGCCCCTCCAAGTTTGCCTTTTTCTCCCCTAATGAAAATTCTCTTACATCTGTGGAAATATACCAGTTTAATGACAAAATTGAGTGGGATATTAACAGACTAGCACAAGCCACACTATCACTAAATAACCCAAGAAGTATCAGAAGTACACCAGAATCATATGTACCGTTTGTAACATGGTGCCCACTTATAAAAAAAGCCATGTAAAGACTATACAGTAAACATTAATCTATATTCAGACTATGTTAGCTAAACATGAGTCCCACTGATTTCAGTGGAAACAGGGCCATTATTAACTTGCCCAGTTGATTTCACTGTGACCTACTGTAAGTACAGCTAACTAAGTCTTTATTTAATTCTTTATTTGACTGACAGATAAAGAACGAGCAAGAGAAAGAAGGTAGATGGATACATATAAGTGAGGGAACATGCATATGCATGCCTGCATGCACACACATACAATGTTCACTCTACAGAAGCCATAAAGGTAGGTAGACATGTATTATGATAGGGGCGATAAGCCAGGATAGCAGGTGAGTTGCAGCTTTAACACACAGCTTGGAACACAACCAGTGCCTAGAAGAGCCCTTTCACCCACTATCTGCCATCTTAGTTAGGAAAATATGTGGTTAACAAAGCCAGTGCACCTTTTGACTAGTGATAGGAGGATCATGGGAAAAGGCAAAAGGGGCCAGGTGACATCAGGAGGTCTGCTCTGGAGAGCCATGACCCCAGTGTCATCCAGCTCTCTAGTAATGTGTCAATACAACAGACATGAGAGACCCAAATTCTGACTGCTTTCCTAAAGATAGATACAGTAGTCCCCAGGGATACGAAGCCCGCGGGGAACAAAATCCCCAGGAGCCGAAACCGGCGGGACCGCCAAAATTCCCCCGGGATCCGAAGAAATCCCCGGGGAACGAAAGGGAAAAACCGCGCGGCCCCTTTAAATCGGCACCGCGGTCTGTCCCTTAAAGCGGTCCCCCGGGATACGACTATTTCCGGGTTACAAAAGGTAATCCGGAACGGATTACCTTCGTAACCCGGGGAACCACTGTACAAGAAATTACAAAAATTAACACAGAAAGCAAGCCTTAGTGACAAGAGGCAAAGCTGGAGATTATTTTTAAAACAGTACTTACTAGTGTTTGTATTGGCTAAAGGATTAGGTTTCCTCTGAATGGCACGTGCTGTTCCAGTATCCTCATTGATCTGCTGCATAGAATTAAAGTCAATTGTATAAACACGCCCCAGCGTAGACAGACTTATTTCATCTTCACCAACCTGATGAGCTGCCTAAAGACAAATATACAAAGCTTAGATACAGTTTTAGAGTGATTTAGAATATTCTCCTTGACCTTACATAAATGTAGATACCAATGGCCATTATTTGGATAAGAAAGAAAAAGGAATCACCAACTTTTATGACAGCTCAATAATTATCAGGATCCATTGCTTTTACAGCTTACCCTTAAGAGAGGCTTCACAGTGACATTTATTAATACTTGTCAAGAACCTTACATGTTTATGAAAGTAGCTGTTAAGTGACATATAAACCCAATGTACAATGCAGATATATAAGGAATATACACAAATTAATACCTCAATTATCCGGCTATCAATTCTGTTATAGGGATGCCAGAGACCTCTGTCATCTCGCCACTGCCATATTGCTCCATCTGTATTTTGTGTGTTTCCTTTCTTTAGCATAGTGTCAACAGCAAAAATTCCTTCTTTAGGGAGGCATGGCATCAATTCACTGAAAAAAACAAATCAACATTTTACCAACAATACCCTTATGCATTTAGAAAATCTACATCTAATTTTATTTCAGTATACTACGAACTAAAATCCCAAGTAAATTCTGAAAGGGAAACTTGCAGAAAACATACCAGATAAGTGAAGTAAGCTCATACAGTTCTTGAGGACTTCTTGGAACTAGGTCTATCTGTTCTTGACAACTTCCATTTGAAGCTCCACAAAGAAGAAAGTGAAGAGTTTCTGCAATATCTTTATATATTAAAAGAACAAAACACAATATTACTCTGCCATGTTCTATACACTCATCCCTTCACATGTGTGGCTTTGACTTTTGTAGATTTGATTATTCACAGGTTTTAATAATATGTTCTCTCTAGGAATATCAAAGGCCTCCAGCACACTCTATGGTCAACTTTAACCAAAAGTCACACTAAAGGACATAGAGATTCCTAGAGAGAACACTCCACTAGGCATTTGTAGCTCCTCCAGAGCAATTCTATGGTCAATGTCTGAAAGACGTTGACCACAGAGTTGCACTGGAAAACCTAGAGATTCCTAGAGAGGTGTTCTCTTGGGTAAAAACATAGTGTTTTTTGTTATCTGTGTTTTTTCCACATTCACAGGGGTCCTGTGCCCCTAACCCCAGCGAATGTGGAGGGACGAGTGTAGTTGGTGGTTCTTAATAATGTTTCTTTGAACAGAATGATTCCAAGAAAAGTGAAAATTTCTGGTACCAGAATTAAGGTTCTGCATGTAGATGTAAAGGGGGAATCTGGACTTGATCCCCTTCCCCACCACCATTCCCTTCTCCTTTTGTGTTGTGTCTTTTTAGACTGTAAGTCTGAGGACAGGGAACCGTCTAATTAAAAATATTAATAATTGTAAGCCACTCTCAGAGCCTTTAGGGCTGAAGGGCAGGGTATAAATACTGTAAATAAATAAAATAAAATCCCCAAGATAAATGGTTTGAGTAACACTGGTTTACATAATTGACAGCTTGAAGCAAGAAGCTTCTATTGTTGATTACAGCATAGGGCAGGTAGGGGAAATATTCCAGCTGAAAAAAAGTGAAACCATTTATCTTGGAAAAGACATGGATTTTCAACAACTCTGACAATTGTTTATTTAAAACAAAATAAACACATCATTAGTGCCAATGTCAGATCATTGCATTCCAACAAATTTTATAAAATACATTTGTTGGTTTTTATTTCTCTGAGGAGGCAATTAGTATTTCCAATACAGCAGGAGCAGTGACTGAAATTGATGGCCCACACATAGATGTCAACAGTTATGAAATTATAGAGATGGAACGGTTTTGTATACGGACATCAAAATATGCTATAGTTGTAGATACTGCCATACTGTGCTAGAATGTTCAAGATACATAGCCTGCAATGCTGAAAATAGCAAAACCTCTTGATCAGACTCTGCATCAGTTGGATCAACTGGAAAAACCAACAAGTGTAATTTATAAATGTTTGTTAGGAACCATTAAATTTTGGTGTCATTTACGTTAGAACTGATTTGATAGTAACATTGCCCTTTGTGCATCACCCCTGAAAGTTGCCCCAATTGTACAGTAATACCAAATATCTATATGTGTTGTTCAGTAAAACATGGATGCTTGGGGCACAGTGGATCCCTTTTAGAATAAATTGATTGTGTCTGCTAAATGTAGATCATATAATATACATAATGCTTCCCTGTGGGAGATATGTGAGCATGTCCACTGGTGGTTCCTTTTGGGATGTATGTATTACAACATGTTATTTATTAATGAGAAAATATTTGATATTTGTACATGTATTTTTAAGCTTTATTCCTTCAGTCTGATGGACAATATATGAATAACAACAACAATTTCAAAAAATTATTTGTATCCCGCCCTCTGCACCTAGCAATCGGGGAAGCTTACAGCACTAAAATATACAATCCATATATCCCCTAATCCCACCCCCCTTAAAATTCAATTAAACAATTTACAATATAAAACATATAGAATTGGGGGCATACTTATCAAAATTGTAGATGACACTAAATTAGGAGGAGTAGCTAATACTCCAGAGGACAGGATCAAAATTCAAAGTGATCTGAATAGACTAGAAACCTGGGCCATCGCTAACAACATGAAATTCAATGTGGAGAAATGTAGGGTACTGCATTTAGGGCAGAAAAATGAAATGCACAGATATAGGATGAGGGACACCTGGCCGAATGAAACTACATGTGAAAGGGATCTAGGAGTCCAAGTAGACCACAAGCTGAACATGAGCCAACAGTGTGAAGCGGCAGCTAAAAAGGCCAATGCTGTTTTAGTCTGCATCAATAGAAGTATAGCGTCTAGATTAAGGGAAATAACAGTGCCACTCTATTCTGCTTTGGTCAGGCCCCACCTGGAATACTGTGTCCAGTTCTGGGCACCACAATTCAAAAAGGATGTGGAGAAACTGGAGTGGGTCCAAAGGAGGGCGACTAAAATGGTGAAGGATCTGGAAACCATGCCCTATGAGGAACAACTTAGGGAGCTGGGGATGTTTAGCCTGGAGAAGAGAAGGTTAAGAGGTGATATGATAGCCCTGTTTAAATATTTGAAGGGATGTCATATTGAGGGAGCAAGCTTGTTTTCTGCTGCTCCAGAGACTAGAACGCGGAACAATGGATGCAAACTGCAGGAAAAGAGATTCCACCTCAACATTAGGAGGAACTTCCTGACAGTAAGGGCTGTTTGACAGTGGAACACACTCCCTCCGAGTGTAGTGGAGTCTCCTCTCTTGGAGGTCTTTAAGCAGAGGCTGGATGGCCATCTGTCGGGGATGCTTTGATTGGGAGTTCCTGCATGGCAGGGGGTTGCACTGGATGGCCCTCCAACTCTTTGGTCTGATCTAGATTGGCAAAAAGAAGTGTGTTCATGGCTGCATGAAACTCTAGCCTTTAGATGAGAAAAAGGGAAAGTGTGCCATGAAAACGCTTTTTTTTTTTTTTTTTTGGCGTTTTAGGGGAGAAGAAGCGCAAGGTGCTGGTTTTCCCAGCTTCTTTTTTAAAAACTGCAGAACAGCGCAGCTCCATCTAAAGGGTGTGGTGGAGCTGCTAAGCATTAAGGAAAAGGCAACTTCATGTCACACTTTCCTGCCAATCTAGAAAGCCCCTTTGATTCTATGACATAACTTAAAATAATACACAACAAAATAGCAGTGAGTACAACAAGAGATCAAGTCCAACAGGTGTTCTTTTTGGTGGCCGAATATCGATTTGGGAAAGGCCTGCCAGACAAAATTGGTCTTAAAAGCTTTTTTGAAGCTGTTTAAGGTGGTTATATGAAGGATCTTATCTGGCAGGCCATTCCATAATCTGGGAGCGGTTGCCAAAAAGGTCCTCTGGGAGGTTGACGCCAATCTAGTTTTTATAGGTTGCAGCAAATTCCAACCAAAGGACCTGAGTGCATAGGGTGGATTGTACAGAAGGAGGCGGTCCTGAAGATAGGTTGGACCCAAGCCATTTAGGGCTTTAAAGATGATAACCAACACCTTGTAATGAGCCCGGAAACTAATAGGCAGCCAGCGGAGTGATCTTAGGATCGGTGTTATATACTCATCTAGTTGCCCCAGAGGCCAAGCTGGCTGCCATATTCTGTATTAATTGTAGTTTCCAGATCAAGCACAAGTGCATTACAGAAATCAAGACAGGAGGTTACCAGCACATGCATCACAGTTACGAGGTCCCTGACAATTTGATGAATATTCAATCTGATGAACAATAGTACCCTAAAACAATACGGTTGAGGCTGGCTGATGTGAGGTTCTGACAATTAAAAAAAATATATGACAGGGATCAAAACTCATATTTGTAACATTGGTGACAACTCTTTCATTCTTTCCTGGAAGATCTTCAATGACCAGGAGGTGATTGGTTAGGGACTAGCATCACCCTATGAACCACTACTTTGAGCAGCAGGGCTATAAAAAAACCTCAAAGTCCAAAGTTGGAAAAATAAATATTAAGCCATCCAGCAGTGCTCAATAATCAGAAAATATTACTGCTTCAGCTACACAAAATTAAGTATTCAACAGATGCAACATCTAAGTAATTTTTTATGGACAGATTATGTTAATGTAAACAATTCACAAGAATATTCTTTATACTGTTTCTATTGTTTTCCTTCTCTCGCCCCCCCCTTTTAAAAAAACTTGTAGACCAGAGCATTTTTATAAGAATACAACATCTTGAGAGGCAAGAAGCCAGTGACTATATTAGAATAAAGAACAATGTTTCTTGCTAGATGCTTCTGAAAACCATCACTCACTTTTCTACAATTTCCCCATTCAAGTTTATTAAAAAATGTTAAGGAGAATTTTACATAGCTTAGTATGGTGTGGGATTTGAAAGATATTGGTCAAGCCACACCTGCATTCAACAATACCCTCTCCATTTAAAAAAAAAAAATCCCCTATATACCAGCCACACTGGTGTCCTCCTCAACCTACAGACTTTATACCCTGCTACTGCTCCTCTGAGTCGTCGTCTTCTTCTTCTTCTTCTTCTTCTTCTTCTTCTTATTATTATTATTATTATTATTATTATTATTTGTATTGCCCGCCGCTCCCTACGGATCGAGGATTACAACAAGTAGAAGTACAGGTTGTTTACCTGTAACTGTTTCTTCGAGTGGTCATCTGTGCCCTCACACAATAGGGGTCTGCGCCTGTGCAAATACTCCATCCGGAATGCTGAAAAACTGAGCAGATTGGCGGGAGCCCTGCCCCTTCCACTCCCTGAGCATGCCCAATCCCACCAATCTAGCTCCTCCTTCAGTTCAAGACCGCCGCAAAAGAGCAGGGACCTCACCGAGGGGAGGTAGGGCGGGATTTGTGTGACGGCACAGATGACCACTCGAAGAAACACAGTTACAGGTAAGCAACCTGTACTTCTTCTTCGTGGTCTCTGTGCCTCACACAATAGGGTGACTAAAAAGCTTACCTGTGGAGGTGGGAAGGTCACTGCAGAATAGAAGACAGAACAGCACAACCAAAACTGGCATCACTCCGGGACCTGGAATCCAGCCGGTAATGCCGAACAAACGTGGATGGCTGTGATCACGTAGCCACCTTGCAGACCTCTGGCAGGGGAACACCTCTGAGGAAGGCAGCAGATGAAGCAGTAGCCCTGGTTGAGTGAGCACGGACACCAACCGGTAGAGGGTGTTTAGCCAGTTCATAGGCCAAAGCAATGGTTTGGGCAACCCACTTTGAAAATCTTTGTGAAGAAATCAGGTTGCCCTTCCTGGCACCACCATAACAAATGAACAAATTGGTGGACAACCTGAACTCTGCAAAACGTTGAACATAAAACACCAAAGCACGGCGTACATCAAGAGTGTGCATAGTCTTTTCAAGAGGCGAAGAAGGGTCTGGAAAGAAGTTCAGTAGCACAATCTCCTGAGAAAGGTGAAAGGGTGAAACCACTTTAAGGAGGAAGGAAATGTGTGCCCTATCCTGACATGGATGAGTCTGTGGTGACCATCCTGGATGGCTCTGGCATCTGGAAGAGCATCCCCTTGAGGATGCTGGAGGGAGACATCCACCATTTGAGAGTCTCTGACATGGAGAGGCAACAAGAGTCTCTTGGATGGATTGTCTCGTAAGTGATCAAAAGAGGCCAGGAACCAAGCTTGGAGGGGCCTGAATCTGAGGCGTGCCAGGTAGGTCACTGCCTTGGTGGAGGCCAGGTAGCCCAGCAGTCTCTGAATGTCCTTTGCCGTTGGTCAATGAGTGCGGAGGACAAAGCTAAGTTGGTGCCAGAGGGCTTGTGCCCGTATGGTTGGCAGATAGGCACGGCCCATAACAGAGTCTAGGGACGTCCCGATGTAGTCTATCACCCTCACTGGGTGAAGAACAGATTTGTGGAAGTTGACCATAAGTCCCAAGTCGTCGAGGAGATCCAGGGTGCACTGGATGTCCTGGTAGAGTTGTGCTTTGGAGGACGACACCAGAAGCCAGTTGTTGAGGTAAGGAAAAATCTTTATACCCCGCAGCCAAAGGTGGTAGATGACCACTGCCATACACTTTGTGAATACTCGAGGAGCAGTGGAGAGGCCGAAAGGAAGGATGGTATACTGAAAGAGATTTCTGTCGACAGTGAAGCAAAGAAACTTCCAGTGTTGGGGCCTGATGCTGACGTGAAAGTAGGCATCTTTCAAATCGATGGATGCAAAGCAGTCACCTTGATGTAGGAATGGAAGGATGGACTGCAGGGTCACCATTTTGAACTTGCGAGGTGAGATGAAGGAGTTGACACCTCTGAGGTCCAGGATAGGATGAAGACCTCCTCCCCTCCTTCAGGACGGTGAAGTACCTGGAGTAGAAGCCTTGATGCCTGCAGCTTGCTGGAACACATTGAATGGCTCCTTTGTCGAGAAGGGAGGAGATCCCCTCCTAAAGAGGAGGACAGGAGGGAGTAGAACAGAAAATGCCACTTGGTGGAATACTTGAGAACTCTATGGCGTATCCCAGGCGGATGATGGTAAGCACCCAGGAGTCTGTGGTGATCCTGCGCCAGTTCTCATAGTAGTGGTGAAGTCTGGAGACATGGGATGAAGTGACTGGCAAAAGAAAAGTGAGTGTCGCCTCCAAGGTCCCATCAAAAGTACGCCTTGGAGGGTGGCTTCCTAGAGGGCTGCTGCTGCTTGTGCTGTTGACCTTGCCTCTGCTGTTGCTGATGTTGTTGTTGTTGAGGCTGTCTGTAGGGCCTCCTGGTGTAGGGCTGGGCCCTGTAGGTGGAGGACGGAGCAGAGCGAGAGAAGCCGGAGGCGTGAGGTCTCTGACGCCAGGATTGACCAGTCGGTGGCTTGCTAGAAGTCCGCCTGACCCTCTTGCCATTGAGACAGGCTTTGGCCATGGTGTCCAGAGACTCGTCGATCTTGGCAGCAAAGAGCCCTTCGCCATCGAAGGGAAGGTCCTCGATCTTGGCCTTAGCTTCCTCAGAGAGCGTAGTAGATCTAAGCCACGCGAACCGATGAAGCGCCATGGCTCCTGCCATGACCTTGGCTGAACAGTCCACCACATGTCCAGCAGAGTGGATCTCCTGAGCGATAAGAGACAGAGCCTCTACGAAAATTCCTGGGCTGCCTCCTGCTGGTGCGAACTAAGAGAAGTCATGAAGGCTGCCATCCGGTCCCACAGGAATCTCTGGTATCCCGCTATGCTACCCTGCATGCCAGCTACCTTGGCTGAAAGAGCAGCTGAGGAGTAGAATCTTCGGCCGAAGATGCCCATTCGCCCTCCATCTTTGTCCACCGGGGCAGAGTGAATCTTGCCCAAAGACTTGCAGGTGGACTCCACAACCAACGAGTTGGGAGTAGGGTGTGTAAAGAGGAAGGGTGCAGTGTCAGATTTAACCCTGTAGAGGGAGTCCAACTTCTTAGACGCCGGCGGTGTGGACGCTGGTTTAGTCCATGAGGTGACCATGATGTCAGAAAACGAAGGCAAAAAGGGAATGACAGTTGGTTGAACTGGTCTGGCAACAAGAACGTCAATAGGGGTCCCTGGGGGGTTTGGATGCCTGGGCAGTCTGTAGTCCAACAGCCTTGGCCATCTTGTCCACTATCCCCAAAAAGAGATGGAGATCCTCCACAGGAGATCCAGGGGTCTGGTCTTGAACTTCCTCATTAGGAGAGGAGATAGCCAGTGCAGGGGATTCCGGATGGACTTCCAGCTCTCCCACGGAGTCCTCCATTGACTGTGACGCTGCCAAGTTCAGGTCATCATAGAGTTGAGTCGGAGCCGACACAAACGTTGAGGTCGAGGCATCCGCAAAGCTCACTGGAGCAGACTGCGTCGATGCCGACACTGAAATCGGGTCTCTATCTGGAGGCCTCGACACTGTAGTGGTGGTAGTCGGGGGCGGAGAGACAGCTCTGTATTCACTCCGTGGATAAGCCGGGGAGCGGGATCGAGACCTCCGTTGTGAGAAGTGGTCCAAGTGGAGATCTCTGACATGGTACCGATCTCTATAGGATGGAGAGTAGGATCAGTACGAAGGGTGTCGCTCCCTCAAATAGGACTCCGCTCGACGTCGAGCCAGGAACGAGGCCGACGAGTGAGGCGAGTTGAAGTAGTGCTCCTCGAATGGTTCGGGAGACCTTCAGGGTGGAGGCAATGGGAACCACAGCCTGTAAATCCGCTCTGAGGAGGCCATGATGTCCTTCGGAGGGAGAGCAGCCGGAGCTGGGATAGGTGAGACCGTCGAGGTCGAGACCAATATGGGTGGAGCCGAGGTCAAGACCGAAGCAGGCTGTAGTGCTGGTTCCAAGGTCTCCGGCGCCGAGTCGAGTACAGAGACTAGGGCCGAGACCGGGAGGTCAGCTGTCGGGGTCGTTTTCAGAAACAACATGGCCAGGTCCACCTGAACCGCAGCTGAGACAACAGAAGCCAGAACCTCCCTAGCCTTGTGCTTTTTCATCTTTGGCTTGTCCCCTTCCTGAGATGAGGAGCACTTCCTGTGCTCCCGAGTAGGCCCTTCCGGGCACGACATGGACCCCTCCGAGAAGCGAGTCGGGGCCGAAGAAGCTGTCGACGCCTAAGCCGATGTAGCCTGAGTCGAGGTCATCGACGTCGAGAGGGACTTTTGAGAGAGTTTGGGAATCCTAGAAAACTTGGAGATGGGCAGATGTCCCAAAGGATCCGAATGAGGAGTCTCCGTGGCCTAAGACACCGAAAGGGCCTTTTCCCAAAGGTGGGCCGGGTTGAAGGATTTACAATGCCTGCATTTCTCCAGAATGTGGGTATTTCCAAGGCAGAGGATGCACTTAGAGTGTCCATCCACTACCAGGTTCTTATTACCACACTCGGAGATTTCTTAAAGGGGGCGGCCATAAGAGGCCCAACAAACGCAAGGGGCCCGTCTGGGCCAAAACCCTCGGAAAAAGAAGTCCAAACAAAGTCCAAGAGGGCAGCTCAAGGAGGAAACAAGGGAGAAAATAATAAAAAAAATTTAAAAGAGAAGATTGAAATAGAATCTGGATCTACCCAGCCTTTTGTCGACGAACAGCACTCCAAAGGAGATGTTTCTCTTGCAGCTGAAGAAAGAGAAATAAAGGAGGAGCTAGATTGGTGGATTGGGCATGCTCAGGGAGTGGGAGGGGAGGGGCTTCCACCAATCTGATCATCTTTTCAGCATTCCAGATGGAGTATCTGCGCAGGTGCAAACCCCCTACTTTGTGAGGCAGAGAGACCACGAAGAAGAAACAGCATTACAGAATACAGAATAATTATCTAAAAATACAATCAAGTCATAGCCTAATCCATGCTGCCAAGTTTGGAAGTTTGGAAGTATTTCTTATGGTCGGCTATACAAGAATGGATGGAAAGGCCAGCTGGAAGAGATCCATCAAGTGCCTTCTTAAAGGCATCTAAGATGTTATGGTGTGGCTTCAGCAAAATATCAAAAATTCCCTTGGAATCAAGGTGTGAAGAGGACTGAATATCTTATTCTAAAG
This sequence comes from Urosaurus nigricauda, assembly GCA_034509955.1. Classification (NCBI taxonomy): domain Eukaryota; kingdom Metazoa; phylum Chordata; class Lepidosauria; order Squamata; family Phrynosomatidae; genus Urosaurus; species Urosaurus nigricauda. The sequence goes on from JAOEGL010000003.1 coordinate 241,708,418, forward strand.
CACAGCTTCACTTCCACATTCATCTGTAGCCACAAAAAAGGTAAGAGGCTTACATAATGCCCATGCATCTCCCATATCAGCGATACATTCTGACATTTCCATTTGCATACCAAGTTAATAATTGGTTATATTCCCTTCTATTGTTTTTATGCCATCTATGTATACTTTTACTGTATAACTGTCATTGCATTTTTAAATGATTTTATTTTTTCTTATGAGCTGCATTGTAAAATTACAGCATGGCCTATAAATACCCACTCAAGAAGAGTAATTAAGTTATTTTCTCTCCAATCACCCCATACAGCAGCTTATAAAATACATGCTGTAGTAGCTTTATTAAACTTTTAGAAATGTCCTGGCACTTGTCTGGGCAGTTACTGTGGGTTGAGGAGGAATACTGTTTCCCATGGAACCCAAGGAGCTATACAGGGCAATATTTACTTTAAAAAAAACCCTTTATCTTAAACCAAAAAGCTCTCCTACACCTACAGAGACCATGAAAGAGGCAACACTGCCACACTGTAAGTGTTCAAAAGTGTTCATTCATATAGTCAAGTGTAGGAAACTACATTTTCAGTGACTATAACTGAAAACAGCTAAGGAAATAGATAAAATAAAAATTTAAGAATTGTCAAAAACATTTTACAGGTCCTTTTGGCCTCCCCGTAGGGTTCAAAAACAGCTTGGAAGGAGGCCTCTTGCAGTCCACAGGCCACACTTTTCCCACCCCTGTGACAGATGATAGCAAATGGTAAACAGAACTTGAAATGAAATGTATGCACATCCACATATACTTACTTTGCTTCATGAGTTGAACTGCTAGTGTAGGACAGTTGGAGCACATTAGGGAAAACATGCGCACCACCATGATGAACATCCCTGAGCTCAGAATTGGAGGAGTCACTACAAGGAGCTGCTGAATATTTGTGAGCAAGTCCTTCGAGGCAACCTGTTGAAGCAGATTCTTTAAAAAAAAAAAAGAAGAAAAGAAAAGAGACATTTAAGGATCACCTGATCAAAACCTTTTAAACACTGTGTTAAAGAAAGAAAATAGATGTTACCTCTTCATGTTGAAAGTTGTCCACTAGACGTGCAAAACAGAGGCAAGTGCTTTCTACTGACTTTTTGTCCTATGAAGTTTGAATACAAATATTAGGTTTCAATATACAGTGTCTGGCATGTCAGGCACATAAAGAATTTCAGTCCTGGAACTGTCCTGTTAAGAGTTTTGGTAGACAGTAACTTAGGAAAGAAGCAAAACACCTATCCCACCTTTGAAACCCATCCAAAATCACCACCCAAGGAACTGGGGCAATCTCTACTTCATTTGGGGAAAAAAAACCTGTGATATTAATTAACATCTCCTCTTATGGGATTTACTTTTATTAAAGGGTATTGGAAACCCTTCATGCCACAAAGAGTTCCTTGTAAAAATTCACAGAAAAGTTCAGAAGATAGATTTATCCCCAACAGCTTCTGACCTGGTGTGTTAATCTTTGTGTTAGCAATGGTAGAGAATCTGCAACAAAGTGAAACTCATCAGGAGTGATGCTCTGGCAGCAGTTGGCTGCAATAGCTAGTGCATTCCTCTGGGCATTTATGCTGAAAAATTCCAGATACAGCAGACAGTCTGCCAAGCCTCCCTATAATAGAGGGAAAAAAGACAACAAAGTTCAATCAAAAGGGGGGCTTTATATCATAAGGAAATTGCAAAGTTTTCTGGGAGTAATTGCTTGGGCAGGGGGACTCTAGAAAAATCAAGATAAAAATAGTTTTCTTTAATGTAAATACTTACTGCCTGTAGAATAGCTTTACTATGTCTGCGTGATAACATCTCCAAGGCAGTCAGTGCCTGCTCTGCCACATCAATACATTGAATAACTTGCAGCTAGAATGAAAGTGATTTAATTAGTTTGTTTTCAGAGCAAGATAATCTCCATGTTTTAATATTATATAAGTTTTAATTAAATCCACAAATGCTTTAGTTTTGTTCATCATTTAGAGAGATTTCCTTCTAATTGTCTCCTTTATACCACACATCTACATTAACATACTTCATTCCATTCCCTTGCCTCATCATGAAAAGAAAAATGTCTGGCCAGTGTATTTAAGAAATATAATAGCAAACTCATTCAGCACTAGCTAGCAGCAATTTTTTTTCTCAAACCTGTGTTTTTGCTTTCTTCAAATGTAAGATGGAATTTTTAAATAGATAACTCTAGACCACAGCGAAAGAATTGCTAAATGTAGTTCTGATACTAAAGCAAATCCCTGGGCTGAGCATGCACATTTGCCACTTCCCACTTTTTTGCCCCTGATGGACCTCAGAGTTCACAGACACATCCAGGGCAAGAACACTATCTAAAGAATTACTATCATAAACACAAACACAGCACAGTACCATATTTGTCTGTGAATAAATCAGGCAACCAGTAATAAAGGAAACTTTTTTAAAAATGCCAGGAACAGACCAATCAATCTGCTAATCTTTTAAAACAGATTTTTGTGCAAAAATACAATATACAAAATAATACAAAAAAAGAATACAGAAGAGGAAAGGGACAAATGTTGCCAATCTGTAGTAGGCCCAGAGAAATCATGTTCTGAAACAACTTCCTGAACAACTGCTGGTGGTTGAAAGGCTATCAAGTTTTTTAAAAAAGAAGTTTTGGTATATTGAATATTGAATTAATTGTTGAACTTCAAAATTCCCAGAATTATTTTTATCTACTAAAAAGATTTTGATTAAACTCCACCTCACCTCCAAAATGCTATTCTTCACATCATACAAATGCATGGGTAGCCATGTTGGCCATATGACAAATTCCAATGCCCATACACTACTAATATCTTTGCAAAATCAAGTTGAAAGGGGCACAGATTTCACATTGAACAAAGACATTTAAAAAGCACAGAGGAGAAGAGTAACACAGTCTGCATGTTATCCTTCAGATGGTAAGCAAGAAAGGAACTGTTTTTGTTGTTAACTGCTGCAGCCTATCAAATTATTTTTTCAAAGCTCTGGGGTGGCTAGAAACAAGAACAGGAACAACATTTGGTTCTCCACACAAAACCACCCTGTACACAAAACTTCTAATAATTTTGTGGATTTGGGGGGGAGGGGGGCTGGTATAATTGTGTAACACCATAAAACAGACTTTAAATTGAGTTAATAAAGTTATACTTAATAAATACACTTTCACATACACTGGATTTCTCTTGCTGCTCCACAAAACAGCAGATGGCTCTTTCACATTTCTGAAGTGACAGTAGCATTTTCTTAAGCGTGGTAATGAATAAAAAATATTAAATCAAAGACTTTAGAGAAATTTTTTCCCAAAAGAAATCAGAAATATTCCACAACTCTGACACCACAGATAAATCCTTATTAATGCACAGCTCTTAATGTGAAAATTGCTTTAGAGGATTTCTATTAGAACCAATTCTAAATTAATAATGCTAGTAACAGTCTTACCTTTTCCAAAAAAACAGGAATGGCATCTACCACAACAGCAGATGATCTTGGAAGTGCTTCCATCATATAGGTTAAGGCCCGACAAGCATGATTCATCTACAAAAATAGCATACAAACATAAGAAGAGTCCTGCTGGATCACACCAGAAACTATTTAGTCCAACATCCTCTTTCCTATACTAGCCAATGAACAGGGTGGACAGCTCATTCCCAGTTATTCCCCTGGGGGGGGGGGGGGGGGAATCAGAGGAATGCTGCCTTTGATTGTGAAATTAATAGGCAGTCATCATGAGAAACAGCTATTAACAGACAATTGTCAACATTACCTAGAATATGCAAACTATTAAAGCTAAAAACAGGTTGCTTACCTGTAACTGTGCTTCTTCAAGTAGTCAACTGTGAACTCACACAAATGGGCTTCCAGCATCTGCCCAGTGTATTTTTCATAACCTTCTAGATCAGTTTGCAAGTGTTTTGGTGGCATCCCGTTAACTTCCTGCACACCTATCCAGCATACTTCCTGCCTAAATCCTCCATTCTCTGGAAACTGAAGCAGCAGCCGTTACAGCTAAGCAACCTGTTCTTCTTGTGGTGTCTGTGACTCACACAAATGGGAGACTAACAAGCTACTCACCATAGGAGGATGGGATTCCTGAAATGGACATGGCTTGTTCTCTTTGTAATATGACATTGTAGATTTCGATAAAAATGGGAGGAAAAAACCTATATGAGCATGGAGAGCCATGACACACATGAGAGAAGCACAGGCCTTCCAAATACAGCCTCTGACTGTGACCTGGAGTCCAATCTATAATATTATATGAAACATGAAGGCTGGGATCACATGGAAGCCCTATGAATGAAATGAAAATAGATGCCTCTCAAAAAGGCTGTTTAAGCTGACAATGCTCTAGTTGAGTGGCTCCTCAGCTGAGATGGAGGTTGCTTGCCAGCCAACTTGATACACCAAGTGAACAGTGTATGCCATCCATTTGGGGAGACATTTGAGTTGAAGCAGGCAGTCTTTCCTTGCTCAGTGAATAGCAAAGGAAAAGTCTCTGTGATTTCCTAAAAAAAAAAAAAAGAGTTTCTAAGTAGAAAGCTAGTGCTCTACGCATGCCCAAAGAAGCAAACATTCTAGGGCAGAAGTACAGTGGGCCCTTCTCTTACCGGGGGGGGGGGGGGGAATCCATTCTGGACACCCAAGCATAAGGGGGAAAACATGTAGGCTTGAGCCCCATTGAAAACAAGGGACACATGCGCCATTGTTTTTCTTGCAGTGCAGCTTCAGCATAAGCTGAAAGAAGCATGCAGCATGCTCGTGTATGGCGCAGGTGCACTGTAGATTCTGCATAAATGCAGGGAGTATGATGTCTTGGTTCAGATGGAAGGCTGACACCAGTTTTAGAAGAAAGGAAATGTCCAGAGTCCTGACAGAGGACAACGTGTGGAAACACAGGGAAGTGGAAACACAAGGAAGGTGGATGAAACTGAAGGACACAAAGTTCTCTTGCTCATCGTGCACAAATAATTACAATAAGGAAATTATTTTTCCACATACTGTAAGTAACATGAAGTTATAAAAAGCCATAGGTTGTAAAGGTTTTCTGGAAAATTGAGAGAGGACTAGCTGCAAGTTCCACTGAGCAGTAGGATCAAGCATTGATGGGTGCAAATTCTTGTATCTCTTTACGAATTTCTTCGCCAAAGAGTCTAAGTAGCAAGACGATTTGCCAAGACACTGAAAGTGTCAAGGGATGGCTGATAAATAACATCTAATGCACAACAGAGTTATTTATCTGAAAAGGAAACAAGGAAATCCAGGAGATGCATAGTCTATGCATCAACAGGAATGAAACTTTTCATCTGAAGAAATTCAAGAAAAATTTGTAAGATTGTAAAGGTCATGTAAATGGCTTGTGCGCTGCCACGATTATATGTCTAGCCAAAGCTGACAAAGCCATCAGATGGCGAGTTTCAATGTCTGCAAATCAGGATACTTACTTTTGTTTTTGTAGATAGTGAAGAGACAAGGACAATATGGCAGGTGAAGATCCTGTTCTTTGGAATCAGAGAGGTGAACTTCAGCCACCTTGTCCTTGCCCTAATTTTGGCAATCACCCTCATAATAAGAGAAACAGAGAAAGGACATTCCAGCTGAACTGGAGTGAAGAAGTAAGTGATTTCCCTGTGAGCACTGGAGCAGAAGATTTGGCACTGCTTGTTTGCAGGTGACAGAAACAAGTAACAACAACAACAACAATAATAACAATTATTATTATTTGTATCCCACCTCTCTGTATTGGATCGAGGCAGGTAACAGCAAGCTAAAAAAACAGTAAAAATAAAACAAAAATGACAAAAATAAAAAGCATAACAAGACATAACAATCCAAATTCCCCTATCTCCCTTCCACCCTAAAGTAATAACATTAAAACAATAGTTCCCAATAAAATTCCCAGTACAATCAATCATAATCCGGTGGGAGAAGCTAGGCAGATGGAGGGTTAAATTCCGAGGAGGTCAGTTTGGGAAGCCCTGCCGGAAGAGATCCATTTTTATTGCCTTCTTAAAGGCCTCCAAAGATGTTATATGGCGGATCTCCTCCAGCAGGTCATTCCAAATTTTTGGAGCAGCAACAGAGAACACCCTCTGGGAAGTTGTTGCCAGTTTGGTTTTCTCTGACTGTAAAAGATTCTTCCCAGGGGACCTGAGAGAGCAAGAAGGATTATATGGGAGGAGGTGTTCCCTCATGTAAGCTGGACTCAAGCCATGTATGGCTTTATAGGTAATAACCAACATCTTATGCTGTGCCCGGAAGCTAATAGGCAGCCAGTGAAAGGATTTTATGATAGGTGTAATTAAGCCAAATTTGGAACTCCCTGTAACAAATCTGGCTGCCATGTTTTGGACCAATTGCCGCTTCCAAACGTGGCATGAGGGTTGACCCATGTAGAGTGCATTGCAGACATCAAGACAAGAGGTTACCAATGAATGTACAACCATTTCTAGGTTCTCTTGTTCTAGGGAGAACCAGTCTACTACTGGTATCCCTTATATACTGAAGATCTTGAGAACAGCACCCTGATGCAACCTCTCTTCTTGACAACTACTAGAGCATTCTGTTCTCTGGGGAAATGTATTATAGAGATTCATATTTTCCATGATATACACCAGGTACAAAAACACTACTGTGAAGTGTAATAGGGAGTCCAATCTCGTGCCTTCTTGTTTGTTCAGGTAGTTTACAACACTGATGTGGTCTGACACTACCTGTACTGCCTTGCTATATAGAATTTACTGGAATGTCTTCAAAATAGCTAATATCTTGATGGTGTTTATAAAAAGTGTGTTCTCCTCTGTCCATCAATGCTACTTTGCAGTCAGTCTCTCCAAACATGTTTTCTTTCTTTCTAGGGATGTTTTAGTGGTGACCACTCTTGGTGGATGCTAAGGCAGACATGGCATCCTTGCCTGGATGTTGAGTGGCTCCATCCATCATATGAGAGAAAAACGTTCACTTTGAGGGTTTATTAACATCTTGAAATGAGTCTGAAAGAGCAATGAACTTCAACAGAAACTATGCCTGAATAGGCCTCATCCTCAACCAAGCATATCGAATTAGTGATGTCACTGAAGCCATGAGACCTAAAAGGACCCAAAACGTCTTGGGCGTGAATCTGTCTGGTGTGAAGGTATCCCCTTGAGGCTTTCTGAAAAGCATAGATTCTGTATTCTAGAAGAACCACACACAGCCTATGCTCTCAAATCTAACATGGCTCCTATGAAATGCATTTGTTGAATAGCTCCAGGTGAGATTTCTCAAAGTTCAAAATGAGACTGAGTGCATCTAATAGCTGGAGGGTGTGACATATATTTGAAAGCAGTTGCTCTCTTGTAGAAGTGATGAAAAGCCAATTGTTGATATGGGAGAATAGGACAGTGCTCTGTTGTCAAAACAAGCTGCCACCACTGCCATGTGCTTGGTGAACTCACAGAGAGCAGTGCATGGACCAAAAGGCAAGACATGAAAACAGTAAGCCTTTCTTTCCACAGCAAAGCACAGGAATCTGTAATGACAAGTTCAGATCACAATGTAAAATTATACATCCTTCAAATCCAGCATGGTAAATTATTGTATCGGGGGAGATTAGTCTTGATGGTTACCACCCTAAAATACCTGGGTTTGTGTAAAAACTGACATCTCAAAGATCCAGGATAGGACACAATTCATCATCTTTCTTTGAGATAGAGAACTAACAAAAGAACCCTGATGTAACTAGGACAGAGTGACAGGTTCTATGGCTCCTTTGAGGAGCAAACTGGTTGCCTTTTGTTTGAGCACGGGTGAAGAAAAAGTCACATGAAGAACTTCCGTAGGTGGCGTCTTCCAGAATTCCATTGCATAGTCCCTTCTAACAATATTGAGATTCTACAAATCCAAGGTGATAGAGGCCAAACATAATGGTATCTGTTGAGCCTGATGCCAGAAGATGGAATCATGGCTGCAGTGGTGATGCCACAATTCATGAGAACAATAAGGCAATTGTTCTGAAAGAAGTCAAAGATGCCACTTATTGGAGTCTTCCTACCTCTTCTTGTATTGGGGAAGCTTGAACCTAGGATGAAGCTTTCCAAGAAGTAGACGACAGAAGAGAGGGCTGATTCTGCTAATGGCCTGAATTAGGACTACAGGCATGTGTAGCCCCGGGATAAAATCTGTGGAAATGTGAATGAAGGTTCCAAAACATGCACTGCCCAGATGCAAGAAAGACATTTGTGTTGAGTCACAGAGACCATGAAGAATAACTGTAAGATTTACCTGAAGCTGCATATAACAAAATAAGAATGAAATACTTACAATGTCAAAGTTGTGTTCCATCTGCAGCAATGTTATCTATAAACAAAATTAAAGGATTAATGATTTCACACCATAAGAAAACAGATTTTATTTAAACAGGTGACATTATACCATGCTCATTCTGTTAGGCTGTGGAGGAGTTTGTATAATGTTCAGTTGGGGGCGGGAGTGGATAGTACAAGAGAAACATGTAAGTAGTGTACTCAAATGGCCACACCAATTCTGCACATTCAGGGTCCAACAGCTATGGTAGGTGATTTCTCTATTTTTTAACACTCAGTTCAACATGCATGTCAGGCCACTAGGAAAAATCATCCAGGAATGCAAATTACATACTGGATATAGATCACAGATGTAGTTTCCTTTCTCTATCTATATGACTGTTTATCTGCCCTAGCCATAATATGGGAGGCTTTGGATGTCCTGATAGCAATCATAAGGGGTTTTTTTGTTTTGTTTTGTTTTTGTCTTCCTGAGTTTTCAGGGTGTGCACCTAGTCTTTGACTTAAGACAGAAGAGGAAACCAAGGCTGAAATTGAGGCATTTGGAATTTGGTCATGACTTTCATGTAAAGCTTCCAAGTTTGTGAACTAGGATTCATGGATGAGGCTAATTTAACTTGTTTTTGTTAATTATTACCATGAAGTGATTGGGGAGATACATCTGACAAGCTGCCATGTGCCTGGCCTGTTTGAAGGTCTCCTCTGACCCTTCAGGTAGGTCCAGGTTTACAGGCTGGGCTATGATATCTGGCATGCTCAGCACTGGTACCTTATGGAACCCTGGTGGCGTTGTAGTTAAATGCCTGTACTGCAGCCACTTGCAACCGCAAGATTGTGAGTTTGATCCCAGGGGCTCTAAGGTCCACTCAGCCTTGCATCCTTCTGTAGGTCGCTAAAATGAGTACCCTGCTTACTGGGGGAAATTAGCTTACACATTGTAAACTGAATAGGGAGTGCTTAGTTCAGCATAAGTGGTATAGAAATGTACTTGCTTACTATTGCAATTAATAGCTTGATTGAACAACATGGGAAAGTCTTGAAAAATCTTGTTGGTGGATGGCTCTTCAACTGCTCCATCCCATCTAATACTTCTCTTTCCTATCTGAGGGGGTGAGGGACACTGATGGATCCTCCTATTCCTTCTTCTCCAAGAAGTGAATAATAATAATAATAATAATAATAATAATTTTTTATATTTCCCGCCTCTTCCTGCAGATCAAGGCGGGATTACAACATGAAAAGGAACAATATAAAATGTGACAACAGTATAAAAACAGTATAAAAATTCAAGTAATAAAATCATTAAGTTACTACTCACTAAAATGACCATCATTATCTGTATCCATGCCGTCATAGTTCTTATATTCTCATAGGAGATTTGGTGGGACGGCTCGCCGGAAGAGATCCGTCTTAAGTGCCCTCTTAAAAGTTTCCAAGGAAGTACTAAGATGGATCTCTTCTGGGAGGTCATCCCATAAACTAGGGGCTGCGGCAGTGAAGAATTAATTAAATCTAGTCTGAAGAGGAACTATTTAGTGCTCTCGGAATTTCTGGAAACTGCCTTTTGGAGGTTGGGTCAGGGAAGAACAGTCTGTTGCTTGGAAAGCCAGACTGTGATCTCCCACCTTTTTGTCTGTGCTATGTGGCATGAACATAATGGTGGCTATGACATGCAGTCATAAAAGAAGTCCCCTTCCTCTGTGACCCTGGTGACAAAAGACACTGGCAATGGGGGGGGGTTGATCACTAACTCCCTTCTTCTTCTTCTTCTTCTTCTTCTTCTTATTATTATTATTATTATTATTATTGAATTAAATGAATTTATTACGGCTCCAGGCCAGCTAATAAAAAACACAATTTGCAGCTTTGCAATGGCAAACAAGGACATTACAAAGAAGGCACAAATGTTAGATTTAGCATACATGATTAAGCATAATCATCAATGTCTCAATCTCAGTCAATGTCAGGGTGTCAAGTATGGTAGAAATGTGTCACTTTTCATAACTATTAAAAAGGAAAGTGGTTCTAATGATATCTCAATCAACCCCTAACATTACGAAATAATTCATATCAGACTAGACATATAATAATATATAATATATTATATATTATTATTATTAACCTTTATTTGTATAGCGCAGTAAATTTACACAGCGCTGAATATACAATCTGTAATTAAATGGTTCCCTGCCTTCAGGCTTGCAGTCTAAAAAGACACGACACAAAAGGAGAAGGGAAAGGTGGTGGGGGATCAGGTCCAGCAGTTCTTCTCTCCCTCTGAGGCCTGGACCAAGACGAATGGACTGGAGGGAGGGCTAAGCTTCTTAATACATAGTTAAAACGAGGCATCCTGGGGCAGACAAGGGCACACATCGGGGAATGCTTCCCTAAACAATATAGTATTTAACTCAGTTTTGAAACTGGTTAGAGAAGCGTTCCCCAAGTGTTCTCTTCCTTGTTGTCCAAGAAGTGAATTGATTAAATCTAGTCTGAAGAGGAAGGGCAGCTCTCATGGCATTATTTAGTGCTCTTGTCCACAAGCCCCTTTCTGACTCTGAGGCTGAGTGAAAGGTGTAAGGCAATTCACTACTCAATCCACATGGCGAAGTCCAAAGAAATGGGCTAACCCTGTCGGCAGGACAGGCAGGAATTAGGTTCCCAAACACTCTTATGGCTGTGGTTCCTGAGAGTTCCAAAGGAAAGGGTTTGGCAGGAAAATGAAGGAAATATGATGGGTGGAAGGAAAGAAAAGTGAAGAATGGAAGGTAGAGGTTGGGAAGAAAAGAAGATGGTAATCAAAGAGGTCTGAAGAGAACTCTTGGTGCAATGTCTGTACAAAACAGGGGCAGACAGTTGGCTGGAGAATTACTATATTGCCCTCCTATGGGAGTCAGCAGATATCATTTCTTCACAAGGATGGAAAAGAAAAACCACCCTCAAGGACCCAGCTATATTATTATTAATTATTATTATTATTATTATTATTATTATCATCATCCTTTATTTATATAGCGCTGTAGGTTTACACAGTGCTGTACATATAAATTTATAATTAGATGGTTCCCTGGCCTCAGGCTTACAATCTAAAAGACAAGACACAAAAGGAGAAGGGAAAGGTGATGGGGAAGGGTATCAGGTCCGGTGGTTCTTCTCTCCCTCTGAGGCCTGGACCAAGGCAGATGGACTAGAGGGAGGGCTCAGCTTCATAATGCACAGTTAAAACGGGGCAGACAAAGTCACACATCTGGGAACGCTTCTCTAAACAATATAGTCTTTAACTTAGTTTTGAAACTGGTTAGAGAAGTGATGAGGCACGCATAGATAGTAGTTCTATCTAACAGTGTATGGGGAAACAATAACATTGGGGCAAGACTCCAGTTGCTGAAATAATCCATCCTATGCAAGGTGTCTGGGTGGGGTGATTCTGGCCTCTCTAAACTTCCCCACTTATGCCTTAAAAATACTTCAAATCCGAGAAAGACTGGGACTTTAAAAACCCTTTTACTCAATTTTACCCAGTAGCTAACTGGTAGCCAATGATATTTTTTTCAACACTGGTGTAAAAATGCAAACACGAATGTTGGACTATGGAGTTTCATTTAACATGCATTGATGTATCAAATGAAAATAATGCATACACACTATCATATCATAAACCAATTTTAACAGATCAAAAGAAAATGAGAAACAACATACAGAAGAGTTACCATATCCTCCTGGAGTACAATTATTCTATATAAGGCAAGTATGTACATTTCCCACAATTTCTAGCAATGTTAGCACCAAACCCTAAATCTTCCATTCCACATGTTCATTAATTACTTAAGACTAGAACAAACCAACTGAACTCACTGGTTATACACTTCCATTTAAAGTACTGTAATTACAATTTACTTAGGAGCATAATACTACATCTCACCAATCATCAGCTCCTGTGTACTTGCAAAAACAGCTCAGTCCATCTATTGGCCGACTTGGGCCAACCAACACCTTGCTCCTCAATCTGAGCCTATAGCTTCCATGTCCAGGTAATGCTTTAAAAAGTATTTTAGAAAATGAAAAGCTCCCATATATACTTAATTATAAGGCAACCTCATATATAAGTTGAGGGCAGGTTTGGGGGCTAAAATTATGGATTTTGATATGACCCGTGGCTTAAATGAGGATAAAACCTAGGGCTATGTAACAAAGGATCTAAAGGATGATGAAAAGGAAGACAATGCCATAAAAACCTTACAAAATCCCAGCAGGCATAACTGTTTGTGCTCATACCGAAGGCTGGATGGATGGATGAGAGAATTAAAAAAAAGGGGGGGGGGAGTGCTACCAGGACAGACTACACTGTTGCCTTTCACCAGGGGATGGTTCCTTTTTATAAATAAGAGTTAAAGCACAGACTTACATTGACCTGTGAATAAATCAACTCCATTTTTGGGTCAATTCTTTGACTAAAATTCCTGGACTTATATATGAGTATATACAATATTTTGTGCAATATCTCAGCATGTTTACTGATGAAACCTTGCTCCAACACATTTATAGATGCAATGCAAATACTGAATCATTTAATTCTTCATGACAACATAGTGGACAGGGCAGGGCTGCTCAAACAAGTACATGAATATGTACCCTTACCAGAGCTGGCACAACACTCTTTACTGGAAATCCTCCCAAGGTTTCTTCATTTCCCATAACCAACAGCTGGCACATTTCTATTACAGATTGTAATTGCTGACTTTCATCAGTAGCCTGGAGACCCTGTAGAAGTTGCTGAGCTTTAGAACCTGTAAAAACAGAGCATTTTAAAAGCATAAGTCTTTTACATTCTGTAACATGCATGTCTGATCAGAACCTAATCGAGACAAATAGTATGTTCTCATTAGCTGCCCATCACAAAGCTCAACACAGAGGACCAAGAACCCTATATTTATATATGCATCACTATCAATCTGTAAACATTACAGGGCAGTTGTCAAATACACCAGAAAGATGCACTACAGTATGAAACAGAAACTGCAAACTAATTCCATCTTGGAAGATGGAAACAACACCACCAGGCTGGAAGATATCTTTTCAGCTACAGCAGCATAATTATTCTTAGAGTATGTGGCAAGTCGCTGTAATCTGCTCAAGACATGTCCGATCTAAACCAATCCGGTGCATTTCATTCATCATATCACTCTTTAAAATTAAACTGTAAATGTGAGTAGCCGTCACCTATTATGCAACCTCTTTTCACTCCTGATCACATGATCCAATGCTAATATTCTACATTTCAGACCTTCTGGTGATTATATAGTGCCAAGTGACAGATACATCCCTAGAAGATAACAGCCTATGCCATAGTTTCCTACTACAGAATTGTGCATTGTGCCTTTTCATTATACTATATCACTGTGTCATGATACTGAAAGTTGATTAAGTTTAAGCGAAATTGTTCTTAATATGTCTTAATACTGTGAAACAGAAATATTCTTTTTTTACAGTGCACCCTATAACCTACTCATTAACCCATTTTGTCTCTAAACAATAGAAGAGATACTTTTGAATACAAGGTGAACAAATGTGCTTCTGAGCTGCACAAGAACAGTAGATTACTGGTAAGTATATCAAAAACATGATATAAACTGAAATGTGCATAAGTCACGTGTTGGTTCCTGTTGAAATCACGTCACTTGCCAAAAAAGAGCCACCAACTAAAGTTTTGAGGACAAGATGTACAGACAAGATTTGCTAATTATTCAGGTTTTACTACATTTTAAGAAAAGTTTTTAAAAATTGTATGTCTCTGATCAAATGGAATAACAATCACTGAAAGAATATTATTTTAGTTCAGTGTCACCTACTGTCAAGATTAGAAAGGAATAGTTTTCTTAAAAGAAAAGAAGACTTGTTATATATCCTGTTCAGAACACAGTAATAAATTAAATCAAGTAATTATGAGCAAGACTGCAAACCTGAAGGCTAATTTTGACTAAGTCATTAGTCAGGTGGCTGGAATAAGCTGTGGTTATTGGCAAAAGAAGTCATTGCTCCATAAATTTAATATTTAAAAGCAATCCTACAAAACAGTGGGATCATGAGAGTGGGAGTCTGAATTAGTGAGATTCTAAAGCATGCAACTTAGTTTACTTACTAGCTCCACTTCCAATTGTCCGATGGAATAGCTGCGACATTCGAGGACCAAGAGGACCAAACAGATGTGGAGGAAGTCCCCTAGCTTCCAGCAGAGCTAGAGAAAACAAATTAACTTATCTGTGTGAAACTCATAATTAACATTAAAACCTGTAATTCAAATAATAGGCACTTTCAGTTTCAGAACAGACAGTGATTAAATCTTATGCTACACAATTTCACCACAACAAATTCTCACTCAGATTTAAGTGTAGGATCCATTTGATTTTTGCAGAATCTAGACGTACAACACATTTCATTAGTCTCAGAACTTAACCCCTTTTCATTATCTGGGCTATCTACAGCTGCTGAAACAGTAGTAATGACATATATGGGTTTCCGCTCCTAAATGCACTGTTACTACACAAATCTCCAAAATATTTTTAATGGTTTACAATAAAAATACTGGTTATCCAAACTAACTAACAATTATCTGGTTAAGTCAGATAAATTCCAGAAAACCCACCATTTTTCACAACTGAAAATGGAAGTTTAGGTACCTGTAAATGGTATCAACTAAAATGGAAAAAAAGGGAAAAAAGAGTTGAATTCTCTCTATCTTTCTAAAGAAAATAGTAATTTAAAAATGTATGGATGTCATGCTGCCACACGAGATGTCTATAAGGTGGTAAATACTTAAAGGAGAAAAGTATCAGGTATCCAGCAGATGAAAACATTAAACTACAGAAGAGTAAAGGTTTCTGAAAAGCTGTGCTTTCTAAGAATGGGTGGATTTTACAAATACAAAAATAAAGTTATTTAAATTACAATAAAATTTCCAGCCTATTTATTTTTATTTACTTTGAATTGATTGCTATTAAGGATGAAAACTGCTGATAAGCCATCAGCAGCCAGACTTAACTCGAGGTGGAGGGGTACAATATAAAAGTGCTGAAACATAATTCTAGTTAAGAAACACATTTTCCTGAAAATATTTGTTGTTGTAGAAGAACTTTAAAAAGGTTAAAAGAAAGATCTCAACATTTCAGAACTCTAAAGGCTGTTAGATATTTGCAGTTGCAATGAACGTAACATAAGAAGGCTTAGTTTGTACCTTGCAATCTTCCCATCTCAGAATCGTCTGATTCACTTTCACCAGAGGTAGTCATACCCACTGCCCCAGCTACAGAACTAGAAGCTATCAGAGAAGAAAAATTAGTAGTAGTATATTAATATGTCATACAGTATACATACTTGTTAAATGCTGTTTAATATTCCTTCAGAAGCAGTCAAAATAAAGCTTTTAATGACTCCCGTAGAAAAGGAATGGGCATACAAAAAAACCCAACAACACCAGGTTTATTTATAGTCTTGACCTACACAGTATGGAAAGATTGCACTTGAACACAAGGTCAGTTTAAACTTCAAGCAACACATGTGATTCAAACATTCTGATTTTTGATCAATTAAACAACATATTGAAACCGGAGGTTTGGGGCATTAAACAACTAATTGGGAAAAAAAGGTCAACAGTATTTAAACAGAAAAGTGACAAGAAAGGTCAGAATTGAGAATTATAATCGGGCTCTGTTTACTCTGCTCTCTGTAACAAGCATGTCTGTCAGATCTCTATTAACTCCATTTGTAGGCTTTGAGTGTGATAGCAGCTTAGTAGCTGTCAAAAATACAGTGAGAAATAAAGCAAATACTTCCTGGATTCTTTGAACAGACAAGGCATGAAACAGTTTTCAAATTTATCAAGATGCATGCTACAAAAAGTTATTGATTAAAATGCAATCCTGTGCATGGTTACTCAAAAATGATTACATGTCTAAGATAGTAGCCACAAATAATAAAGAAAACAGTAAAAAGGTGCAACTCTCTTTAGTTTACAAAAAAGGTAAAGGCAAAGATAGTCCCTTGACATGAATGTCTAGTCATAACTGACTGTAGCATGTGGTGCTCATCTCTGTTACCTGAACCAAAGTGCCAGTGTTGTCTGAAGACTGCTCTGGTGCTCATGTGGCCAGCATGACTGCACCGAATGCTGTTACCTTCCCACTGAGAAGTGGTACCTATCTATCTATTTGCATTTGGATGCTTTTGAACTGCTAGATTAGCAGAAGATAGGACTAGAGGCAGGAGCTCACCCCATCATGCAGCACCCAGGCCTCCAACTGCCAACCTTCCGATGGTGGGCTTGGAAGCCTAGAAAAGCCTTTCTCTCCCCTTGTTTCTTTGGACTATCTGTAGCCCACTGGACTGAGGCAGAGTTGGGAGACCTCTTGAGAGAGTAGCACCCTTAAATGCTGGCTCCTGCCCCCCCCTCCCCCGACCATCTGGCCACATTAGCCCCTGAGTATAACTATTTTAAATATATAATTGTTTTGACCGTTGTTTTGCTGCCAGGGATGAGTTAGGGATTGTTAGTTAAATGTTTCAGCTGTACTATACCTCATTATTCTGATTTGTTGTGTATTCTTGATTTTTATATTTTGTATTTTAATGCATTTTTGACTTATAATTATTTTTTATTGCTATGCCACTGTAATGTAATTATTTGGCAGGGGTATATTTTGTAATTTTTATAAATTTTGTTGTTATGCCATGTACTATATTTTGTATTATTCATTTTCCCCCCTGTTACCTTGGTACTATGTTATGCTTGTAATTTGAATTTATTTAATATTGTTTTCTTTGGAGTTGTGTCAGGGGCTAGGGAAGGGATTAATTATGAGTTTTATCTGAATTGTAATGTACTTTTTTTCTCATTGATTTGATTAGTATTGTATTGTATTGTATTTTTATTGTTGTAACCCGCCCGTATTCCATGTGATTGGGCGGGATATACAATTATTATTATTATCATCATCATCATCATCATCATCATCATCATCCTATCTTCCAATCATCAGAATATGCATTTTAACCACTAAGTCACCACATCCCTTTTTTACAACACATGTTAGTAAAGTACATTTGGTAGTCTTGTGATCAGGTACCACTTATGTTAAACTGGAGCCACTGAAGATGTAATGTCTGTGTAACCACATTAAATTTACAAGAAAGCAGACAGAACTTGTCTTGCGTCTCCCTTACCTCCTTAAATACATTGACAGTAGCATCAATGGGGCTTTCTAGATTGGCAAAAAGAAGTGTGTTCATGGCTGCATGAAACTCTAGCCTTTAGATGAGAAAAAGGGAAAGTGTGCCATGAAAACGCTTTTTTTGCGTTTTAGGGGGGAAGAAGCGCCTTTAAAAAGGTGCTGGTTTTCCCAGCTTCTTTTTTAAAATCTGCAGAACAGCGCAGCTCCTTCTAAAGGCTGTGGTGCAGCTGCTAAGCATTAAGGAAAAGGCAACTTCATGTCACACTTTCCTGCCAATCTAGAAAGCCCCAATGAATGCTAACATTAAAACATAATGAATACTCATAAGGGCAGAAGTTCTCAAACCTTTTTCCTACAGTTGTTTGGGATGTCAGATCCTAGAATTCGTGACCACTGGTCATAGTGGCTGGGACTTCTGGGAACTGAAGCCCAAAACATCTGGAGGATTAAAGGTTGTGATTCCTTTTTTATTCAGTATCTGAAACAAATACTAAATGTCTTTTACAGATTATACACTTTATACACCTGTAATGGTAGTTAACATTAAAAAGGAAGAGAAGTACAATGACATTCACATGGCCAGTGGATATTGTTCAGTTTGTTCACCAAAGTCAATAGAGGCATATCCAAACAAATGCTGAGTGGGCTTTTTAAAAACGTTTTTCCTCCTGTCATGCCATATAACCAGCTTCTTTGGAAAGTATCATCAATTGAAAATGAGGTTTACCAGCAGACACAGAGGAAAATTTGGCAAGTAATACAAATTCAACCCCCACTTGGGCATTGGTATTACTCTGTCTGAAAAGAAGATTGAACCACACAGCCAGATAACCTGGGACATCCAAACAGTCTCAGTTATTCTCATTCTTATTTCTTGGCATCGTAAAGATAACCACATCTGCTCCAAGTTGCCTACGGTAGGACATCTCATTTCTATACTGTATGTTGTAAACATGTGAGAAAGCTATACATATACAGTGTGCCCGCATCATAAGCGGGCACGCCATAAGCAACTTCCAGCATACACTGGAAGAGAAGGTGCCGCACACCAAAAAGAGTAATGGGGCGCATGCCCATGGCACATGCCCACTGCCTATTAGTTTTAATGGGGCTCGTGCTCCATTAAAAGCCCAGCAGCATCCTCGGAAATCCAGCAGTATCCTTGGAGGACTACAGACTGTGGAATTGCCTCCCCTGCCCAATAACACCAGGGCCAGCTACGTGGTGGCAGAGGAGCCCAGGAGACTGACTTTGGGAGGCTCAGAGAGCGGTGTCCTCCAGGCTAGCTCTGGGCAACCCGGAAAGGCCTTGGTCTCCTGGGAACAGGCCCACAGCTGACATAGAGAGGCTTAGAGACCAGTGTGTTCTACCTGGGTTTTTTATGAATGCTGATTTTGTTATAGTTGTTTTTTTAATGTAATTGGTACAAATTGTATTTTATACTGTTGCTAAGGTATTTGGATTATGATATATTGTATTCCTATATTTTTTCCTGGGTATTATGCTATGTATAAATCAATAAAATTTGTATAATAGTGTTTTGATTTGAATTTGCGTTGAGGGACTGGGTACATAATTATTTATGAACTCTATTTGATTGTAACGTTTATGGTGTTTTTTTTTGTTTGCTACCTTATTTATATTTTTTATTGTTTTTGTTGTTTTGTATTGGTCAGGGGATCGGGAAGGGGTTAATTTGTATCTTATTGTAATTTTTTGTATTGTATCATTTTTACTGTTGTTAACTGCCTGGATTCCCTGTGACTGGGCAGGATACAAATAAATCTATATTATTATTATTATTATTATTATTATTATCATCATCAATGGGGCTTGAGCATACACATTCTCTCCTTTACGGGGAAGGGGGGGTCTGGATCCCCCACATAAAGGAAGGGTGCATTGTAATTTCTTTTTGTACCTGTATTCAGTCACATTACTTTTCCTTACCTGCAGCTCCCTGTGGAGCCTCATCTGCTCGTGCAGCTGAAGAATTAACTCCATCCTGGTTGTTATCAGGATCAGCCATTTTCTCCTGTCGGCGAGCTTCAGCTGCTCCTCTTTTGCCCAGGCCAGAGCCTCGCCGACTAGAAATTTAAGTATGATTAGAAATCTGCCAGGTTTAACCTATATATTTAATCTACAAGTATTAGTACTCGAAATAAACCACATGGAGATGGAGTAATAAGGGAACAGCAAACATACATTTGAACTATATGTAAAACTCTTTTAAAAGAAACCTTAACCAAACTTGCAGAGAAAACAAGGCAGGAATTTTAAGAATAAAATATGCATGAATAACATCACACACATGCTTAGCTGACTTCAAAAATGACTGAAGTTCAAGCATGACAGGACTGCCTAGAAAATATTTGTTCTTACTTCTGTAATTTTTACAGCACTGTGGAAGTTCTATATTGATCGAAAAAGTTAATGAATCACAACATTTCTTTACAAGGCTAAATCCTAAATATACTAGAATCTCTGAACATGATTAACAGTATTTCTGATTCAAATTTTTTCCTTTGTTCCAAACTGAACTTTCTTTTTTTAAAAAAAAAAAAAAGGGGGGGGGACAAATATATAGGAGAACAGTTTATCATAGTGCTCTACCGAAAATGTCACTGTATTTTTAAAGCCATATTTGCAAACTATGTGAATAGTGAGGCAAACATGAGTGGACAGGTGGGTGCGTACCCTTGGCCACTATATTCTCTTCCTCATACATCACTGGAATGAAATTAATCACCATGTAGCATCTTTCAAGGAGGTATCATGGGGGATAATATAGCTGTCAGATTATTTAGGGCAGTGTTTCACAGAGTATCTGATGTTGGGGACCAGTTTTTTTCCCCCTAATATGCCAGGAGCTGGTACCATGTTTCTTTCCATTAGCTACAATGACAGGTTGTTTACCTGTAGCTGTGGTTCTTTGAATAATCATCTGTGAACTTCCACAAATGGGATCATCTACACCTTCTACAGCTAAGCTATCTTTTGGGCAGAAGCATCCCTGCTCTATCATGCATGACTCTGGTACTACTCTGTCAAATAATCTCAGTTCTGCTCTGACCCATATGTTCAACCATTGGGAGAAGGAAAGATAGGACCAAGAGGGGAGAAGAAAGGCATGTGTGAGTTCACAGATGACCATTCAATAATCAACCTGTCCTACTTCTTTGTGGTCTGTGCAAATCACAAAAATGAATGAGTGACAAGCTATGATCTGGATGGTGGGAGGAAAATATGCTAAAGCCAAGGAAAGAACTACATGGCCAAACACTGCCTGGTTCCCAGACCTCAGATCCAGTCTGAATTACAAAATGAGTATAGAAGGTTGAGACCTACAGACTTCCTGCAAGAGAAACCTCCTGGAAAGACAGAAAGCACTGCCATAGCTGGCATACAATTGCTTCTGATTGCTGGAAGTGGACATTTGGCTAATCAGTATGCTACACAGATGGTGGAAGCCATCCATTTGGACTGGGACAACACAGTGGAGCCATTCCTGCAACCACCATAGCAAATGAAAAAGGAAGTTTTCCATAAAGCAAAAATCCACTGAACATAAGAGAAAGAGCTTGCTGGACATCTGTGGGATGAAGAAATCTCTCAAGTGTCTGAAGCAGGGTTCAGGAAGAACGCAGCAAGTTCTACTGAATGTGACAGGTGAAAATGAAAGCCATCTTTAGCAAGAATTAAATATCAAGCCAAAGAGAAACAGGTTCACAGTGAAACTGCAAGAAAGGGGGGTAAGGGTGAAAAGTGAGCATCTCGCTGGTCCACCTCCGAGGTAACAGTCATGAGAAACACCATCTTACATAACTTGCAAGTCACATGGACAAAGAGGTTCACAGGGAGTCTTCATGCAATATGAGAGTACCACTAACAGCCTCCAGGATGGTATCGATGGTTAAACAAAAGGATGGAGATTCTGAAATCCCTTCCAAGTACCTCTACACAAGTTGATAAGCAAACTAGGAAGTATACCCATGTGGCTGGATGTAGCAGAAACTGATGCCACATACACTTTCAGAGGAAGCAGCAATGACAACTGAAAGGTAAGTACATGGTGAATGTCACGAAATATAGTCAAGTGCTGTAGGAAGAAAATAAACCTTTGCCATTTCAGGACACAGTATCACTTGGTGGAAGTCTTCCTGGCATCAAGCAAAACACCCTTCATTACTGCAGTGTTTCTCAAACTCTGATCCTCCAGGTGTTTTGCACTTATACTCCCAGAAGCCCTAGCCAGTTTGTTCAATCAGGAATTCTGGGAGCTGAAGCACAAAACAGTGAGTAGAGCAAAGTTTGGAAACCACTGATTTACTGCAAGACCACAGAGAAAGTTGAATCCACAATGCTGTGAGATTCAATGTAAAAACACCTAATCAACCTATCAAATAAAATTAATAATAATAATAATAATAACCTTCTCCTCCTGCTGAGTGTGAAAATGTGGTACCTGTGGCAACCACATCACTCTACTGAGAGAGTAGAAAACTATGACTGGCAAGACCATGGAGAAATCAATGTGCAATTGACATCATGATCCATGATCTTAGTAATCACACAAGTCTAGAATGGAAATTGAGGAAACACATTATATGAGTTTTCTGTTCCAATCATAAAGAAACATGTCTCCAAGAGCAATTGCTATTAGCAGCTGACATGTTCAGTAGTGCAAACACTGTCTGTTGGGTTTTGTGGCAAACAGGTCTAAAGTGGGAATCCCTGGCTATCAAACATGGTGTGGAAAATGTTTCTGTTGAGGCACCACTTGTGAAGCAACCCCTCAGCTCTCCTGAGGGCACCAGTCTAATTATTGTCTTGGTCCAGCAAGTAAACTTCCAGCAGTGGAATGGGCCAGAAACCAGTCCCACAGATGCAGGATAAGGTAGCTAGGGATAGGGACTGAATGCCCCCCCCCCTTCTCTAGGTGAAACACCACAATTGTATTGTCAGACATCACCAGCATTGTTCAGTTCCTGGATGAGGATGGTCTCAAATTTGAAAAAAGTATTTTGATACACCTGTTGGAGTTCATAGTGGTTACTTGAAGGTCACATTTGTGGGGTAGCCACTTGCCCTTGATGCAGGGCAATAAACCTCATGCGAGCTTCCCATCCTGACAGAAAGATGTCTACAGTCAGCAGAATCATACCCCTGAATGGCCTCAACACCATGTCTAAGGACAGACTGGACTTGATAAACCTGTTCAAGAAGAAGGCTGCAAATCATGGGAAACTGAGGAGGTGGTTTTGATTGTGCCTCATGCAAAGCTTGGTCAAAGGCATGAGAAAAACAGTGAATGCCATTAAACCGAGAAGGACTTGAACCTCTCCAGCTTGCTTCCTCCTCCTGTGCTTCAGCATCCATCCATGGTAAACGAGATTCTTGGCTCTGCCCTCTGGAAGAAAAGTTCATATACCTCTTAAATCCAAAATCATACTGATTTAACAGATGGCTGAACTTCTGATGATTCACCACTCAGCCAAGGTCATCCAGAAGAAGTAGGTTTGTGCGGATATGATGATGTAGATGTTTCACAGAGTTTGCTACCAGAAGCCAGCCATCTATGTAGATAAATATTGTGATCCTCTCTTGATGAATCATTAACTCTGCTATTGCAATGCCCTTCATAAAGACTACTGGAACTGTAGAGAATCAGAATGGTAGAATATGGAACTGAAAACACCTGGATGAGAGAGGAAAGTGTAGAAACTGATGATGGATTTGTCTTGACCTCAACGTGAAAATATGCATTACATAGATCTATTGTGGTAAACCAGCATCCACTCCTCAACATGGGGGAAATCACAATCACTCATGAAAGCATGACCACCCAGAATTTCTTCAGTTTAGTCAAATGTTTTACTCAGAGAAGGTCTGAGAGGTAGACTTCATCCTTCTTGAGTACAGTGAAATATCTCAAGAAGAATATCACCAGTTTCTGAGACTTGGATGTTCTGAAGCCTCCTTTCCAATACCTTTTCTCTCAGAACTGCAGTCACTGGTGTGCTGATGAAGTAACTCACTGGAGCAAAATTTCAACATACCTATAGTGGATAATATCCAATACCCCAGAGTCAAAAATTATCACACGCCAAGCATGCCAGTGGTGGTAAAGTCTGTCTCTGAATATCACTGCAAACTGATGGACAACTGGGTTGGTGCAACAGAGCTTGAAGGGTCATATATACCAGAGTCAGAGTGCTACCACTGGTAAGAGAAGTATACCTGTCAGAAAAAATGACTTTTTGCAAGAGGCCGGAGATGATGGTTTTAAATGTTGAGGTAGTTGAGTGTGTGGAAGATGAGGATAGAATTGCTCGATGATAGGATGACTGTTTAGGCTTGGAACCAAGATGAAGATGAAGCTGGATAGCATATCATAATGCAGGCCACAAATGCCTAAGGAGAAAGATAGCCCCTGCCATTAGTTTAGCAGCACAGTATGAAGCATATCTGAATGCCTTTTATCTGTTGAATGGCTAAAGTGGAAAAATGTTTCTGAATACCACTAGAAAGGAGGGAAGACTGATGGACAACTGGGTTTGGGCAGCCAAGCTTGAAGTGTCAGGGCCAGGTCATTTACATCAGAGTCAGAGTGCTACCACTCAGCAAGGAGGTATAGGAAAAATTCAATCTTGTCTCACAAGTATTGATATATACCCATGCAGCCCTGGTAGTTTGAGATGCTTAACGAGAGGGAAGCCTTGGAGTATGTGTTCCTAATCCTTCTACCAACCTCCTTTCTTCCTTATCCATTGGCACTGAATGAGTTTGTGCGAAGGTTTGTTCTGCATCAACTTGAAAATAGTGGAGTTTGGTTGTGGATGCTCAAAGTGGAGGGTGCAGGGGTCTTCTTATACCCTATATAAATTCATGATGCCTGAGATGTTGGTCATATAGCTGATAATGACTTCTATGCCTCTCTGGCAACCTACATGAAGAAGAGGGCATCAGTATTGCTGCTGGCAGTGCCATTTGAGACTGAACCCTCTTGAAATCCAGTTCCAAAGTGTGTTGTTTGAGTTCCATCCTTAGTGCCTTTTCCATCCACAGTATCTGGTCTACATAAGATCAAATTTAATCAGATGAGGGAAATGGTTTTGCTCTCCCACCTGGGCTTATGGAGATGTTGAGAGCAGAGCTATTGCTAAGGATGAGTCTCCAGCAGCAGCAGCAGCAGCAGCAGCAGCAGCAGCAGCATCCTAGCACAGAGTCAAGGAATCTGGATTCAACTTTCAGACTGGAGTAGAAAGATTCATTGTTGACGGCACACATCATTGAGATGGCTGGATCTGAAGTGGAGGACCAGAGGCCGCTGTACAGTAGATGCCCACAGAGGTGGACCAGATAGATGATCATGCTCCTTTAAAACAATTGTGATCTACAGCGGTCTAGCAGCCAATGTAGTGCAAGATGGAACCAGAAATGGTTGCAATGTCAGTTTCTGGGGTGTATGATTTAATAAGTCAGAATGTCCTGAAATTATTGTTGAAGGAGAAGGTGGTCAAGGTGGTGAACACGTGGGAGCCTCTTTAGGGTACAGGCTAGGCAGAAGGTGCTGGTAGCATGATGTTTCAACTCAATAATGCTCACAGTATGCTTCTCAAGATGATGCTCCCAATGAGTCAGACAGCACTGATCCCAGTACAAATGGTACTGACATGGAAATACCAAGCAAGGCAGCACACACAGTACATCAAGGCCTGTTGGAAGCCTGAAACCTTGGGAGAACAGCCTGCTATGGAGAAGGCATCTCTCTGGTGGGAGCTGAATGCACACTGGTGAGCAGCAGTGGTAATGAGGGCAAGCAGTACGGGCATAGCAAAGACTTGCATGACTACCACGCTTGAAGGAACCTCTCATGCCAACAAAGACCCTTCCATGATCTCACCTTCTGAGAGTGAACCCAGAAGATAAATGTAAACCAGGTGTTGAGCTGAAGACGTTAAATTCTCTTGAACCTATTTTATTAACCAAGTAGGAGATGATAATCTAGATAACTGATGTAACACAGAATCCAAGACCAGTACACATCACACAGAAACTGGCACCGTTGGAATGACCAAAACCTCCATCAGATCTGAAATAAGGTCCAACATAACTGTGGATCGTGATCAGTGGGCATGCCCATATCTAAAATACAGTGGTCCCCCAGGTTACGAATCCCCCGGGGTACAAAAACCCCGGGGAACGAAAGAGCCGGGGCCACAAAAACGGCCCCGGGATCCGAATAAAACCCCGGGATCCAAAAAGGAAAAACCGTGCGGCCCCTTTAAATTTGCCGCGCGGTCTGTCAAAGAAAGCAGTCCCCCGGGAAACGAAAATTTCCGGGTTACGAAAAGTAATCCGGAACAGATTACTTTCATAACCCGGGGGACCACTGTATGTAGTTTGTGTTTCACAGGGATTGGTTCTTTGCAGTGTTTGGTCTTACACTGTCCTAGCTGATAGATTCAATGCCTTTCCCAGAGTGCTTTGTAACAACACATTTTGACTTCTGTACTGAAGATGGTACTTGTTGAAGACCCTTTCCAGAAACAGAAGAGACTGACCCGGTCTCTTCAGCACACTCCATCAATCTTCTACTTGAGCAAAGAACCACTGAAGCCATAAAGCTTATTTTGGACTGCAAGCTGTCTTCCCACAATAATGCCTTAAACTCTGGGGCTTTCTAGATTGGCAAAAAGAAGTGTGCTCATGTCTGCATGAAACTCTAGCCTTTAGATGAGAAAAAGGGAAAGTGTGCCATGAAAATGCTTTTTTTGCGTTTTAGGGGAGAAGAAGCACCTTCAAAAAGGTGCTGGTTTTCCCAGCTTTTTTTTTAAAAACTGCAGAACAGCGCAGCTCCATCTAAAGGCTGCGGTGCAGCTGCTAAGCATTAAGGAAAAGGCAACTTCATGTCACACTTTCCTGCCAATCTAGAAAGCCCTTCTATTGCATAATTCCTTCTAGTTTGAGGGGGGAAGGACTGTAAGTGGCTACAACTATCCATTCCATAATCCTCTCCCATGCAGATAATTTAGTGGCAGGGACCATCTGATTGGGAGATTTTCTGACTATAGCTGAGGCACTTTATGAAGAATACCATTATTTCCTGAGTGATCAGGGGGAAAGGATTTCCACATCAAGCTGAGAAAAATTAACCAAACAAAGGGGAAGGGGAGAAATAAAACCTAAAGAATGAACAAGAAGGAAAATAACCTTGAAGAGTGATTTTGCAGTGAAAAACAAATGAGACAATTAAGTGGGAAGGGACCAAGAGCATATGTGATTACAACTTAAATCCAGAAGTTTCCAGAGATAAAGCTGTGCAGGTGCAGGATAACCCCTTTTGGAGAGGGACTGAAGAGACCACAAAGAAGAAGAAAATCTTTCTTTCCTGGAAACACTCTGGAGGCTGGCAGCCCATGGCTTATCGACCAGCAACAATTCAGGAATCACCATTTTGAGTAGAAGTGGTTTAGCAGAGAAATGGCACTGTGACAAAAAGTGTAAAAAGGAGGAAAGTCTTTCCCACAATTTTTCTGGTCATCTCTTTGCCTTTCCAAAAAACTCTTATTCTTCTCCAGTCCCTTCAGCTATTATCACTTCCCAAGCCCTCCACTCAAAAAGCCGTCTAATTTTGGCAAAGAAGTTCTGTGCAAAACATTCAGCTGAGCTGAACTTTAAGTGCAATTAGCTGTTGATTCTACCCCACTAATGCTAAACAATGGTTGCCTGAAGACTTCCTAGTTTATTAAAGCATCACATGAATCACATCAATATGAAACACATGAGAAAAAAAAGCTGTGTTTCTCTTGGATTATTACACTAAGTTATACCTGGACTGCACCATTGTTAGGGCAACAGTTAAAAATTTTGAAAAATGTACAGCTAGGTTTTCTGTAACTTGTCTGTTTTCCAACATGATGTTGTTGGTTTTTTGCCTATAATCAATTGTGAAGTCAGTTGTGTATTGTATTCAAACTATCCCAAAGCCACTAGTTCATCAATAAAAATGTACATTCCAAGTTCATTAGAGTTCTTCAATGCAAGATAAGATTGTGCACCATCTTAATATATCCAGTAGTTCAATAATACCTGGTACTAGCACAGGAGCCCGTGGTCTTTTGCCGTGTGCTCCGCCTCAAACTGGGGAGCTCAGCAGGTGGCGATTCACTGCGCTTTTTTGTTGATTTTCTCAAGCCTACATAGACAGAAGACAGTCAACACAAAGCCATTTTTTGTGTGCAAACACTAAACAGATAGAGGCTGGGGGGGGGAGTGAACAATTAATTTGTTTGCACTCAGCTAGTCCATATTTTCTTTCCCTTCTTCTACCACAAGACAGAAAAACAGCATCAGGAGCACAAACTGCAGGTACTCTGTACCAAACATAATGTCTCCCATATTATATGCATTATTGTGGCAACATTACCATAACTATGGCCTCGAGCACATGAGCCAAATTATGTGGATTCTGGCTGCATTTAGGATGCAGTGTTCAGACGACACATGTGTGGTCAGAAACCGCACTGACACTGTGCTATCCAGGAAGAACCAGGCCAAGAAGGAGCAGATAGGATCCGCTCCTTCTGGTAGCTCAGTTCTGGACTGAGATGGTGGCCCAGATTGGGGCCAAGTGTATGTGGATGCCATAGCCCCAACACAATCGGCGCCAGTGAGCCTGCGTGCCATTCTTTTGGGCCGGTCTGTTTCAGGGCAATATTATGCTCTGAATCACTCTTAAAAGCTGTCTTTCACCATGCCAGACATTAATTTTAGCCAAAGCTAGTATTTATCACAATTTAAACCCACATTCTACATCAGAACTTAACTTAGTTTAGATCAGTTCAGGACTGTATGATTTTTTCCCCCTTACTATAAAAAAAAAATTACACCTAGAAGCTCTATAACTACAATTGGGTGTTAGAACAAACACGTGAATTATGGCTCCTAAAGTTGAATCAAAGCAGAGATGCTTTAATTCACCAAGTCTTAGAGCAGTGAGAATTTCTAACTTTTCATCCTTTGGGAACACACTCCCCCTTTACATATACATGCAGATGTCACACACACCCACTTGATGAAGTATATAAATAAAAATATTTTGTTTATTCAGTGTGTCTTTTCATTAGCATATTAATGTATAAACATATTTTAACATTTTATAAGGAAACAACATCATTGAAATTTCAACAGTTTTATTTAAGTAAAATTAAATACAAAAAGTTTGGGAAGAAAAGGAAGAGGAGGGATTAGAGCCTCCAAGTACCCTCCCCCCCCCAGCAACTCTTGCACCCCCTCTGGAGACTCCACGCTACTATTTGAGAATCACTGGCTTAGAGGAGCATGCTGGCCCCCTACCAATGGAGGCTAGACAATCTTGGACTTTAAAAAAAATACTCAGCAATTCTTGGGGCAATTTTTGATATTTTTGGGCACCCTCCACTGTTTTGAGTCCAGGAGAATTTTATCTTCCCAGGTAGTGAACCACAAATGAGCTTCGAATTCACTTCTTTGTTAATTAAGAGGCCTATTTCGGTTCTATAAAAGCACCTGGGATGTAGGAAAATAGCCCCTACCTGCCCTGGAGGTCCTTGGGGGCCTGAAGCTGACCCAGAGGCTGCACTTTCCTCACCTCTGTTCCTTCTCTTCCCCTGCCCTCCTGTGTCTTCAACTGCCTCCCCAGAGACAGCTGAAGGCCCAGGAAGGCCAGGAAGCTGAAAGCCTGTGACGGCTGGGAAGAGGAGGAACAGATGCACGCCTGTTCCTCCTCTTCCCTCCCACCTTCACAGGCCTTCAGCTGCCTCTCAGGGATGTGCCTGTTCCTCCTCATCTCCGTCCTCTGCAAGCCCTCAAAAATGGCTTCATGTGCCATCTCCGGCAGGTGTACCGTAGGTTCACCACATGGCTCTATACATTTTGTAATATTTCCTCAATGCATAGATCTTTCTGTCAGATATAACACTCTCTTGGGAGCAGGATTTCTCTTAGACCCTCCATAGGATGTGCCTATTTTTCAGGTGAATCCAAACAAATACAGAATCATAGAATCATATAATCACAGTGTTGGAAGAGGCCTCATGGGCCACGAAGTCCCTGCTCAGTGCAGGATCTCCAGTTTAAGCACTTCAGCAGGTAGCTGTCCAGCCTCTTTATGAAGACATCCAAAGGAGGAAACCTCCACCACCTATCTGGACAATTAGTTCCACTGCTAAACTACCCTGACTGTCAGGAAGTTTATATTTATTTATCTTTGTTTGTTTGTTTTATTATGTTCAGTGAAAATCTATCCTCCTGCAAGTTCAATCCATTCGACCTGTTCCTACCCTCTGGGGTAGCAAAGAACAAACCTGTTCCCATCATATAAAACTCACATTAGTTCTGTTAGTCAAACTCTATCGGGAAGTTTAACAACTTCATCAGTTAAACATATCACCAAGAATATGATTAAGAGAACTGGTGTGATTTTTATGAGTGCATGGGGAATCTAAAGTCAATGGTCAATTTCAGAAATCACAATTTCAGTCCTGTGAACCATGGTTCATTTCTTTAATTTCTTGTTCATTCATTTTTGACACTTCTATGCTAGATTAAATCTTCATTTCATTACCCAATAAGTCTATGACAACCAAACAGATTTCACATAAACGTGTTTTCATGGGGAAAGTGATGAACTCAGTAACACAAGTCCAAGAGAATACAAGCAAACACACAGCTTGTTCTCAGGCTGAAAAACATAGTTTATTTAGCAAGGACTGCAATGTCTGAACTGGTCCAACAATTATTTCTGCCTCCCTGCTAAAATAAACCACAGTACTATCAAGGGCCTCCATCTCCAGGGGACTTGAAAGCTCCAAGGAACAATTTAAACAAAATCTAGAGTTATTCTAAACTGAGAGAAAAGATGTTAAGGTTGAGCAGCAAGGAAAGCCTAATTGTCAAAGACAGAAGGCAATTTAAAATCCATATGAACATTTAGAATATAAAAATTCTCAGATGTGATTGGAAAATGTGTCTATTTGGAAATGTTTTTCTTTTGTTTTACTGTGTTTATTAGAGAGTTATCTCTACCGGAACAGATTCCCCCCCCCCCCCCTTTTACAATCTGTACAGTACTTTGAAAATTCTAGGTACTCGACAATAGAACAAACTTACTTTGACTCAGTACTCAGACAAGCAGCTTCAATTTTGGACTGTTTATTGAATTTAACCAATCATCAGTACAAGCTGTAAGTCTGAGAATATAAAAACAACCTGTTGCAAGGTCAACTTGAACCTGTTCTAGCTGGTCAATTGAATAGAAGCATTTGTATTGTTTACTACTCAGGAAACATTTCTCTCATTAATCCATTTCTCAGGATTCATGATGTTCCTAGATCTTTCCATATGCTGGAATTAAGGCTGCAAGATGGAACAACATTATTGTATTAGGTGCTGAACGGCAAATTTATTGTCAGTCACACTTGTATCTGGAGTTATTCCATACAGTAAGGAATAAAACACTAAAGATATTGAGAATTAAAGATGGAACTTTCTGCATAAAGAGCATATGCAATAGGAATAAGGTACAGATGGTAAATTAAGCCAAGTAGTTGTTTTTTAAAAAGAATTTAACTCAAAATAGCCTTCTTTACATTTATATATGGACATATCAAATTAGAAACTTTCTTCAAGTATCTGTCCATAATCCTCTATCAGCCACATGCTGACTCAGTATTTTGGCAAGCAGCTTCTGATACCTAGGGTCTTGCCTGCTCTAGCACCCTATTTGCAAAATGTCCTTCTCTTCAAGGCCCAACTGGCACTGGCTTCAATTTTCACAAAGTTAAAATATAGCTTTTTATCAGTGCCTTACAGAATATAATAATCCCATCCAAATCTGTTTAGGTACATATTTTAACTGTTTTAATTAGAATTAAATTAAATTTGAATTTTTAAGTGTTTAACATGTTTTTAGAGCATTTAAAAATAAAAAAAACAGCAAGGAATAATTTGAACCTTTATTTTATTGATTTTATTTGTACATCTTGTGACATAGGGCAGTGAGTGTGTGTAATAATCAAGTCTAAGAAAAGAGCAGTTAGGATGTGCCCAGTTGGAGGGAGTTGGGAGAGTTTTCTGGCAGCTGATCTCACAGACTGAATGGCATAGTGGCTATGGATTTCTGTTTCTGGATATCATAAAGGTTTAGCTTATTACACAAAGAAACATTTTCATTTCATGGCAGCTTTAAAACTGTTGACCATGTATTTGTCTTTGGAATGAGATTTCAGGGCACTGTTTTACTTGAGAAGATAGCAGTGAGGGACTTCTTGTCACTACCATGGCCATTCACCTATGGAGCTCCCTCTGAGTTCTGTCTTATATCCCATCCCATTTACCATACACACTGAACTACTAGGAGAGTTTGTCCAGAGCATTAGCATTTAGTGCAATGCATGTTGAAAAAATATATGAATTACAAAGTTAAAACCTGATTTTAATGAAATCACGTTTTTTAAATATTTAAAAATACCAATTCAATGGTAGAGAATGGTTTGGAAACACATTAACTCCAATTTTATATTCCTGAACAGGAAAGTTCAATTATTGTTGATGGAATAATGCAGCAAAATGTATAATTAGTTTAAATTATCTGAATTACATACATCTGAGTATTCTGAAATTACATTCTGCAATACTTTTCTTAGTAGCTTTGAAAGCTGTAGGCTAACAAATCACTGCTATTCTACTATGATAAATTTACTAAAGGAAAACTTGACTGGCTCTTCATAAATGTTTCAGTGGACAAATAGAGAAAGCTTATAAAGGCTGGGATCCTGCATCATATTTGTGAAGTGTAGATTTCTACTCATATAGTCACATGGTAGTTACATTACACCAGTGTGTTTCAAGCAATCTGAAGAGAGAGACCAGCAATGTTTTTTCTCGAAGTGCCAGGGATCATTACCATAGTTGTGCCCATTAACTACAACTGTTTAGTTTCTTCCTCTCTTCTGGAAACTCACAAGAGGTTTGAAGCTCATGGACCAGCACCACTCCATGCAGCACCACTCTGAATAGCAGCATGCTACACAACCCTTTTGCTGATACCAGATCTGTAGCTAATCTAATTGATTTTTGTCCCATTTATACAATGAGAAACTAACTGTGGTGATTTTGTAATCCCAGTAAATATAGTGGCAGACTGCTTTTTAAAGACCATATTATAAAGTATATCCAATATTTAAATCAGGATGGTGAACGTGTAGAAATGTATGTGTTATTCAACTGCAACTCCCTTCAACCCTCATCACTACTGGCAAGAAGTGATCAAAGCTGTAGTCCAACAACATCTGAAGGGCCACAGCTTTCCTACTCTGAATTGTATAAATAATCTTATTATAATTTGAAAGACTAATGGAAGGAAGGAAGGAAGGATTCATACAATGAAATCTCTTTACGTTCAGAAAGCTAACATTTCAAAAAGGTTAGGCAGAATGCTCTCAACAACACTTCTCCCTTTGCATTCACGGATTTAATATTTGCGGTTTTGATTATTCATGAATGTTAAGCCCGGTGGCACACACTCATCCTCCTCCAGCTTTTTTCCATGAGGGAAAAAAGCACAGGAAGGAGGGAGCAGCCAGGAAGAGCACACACTTGTGCCACTTTTCCTCACCCTCTCATCTCTTTACTGGCTTCCAGAGCCAGTTAAAGGCACAGGGCAAAGAGAGGAGTAGGTGCACGCCTGTTCTATTCCCTTCCCGTCCCATGACTTTACCTGGCTCCCACAGCCAGTTAAAGACAAGAGAGGGTGGGGGAAGAGACAGGCAAGCTCCCTCCTGCCTCTTCCCATGCCTCGGACAGCTGTCCTACACATCAGAGGGAAGGTGGGTGAATTATTTGAAGATTTTCCATGTTCACAAGGGTCTTGTTCCCCTAACCCAGGCAAATGTGGAGGGATAACTGTAATACTGAGTACCCCTCCACACACACACACACTTCACAGGAGAGCATTCAAAAATACAACCTCCCCACCTATGGCCTGAAGTAGTAATATACTTTTTCTTTGGCTATATTAATTGACCAAAATTACTCCCAGTGATTATCTCTCTAACAGATTACTTTTTATGCTGATTCATACAGGCCCTGCCAAATTAGCGTATTACAAAAGGTCAGTTTTCATGTTCCTATACAAGTAAACATTTTCAGCAACTCACTTGCTAGTTTGGCCTGTAATCCTGAAGGCCCAGGTTTTGATGCCTCCGGCTTAGAAGACCCTGGTAGAGACAGTTTTGTTTTAGGCAGGCTAACCTTGGGGCTGAAACGAGCAGCCCAATCAAACTTTGACGAGCCACCTATTTTATTCTGTTCTTTATCCCTGCTACTCCTCCGTGGGCTGGGGCTGGATGCAGATCTGGAACGCCTGGCCTTGCTCTGGTCTTTTCCCTGTTTCACTCTGGCACCCTGTGGAATACCAGATGAAGCAGAAGCAACAACAGAAGAAGAAGAGGATGTTGAAGCTGAAGAGGAGGAATCTGTGATGGTGCTACACCCAGCTTTGGCTGAGCTCGCTGATTTTGAAGCCAGCTTGGTGGGTTTTGCTGGTCTCTCTTCACTGCCCGTCGATTCAGCTGCTGGACGACTCTTTACAATAGGTGAGGTCTCTGTCCTTTTCCGTTTCTGGTTTCGGGAGCTAATGGTAGCTCCACCCTTTCTGGTATGGGCTTTGCTTGTTGATGGCAATTGTGAAGACTTTGATTCCTGCTCTTGATGCAAGTGTCTTTTCTTAGACTTTGTCTGTGGCTTGTTTCTTTCCAAGTCGGAGGAAGAATCAGCGTGCTGAAGTGCTTTGGTTTTTTTGGCAGGGCTAGGGGAATTTGTCTGGTTGTAATCTGGGCTAGCACTGCGTTTCACTCCTCGAGGACTGTCTTTTTTAGGCACCTGCCCTGGTTTTTGGCGCTCCAAAGTACTTTCTGTTTCCAGACCCTCTTGTTGTGGAATTATAATAGCAGATGAGCTACAGCCTCTGAGAAGACCAAACAAAAATTATTACCACTTAACAAGAAAAGCTACAAAAACATTCCCCTCAAAATTGCAACAAATCACACATCTATTAGTCATAATTTTCAAAGAAATGCAATGAATACTGCTTTTCTATTATAAGAATTGGTTTTCACAATAAATTTTCAAATCAGATTTTAATAATGAAATATGAATACATTCAAGCAATAATGATGCAAATCTTTACAAAAGCCTGTATTACTAATATGCCCAGTTCTCATATACTAAACAATAAAGAATGCTCAAATCATAATTGCATTAAATCTTTTAAAAATGCATTAATGCATTAAATTTAAAAACTTGGGTCAATCTCTCTCCTGGTTTAACCTACCTCACAGGGCTGTTATGAGGATAAACATGGAAGGAGAGCTATGAGCTGACAGCTAATTAAAGGTGTAACTGCTATTAATAAATAGACAAACTGTTTTTTCCAGGAAATATACAAAGGGCCCATTCCCACTTACCAGAAAATCCATTGCCTGAACCAATTCCTGAAACCCATTCTGAAAAAATATGGTTCTCACTATGTTTGTGTCGGTTTCAGAAATTTGTTAAGTGGTGGGGGGGTGGGGCAGCTTGATGGCCTGACCTGTCTCTGGGCCCTCCTGGTCCATAAATCCCTGGCCCAGCCTCCTTAGCAGTTTCTTTGGCCGCTGACTGGCTTCCCTGTGGCCTTTTTAAAAATTTCCCGTGGCTGGGGAGGCCGCAGAGAAGCCAGGGGAAAGCTGGGAAGGAGGTTGCAAGGCTTCAGGCTTCTCTGTGACCTCATTCCAGTCTCCCTGGCCGCGGGAAATTTAAAAAAACAAACAAACAGGGAAGCTGGTCAGTGGCCAAAGAAGCTGGTAAGGAGGCTGGCCCAAGGATTTTGAGGCCAGGAGAGGCTGGTCCATGCCAGCTGCACCCCCTCAGGCCAGGCTGCCAATGGGAATCAGGGTAGATTCGATTCCAATTCGAACCCCCAGGTTTCTACTTGGGCTGAATCGATTTATTTCTAAATGAATCGATTCAGCCCCCAAAACACCCCATTTTCCCAGCATCATTTTGATGTGAATTAAATGAGCTAAAAGCATGCCCCCCTTTCTGAATCAATTTCTGAAATTGGATTCAGTGGGAACCATGCCTGTTTAACCCAGATCATGATCCAAATTTAAACTTTGTGGGAACAAGGCCAAAGAGCATGTTATTCAGATATTCAGCACCTGCAAGCTAGAAATTCAGGACCTATCCTCCATTGCAATGCTTTTGTTACTTTTTAGACTGGACTGGCATGTATATTGTCACCCTAATGAAAAATTTCATTGTGCTGTGAGCAAGCTATGCCAAGCTTCTACCATGGTACATTGTAATCTGAATATAGGAAATTGGCCCAGATGCATAAAAAAACAGGTTGGTGGTTTAGGACAATGGTGGCCAATCTATGGTCCTTCAGATGGCTTTGGACTTCCATTCCCATAAATCCTGAGTATGGGCCACATTAGCTGAAGCTTCTGGGACCTGAAGTCCAAAATAAATGGAAGTTGGGAACTACTGGCTTAAGCAAACAGGGCTAAATGGTACCAAGATGTTTTTTAATAATGTGAAGATTGCAAAATATATTGTTGAAGCTACACTTGAGAACTCGTAAGTATAAAAAATTATTACCTTTTAGAAAAGTGTCCCTTGGGCTGATCAGGGGTAGTACTGGACTGCACTTTGGGTGCCTTTGATATGGATTTTCTACTTTCAGAAGGGCTTTGAGCCTTATGTTTTGCCTGCCCTGAATGTGACCTGTCAGCAGAAAGTAAAAAAACAGAATGCTATTAATGAAACTGCAATAAAAACAGAAATACATACAAAGGTACTCACACATTGTATTTTTTTTATACATCCAAGGTTTTTCACCAAACTTACCAAAATAATTTAGGGAAAAACAATGTTTGATAAGTATATCAGATACCAGTTCCCTCCCCAGAAATTACATATCCAGAAAGTTTTTAAAAGGGTTTCCTGGTCACCCACTGTTCAAATCTTTAATGTTAAACAGAGTTCTTTTTTCTTACAACATTCAGTCAACTATTTAAGAGCAAGTAAGCAGCTAGGTGCTTAATTTTTTGTTATTCAGCCTCTGTTAAGATTCATTGTTGCGGTACAGAGATAAATGCATGCAGAAATTTCAGAAGCCAACTTTCAACTGCTGAAACCTTTAACGTTGTACCTGGCCATTTAAAAAGAGATTGAGAAGAAGATGAAACTGGAAGTGATTTCCAGTCAATTTCCTGTTCCTTTTCTTTTGGCTGGGGGGGTGGGGGTGGGGAATAATTCCAAACATCACAAAGTCTCTTGGAATGGATGAACACCTTTTTTTAAAATAGAAATAGGGGAGGGGGGTTGGGATAGGCTGCAGTGCCCCTATGCTGCAGTCCACATCCAACCCCCCAATACCCATCCTCAAATTGAAGAGAATTCTGTCTTATCAGGGATGAGACGATGTGTACCAGCTGAAAAATTGGCATTCTAGAAAATTACAATCTATCATTGCATATGAATATGCCCAATGTTTTAAGAAATATTTACCTAGAAGTAAAAGTGAGAAAAGGGTAATTCAGACTAAGAACAAATGAATCTAATCTGATTGGTAATAGTTTACCTATTTCCAGCTTGTAATTAAATGGAGTACGGCGAGATGGGGCAGGCAGACACTATGCCCCTCCTATCCAGAAGTTTTAAAAGATGTGCACAGATAAAGCTGAGGCACAAGCTACCACATGTTCTGTAAACATAATGCTGAAGGAGACATCCCCAGGCAATACGATCAGCAACCAGAGACCATCTCCTTCCTAATTCTTCAGAGGAAATGTCTGATATGACCTGGCCATGTAAGATACTTTACTCAATATTTTTGCAATTCCTGTCAGTACCTGAATTAAATCTGATAGAGAAACTGTGACCATTTAAACCGTACTGCATCATTTCAAATCAGGCCCTGAGAGAATACACTACATATCTTGTACATATACTACAGTATATCTGGAATTTAGAATCACTGATTTTAGTTCAAAGCATGATGGTTTGATACAGAACCAAAACATGGTGCATACATCCTACAATTTGTTGTTAGCAGATCCACCCTGCAGGTATGGAGGACTTAATATATAGTCTCCTCCAAAGATTTATGGAATCTGAAGGATTCCTGAATGCTCTTGAGGATTTTCCAGCTGATAGGCTGGCATTTCATTTGGGACTTTGGTCTCACTGCGGAGTGGAGAGATGAAAAGGACCATTGATACAATCACTCCTACTTGCCTAATCAATCATGTGCTGTGCAGCCTGGAATTCACTTTGGTTTACAAAAGACCTACAGACAATGACAGAGGCTGGATGATGGCTAGAGTGAAGATGGTGTAGCTCACAGAGCAAATGGGAGCATAAATCCATGAAGATTCTTTATTGTAACTATTATGCACCAGTGAAGTCAGCAAAATAAACAAATAAAATCTTACTATGCCTTATTTTATCCTCATCATGCCACTCAAAGAGTTATTCTAACTGGTAAGGAGCTTACTGAAATCATGCTCAAAGAAGCAAAGAGTTGAACATTCAGTTGCCTGCTATGACAAATTTGCTAAGCACTTTGAAGAGAAAGTTACTGGCATTAACACAGAACTTGACCCCACACTTGTCTGAAATGAGTCTAAGGATGTGTCCAGTGCTCCATCTGGTCAGCTTTCTTGAGATTAGTTCCAGTTGTTCAGTTGTGGTGATGTGGACAAGATGCTTGAATTAGTTTGACCCACCACATTGAGACTTGCCCATTTCAGCTGGTAAAATCTAGTAGAGGTTAACTGATTAGGTGGGTCCAATGAATTTTAAATGCATCACAGTGTCAGGGGGAGATGTCTGCTACCTTGAAAGATGTGGTGGTGTACCTTCCCCTCAAAAAGAAACTTCTTGGAACAGAGGTATGTGACAACCACTGTCCTATTGCAAATATCCCATTTTGGGGCGAAGTGCTTGAACATGTGGTGGCTGGGCAACTTTGTGTGTTTTTGGAGGAAACATTATTCTGATCCATTTCAGTTTGTTTCAGGCCAAGGAATGACACAGAACCAGTCTTAGTTGTACTGACTGATATCCTACTTTAGGGGGAATGCTACCCTGTTGATCTTCCTGGATCTCTTAACAGCTTTCGATACCATTAATCACGGTGTTTTACTGGACCACAGAATCAAAGAGTTGGAACAGACCACAAGGGCCATCCAGTCCAACTCCCTGCCATATAAGAACTCTCGTTCAAAGCATACCCGACAGATGGTCATCCAGCCTCTGCTTAAAGACCTCCAAGGAAGGAGACTCCACCACCCTCTGAGGGAGTGTGTTCCATTGTCGAACAGCCCTTACTGACAGTAAGTTCCTCCTAATGTTGAGGTGGAATCTCTTTTCCTGCAGCTTGCATCCATTGTTCTGGGTCCTGTTCTCTGCAGCAGCAGAAAACAAGCTTTCTCCCTCCTCAATATGACATCCCTTCATATATTTAAACAGGGCTTTCCAGACCCTTCACCATTTTAGTCGTCCTCTTTTGGACACCCTCCAGTTTCTCCACATCCTTTTTGAATTATAGTGCCCAGAACTGGACACAATATTCCAGGTGGGGCCTGAACAAAGCAGAATAGAGTGGCACTATCACTTCCCTTGATCTAGACACTATGCTTCTATTGATGCAATCTAAAACTGCATTGGCTTTTTTAGTTGTTGAATTGCACTATTGACTCATGTTCAACTTGTGGTCTACTTGGACTCTGAGATCCCTTTCACATGTGGTCTCATTCAGCCAGGTGTCCCCCATCCTATATCTGTGCATTTCATTTTTCTGCCCTAAGTGCAGAACCTTACATTTCTCCGCATTGAATTTCATTTTGTTAGCTTTGGTCCAGTTTCTAGTCTATTCAGGTCATTTTGAATTTTGATCCTGTCCTCTGGGGTATTAGTTACTCCTCCTAATTTGGGGTCGTCTGCAAATTTGATTATGCCCTCAATACTGTCATCCAAGTCATTAATAAAGACGATGAATAGCACTGGGCCCAGGAAAGAACCCTGTGGCACCCCACTGGTCACTTCTCTCCAGGATGAAAAGGAGCCATTGCTGAGCACCCTTTGGGTTCGGCCAGTCAACCAGTTACAAATCCATTTAACGGTTACCTTGTCTAGCCCACATTTTACAAGCTTGCTTGCAAGAATGTCATGGGGAACCTTGTCAAAGGCCTTACTGAAATCAAGGTATACTATATCCACAGCATTCCCTTCATCTACCAAGCTGGTAATTTTATCAAAAAAAGAAATCGGATTTGTCTGGCATGACTTGTTTCTCTGAAACTCATGTTGACTTTTTGTGATGATGGAATTATCTTCTAGATATTCACAGATTCTCTGTTTAATGATCTGTTCCAGAATCTTTCCTAGTATTAATGTCAGACTAACTGGACGATAATGTTGGGATCCTCTTTTTCCCCCCTTTTTGAAAATGGGGACATTTGCCCTCCTCCAGTCTGCTGGGACTTCTCCTGTTCTCCAGGAGTTCTCAAAGATTATTGCCAATGGTTCTGATATAACATTTGCCAGTTCTTTTAATACCAATGGATGTAGTTCATCTGGTCCTGGAGACTTGTATTCATTTAGATTAACCAGGTATTCCTGTACTATCTCTTTACTTATTCTGTGCTGAAATTCTCCTATTCTGTCCTCTGTTCATTATCCTCAGGTTGAACACCCTTTGCCTTTTCTGAGAAGACTGAAACAAAGAAGGTGTCAGCTGTGACAAGTTCTGTCAGACGGGAGTAGAAGGTACTGTCCTGATAACGCTCAAACTCCAATCTGCCAGGCCAGTCCTGACAGACACATTGCTGCAGAGGTCATTATTTTTGTTTTCTTAATGTTCAACTGTAAATTAAACCTGCCTTTGCACTTTCTTAATTAGACAATTGCAGTATACATAGGGTTGTCTTTGAAGATGATTCAAGACACTGCAGCTACTTTAAGATGCAACAGCTAGACTGCTAACTGGAAAGTCATACAAAAACCATGTAAGAACAGTTCTGAAAAATTCTACTGGGTGCCAATAACTTCCTGGTCTAAGTGCTGTTAAAAACCCTAAACAGCTTGGAACGTTAATGCTTCAAGGATCCCTCTCCCCCCCCCCTTTGCATTAACTAAGGTTTCAGGTCTGCTGGAGGAGCATTTCTGTGTGTCCCATCAGTCAGGGCAATATGGTGACTTCTGTACAGACTACTTCTTTAAACTAGACCTTTAAATCAGGCTGCGCAGCATATGACTGATTAGGCAAGTAGGAGTGATTGTATCAATGGTCCTTTTCATCCCACCACTTCACAATGAGACTACTCCATAATGAAAAGAGGGCCTTCTCTGCTGTGACACCCCAGTTATGGAGCACCATCCCCTTGGAGGCCCAACTGGTGTCAGAGTTATCTTTCAGGCACCAAATGAAAATATGGCTGGTCATTAAAGCTGCTGGGGCCTAACTGGGTTTACACATTCTCTAATATGAACATAGTTGTACATGGTTTAAATTGGTTTTAATCTATTTTAAGCTGTTAAAATTCTTTAATATGGTTTTCATCTTTTAAAGTTGTTATTTGCACTGTTTTAAGTTTGCTAGATTGGTTTAACTGTATGCCACCCAAGAATTTTAAGACAAAAGGCAAAATATAAACATTTTAATTAATAAACAATAGTCAGTCCTCTGTATCAATGGATTTTACATCCACCAATTCAACTATCCACTGTTTGAAAATATTGCTTAAAAATGTAAAAAAGCAAATCTTGATTTTGCCATTTTATATAAGGGACACCATTTTACTACACTATGGTATATAATGCAACTTCAGCATCCATGGATTTTGTTATCCACAGGGGTCCTGGAACCAAACCACAGTGGATACCATGGACCCACTGTCATAATAAATGGTGATAATAGCCTTCAGAAGTGTTGTGAATAGTATGGTTTTTACATAACTGGACTTGTTTAACTCACATAAAAAAACAACTCTAGTCTCTCTGCTGGAGACTAAAATGAAGTGATAACTTGGTTACAAATCACGGCCTGCCCCTGTAGCCACAGAAGTCCTTAGAGATGCAGGTGAAGACATCTGTGGAGTTTCCTGCCTAGGGCAACTAAAAGCAGAGCTGGTTAATACTAAAAATCTCTTTGAAATAAATGAAAAATGACTATTTGTTCTAGTACAGACCACTTTTAGTAGGCACATGCCACTGAATACTTGATCAAAGCACATTATGTTTAATATTTCAAACAAAATAATCAAAATAGATGTCAAAACTCTTAAGTCCACATTTAAGTCACAATTGATATACAGTGGTCGCCC
This sequence comes from Urosaurus nigricauda, assembly GCA_034509955.1. Lineage (NCBI taxonomy): Eukaryota > Metazoa > Chordata > Lepidosauria > Squamata > Phrynosomatidae > Urosaurus > Urosaurus nigricauda. Next base: position 241,750,395 of record JAOEGL010000003.1, read on the forward strand.
GGTTTACGAAAGTAATCCGTTCCAGCACCACTTTCGTAAGCCGAAAAAGTTCGCAAACTGGGGGACCACTGTAAGTATAGGGAAAAACTTTTCACCTTTTGAATTTCGCACGGTTTTTTTTCGTAACCCGGGGTTTTTTTTTGTAACCCGGGGCCATTTTTCCGGCCCCGGCTCTTTCGTATCCCGGGGTTTTTGTACCCCGGGGGATTCGTAACCCAGGGGACCACTGTAAATGGCTCTTTTTATTTTCTTGGGTGTAACTTTCATTCTGCAAGGTGTTTACTTTTGTAATGCTCTTTTAAGATTCTAATGCATTTGTTTTTAGTGCAGTCTTAATATCTTGTAGACCCTGAGGTGGGATTTATAGAGCCTGAAGGAAAGGAGATCTAAAATATTATGACAATTTAACTATCTGAGTGTAAAACTGCATTCTTTCTACTCTTTGCAGTTAGCTCAGTAGTCTTAACTCAAGAGACAAAATAATGTGGTTGCGGTGGAAGCAGGTACCTTTCTCACAGAGAGAATATCAATGTATGATGTTCACAACTTCACAAGTATTCAGGAACAAGCTGACCACATCAATATGACATTGGGCCAGAGCAGACAGGTGTGAAAAAGTGGCCCAACTCTGCTCCCACCAATTGCACAGTGCCAGATACAGCGACGAACCAACATCACCAGGAGCCAGATTATCCCGGCTCCTTTTTTTTTTCTGGACCAAAGGACCAGAGTATGGCTTTGATGCAGCTTCCAGCTCCTTTGGAGATGTACATCATTTGAATGTCACTCCTCCAAAGTAGCCAGAAGCCACTTCATTTGGCCCATCTGTTCCATGTCGCAGAAGTGTGGAAAAACCTAAGAATACAATTTTAAAATAATTCTGTTGTACAGTAGTATTTACTCATAGTATTTCTCAACAGCATCTCTGAAAGATCAAGTAGAGAAAGTTAATTTAATTGCAAGAGTCAAGCAGTTGGATTTGTTCTCTTTGGTTCTGCTTGTAGTGTACCCAGATCTATAGATCTATCTAGGGAAGGAGCTCCCAAAAGACATTTAAAGCAGACTCAAGGTTTATAGCTATGCCATGTTTTGCCAACACGTGATTTCCCATGAAGGCTATCAACAAAAGATTTTAAGCAGGGGGAGGGAGGGAGTCTCACACTATGTACAGTTAATTTTTTTTATTTGGGCTGAATCTGGATAATGTTTTAGACTTTAAATCCCATACTAGACCATATGTGTGCTTAAAAGACATGAACAAAAACATTCCTTCAGAAGTGGCCAAGATCATGGCAGAAGCCAGCATGATCAAAACAAGATATTGAGCAACTGCAAAGGATGGGAAATGATTACTTGTTCTGTATTGTGTTTATGTGTACACTTCATTCTTAAGTCATTCCAACAGACTGCACGAAACACAATTTGCAATTCAGTTCTGCCAAAATCAGCTGTTATCAGTTTATTCTGGAATGAAATATGTTTTTAAAATAATACTGAATCTCAGAAGATTCAAAGTGATATGAAAGAAGTAGAGAGATCATCCCCCTCTCTTCCATGAAGAAGCAGTTCTATCCTGTGAACAATCCAACTAATACTGTATAATCATATTTTTACTCATACTGTATAAAGGACACATTTAAACATCTGTTCCAAATCAATCACTAAAAACAATGGACATGCCAATTTATTACAGCCTATAAGACATCTAGAAACCTTATTGTCTAGCTTGGCAACAAATCTAAATGTGACCTCCCTTCAAGTTAGCTATGGCCAACAAAGGCCAATTTAAATATCTTAAAGCACTTGTATAGGGTTATTATTTGTCTCGAAAAAGTGGGACAGTCCTGGTTTTAAAGCTCGTAGAAATGTCCCAGCATGTCTCAGTAGAAACGTCAGTAACTTGCCAAGAAAACAATAGAATAGGTTTGTGGAAACAACTTGAAGGCACACACAACAACTGGAACTACTACAGTGTGTGTTCACTTTTTTTCCTATCCCTGTGATAAAGAGAGAAGCTGCCTTTCTCCACTTCCTGAGGGGAGTGTGTCATTTTGCGACAGCATCTCCCGGGGCGGCCATAAAGCAAACATACGTGCAGGGGCATGTCTGGTGGTGGGAAAAGCAGTGGGCAATGGGTTCCTGCCTTCACTTGCATTGGATTTCTTTCTCCTCCTCTGACTGCTTCTCTTCTCCACCAAAAAAAAAAATTACCCTCTGTCACTCTCCTTTTTTCTCCTTTCCTATCAGATAGATAGCAGCTAGACTAGACTGAGTTATGTTGACAAGGAGAAAGTAGAGGAAAACCGTGGCGGCACTTTGACGATGAGGACCCTCACACTGCAGGATAGGACACAACAACAACTGGAGGAGCAGCAGGAGCCCGTGTGGCACAGCCGGAGGAGAGATATCCCTCGTCTCCGTACAACTCCACTGCACTCTGCTGTGAACATCTACCCAGGGACAGGGAAAGGGCGACATCTTCAGAGGCTTCTCAAAGGGGTGTGAGTGCACCAGTGCTGGGGTTCCCTCCCAGACCCAGAAGCTACCCCCCGAACTGGCCAGCTGAACTGCCTCCTTGATATCCATGGAAGTGGCTGCCATCTCCCCCAGCCTCTTCGCTTCTCCTGCCACTTGGGACTCCTCAAGAGCAGCAAAATTCCAAAGCCACTCTGCCAATGTCTTCACTGGCTCAGCGGTAATACAGGAAGCCCCAGGAGAGGACTCTTATGGACCCAGGGGCAGGGAATCCTCCTCCTCCCCTCCTGCTTCCAGTTTCTCCGGGGACCCTATCCCTATTGTGGAGAAACAATTCCTTCACTCTAACCAGATGAAAGCGCGAAAAACAAAAAAGAGGAGGGAAAAGCCCGCCACTGCCAGTTTTACTAGGCCAAAGCCTAAGAGAAGAACACCCCCTACTGGTCATCAACCTAAACCTAATGGGTCTGTTGTTGGAGGAGTGCCAGGTCTCTCTGGGGGGCACTGGGGGTGAGGCACGGGACCTTGTCAGAGGAAATCTGGCATGGGTACCGCAAGGCCGCCCTCCAGCTCCACCCACACTGCACAGAGCCCTGATGCAAGGAGAAGGTTACCGCCCACATCCAGGTTCCAAGGGACACTGCTCCTCAAGCAGGCAGAAGGTCAGCAGGGGAAGACCAGGTAGGGAGGGTGCTGGTACACAGCCCCCAAGGAGAGAGAACTGAGGGGTTTTGTGGTGTTGTTATTGTTATCGTTGTGTGCCTTCAAGTCCTTTCCAACTTATGGCAACCCTATCATGAGTTTCCTTGGCAATTTTCTTCAGAGGGGAAGTTTGCATTTAGCTTCCCCTGAGCAGACTGAGAGAGTATGACTTGCCCAAGGTTACCGAGTGGGCTTCCATTGCTGAGCTGGGATTTGAACCCTGGTCTCCCAGTGTCCTAGTCCAATACTCAGACCACTACACCATGCTGGCCCTTTGCTATACTTAAAAGTACAGTACTCAGTTGTTGTTATTCTTTGTTGTGTACCTTTAAGTCATTTCCAACCTATGACTAACCTTGGGTTTTTGAGGGTGTGCGTTGTTGGATAATACATCACGTTGGCCAGAGAGAAAAAGCTACATTTCAACCTTCTGTCTAGGAAGAATGTCAAAATCTCCTCCATTATGAGCATGACTGAGAAGCATGAATTTATATTAATGGTTTTTTTTATTTATTAATATTTTGGCTTTTAGTTGGGCACACCCTCAATTTTTCTTGAATGTCCTATATTTTGTCCTGGTTTTATGGAAGAGAATTATGGCAACCCTACACATGTAAGTTGTTCAGGCTACCACTCTTATTTGTAAAACTGTGAGTGATCCACAGCAGTCCTGTCATGGGTAAACACTCAGCCTCTAGCACCTCTGCACTTACTGCTAATATATATATTAAGAAAAATCACTTTGTACCACTTTCTGAGACTTCACTCATAACTCAATTTCTCCACTCAAACATGCTTGCACAGACACAGAGACCAAGAAGATGGTTAAAGATATAATATAAAGAACTGCATGTGCATTCTTGTACATACAAATAGACTTTCATTCATCACTGTAGCCTGAGAATTTGCTACTCAATGCTGACGGATTCTTTACATCAGTGAACAATGTTGAATGCCACTGTTTGAACAGTTGTAGCCTGAAAGAATTATCAACTTCTTTCCACTTCAATTAACACATGAGAATGGATAGATCACAGACCAATTTTATTAAATGTAAGCACAAGTAAGATATATTTCTAGTTACTATTAGAAGTTAACTGTAAATTAATCAGAGAATGGGCTTTACCTACTGAGAAACTAAAAAATCATTCCAGAATTCAATTCCAAACTCCTTAGCAATAAACTCCGTGACATCATGGAAGGCATATGATGTACAATACAGAAATGTTAATTTATATTTACTGATGAATAAATGAAATTTATTATTTTTATCACTGTAACTAAAGTTTTATTGGTCATTTAAGGACTGTACAAACAGGCAGCATGCAGCTGCTCCTTTCCTGGCCAGATCAGGGCTGCAGCTGAGCCCTGACTCTGCCCACAGGCCAGCACAAAGTGCCAGTCTGTATAGGGCCTTAGTCAAATCTTATATTACTTCAGAGGCTAATGGGGAGGGGCTTTCAAAATATTTTTATTGAAATACAAATGTTGATAGTATAGAACAGTGGTTCCCAAAGTAAAATGTCTTCCACAGAAATCTCTGTGGGGCTGGCTACCCCACATGAGGTTAAGGAACAGATGTTTTTGCTGATGCATTGGGCAGTTACTAATAGATGTCTTGCTGGTAAGCCTCAGGGAGAGAGAAGGAAATATACTGTACACTTATTTTCTAGGGTGACTAATATGAGAAATGTTATCAAGTTTTCAAAGGACTTCTTTTGACTTCTAACTTAAGTTGTTTCTGAATACATTAGGAGTGAAAACTTTTCACTAATATTTCAATTACATCAGGACAAGAATTGCAGTTTTTGTGATTATTAACAACCTTCTAGTATCTAGGACACAATTGTCTGAAAGGCTATGGATGCTTAAAAATAATGACTTTTCCTCATTTTTATTTCTCTCTGTTTCAGTATCACTAATACTGCATTACTAATACCTAATTACTGATAATTACAGAAGACACTGAGGAATTGGAACAGTTAATAAGGAAGGTCAAAGAGGAAAGTGCAAAGGCAGGTCTGATGCTGAACCTAAAGAAAACAAAAATAATGACCACAGAAGAAATACACAAATTCAATCTAGACAATGAGGAAATTGACACAGTTAAAGAATTCCCATATATAGGATCAAACACTGACCAGAATGGAGACTGCAGTTAAGAAATAAGAAGACTAGGAATGGGAAGGGCAGCTAAGAAAGAACTACACAAGATACTGAAGAATAAAGACATACAACTGAGCACTGAAGTCAGAATCGTCCAGGCCACTGTATTTCTAATTACCATGTAGGGATGCGTGAGCTGGACAGATAGAAAGAAAGCAGACAGAAAGACAGATAGAAGGAAGCAGACAGAAAAATAATCAACTCATTTGAAATGTGGTGCTGGAGAACAGCACTTAGTATACCATGGACAATCAAGACAAACAAATGGGTTCTTGAACAGATCAGACCAGAGCTCTCTTTGGAAGCTAAGATGATCAAGTTGAGACTATCGTACTTTTCTAATTGAACTGCTAAAATGCACAGACAGAAGCAACTCTAGTGCTAACTAATGTGTGCCAACAAAGAGAATGGTGGCCAACAGAATAGAAATGATAGATATGTATTCCAATCTATAAAAAAGGAGACGCAAAAGACTGCAGCAACTGAAGGACAATAGCATTAATCTCTCATGCAAGCAAAACTATGCTCAAAATTCTGCAACAGAGACTACAATCATACATGGAGAGAGAAATTCCAGAGGTGCAAGCAGGGTTCACGAAAGGACGAGGCACCAGGGACCATATTGCAAACATACAATGGGTAATGGAGCATACAAAGGAATTCCAGAAAAGCATTGCCAAATGCTTTATGGACTATAGCAAAGCATTTGACTTTATAGACCACGAAAAGCTGTGGAATGCTCTCGAAGACATGGGAGTGCCAGTACATTTGATAGTCCTAATGAGAAAATCTATACCCAAAATAATAGGCTACCATCAGAACAAAATTTAGAAAAACAGATTGGTTTCCAATTGGCATAGGGGTCAGGTAAGGCTGCATTCTATCACACTACTTGTTCAACTAGTATGCGGAAAACATCGTAAGAAAAGCAGGATTAGACTAAGGAGAAAAAATGAACATCCACAATCTAAGATATAGCAATAGCATTTACATTTCTATAACACTTCATAGTAAACTCAACACTCTCTAAGCAGTTTACAATCTGTAAGTCAATTGCCCCCAGCAAGCTGGGTACTCATTTTACTGACCTACAAAAGGATGAAAGGTATTTAACCACTGTGCCACCAGGGCTCTGATATGTGGATGACACAATACTAGTGGAAGACATCACAGAATTGGAACAATTACTAAGGAAGGCGAAAGATGAAAGTGCAAAGAGAGGCTTAATGTTGAACATGAAGAAAACAAATATAATGAACACGAAAGAAATATATAAATTAAACCTAGGCAATGAGGAAGTTGAAATAGTTAAAGCATTCCTGTACAGCGAGTCAAACACTGATCAGAATGGTGACTGCTGTTAGGAAATAAGAAGATTGGGAATGGGAAGGACAGCTATGAAAGAACAAGACAAGATCCTAAAGAGTAAAGATATACATCTGAGCACTAAACTCAGAATTATCCAAGCTATTGTATTCCCTGCAACCATTGACAGACACAAGAGCTGGACAGTAAAGAAAGTAAACAGAAAGAAGATCAACTCATTCAAGATGTGGTGCTGGACAAGAGTACATAGGATACCACAGACAGCCAAGAAGACAAAAAATAGGTCCTTAGCAGCTTCCTGAACAGATCAAGCCTGAAATCAACTTGGAAGCCAAATGATCAAATTGAGGCTATTGAACTTAGGCCATATTTTGAGATGGCATGGATTACTAGAAAAGACAATAATGTTAGGAAAGGTAGAGGGTAGTGGATAGTGAAGAAGACCACACACCAGATGCGTAGTCTCAATCATGGAGGTCACAGACATGAAATTGAAGGAACTAAGTGGAGCAGGGTAAGGCAGAGGATCTTGGAGATGTCCCATCCACAGAGTCACCATGAGTCGCGGCCAACTCAAGGGCTGTTAAGAACAAGCTTAGCAAAAATTGCAGACATATTAGAGACTGAATTTTTATCCAATGACAGTGGTATAGTGAAGTGATTTTTCCAATAAAGTTGGAGCCTGAGCATCTTGTAAAATTGCTGTAAAATGTACTGCACTGAGAATCAAGTAGTTTATAGTTTTCAGCTAATTTGATTTTCAGGCTGATGCTCTACTATGGGAATGATGGAAACAAGGGAAGAGAGAGACATACGGTAAGACTCTGGTTATCTTAATAAATCCCTCTTACATGGGTTTTCACCCACCCATCCAATAAGAAGCAACTGGATTTTTCAGCCCTTCAGAGGAGTTTTGGGAATGTATAACTAGTTCTACTGATGGAATGAGATTCATAAAGAAAGCTATCGTTTTTTGTTTCCAAGCACTGGACTGAGCAGCTGTGCATTTCATGCTACCCTTTGTTTAATTTTTACATCAAGACGAGTAATCCAAAATTCTGTGTAAATACTGTGTAGATAGCCCTCCTCATAATTTAGCAGTTAACTAAGAAGCATACATTTCAGAGACCATATATAGAAGAAAATTTAGTTAGCTGATATAAATAAATTTTTAAAGGTGCCCCCCAAAATAACATAACTACTATTGTATTTTGTGAATTGTTGACTAGATGCTTATAGATATTTTGCCATACCTTCCTCCTACTGCGTCGTCTTGTGGTTGGGCCCCGGCAGTGTTCCTTTGTGAACGTCGCAGTGACCCCCCTGGACTGTTATTAGGCCGGTTGGACATTGGCACCTCTCTCCTGAAGGGACATACCCTTTCTAGACACTACCATTCACTGCAAGACAAAAAAGCATTTCATTTAATCATAAAGCAAGATCCTTAACAAAATAATAATAATAATAATAATAATAATAATAATAATAATTTATTTCTATTTTCCCACCTCTCCCTGCAGATATATATACAGAACAGATGTTTTCTCTAGTACATCTCAAATGTCTTGAATATTTAAATAGTCATCTAATTTTATACAATTTGACAGACTTGCTATCTGGCCTCTTTTGCCATACTTCCATTTTAAAGTAAAGTCTACTTTAATACTACAATACATTACAGAGTAACAAACAACAAGCCACATGTGAAAACTAAAAGACTGTCCATCCCATCCAATCCATAAGAATTGCTTTTTCAGTAACTTATCTACAATAGTAACCGGCAAAAATGTAACAATGTTGTGCAGCTGTCCAGCCCACTATAATTACAAAAATGAGGATGGGAGGGGGGAAGTCCAACAAATCACTTCAGATCCATCGATCTCAAGTGATTTGTTGCCCCCCCCCATCCTCATTTTTGTAATGATAGAGGGCTGGACAGCTGCACAACATTGTGACATTTTTGCCAGTTACTATTGTAGATAAGTTACTGAAAAAGCAATTCTTATGGATTGGATGGGATGGACAGTCTTTTAGTTTTCACACATGGCTTGTTGTTTGTTACTCTGTACAATGACTGTAAAAGGATCAGAATGAGTTCAAATAAGTGGAGAATGAAGTGAAAAAATACCAATTATGTTAGAAAAAGGGGCGAGAGGGGAGACACAAGACTGGTTATCTCAAATTAATAAAAGATCAGTATCCCCTTACATAGGTTTCAATATTTAACACAACAATGTTCTGTCTTACTACTATTTCTTATAATGCTATTCATTGAGGTTGGTGTTTTCTCAAAGATCAGACTGGCAGTCATGGTGTAAAACTAAGACAGTGATAGTCTTTCAAAATGTTTTCAAAGAAAAAGAAGCTTTGATCCAGAGGAACAGCCAAATGCCCTTTAATTAGAATGTTTAACTGATTAAAAGACAAGAGAACCCTTTTTAGCTTCCAAAAGTAATTATGTGCAAAGGCTTTTTCATACATTGGTCAACTATCATTGCATTCCAAAATTACATGTCTCCTTTAGACAAATCACCTGTTAATGATAACTAAAGTTATTATCAGAGATTATAAATTAGTTTCAGATCTTGGTTAACCACAAGCCCTAGTTAAAATCAATCTAATGCGAGCCTTACCTGGGAGATATCTAACTAACGCATGCTAGAAAGGGTAAGTGTGATCTCTTAATAGTAGCTAAAAGTTCTGAACCATTTTGTGGTACTTGTTAATTCATAAACTCAAATAAACTACTTTACAAGCTCTCTGTATCCCTGGATTTACGGTAAACATCCATGACTTCAAAATATTTAAAAATCATATACATTCCAAAAAGCATACCTCGATTTTGTCATTTTCTATAAGGTATACCATTTGACTACCCCACTGTATATAATGGGACTTCAGCAGCCATGGATTATGGTATCCACAAATGCTCCTGGAGCCAAATCCCAGCAGATACCAAGGGCCCACTATATATTCCCCAAAAAGAGTTTGTATACATAAAGCCTGAATACTCTCTGCCAGGAAAAGTCTATTAAAATCTTGTACTATCTAGGATATGTTTAAAGATGGCAAATAATACAAGACAAACTTTGTATGATTTATTCAGAGCTCAAGACCTGGCTTTAAGTTGGTCTGTGAACAGCTTTTTACAGCTGTCCAAAGTTGAAAGAAAAATAATGACTTCACAAATTTTAAAGTAGTCATGACTCAGCACTTTTATGAATTTATCAGGAGTAAAAGTCATGAGACAACTAAGCAGATTGTACACTTCAAACTCTGCATTGCCAATGACTTCAGTATAAAGCCCCAGACTACCTTGACAATGTCCAGTGTTTTTGGCAAGAGAGAGAGAGAGAGGGCGAGAGTTAAAACTGAAGGTTATAATCAAGGGATGAACGCCATCATTTGCACAGGTTCTTGAGATTTTCAACATCTCAGACATCTTTGTCAGTGATATGCTATACAATTCAGGCAAGTCACTGAAACTAACAACAACCTTGCTTCAAATTGCTCAGAAATTAAGTATAGTGTTTAAAGCTATTTTAATTAGAGAGAGAGAAAAAACAGTAAGAACAGACCTAAGTTCATGCAACTAGCCAAACATGTTCACTTATCATAGAGATATTGTTTAAACTTTAGAAAAACAAACAAATGTAATATTTGTTTAAAATGTGTAAAAGGTAAAGGTATTCCCCATTGACAAGGTTGTCAAATAGTGTCCGACCATAGGAGGCGGTACTCATCTCTGTTACTAAGTTGAAGAGCCAGCGGGAGAGACTACTCTGTGATCGTGTGGCCAGCGTGACTGCACAGAACGCTGTTTACCTTCCCACTGGAGTGGTACCTATTTATCTACTTGCATCTGCAAGTAAGTTAGCAGAAGCTGGGACTAGTGATGGGAGCTCATCCCATCATGCAGCACCCAGGCCTTGAACTGCCAGCTTGCCAATCTTGCAATCAAGAGAGTCAACATCTTAACCACTTGAACCACCGCATGTGTAAGAACTGTGTATTTCTTGGCTAAAATCTAGCACTTCAAGTATTTAGAAAAATCTGTTTCAGAGGATTCCCAAGCCTTTAGGAACTAGTATTTTGTGGAGGCACATCAGGCTGTAAGATGGAAGAGAATCACCCACTGAAATTTCCATATATAAATGCAGTACTCCACTACATCCTGCTGGATGGAAGAACAATATAATTGGAATTGTGATTCTTTTTAAATCTGTTGCTCTAAAATACTACAAGTGAGGAAACCACCGGTGGCTCATCTTCACTTATAGATTAGGTTATTAACCCCCTCCCCTGCACATCTATACCACCCAATAGCCACTTACTAGGTCATTCACAAAATAAACATTAGCTTTACCATGGTAGGTTAGCCCATGATCTAAATATTATTCCAATACTGAAATATTTTTGACTATTTTAATAACTAATTTTGCTCCACCAGTTTAGACTTCAGATTATGCTATGTCCTTTCTTTTGAAACATTTTCAGTTATACTATACCCAGGATCTATGCAAATAAACAAATCAGTTGTTAAGATCAAAGAATAGACAAAATGATACAAAATCACCTAACACTATACACACATATATGTGCATGTGTCCCCCACCTGTACTTCTTACAACAGACAGAAATGAGCCATTGCTCTGTGAATCCAGTCAAAGTACCTTTAAATTGTTAAAATGTTAGAATTGTGTGACAGTACAGCAAATTGCAGGATTTATGAAATCAATCTTTCCCATGTTTAAGAGCAGTTCTCTAACACATGAAAAGCATTTGCCTTAAACTCAAAACTCTTTGCTGAAGATACAGAATACTTTAACATGGAAACTTCAATGTATTAAATTACAGCCGACCCTCTCTTTTCACCAGAGATCCATTCCGGATGCCTCCCCCTGTGAAAACGGAGACTTGCATCTATTCAAGCCCCCATGAGTGCATGAGGGCTGTGCACCATGGGGGCGCACCCCATTGATGATAATAGAGGTTGTCCCTCCACGCATATTCAAGAACGCGGACAAGTCCATGAGAAAGTAGGGGCAAGTGTAGTTCTCCTTAGCCTTTGGTTTGCAAATTTCTGAAAGCAGGACTCAGTGATAACAGTGTGACTTACCCAAGATCAGCCAGTGGGTTTCTATGGCTGAGTGGGGATTCAAACGCTAGTCTCCATAATCATAGTCCATTTCTCAAACCACTACACTACATCACTTTATATGAAAAATATTCATTTGATCAGACATAGCACAATGCATTTCATAGCGCTATGTCTTTGACTTTAGTGGGTGTAGCTACAACATTTGGAGTGGCCCAAAGTTATTTGTGGGGTTCATGATTCATTTCCTTATTTATAAAGGTCACCTAGGCCACTCATGTAAGTTGTGCAAGTGATGGTTTTGACTGAAAGGATCGTGTTAATTCAGAAGCGCAGTCTGAAGTATATATAATATGAGATAATCCAAAACTAAACATACAAATTTTAAGATCTTAGTTTAATCCCAGATCTTTTTTGAAGTTTCATGAAAACAAAAAAACTACTGTATATACTCATGTACAAGTCAAGAGAAGGTTTCAGGGTCAAAATCATGGATTTTGATATGACCCATGGATAAGTCAAGAGTAAAACTTAGGGGGTTATAACAAAGGATGGACTACATAACTCCAGTTTCCAGATGCAGGTTTTAACAGGTTGGGGAGAACAGAAAGTGGTGTTAAAAGGGGTGTTTCTTTGATGGAAAGAGAAGGCTTTCAAATTGGTGTGGGAAGGGAAAGAAGAGGAGCTAAAAGGGGTGTTCCTCTGATAGGAAGAGAAGGCTTTCAGATAGGACAAGGAAGGGAAAGAAGTGGAACTAAATGGGGTGTTTCTTTAATGGGAAGAGAAGGCTTTCAAATTAGACTGGGAACCTCTTTTACACACACACACACACACACACAAACTCCTGCCTCAAAGCACGAAGATGGTGCTTGTTTCAGGACCTTTCTAAGCAGTATTAGTATAATGACCCATATATAAGTTGACCCAGGATTTTAGGGACAATTTTGGGGCATAAATTTCTCAACGTATAACCGAGTATATACAGTCGGCACAAATATCCAACATCAGTAGCATACTGACATGTAAGCCATTGTGCAATCATTATACTGCGCTTGAAACATAGATTCATTCCTTCTGTCCTCAACATAAATGTTAAACTGTCAAAAAGAAGTATACGAGCTATTAAAATACTTTTGTAATAGAGGTCTTTCTACTTTTCTGGTTTCGATGCAGCATTTTTCTTCTCCACTGTTAAGTGTTAAATGGTAACTTTGTTTCCAAGAAGCAATTTTTTTCATTTTCATAGCCCTTTCTATCGGATGTTATTTACTGAGTCATTGTTTACTGAATTATAATTATGGTAGTAATTATTTCACAACCAGTTCATATACCCAATTTCTCTTCATTCCTACCTTCAGCTCCTATATTCACATGGTACAAGGGACAGTTTTTAAATAGCAGGTCACATTTTTGTACATGCCCATTTTGTTTATGCAAAAGCATAATATGTAGATAGATCAGTAGTTTCCATGTCATGTTTATGAACATGTGCACATGTCTGATATCTCAAGATTTTGAAGCAGAAGGGAGTCATGACAAGTTACATTTTAGGACAGGACAGAAAATCTAGCTAAGATTAAGCCAAAGCAATTTGACTGTCAAGATGCATACATGTTGTGCTGCAACCTCTATGAAATTATAGTCCTAGGTAAGTGTACCTAATGTCAGGCTGCACAAGTCAATATGTGCAAAAGGCATTTTTCATTTTCAAATGGGGGGAAGGAAAGTTAGGGTTTCTTCCCAAGACTTTATTTCATCATCATCATCATCATCATCATCATCATTTCCTCTTAGCAAGCAATCAGGGCGGGGTACAACTTATTTAAAAGAGCAAACAGTTAAAATAGAACAATCCCATCCCAACCTTCCACCCCTTAAAATGTGATTAAATTAACGATGAATTAAAACCAAGAACATAGAACAAGACAATACTAAAAACTAATAGGAAGGGCTGGGTTTACTGGGAATAGAAGCAGGGAGAATTATAGGTCTTAGGTTGGTAGATCCTAAGTTTGGAGCCGGGAGATGTTAAGTATTGTCCGAGAAGGCCTGCTGGAAGAGATGCATCCTTAATGCTTTCTTAAAGCCATCAATAGATACCATAAGACACATCTCATCCGGCAGGTCATTCCACAGCCTGGGGGCGACTGCTGAAAAGGCCCTCTGGGAGGTCTGCGCCAGTTGGTAAAGTTAGCTCTTTTCCCTGTTTGTGAACTTCTAAATACAGAACTGCTTTTGAAGCAAAGCAGTTAAAGAGTATTGTTTTAGATGCTTTTAAAAACACAAGGGTAATTGAGCACAACTTTGGCAGACTTACTTGTAAGGCCTCATTACCACCTTGTAATTCAGCATTTGCCATCATTCCCCTGAGAAAAAGAAATAAGTATCGTTCTCTTTCTCAAGTAAATGGTGACAAACTTTTAATAAAATATTTCTATACCAATCTATATCTAGAAATCTCAGTTCAAGATAGTCAATAACAATTAACTTTGAAACAATTTAACATAATTCAAACAGAATAGACAGTGTAAATACTAAGTACAAATACTTTCTCATATAGCATATTTATATCATTCAAAATGTGTCATATGTATCTTTTTCAGTAATATGCACAAACAGTTCTATGAAAGGCAAGAGGTTGACCAAAAAAATTCATTAAAGACCCAAGCAAATCTGTGACTATGTTCTGAACCCGAGATGTTGGAGTAAAACATCACATGCTTTTTGATTATTTTAATCATAATTGCAGGAACAAGTTCAAAAGATGCCAGTCAGGGTTTTAAGAATCGCTGGTTGAGACTGCCTTATACCCAAACATGAAATTGGAAATTGAACGTGGGCATGGAAAGAACACTTAAACGAATGATTAGCACTCAGAGATCCCATGAAAAAAGGAAAATCCCTCGGACTTGCCTATGCATGTTAAAGATAGTATTTGTTAGTCTTGTGGACAAACTGGGTAGTCAGCTTAAAGTGTTCCAATTTAGAAGTGTGCTTGGACTAGCTCTTCCCATGACTCAAAGTGCAATCAAAGCTGAAAGTAGATCCATAAAGGAGTGCATGCTTCTCTAAAGGCAAATTATGGCTTACCCCAAGAGATAGGTTTTTAATTCCAACTTTAGCTGGAATTTTAAAATGGGATGAATGAAAAGACAGCATAACACTGTTAAAATACTTTATCATCTCAGTTAAATATACAAGGTATGTTTGCAGGAAATTTAATTCTATGCCTCAAGTACATACAAGAAACATTGTGTATAGATTAAAAAATCAATTCACTTGCCAAGTAGATTTATGTAAGTATGAATATGGGAAGGAGGGAAAGAGCACACTTTTAAACAATGTTGCTTTCCACTTTGCTGTACAGTATAACTATTTCGGATTTTAAACAGGGAAAGACAATACTTGTTTTTTGTTTCAGTTAAGACAGAATCTGTAGCTCTGAGTTCACTAAAAAATACTGTTGTTGTGAAATCTATGGGAATTTAATATTGAGGTATATGAACACTTTCACTACCAGTCAAATGACAGGGCAATACTCAAAAAAGCAAACCTTCCACTCAACCAAATGCATCTGAGGAAGCAGACTGAAGTCTACAAAAGCTCATGCTGCCAATTGCTTTCTTTCATTTAGTCTCAAAGGTGCTACAAGATCTCTCTACAAAAAGCAAACCTTGTTATGGTTTTTGTATGAGAAACTAGAAGTTTCTGGATGAGATGGATTATCTAGATCCATTTCAGTTTGGCTTCAGGCCTGGTTATGGGACAGAGACAGCTTTGATTGCCTTGGTGGATGACCTAGATAGGCAACTGGACCAGAGTGTATCCCTCTTGGTTCTGCTGGACCTCTTAGCAGCTTTCAATATCATCAACCATAGCATCTTCTGAGCCACTTCTCTGGGATGGGACTCGGGGGCACTGTTATGCAGTGGTTCCAGTCTTTCTTGTAAGGTGAACTCAGAAAGTGGTGTTGGGGCACTCTTGTTTGACTCCCTGGCCATTGGCCTATGGAGTCCCACAGGATTCTGTTTCATCCCTCATATTATTTAACATCTACATGAAAGTGCTGGAAGAGGCTATCTCAAGTTTTCAGGTGCAGTGTCATCAGTATGCACATGATACCCAACTCTCTCTCTCCTTTCTACCCAGCTTCAAGGAAGCTGTCTCTGTACTGAACTAATGTCTGCTGTCAATAATGGACTGGATGAGGACAAACAAGTTGAAACGTAATCCTGATTAGTTGAAAGGCAAACAAGGGAATAGGGACTTTGCCTTGGTAAATGGGGTTACAATCCTCCGGAAATCCCAGGTTTTCAGCTTTGGTGTCTTCCTGGACTCAACTCTGAGTCTGGATGCTCAGGTTTCAGCACTGGCCAGGAGTGCATTTGCACAACTCAAACTAGTGCACTCATTCCTTGAAATGTCAGGGCTATGGTGACACATGCCTTGATCACTTCCCATTTGGGCTACTATAATGTGATCTAGATGGGGCTGCCTTTGGAAACTGTTTCAAAACTTTAGCAGGTTCAAAACGAAGTGGCCAGAACATTGATCAGGGCCAATTATAGGGACTTTTAACTCCCTTGTTGAAAGTTTCGCTGTCAACCAATTCATTTCCAGGTACAATTCAAAGTGCTGGTAATGACCTATAATGTCCGATATAGCTTATGTCCAGACTATTTGACAGACCCTATCTCCCCATATGATCTGCTAGAACTCGAAAATCTTCAAGGGAAGGATTTCTTTTGATCTTGCCACTAGCATAAGCTCACTTGGTGAAGACACCAGAGAGAGAGCCTACTCTCAGTGGCTGCTCCCACAAGAGAATAGCTTCCCAAAAAAGGCTAGCCTGGCCCCGTCTCTACTGTCCTCTGCTGTCTGATAGGAAAAAACTTTTCTTCTGAAGCAGACTTTTAATATGTAACTGCAATCAGGGAGTGATAAGAATAACAACACTTCTGATTGGAGTGTTCACTTAGTTTGTTTTTAAAGATTTTATATTAATATGTTCTTTGTAATTCTCTGTAAAACTGTACTGTTTTAACGTACCTTTTGTGAGTCACCTTGGGTCCAAGTTATATAAAATAAATATATAAAATAAATATTTTTATAAATATTTTATAACTATATTTAATAAATAAAGCTTTTTTGTAAATAGTTTGGTTTTTCAGCTAATATAGTCACTATATCACTTCACTCAGGTTATCTTTAACCCAGGTTTTGTTTTTTACTTATTTCATATTATACAATAGTTACTTTTTTGTAATTACGAGCTCTGTCTACATAATCTTCTTAATTGCAATTACATCATGCATGTAAAATTAAACATTCTTATTTCTATATAGTTCATCACTTTTCCATTCCAACTTGCTATATAACAAAAACAATATTTTGTACATTTTCTTTGCCTAATTATTTATCTAATCAACTTAACCATTTTGTCACAAATCAATATAGTTATTATACAACAGTTACTGAAGTAGCAACAGTTAAACAGTCAGTAGGAGGTGCCAGGCTCAAAATGTACTCTTACATTAGGCAGACTTTCAAAAGGCAAATTTAAAAAGAAAGTGCAGTACAATCCATGTATCCTAGTGGGATACTTTCCTGGACATACATAGAAATGAGAAATTGTGGATAATAGCAAATCCTACTGAAAAGAATGGCTTCCAGCAAAAGCTGACCACAGAATCACACTGGAGATCCTAGAAAATGTCTTGAGATAACATTTTTTTTAATCTAAGTAAGTGAAATTGTGGGTACCAATCCTGAACATGAAGGAGTAATAATATACAGTGGGTCCTTGTTTTACGCGGGCATCCATTCCAGACCCCCCATGCAAACAAAAAATGTGTATGCTCGAGCCCCATTATATCAATGGGGCTCAAGGTCACCAACAGTGCACGTGCGCACGCCACACACCGGCATGCCAGCCACGAGCCCCATTGGATATAATGGCGCTCGTACTTGCTGCAGGTGCACGCACCCCACGTGTGCACGCGGCTCCTTGCCCACTCCCAGGGCGGCTTCTGTGTAAGCTAGAAGCCACCTATAATGAGCCTGCTGTACTTCCATAGTAATAAATAATAATAATAAATTTTATTTCTACCCCCCCCCCGCTCAGCAATCAGGGAGGCGTACAACAAAATTTAAAACAGACAACAGTTAAAACACTCCTTCAATCCAATCACTAACTCTCCCACCCCTTAAAACTAAATTAAACCAATGCAGAATTAAAATAGCAGTTTAGACAATAAAATGCAATAAAACCAACTAGGCAATGGCATAGTCACTTCTTGACAACCACTCTATTAAAGAAACATTGTTTTCTCACATGTAGCAGGGCTCAATCTGGTAACAGAATTTTTTCTAAAAATGCTATTGATTTCTGTTCTGGCAATAAGGTTTGGCTATTTATCCGCTGGGGTTTGGTTCCAGGACCATCAATGGATAACAAAATCCATGTATGCTCGAGTCCCATTAAATATAATGCCACAACAAAATGGTGCTCCATATATAAAATGGAAAATCAGGGTGTGCTATTTGGATTTTATACTTTTTGGGAATATTTTCAAGCCGTGGATAAAAAAAAATCCGTGGATAAGGAGGGCCAATTGTATTACATGGTGAATCGATATACTCAGAAAATAAAAAAGCAAGTGGAACCCATGCACAATTAAGAATGTGTCTCATTTAGATGACATGCTATCATCTAAAAACTAATCAGCCTGCCATTCCTCAGAATAATTTTATTTCTTTGTACATTTGCCTACTCCACTGAGTAAATTACACGACCTATCAACTTTAAATGAGGTGACGGCCCAATATTTTCACAGACAAGCCAGATATTTTATTGCTTTCCACAGTTTCTACATTTGGTTGAAAAATATAAAGAGTGAATTCTAACAGCTCATTCAGCAACCCATCCCTCAGAACAATTCTTTACTACAGGTAACTTAATTTCAGTGTGACTAAAATTAATCTAGCTTTGATCTAGCTTTTATTACATTCACAAAAAAGGCATAATGCATTCTGGTCTCTCTTGCTTCTGCCTTCATTAAGACTCTCCCCTCAGACCTATGCCAATGCAGGGGACATTTCTGCACCAAATGAGAAACACTATGGGCCCAAACAGATGGCCCTTTAAAACCACCATCCAGGCAACTTTGGAGCATGTGTTTTGACACCACACGTCACGAGGCCACCCTGAAGCCACCCAGAAGTCCAGTGGCTGCCCAAACATGGGCAGCTTGATGACACTCCAGTGGCACAGTGTTTGCATGTCACACGCCATCAGAGCATCATGAAGTCGCCATGGGGCTTCAGCGGAGCTGGGAAACCTGGCTTTTCCCCAGCCAAAAAAAGCAGCAGATCTTATCCGCTCCTTTTTAGGCCAGGTTCAAGGTGGATCAGGGCCGCAGGATCTGCTTGCCACAGCCCCAATCCATCTTCAGAAGGGATGGCTTCAAGTTGCTCCTTCTATCCTGTCTGTTTCCCCAATGTCCTCTTTTCGCTCTTCAGACTCTTAATGCACAATTCTCAGCCATTGTCCTTACCACTTAAATGCTATACAAGGAAAACAAAACAAAAAGTCTTATCTTTGTTCCCATCAGGTCATATTAACTATGTTTCACAATTTGGAGATAAATCATCCCCAGCCTATTGATCAAATGGCATTCCAAATAAATGCTTCTGCATCTCATCTCACAGACTGGACACACTACCAATATGTCTGAAGAGTTCTGCTGGTATCAAGATACTATCAACATGAATTCAGATCAGCATTTGGCTATGCAGTGTTTATTCAGATTCCTTTTCAAACTAAAAATATGCAAGAGCTTATAAAAATCTACTGTTATTATTTCTTTCAGGGACATTAACCATGTATAGCCAATCCCTTTCCCACCAAGATATGCCAATAGCGCTGCCCCATACATATTGTAAAGAGAGTTTGTGATGGATTTGTGAGTATCTTTTTTCTTAAGATTTTTTGGTAAAGGGAAAACAAAACACAAACCTGTAGAGATGTTGCATTAGAAATGTACACGTAGCCTACAAGCACAGAGAGGAATGTAGATAATTATTTTGCTCCAAACAAGCAGTTATGTGAGTTTTCCTAAAACCTTTGAAATGGAATGCCGTCTACAAAAACTTGGTACTTTAAGTCAACTGGCACCTGATCTAACATGTCTGGCATTTAGTAATCAAAATTAAAGCAGTAGACTATGTTCATGCAACATGGTGTAGCAAAGACAGAAACAGATCTACCATACCACTGAAGTTATCAGTGGGAATGTCACTGGATTCAGTGGGCACACTGTAGTATCATCTGAACAAGAAAAATGTAGTACTACAATCACTTGAGCACCTCCTATGAAATACTCATTGACTTTCCACATCTGAGTATTCTAAATTATATTTTGATGTTTTTGTTAGCCACTTAAAAAGGGTTTTTTAATCTCTGCTGGATTTAAAGAGTTTGACGCTAACACTTCATACCCATATTAACCTGGGATTAAAGAAGGCTCAAAATAAGTATAAAAGATAAACATACCGTGGTAAATATCACTCACACAAATGGAGAATGTCCATATCTGAACTGCAGAAATAATGCAGTTTGATACCATTTTAACTGACATGGCTCAATGCTATGGAATTCAGGGGTTTGTAGTGGCACCAGAGTGCTCTGACAGAAAAGGCTACATTCACACAAAATTATAGTATAATATACTATGGTACCCAAGAGTTTCAGCTTCTATTGCAGACATTATTCGTCATGATTGGAGGCAAATAATGCAGAAAAAACCTGCAGAAATAATCCATTTTAACTGACCTGGCTCAATGCTAGAGAATTCTCAGGGAACTCTAGTTTTGTGAGACATTTAGCCTTTCCTGTCAGAGAGTTTTGGGGTCACAATAAACTACAATTGCCATTGTTTCCTAGCACTGTACCAGGGCGGTTAAAGCATTTTCAAACTGGATTATTTCTGCAGTGTTTTGGTCCTTAGTGAACTCAACATAGCATTCCAAGCACATGGGTACAAGCTTTTCATGAACTACACAGAAAGTTATCTATTTGTGTAAAGTTGGCAAAGTTCCATCTTCCTACAGTATGTAGTGATAATATCTGGAAAAAAATTATCACCACCAAGAAGGGTTGCATTCACTAATGGACTGTAGCTTTCTGTTCCTTTCCAAATAAATAAGAAACCAAGGAATTACTAGCTACCTTGCAAGCAGCACTATTTTGCACCTTAGAACATAAAACATTCTACATCCTAGATTTTAAAAAAAACTCTTGGTTTTGTTTTGTTTTTTAAAAACAGGTTATTCAGATAAATAAACAGATAGAAACACAGACAGTGTGTGTATTATTACTGCTACCAATCTCTCTTTCTGGACTAACAATGTTTGTTTAAATTTAAACATTTTAGCTTTAACAGTTTACTGGCAGCTGTTCATTGTTAAACCAGTATGCAGTCTCAGTTGCTTCTTTTAAAACACTTCATTTTACAGTGTAAGAAATATAATTCAGAAACAAATCCTTCAATTAATATAAGCTCAACCAAACCATATAGGCTTTAAAAGAACACATTTTAAAACAATTATTATTAAAGCTGGTGGCCATAACAACTGAATTGCATTTTGCTACACAATTTTCTGATTTAGTCCTACATACCTATATATAAGCTACCAACATGTCAATATAATTTTTGAAGTTTTACTGAAAAATGCAGCAACTCACTGCAAAGGTAATCACAAGAAGGTGGGCTAGGAAGAGAGGAGAACCTTAGGGAGAAAATCAGGTTCATTGCATGGTGTGTATGAAAAAGGCAGCCCAAATTACCTCTTTCAGAGAAACACCATCATGGTGGCAATTTCTTTCCCTTAACCAGTTGGGCAAACTGGATTTTAACCCACCTCTCTTTTTACCCTTTTAATCCTGTTATATGCCCTTAAATTTTACCCTCAACTTATCCACAGGTTGTATCAAAATCCATAATTTTGGATACAAAAACCCAGCCTTAACTTATACATGAATCAACTTATACATGAATATATGTAGTACTTCCCCAGAAACCTCTGAGTAATAATTAACCTTTGTTCATAATGTTGCAGGGGCCACCCCCTTGCCATGTTTTTTTAAATACACTTTTTCAAACACAGAGCTTTTTCCTTTGTCCTATTATGGTATTTGTTCTGTCATTTTTCCAATCAACTGTTCCTAGAGATAGAAAGCTGGTTACCAAACTAACTGCAGTTGACCACTTCTGATGTAGTTCTTTAGTGAATCTTGCTTCCAAAACTCAAAAAAAAAAAAATCTAGGAAATTATCATAGTATTAAGAAATATTGTTTCACACCATACAAATACATTATCCTATTACAGCCCACTACAGAAATTTCCTTTTTACACAGAAGACTGCACACAACAACAAAAAAATTTATACTCGTCTGTTTTGATATGAAAGATTCTTCAAAGCATCTGAAAGAAACTTCTATCTTACCTTCTTATTTTAGTAAATTTCAAAATGATTAGAAAACAGAACTTCTTCCAAAGGTCAACATCAATGCAATGCAAGCAGCTAGTAGAAAGCTTATTCCACCCTATATCTCGCCACCTCAAAGGGCAAAAATAATAACTAAAAAAAGTTCATGTGAAACACAGAACTCAACTAAGAGCACCATTAGAGGAAGTGCATAGGAAATAAAATAATCAGCAGCAGATAAGCCTTACAAGGCAACCTATCAGGTAAACCTCCACTTCCAATAAGTCACTGTTTCTAGTCACCTACCCACCAAACATTTGATGGTTCAGACACAAAGAAGAGCTTCTAATAATTATATAAAAAGTAGGAAGATGAACCTTGGATCAGATAGTCCTATAGACATCTGGAGAAAAAACCACTGAGCTTTATCGACTATATGACAAACACTTTCAGCTAAGCCCAGAATTGGATGACAGTATATTTGTTTGCAGGATGCCCCAATCAGACCACTCATATTCTATCAGCAGTACCTTGAAACAACTGAAGTTTCTGAATAATCTTTAAATCTCAACTGGATATTACCAGGATATAGGCCACACTCTGTTCAGAAAGTGCAATGACTGGTATGCCAGCATTATGCAATAAAAAGCACACTGTGCTACTGAAGCCACATGGACATCTAAGTGAGGGATGGATTTAACAGTAAGATCACGTGATGAACTGGATTCTATAGAAGGAATACAGTCTCGTTCAGAGCAAGAGTATCTATAGCATGGTCAGTCAAGCCAACTACCAAAATTATATTGCACTGGACCAGCTTAAGGATCTCTGCAAGACTTGATTATTTTTTCAGTAGACTTCTGTAGATTACAGGCTCATCTTTTTGAATTTGTGACTGTCAGGATATTTCCATTAGAATAAATTGATTCATATCTACCATATGCTCATACTATGTCATCATTAAAATCTCCATTTTGCTTCAATAAAAATCCCATGATGAGATATACAGAAGACTCACCAACTAACATTTTACTTTTCAATCTTTGTTCTAGTGTTGTTCAACAACCTGATCACATGCAGCTGAAGTAATCCCATTCCCATTTTGAGTAGGCTAGTCTTCCAAAATCCACGTCTGAGTTTACTACGAATACTGTCCATTTCCATTAAATATGGCAGAAGACAGATAACTGCTTGCCCAAATCATACAGACAAAAGCCACTGCTTCATTAAATCAGTAACTGATAGCTGCCAAACAGCTTCAAACATACTGTTGTTTTGACAAGAAGCAGAAGGATTTTAGTCATATAGTCAACCCTCTGTATCCATGGATCCTGCATCCTTGGATTCCCATCATCCACAGGTTGAAAATTTATTTTTAAAAATCCAAAAGCAAACCTTAATTCTGGTATTTTTTTTATAAGGGACACAATTTTACTATGCCAGTGTATATAATGGGACTATACCATTCTATACGAATGAATTATGGTACTGGAGTGTCCTGGAGAAAAAACCTGAGTTATCTAAATCTGACTGTGCATGATCAAGATCTGCTTTTGTCTATTGCGGTATCTTAAAAATTTCATAGTCATCTGGCAGTTCACGGTGGCCATTTAGTACATTGTTCATTGATCTCTGGAAAAAGTTTAAATTTGTCCAAGGTTATAACCAATTCAATACCCATAAATCTGTTGTCAATTACATCTAAGCAAAAGCTAGACAGACTATCTTATACACATCCTACCTTATCAATAATACTACATACTTTATTTAGTCATAGTTCAAGAGAATTTAAGTTCAAATTCACCGTCTATTCCAAATATTAAATCCGAAATATTAAATCTGATTATTTCTGCAGTGTGTTTTAGACCTAAATTTAGTCCACAGCCTCCCATTATATCTTGAGTAAATAAAAAGCAATCAAATAGTACTTTATATCAAAGATTCAGAAATTTCTTGTGAACAGCTCTCCCCAGGTTCTGTCAGGGGACGGTCCCACAATAAAGGTGAGTGAGCAGTCAAATAATATCAATTGATGCAACTGAAGCACTACTACAATGTCAATGTCAGGCCAACCAAGAACCAGATTATTAGGAAGGCCTAAATACCTTAAAGGCACCAGATCCTGTCTGATTTTGAAAGTTAAGCAGGATCATCCCTGGTTAGTATCTGAATGAGAGACCAACAACAAATACTGCAGACCATATTTCAGAAGCAGGAAGCCACCTTTGATTATTTCTTGGCTAAGAAAATCCTATGAAATTCATGGGATTGCCATAAATCGACAGCCAACGTGAAGGCACATACACAGAGAGATCTCATTTTATCCAGCTCTGTCCTAAGATGCAGGGAAACCTGAAAGAAACAAACATTAGGTAAGGATATGAAATAGCTCAGCAATTAGTGTACTAGTCTGCTGTTGTTTCACCATGACTGAACAACTTTGAGACAGTCTGGCACCTAATATTAAGCCAGATATCAAAAGTCCTAGCCAGAGGACTAGGATAGGCCTTTTTCCCTAGAACCTTGCCCCAGTTAACATTTTCAAGAAACAGCCCAGCTCAGCTTAATACCTTAAATAATCACTTGAAACTGATCAAAAATTGTGATTTTCGCCTTAAAACATAAGTGCAATTTAAATTGTGGGGGGCAGACACCTTGGCCCAGTAAAGTCAGGCCAACACATAGATACTTCAAGTATATTCAGCAGGTGATATATTATACCATCTTTGCTGTTGCTGTTAGCCACATTATTTTTCAATCCTTCAAAACAGAGTTAAAACAATTAAATAGCAGAAGAGGACATGGGAAGGGACTATGTCAATAGCCAAGGTCAACCAAAAATAGCAATCATAGGAATGGTTGAGGAGAAATCAGGAATTCCACTGGTTCTCAACATCTCCAGGGACATGCAACCCCATAGTGGATCTAGGAATATGTGATCTCAAGAGGTATATGTGATCTCAAGAGGACACCTAATCTTAAGAGTAGTGATGCCAAGTCACCAGAACATTCATGTACAGAACTATATATATTGACCAACTCAATGAAAGCTATTTTTTTCTTCTTAAAAATATACTTGTTGCTTTTATACCCTTCTCAATGAGCTCAAAGCAGCACAGACAACTCTCTTCCTCTACACTTTAATCTCAGAACAATCCTGTGAGATATAGGTCAAGTTTAGAGTACAAGTGACAAGCTCAAAATCAACCAACACATTTTATGCCTCAATGGGAACTAAAACTGGATCTCTCATTCTCAAACCCAATACACTAATAACACTGAACTGGCTGTTTGATAAGTCAAATGGTTGAAAAAGGAAAATCAAGAGTTCCAGATCTTCTGTGGATAGCAAGCCTTACAACACAAGTCAAAGTAACTCAGAATAAGAGGTCCATGGGGTCTCAACGTAATATCCAAAGCCTGACCATCTTTGCAGCCTGTGGCCAGGGTAGAACAGTAGAACCCAACTTAATCCCAAGTCTTTATCTAATTGGACAAGTTACTCTATTTCAAGAACTAGTTATCTGTTCACCACAGGGGTGAGAATCATAGAGCCCTTCATGATACTGGCCAACATCCCATCTGGCCTAGCCAGCATAATAAATGGGGAGGAATGCTGTAGCTCAACATCATTTGGACCACATGATTCCTATATCTGACATATCACCATTACTCAGCTGGAGTCAGATCAACTGGCTTTTCCAGGCTTTATATGGCCCAACAGTCAAAATGACCAATGCCCAAGGCAATATTTATCTCCCCATCAGAATTTCAAAATCCCTAACTTTCTTTTCCCAGATCCCATTTGACCCACTGTAAACTGTCATATATTGTGGTCTTTGTGACCAGGAGTCGCCACTAAGCAACTGAATAGTCACACAAGGTTAACAGGCAATATCTATAGCCACTCTATGTATTTAACATGACAGCTAACTCCCACTCTAAAACATTTGCTGCTCTATATCTATGGACACTTGGATTTCTTAAGGTTTCAGATAAAATACCACTTTAACTCAATCTATATCGTGTCTTATTATCAAGCTATACTTGACTAAATTAAAGTAAAAAGACTAGCAAAACAGCTAGTACCAATTGCTGATTCACATATAAGCTATTTTCCAACATACAGTCTAGGTCTATGGCCTAGGGATTGAAGCGGTGACATTATCGCAAGTAAATAAACAAACAAAATAATGCTTCTTGGCCAAACCAAACCTCTAAAAGAAAAAAAAAAAGGACAGTTGGAACTTATACCCAAATAGTATGAGGTAGTTAAAAAAAAAGGGAATTAAAGCATCATTTCTCTGGTTTAGATGCAAATGCTTCAGTTCACATACCTTTGCCAACTGCTCCAGCATAAAAGATACTGGTTTATTCTATAAGTATGTTAGTGTACAGTCAGCCCTCTGTTTTTGTGGGGGATCCATTGCTGAGTCCCACCATGAAAACAGAAACTTGCCAATGTTCAAATCCATAGGCTTGAATGGGGCGTGCGCCCACAGGTGAACACAGGGCATGCGCTGCAAGGATGCACCCCACTGACTATAAGAGGTTGCCCCTCTGTGAATGTTCAAGAGCGCAAATCTCAAGTCTGCAAGAAAGGAAGGGCAACTGTATTTACCAAAAACTAAATTCTGCAGCTCCTCAAGACTAATAAAGTATTTATGGCCCAAGCTTTCATGGACTTGTCCATCAGAAGTGATTACAGTAGATCTTTGAGCAACTCCAAACAGAATTAAAAGAGTCAATTCAAAGGCTTTCATGGCTGGCATCCATAGTTTTTTCTGCGTTTTTCAAGCTACATGGCTGTGTTCTAGAAGAGTTTATTCCTGACGTTTCACCAGCATCTGTGGCTGGCATCTTCAGAGAATGTTGGCATGGAAGTGAGTGGGGTATATATATATATATATATAGTGTGTGACCTTGGTCGAGAGGAAGTGATTTACATGTTAATCTGGGTGTTTGTCTGTTGTTGAATGGCAAGGCCTCAGGGTGTCTGGGCTGCCAGACTCAGGAAAACCCACAAAGACCACAACCACCTAAAGCGAAGGTATTTTTACCATACATCAACGGAGTCACAGACAGAATAGGGAAACTGGTGAGAAAACACAACTTCCAAACAATCTACAAACCAACCAAGAAAATCCAGCAAATGCTGTGCACAGCGACCAACAGGAGAGACCCTCTCACGGCCACAGTAGTTTATCACATACCATGCAGCTGCAGACAAATCTATATAGGGACCATCAAATGCAGGCTTCATATAATAAAAAATTAAAAGTGGGTGATGTCTTAAAAAATAATGAGGGACATAATATGCAGCAAATGAGCTACACATTTCACACTCCTCACCTAGGTGTAGAATCTTGGATTAGATTAATCATAAAAGATCAAATTTTCAGCCAGCCTAAAGCGACACACTGCATGAGTGTTGGTATCCACTGGGGTTTGGTTCCAGATCCCACAGTTGATAACAAAAACCATGCATGCTCAAGTCCCATCATATACAATGGCATACTGAAATGGTGTCCCTTATATAAAATGGCAAAAAACAGGTTTGCTTTTTGGAATGTATACATTTTAAAAATATTTTCCAACCATGGATGCTTGAACCTATGGATAAAAAAATCTGTGAATACAGATGGCTGACTGTAATTACCTTGTTGTTGTTCTATCAATATTTTTAAAATAATCTTTTTTAACCAGTCAAATGTCCAGTCCTAGCTGGCATGGACTTCACGGGTATGGAACACATATATTCAGTTGGCATGAAGTCATCCATTAGAGAGACAAAGGAACTACAGTAACAAAGTGCCTGCAGCAATTCTCTGCTATTTCATGCCCAGTCTGGAAAGGCCAGCATTCATATGAAACACACACACACACTCAGTAGAATTCTTGTATGTTGATTATAAGAATGGAGAGTTAACTGAGGACAAGATATTATTACATGGATTCAGTCCATGGACACCAACCTGCTACCTCTTATACAGAAAACTGAATGAAGTTCCTAGATAAGTAACCACCAGTATGTCATCATCTTCTCTGAGATGGGTATTTGAGATTTAACACTCAGTTCATTCACACAAACTTTTTATATGTAAGCCTAACTCAAAAATATTCCTGTCATTACTATCACGACACATTACAGCTACTCAACTGTTTATTTAAATTCATCAATAGCATGTGAAAGAAGTTTTAGTTTTATAATATGTAACTGAATGCCTCAGTCTTCTCCCCGCTCTGTGTAGCTGCATCCATGCGTTGGACCACAATTCCTAGAATTATCTGGCTCTAGTCATGCCAGCTGGAGGATGGTGGGAGTGAAAATCCTGCACATCCAGAGGGCACCAGATTAGCACAGCCTTGGCATAACTTGTGATTTTCTTCAAAGACTCTTGGGAAACATGGTTTAGCAAGAGAATAAAAAAATGTCCTAAAATGCCTAGTAACCATGATATGGTTCCCTAAGAAGAAGGAGTGATCATAGAAGCAAGTTGTAAGGTGAAAACATATTTATTCTTAGAACTCAAGTATTGCCCTCTCTACAACAGCCGACATAGCTTCAAGGTCCCATCCATACAACAGTCATGCAAGTATACTTAATAGTTTCTTAAGGTTAAGTATATCGACATCTGCTAAGTATATACTCTTAACATAAAGCAGATTTAGATAAGCTGAAGAAATAGCAAGTATTTTTTATTAAAATGACTTCTTCATTCATATCTTTGATCTTTGATATTCTTAGTGGGAGCCATCCATTTCAGAATATCCTTTTATTTTAAGCACAAAGGAGAAATTCTATGTATATATCTGCTATTTAAATCTTTTTAGAACATCTTCTTTGCTCCATAGCATAATTAGTCCCTATCAGACATGTCTCCCACAACCCAAAGCTCAGGATAGGAAAATATTCCTTCTGAGTTGAACAGGTTTTCCACTTCCTGGACATCACCTCACTATTGAAAGGTAACAAGGGACTCAAGATAGTCAGAGAGGTCAAAAGCTTGTAAGATTAGCATTCACTAAATCCGGGAGTATAAAAATAGTTTATTGTAGATTAACAACACTGCTTTGTTTCATTTTCCAGTTTTCAAAATATCCTGAGTGTACCAGCCTTCCTATCTGGCATTCTCCTTCTCACCACACTCTTGTATGGCATTTCCATAGTCCTAGCCATCCTCTGTCACTTCATTTCCATTGTATATGGTTAGAAGATGTAGACCTTACATGTAGTTTAACCAACTAATTAAGATGTATTAATTTATACAGGCTTCTGGGGAGCTGCAAGTTGCTGGGTTTTTTTTTGTTTGTTTGTTTGTTTGTTTTGCTCAATACACACAGAAGAGGAAAGACTGGGGAAAATGGCAGAGAAGATTTTAGAAGGTGCAGTAGCCTAACACCTGTTGGCATATATCAGACTTGTACTCCATGACTGTGCTATAGACAATCCTTATACATGCACTCCTTTTATCATCTTAGCTTCTAAGATATCAAGTTGTTTACATTTTAGAAAAGCAAGACCCAGATTTTGAAACCTGTGTTTAAGAAAAAGCACAAAGTAACAGCATAATCTTAGAACAGATTTACCTACCACTGCTATCCACTGGAGCATATTCCCAATGCACAGAATTGCAGCTTTAATGCAGAACAGCTGAGCACAGAGATCACTCACCTGCATTTTTTTATTTTTTTTGGCTAGTGTTAAGTTAACTGAACATTCATTATTAATCTGGAAGACTGAATGCATATAGTATACAAGACAAGTCCAAAGGTAGTGATCTGCTTCCCTGCTTCATGAATGGGCAATTCATGAAGGCGAAATACAGTGTAATAAAATTAATTATTATTATTATTTATTTATACCCCACTCTTCAGCCAAAAGGCTATCAGAGCATTAAAGCAAAAGAACTTACCTTCCCAATTCCCAATTCCAAAGGCAAAAATCCTGACAGCATCTATGTCCACCAAACATAAATACCAACGGGAAAAGGAATTTTATTAAATATTATTTTGAAGAGAATGCCTCATTATGGATTATTTTATGGAGCTTCTTTTATTAGAAAGGATGTAAGTCAATAACTCCTTTTAACCTCTACCAAAATTTTTGACAGACCTTACTGTCACAGGGCAGTCTCACTACTGTATATACATGGAAACACTGGTGAAGAAATCACTTTTGTCAAAATAAAACCAGACTCGGCTTTCAAATCCGTACCTGGCAACAAATACGAAAAAAGTGACAGCTTACGGGGGGGGGGGGGGGGAACGAAGCAGAATTAGTAAGAACTAATTAGCCATGAATTAGCCATGAAACCAAACTGACCGAAAACGAGTGCCAGATACCGAAGAGGTTAAGACTTCAGGCCGACCTCTCCTTCCCTTTCCCCTGTACGAAATGCGACAACACGGGCCTGACGTTTAGGCCTCTGAAATACAGGCAAGACCTTTGTTCCATACATGGACGTGTGTTTGCGAGTGTGGCTGTCTGTGCTTTTTTCTCTCCCCCCCCCCCAACACACACACACAAAGCCCTTGATAAAACTTTCCACTCTCCCCGCCCTAATGTTTCCTCGTTCCCTAATCTAAACTTTTTCAGATTCCTGGAAGCCTTTCCACCCCAACCCCAGCAACAACAGGGCTTGGGATATTAGGGAGGAAAGGAATAAAAAGTTGTCTGGATCCACACTGGGAAGATAACCCAGTTTGGCACCGCTTTAAGTGTCTTGGTCTCAAGGCTATGGGATTCTGGGAGTTGGAGTATGTTGTGGGCCCAGAGCGGAGCTTCTCCGCTCTGGGCCCCACAACATACTCCAACTCCCAGAATCCCATAGCCTTGAGACCAAGACCCTTAAAGTGGTGCCAAACTAGGTTATCTTCCCAGTGTGGATGCAGCCACAGAAGGCTGGGACAAAAAAAATATGTGAATAACCAAGCACGACGCATTATGCAAACACACAAGCCAGGCAGCTTGTTCTGGAAGGCCCCAGCAGCAGCCAACACAAACACAACCTACCTCTCAGATTACAATCTGGGTGTCGATTGAGAACCAATCCTATCCCCCCCTTTAATCCTGTAATTTTGGGGGCTCAGTACGGTTCCTTCCTCCTCCAAGGCCCCCCAAAAAGCCAGGCCAAAATGGAGGCAGGCGATCAATGATCTCCTCTCTCTTTCTCTGTCTTTCTTTTTTGTTGTCGACGTCGTTGGCGAAGAGAGGGCTGTGTTTTTCTCTTTCCTTTGATATGGACCCGAAGGAGGCTTTGATAGATGGGGATATAAACAAGAGAGCACCCCCCCCCCCAAGAAGACCCGAAACAGGGCCAGCAGCAGCAGCAGCAGCCTCTCTTCCTTTTGTATCTCGGGAAAAAGGAGGAGGAGGAAGCGGATTAAGAGTAGGCCCGAGCAGCCACAAAAGAGGGGGGTTTGTGGGCGTCCTGGCTTTCCCTCCCTCCCCCATAAATAGGGGGCTCTGGTTTAGGCCCATGAAGAGAGAGACTAGAGAGAGAAAGAGGGGCCAGGGATTGTGGGGTTTTGTTTGGGGGGGAGAGGAAAACAGAAAGGGCCGGGAGGAAGAAGGAGAAGGGCTGAATCACGCAACTAGGAAGGAAGGCAGGGAAGAAGGCAGGCTTGGCCATTTTGTCAACTCCATTTCTTCTTCTTCTTCTTCTTCCCTGCCACCTCGGCTTCATCTTTTAGCCCGGCTCCCTTTTCCTTCCGAGGGGAGACCCTTTAACAACATACGACCCTCTCCATATATATATATATATATATCATACACTTTTAATACACAACGCGCCCCCCCCTCCTTCCCGAATTACTTCCTCAATCCTCTGCCACCTTGGCTACTCACCCCCCCCCCTTTCCTTTTCTTGGAAGGGAAACCCTTTCTCTTCAACAACCTCCCCCCCATATATATATATATATACACACCATATATATACCCTTTTAATAGCCAACCCCCTTCTTTTCTCCAGCCCACCTTCCCCCACCTTGGCTTCTCCCCCTTTCCTTTCCTTTCTTTTCCTTGGAGGGCCACTTCCCCCTCTTCAACAACAACCTCCCCATACACCCAAACATACATACATACATACATACACATCTCACATACATATATATATATATATCCCTGTGCCATTAATATGGTATTCCTGCCCACAACAGCAAACGGGAAAGTGAACGTATCTGTATGTGTATATGTGTGTCTTTGTGTGTGTGTGTGTGTGTGTGTATATACACACACATATATATATGCACACATACATATATACGCAGTATACACACATATATACATATATATGCACAAAACATACTTATATACAGTATAATATATATATATATATATACACACACACATGTATATGTATATATAAATACATACAAATATATATATACACACTTATAATATACATATATATATGTATAGTATACATACATTCACACATACTGTGTGCGTATATATATATATATAGTACATATATATATATATGCAGACATATTAATATATATATATACATATATATATATATACACACACACACATGTATATACACACACACACACACACACATATTATTCACGCTTTCAGCACACACAACCCCCTCCCTTTCTTCCCTCACCGGCTCCTTCCTTCCTGAGGCCTACTTTAGGCCTGGAGCCTTCGCCGTAGAAAGCCACCCTAAACCCCCTCCTCCTCGTTCTCCTTTTTCACAACCACCACAACGACACCCCGCAACACAGCCCCTCCTTTCCCCCACCCTCATTAAAAATAAAGACTATTAATTTTTAAAAAAACCCAAAAGGGGGGGGGGGGCTTGAAAACGAGGCTAAACAATACCAGAAGCCCTTACAGAAACCAGGCCCAAACCCGGTCCTCCTCTCGCACCTAGTTCCGTCCCTCCGGCTCGGCCTCGTCGTCGTCGTCGTCGTCGTTGCCGCCGTGCTCCCTTCCTTCCTCGTCGGTGTCGGTCTCCCTTCTGTGTCTCTTCTTCTTCCGCCTCTCCTCCTCCTTCTCCTTCTTCTCCCTTCAATTATCAGCTGAGCCGCAGTACCCACCAGCGCGACGCCTGCCTCCTCCGCCGACGCCGTCCCCTCCTCCTCCTCCTCGCTCTCTCTCTCTCTCTCTCTCTCTCAGCCTCTTCCTTCGGCCGGGCGGGGACTACTTTTCCCCGAAAGGGGCCCTCCGGGGGCCCCCCTTCCCCTCCTCCGTCCCTCCGTCTCTATTCCGCAGATCCTCCGCTCTCTCACTCTGAGGGAAAAATAGACACCACCGTATCCCTCCGCCGGGGTCGTCACCCTCCAGGCGTTGTTGTTGTTATTATTATTACTGACGACGGTTATTATTATTATTATTAAGACGCCTCGCTCTCTCTCTCGCTTCTTTCTTTTTTTCCCGTCCTCCCCTTTAGGCCGTTTTTTTTGTCGCCGGAACAATAACCGTCTCTCCGACGGAGACGTCTCCTTTAAGAACGCTTTGGGGGGCGTGGCTTCGCTGTGACCTCTGTCTCTTCCTCCTCCTAGCCACGCCCCCTTTCTTCCCGGTTGCCAAGGCGACGGCCGGCGTCCAGCAGCGGCGTCGGCGTCTCCCATCCAAAATGGCGTCGCTCCTCAGCGAGAACTTGTTCGAGGCCCGAGGACAGGCCCCGGCCCCCAGCAAGGACTTCTACCAACTCATCGTCACCAGGAAGGAAGTGAGTCACACCCACGTCCACACTGGGGGGAGATAACCCGGTTTCGTCCCGCTTTGACTCTTTGTTTGGCTCAGTGGCTATGGAATTCTGGGAGTTGAAGTTTATTGTGGGGTTGCTTTAACTCTTAATTGGCTCAACTGTGGAATTATGGGAGCTGGAGTTTGTTGTAGAGCTGCTTTAGCTCTTTTTGTGGCTCAAGGCTATGGAATTCTGGGAGTTGGAGTTTGTTGTGGGCCCTTCGGGCCCACAACAAACTCCAACTCCCAGAATTCCATAGCAACTGACCCAGACAAAGAGTTAAACCGACCCCACAACAATCTCCAACTCCCATAATTCCATAGTTGAGACAAACAAGAGTTAAAGCAGCCCCTCAAAACTCCAACTCCCAGAATTCCATAGCCACTGAGCCAAACAAAGAGTCAAAGCGGTGCCAAACCAGGTTATATCTCTCCAGCCAGAGAAGGTTAAATGCCTCACAGAACTACAATTCCCATAATTCCCTAGCATGGAGCCAGAGCAGCTACAGCAGTCTCAAAATGGATCCTTTCTGCAGTGTGTGTTTTGGACCCCTCTCTCTCTCTCTCTCTGGCTGCATCCACACTGCCACAAATAATCCAGTTTTCACACCACTTTGACTATTTGACACTTGGACTTTAATACTATTTAACACATTAACATGGTATGGGATTCTGGGACTTGTAGTTTGTTGTCGCACAGTTTTATTGACTCCATTTCATGTTTTAGTGACTGGTTTTGAAGTTGAGCAACTAAATACGGCGCAATTAAAGTAAAGGTAAAGAAACATATAACTTGTTGTGAGTAAGCTGGAAAGGACTTGGACGCGCGCGACAACGAAAGCCACAGATAAAGAAGAAGACGGTTTCGTTTTATTTGATATAATAATTTTATTTCATTCCCGACTCTCCTCAAGGCTTGAGGCAGGGTACAACATGTTAAAATACAAAACACAATTTAAAAAGAGAACACAAAGAAGAAGAAGAAAAGCTCTGAAGGTTCAGGCTGTATCCACAGTGCTGAAAATAACCCGGTTTGACACCACTTCAACTGCCATGGCACAACTTTATGGAGACTCCGTTTCACGGATGTTTTGTTTTGAAAATAATTTTGAAATTAAGCAACTATATGTGGATCAAATAAGGTAAAGGCAGTGTTAAGCGAAATGTACAGTTTGTTATAGATAGCCAGGTCGTTGGCCTAGGACCAGGGTTCAAATCATGTAAACCTTGGGCAAGTCACACTTTGGGATGGCAATGGCACACTCCCTCTGAAGAAACTAGCACGAAAGCCCCGTGATAGGGTCTCCATAAGTTAGAAATGCCTTGAAGATACACAACAACAAGGAAGCAACACATCATCATAATATTGATAATAATAATTTTATTTTATAATTTTATTTCATTCCTGTCTCTCTTCCAGGGTCAAGGCGGGGTACAACATGTTAAAATACAAAACATAATTTAAAAAGAAAACATATAAAGCCAGCAGGTAAAATTCAATACTATAAAACCATTAACATACACTTCTTTAAAAGTCGCGATTTAAAACTGACTGGGTAGGCCTGCCAGAAGAGATAATAAATAACTGGGTAGACAACTAATACATCATTATAGATATTTTTGTTATGGGAACAGAACAGAAAACTACTTCCAAAGAGGAGTAGCATTATCTCAATGAGCTTTATCTCATTGACAATTTTTAATCTCCCCCTTTTTCATGGTTTTAGGTTATGATCTGTTAAGATTGTTTATTGTTTATATTATTGTTATTGATGTTGTTTCTTTTCCAGGATTGAAATGGGGGGTTAAAAATTGGGATTTTTCTTTAATAACTGCTGAACTGAATGTAATTTTTTCTACTAATTTTTGCTTTATTAATTGTCATATAATTTTTGTCATTTATTATTATGCTGAAATTGTTTCATTATTTCATTGTTATTGTTATTCGCTTTGTATTTTTCCCACTGCTGTAACCTGCCCTAATTCCTTGCTGATTGGGCAGGATATAAATAAATCCTTATTTTTATATTATTATTAGAATGACAAATAGCATGACAAGATGTTGTGCACCGCCCTGATCGTTGGAAGGGCGGTATATAAATAAAATTTTATTATTATATTATTATTAGGAACATGAACAAATAAGTAGAGCCTAGATAGTGAGGATAGAAAGGAAAACCTGCAGGAATTAGTTAGCACTAACTCTCGCAAGGCAGGAAGCTTTGGATGTAAAGGTTCTGTTCAAATGATGATTTCATATATAGTTTATACATTTTTATTTTATATATATATATATATATATATATAATTTTTAAAAGATAAGAAAGGGGGGAATATTTATTATTTCTCTTCAGGACATGTTATGTGCCTACGGGAGCAGAAAGCAGGGTGACCAGACGTCACATCCTTTTCCAGGTCATGTCCTCCTGTCCAGAAGGAATTCCAAAATGTCCTCCATTTTGAGCATGACTAAGAAGCACATTGAGTAACACCACTTTTGCTGGTCCCCCTTCAGAAATGTATCATTTTGGCAGCATTTCCTCATTGCAAAGAGAGAGATAGGATAGATCTTTCTTACATTCTTATTTTCTAGGAGGAGCAGCAGCCAAAGACCTGCCCCCAAAGCTCTGGGTGTGTATGTTTCTTGGAGGGGAAAAGGCAATGAGCTGCTTGAGGACACAATGCAAATGTTGAAAGGTTTTTTTCCCTTAATTTCAGCACAATGGACAAATGAAAAGAATACTGTAACTTAAATGTAGACTCAGCCAAGGCTTTGTTGCGGGATTACAACATAGTAAAATACAAAGTCGTATTAAAAGTTTACAATAAACCCAAACCCTGCCCCCCCCACTAAAAATAATGAAAATTCAACAATGAAAAACAACAACATAATATAAATTAATCAGAATGGAATGGACCGTTACGGACATTAAACTCAGATGGGGCTATCTTTCTTCGGGAGGTCAGTCTGGGAAGGCCTGTCAGAAGAGATTTGTCTTGAGAGCCTTCTTGAAGGCGTCTAAGGTGGTAATAAGACGGATCTCTTCCGGCAGGTCGTTCCACAATTTCGGAACAGTAGAAAAGAACGTCCTCTGGGAAGTTCCAGCTAATCTTGTTTTCTGTGGCTGAAATAGATTCTTCCCAGAGGATCTGAGAGTGTGGAATGGATTGTATAGGGAGAGGCGTTCCCACAAGTAACCTGTACCCAAGCCATTTGGGGCTTTAAAGGTAATAACCAACACTCTGTACTGTGCCCGGAAGCTGATTGGCAGCCAGTGAAAAGCTTTTGGAACAGGTGTTATATGATCGAGCCTGGACTTGCCAGCGACCAGTCTGGATGCCATATTTTGAACTAATTGAAGCTTCCGAACTTGGCACAAGGATAGCCCCATATAGAGTGCGTTGCAGAAATCAAGACAAAAGGTTACCAGTGTATATGTTCCACCGCTTCTAGGTCTCCTTGGTCCAGTTAGGGTTGTAGCTGGCATATCAACCATAGCACATAATAAGATAGTATATGTGTTATCTAGCTAAATAAACCATATGAAATGAATTTATAATTTTTATAGTATAAAAATAGTATATTTATAGTATAAACTTTTAGCATTTATCTCCAGATGCCCTACATTTTTATTGAGTGCCCCACATTTTGTGGTGCCTTGACCTCCATTGTGGTTATGATATCTGGTCATCCTGGGAGAAAAAAAATGTAGTAGGAAATGAAGCTTGCTTGGTTAAGTGCAGAAAATCTGTACTTCAATAGGTGATGGTTTGAACGTTGGGCCTAGGACTCTGGAAAACAGGGTTTGAATTCCCAGCTCGGCCATAAAACCCACTGAGTGACCATGGACAAGTCACAGTCTCTCAGCCTCAGAAGAAGGCAATAGCAAACCTCCTCTGAACAAATCTTGCTAAGAAAACCCTGTGATAAGGGATCCTTAGGGTCTCCATAGGTCAGAAATGGCTTGAAGGCAACCAACAACAACAACAAAAAGCATATTGCAGTGCTGAACCTCTCCCCTAAATAGGGGGAAAGGGAGAGGGGTAGAAATCTAGCAGCACCTTTAAGACTACCTTGATTTATATTGTATCATGGATACTATCCCACTTCTTTATGTGCAACACAGTGTGATATTAAAGGCTGAGGTTATCAAATATATTTATACAGTTGTGGACATGAGATAGAATCAATCTCTGATAGACTGTATTAATATCCAGAAAAATACAAATTGTCATTTTCACCCTAAATCTTCAAAAGCCCGTGTGAGGTGTAAAGTCAAATCTTTATAGTAGTTTTCAAAGGGATCTTGTAGCACCTTTGAGACTAAAGTCCAAAACACATTGCAGAAATAATCCAATCTGAGACCAGTTTAACTGCCCTGGCTCAATGCTAGGGAATTCTGGGAACTGTAGTTTTGTGAGACATTTAGACTTTTCTGTCAGAGAGCTCTGGTGTCACAATAA
This sequence comes from Urosaurus nigricauda, assembly GCA_034509955.1. Taxonomy (NCBI): domain Eukaryota; kingdom Metazoa; phylum Chordata; class Lepidosauria; order Squamata; family Phrynosomatidae; genus Urosaurus; species Urosaurus nigricauda. The sequence continues at coordinate 241,788,819 of JAOEGL010000003.1, forward strand.
ACTGCAATTCCCAGAATTCCCTAGCACTGAGTCAGGGCAGTTAAAGCAGTCTCAAACTGCATTATTTCTGCAGGGTATTTTGGACCCAAAAGAAAGAAGCTGGTAACATGAGACTCAGATTCATGGGGTCAAGATTCTTTTGCATACTGATGTTCAGGTTGTCTTTGAATTCTATTTTTACTGTAGTTAATATTGCTGTGTGAAAGTGATAGTACTCCCCCAACTGTATAGCTATGCTTATTAGCAGGAGGCTTTAATATCACTCTCTGTTGCTTCTGAAGAAATGGATTAGTGTCAACAAAAGCGCATGCTGAAATATAAATCAGTGCTAAAGGTGCTGCTAGATCCCCCCCCCCCCCCCCCCCCAGTTTATGCTGCAACAGACTTAACAGGGCTACTTCTCTGAAAACTGAGTAGTGAGTTTGTCCTAGAAGTCATTTCCTCTGAGTTAATTGAGCTTTAGTGCTTCCTTGCTTCTTGTGCCTATTTATTGTGAGGAAAATTCACGTTCTACATGCTCCAAATACCCAACTTTTTAATGTTGATTACACTTTTTAAAGCTGAGCTTTGGAACTGAAATATATTTTGTGGCCAAAGCCTAATGAACTCTGGTTCCCATTGAGATCCGGTTAAATAAGAGTCTTTTGCAATTTGAAACACTTCATTGGTATACAAATATTACACATTTTTAAAAGTACTATTTGTTCATAATGGCCTGTCTAACTCCAATAAACAGAACAATAAAGTGAAACATAAACTAAAGTGTGCACCCTGCTTTAAAGAAGAGTAAAACCAAACTTGAAAATGTATACATTGAATTAATATCTTGTCTTTGCATACTCAGTACAATGATACATCCAGATTTGCAACAGTTCTAACTTTAAAAATCTAAAACAAATAAAAAGGTTAAACAAGTATACAGCAATAAAAGAAATAAAACATCTACTGATGCCAATGCCTGCCTGAATAGGACAACATATTTAAAAACAGGAAGCTTGAGAGCCTGATACCACTAAATATGCGTCTGATGGCAGTGGAACTCAAAGAAAGGCCATCTTCAAATATCATAAAACCTGGGCAAGCTTGTATCAGATAAAGTGGTCCTTTAAAGAATCTCACACTCCTTTTAATTGACCCTGCTCAGTGCTCTGGCTGCGGTATTCTGGACCACCACCTACATAGATATTTTCCAATCATTTTCAAAGGCAGTCTCACACATTGTGTTGTGGTAGTTCATACAGGATGTAAACAAAGGATGTGTCACTCAAGTTGTGTCCATTTCCTGAAATGGGTGTAATTAACACATGAGGCTCAGGTACATTCCTGCCAACTGTTAAATCTGGATATCCAGTTCTTGCTTTAACCAGGAGTACTCCTAAGCTGCAAATGTCAGTCTTCAAAAGCATGATTAACAGGTAATGCAGGTTGAAACTTTTTTTTCCTTACATACCTGTCATTTTGCTCGCTCTCTCTCTCTCTCTCTCTCTCTCTTTTTTTTTTTTTTTTTTGAGCATCTTTGTCTTGCCTAGATTGAGCTTCAGATTTTTACCCTTATCCAGACCATGTATTGATACCAGAACTAGAAAAGCTTCCTTGGATTTAAATGGAAAGAAGAGCTTTGAATGTCTTGTAATAGTTGTCCCAAACTCTAGATAGCCTCTCCCAGAAGCTTTATATATGTATTGAATAGGTGGGGACAAATACTGCAACACTCCAGGTGACTAGCAACATATTCTGAAATTTCCACTTGAAGGTGAACCAGCATCACCTTAAAACTATACTTTTAAGTTCCATCTTAGATAGATGTGTCAAAACAATACTAAGATCTGTTGTCTTGAAATCTACCAAGAAATGCTGCAGATCCAACAAAGATTCTTAATCTTTATTTATTCTTTGAACAGAAATAAAGCATTCAAAGGTTAGAGTTCACCAAGTATTTTTGTATAAAAAGAGCTAGTTTGGAAGATAGAAGAGTTATAATTGCACAAACATTTATCATTTTGTGCTTCAGCACAGTTGTGTTACAGCAAGTTAAATACATTTACTTATATATTTCCAGTTTAGAACTGAAGTATTGTAAACTATGCTGTTTACTTATTTTTTATTTTTAATGTGAGAGTTTGTTTAAGCATTTCATCCTTGAGTTAATACCAGAACCACTTCTGAGAAGTGTCTTTAACCTCTGTAACTCCAAATTCAATGAAAAATAACAACATGCAGAATAAAGTATGGCCTTGGCTTACATATAATGTGAAATCATGGCTTAGTATGCAAAGGGATTTTGTAGCACCTTTAAGACTAACTGAAAGAAATAAGCTGGTAGCATGAACTTTGTAGACTTGAGCCTGTTTCCTCTTAAGGGTTGTCTGCACAGGCCAAAAGGCCTGGATTCTTCCCAGTCTTGTGTTATCTATTTCAGACAACACAAGCCAAACCCCCGGGGACAAGATTGGGCCTGATCCTGTATGTTCAGATGTGGATCCAGAGGATCTAGCCTGACACCAGGGAAAACAGCCTTTACCCACAGGATAATTTACCCTTGGTTTTGCACAGAGTTTCTAGAAAAATCTTTGACACAACAGAGCTGCACACACACACACACACACACACCATGCTCCTTACTTTGCTGACCACCGCTTTCACTCAGAAGCTGCTGGTTGCTGTGTCTGATGCAGACACAAGGTGTCTAGCTGCATCCACATGGCCAGGGGCCCCATTTCCACATCAGATGCGGTGACGGGGGGGGGGGGGGCTTCTGAGTAAAAGCAACAGCACAGCAATGTAAGCAGTTTAAGCTGGTCGCAGGTCCCAGCTTAATACAGAGACCGGTGTGTGAACACCCATCTATCCCCATGCCAACCGAGAGACTGACCTGGGTGAGCACTGGGGCAGGAAAGCATGAGCTCAGTCTGTGCTTTTCTTGCCCGTCTGCTTAGCCCCATTCTTCCTACTTCTTTCTTTCTTTCAGCTAGCCTAAAAAGTGCTACAAGATCCCTTTGCATACTGATATTCCAGACTAACATGGCTGTGTCTTTGAACTCAAGGCTTAGTATGTTATATGAATGAGCCTTGAACCTACATATTACTTCCTGCCTCCTTGTGTTTCTATCTGTTACTCACCACCATGGATCCCATCCTGGGAGAAAGCTGGACTATAAATTCAATAAATAAATAAACATCCTGTCCAAAACAAACTAAATGTCTTACATCCAATCATTTTGTATTTCAGAATGTCTAATTGACATAGGATACTACATAAAGAGGATTAATATCCTCAGTGTTCCTGTTCTAGTAAGTATTGTAGCTCCCAGTTACAGTTTCAAAGTAAAAATTAAAAATATTGAAAGATCTGATCCTCCATTTCCAGTGTTTCTTTGAGCTGAATCCTTATTCAAAGAGAGAAGTTAATCCAGGCTTCATTCCCTCTTACCATTTGCTCCAATTGCCGAACCAAATCTATGATTCTGTTTGTCTCTGAGCATGGTTCACATTACAGTTTGAGCCAATTGAAGCCACTTCAGGGGGCCGGAGAAGCTGAGGACAAGGCCAGGGAAGCCAGGAAAGGAAAGAGGCCAGGGAGGACGGAGGAAGGCAGGCTGGGGCTGAAGAAGGACGCAGTAAGGTAGGCTGGGGCTGAAGAAGGATGGAGCAAGGCAGGCTGGGACTGAAGGAGGATGGAGCAAAGGCAGGCTGGGGCAGAGATGCCGGGGAAGCTGGACTGCCAAGGCGGATTCAAATCTGCCTGGTTCCCCCTTGGGCTGAATCGATTTATTCCAAAATAAATCGATTCAGCCCAAAAGACCATGATTTAATCAGTGTCTTTTTGACATGGGTTTAACGGGTCAAAAGCATGCCCCCCTCTTTCCGAATTGCTTCAGCGATTTGGATTAAGAGGGAACCACGGTGGTTTAAACCAGATCGTGATTCAGTACAATCCAGTTTAAACTATAGTTGGAATGAGGCCGTAGATTTCTGAACTGTTCGAGGTCTTGAGAGGCAAGTTAAAGTCCCATTCACTCTTTGGTAAAATGCTTACCAAGTGAAGAGTCGTTTTAGCAATAATAGAGGTGTCACCACATTACAAAATACTAATTATTAAATTTAAATTTATAGATTAACTTTGGGGGCACAAGGGAATGCAGTGGATAGTGGGCATTGGTTAAATGCCAACCTCTCCCTACCTCTCTTCTGCTGGTAGAAACAAAGGCTAAAGACAAACAGCCCTAAAGGTGGCGTCACTCCTCCCCCCCCCCTTTGTGCACCACATTGGGGCTGTGGGAACTGCACATCACAGCCCCACTCTGGCCTTTTCCCAGCGCAAAAAGGAGGGGCAGAAAGCCGCTCCTTTTTGTGCCAGGTAAAAGGGGCCTTTCCACCGTCTAAATGTCACACTGCCAAAACACTGCCCGCGATCTGGTTGGGCAGGCAGTGTGATGTTGGCTTGGGGGCGGAATCGGGGTGTACGGATGCCACACTCCCACACTACGCTGAAGCCTGCTCTTTTTGCCCAGCCTGTACCAGCAGAAACTTGGGTCCCCAGCCATGACATTAAAGCAGCAAAGAACACTTCAGTACCTCCCACCCAGTGTTCTTGATTCTGTTATGTTTTATGCAAGCGAGCAGCTGGAGCCATCCAACTGGTTATTCAGCAACTTGAATTTCTGTCCTCTAAACAGTAAATTGACCAGTCTGGATTGCACTTCAGAGTATAGCCCAGAAGTGCAATTTAGGCCTTAAGTGTCGCAGGTTCAGGGTTTCACTTTACAAGTCTTGCTCAAGCACTGCTTGAGATGCTCTGTTCCCATAGTCTTCTCTTTGCAGGTAACGTGTCCTGCTACTTTATAGCTTTTGAGAGAAAGATTTTACCTTCATTTGCTCAGTATCTCACAGATTTTAACCAGTAACTAGGGAGAAGCCCTCACTCGGCCTCTCTGGCACTCTCAACAATACTCCTTTCTGCTGCACAGCCATTTAGGATTTTCTCAGCCTCATTCTAAATAACCTTAATACTATTTTGTAAAATAAGCTTACATCATCTCTTAAACTTACAGTATATAAATAGAGCCTTCCTAAGACTGGCCTCAGATCATAAAATCACAGCATTAGAAGAGACCATAAGGACCATCCAGTCCAACTCCCTTCCATGCAAGAATATACAAAGTGACCCTCTGAAAAGGCTTGTATGCATGACAGTGCTGCTTCCTCTAGTTCATCAGATAGTTTCTTTTCTTCAAGTCTTACATAAGTCTTGCTTAATTCAGTGGGGTGTCGTCCAGTTAAGTATTGCAGGTGTGCAGCATAATCTGTGTAAATTTCCACTGAAACAAGTACTGATGTTCAATAGGATTTTCTCTAAAGGATGACATCTTGAATTGCACATGTTCTAGCCTAGTCTTGCCCATATTTAGCCAGAGGAAAGTCCCACCAATTCCAATAGAATTTGCTTTCACTTACACTTGTAACTAGTTGTTTGGGGGATAACGTTTGATAAATTTATATTACTGTACATAATTTAGTATTTATCAAATTAATTACATTTTATTATTGAATTTTGCCAAATACAATATTAAGTTAGGAATTTAGCTGTGTTTCTTTTCCCTTATGAACTGAGTTAAATGGAATTTACAAAATAGACTAAGGTCATATCCTCACTGCAGAAAAAATCCAGATTGACATCATTTTAACTTCCATAGCTCTGTGCTGTGGAATTCTGGGAATTCTCAGCTCTTCTTTGAGGGAAAGCACCAAATAGCTGCCACTGCCACCATCTTCCCACCTAGGCATTCAGAAAGGTCAGATGCAGTGCCATGTCAGAGAGAGTAGGTTGGTGCTTTTTTTTTAGGTACTTCTGGGATGAACTAAACTCAAGCCTTTCACCACTCTGCTAAGAGAAGGGAATGGTTCCTTTTTTTGACAAGAGTTAAAGCACAATACTTACAATGACTGTGGATAAGTCAACCCAGGTTTTGGGGTCAATTTTTTTTCTAAAATGTTTAGACTTCTGCATGACAGTAGACAATATCCTCAAGTATAAAGATGTATCATTGAATACCTAAGTCAGGGTTGTCCATGTCAATGTATTTTTTATTTCAATGCATAGTTGTTAAAAATGGACAGCGAAGAAAGCTGATAAGAAGAAACCCAGCTCTTTTTAAGTTTGGTGCTGAAAGAGAGTTCAGCAGATACCATGGACAGCCAAAAAGACAAATACAGGTTGACTATTCCTTTCCAAAATCCAAAGTATTCCAAAATCCAAAATTGTCCACATATATGGCTAAGATGATGATACCTTTGTTTTCGGATGGTTCAGCGCACACAAATTTTGTTTCATGCACAAAATTATTTTAAATATTATGTATAAAATTACCTTGAGACTATACAAAGAGTATACAAAACATGTATGAATTTCATATTTAAGCTTGGGTCCCATCACGAAGCTATCTCCTTATGTATATGTAAATTTTCCAAAATCTGAAAACGCAAATCCAAACACTTGTGGTCCCAATCATTTTGGATAAGGGAGTCTTAACATGTATATGGGGCAAAGAGCAAATAAAAATTGAACTTTCACTAGAGACCAAGATGACAAATCTGACATATTTTAGACATATCATGAGAAGACATGACTCATTAGAAAAGACAAAAATGATTGGTAAAGTGGAAGGCAGTAGAATATGGGGAAGACATCATTACATGTGGATAGACTCAGTCAATCAAAGAAGCCATGACCCTGAGTTTGCAAGAACAAAGCAAAACGATAACAGGGTGACTTGGAAGTCTCTCATCCATAGGGCCACGATAAGTCAAAGTCTGTTTGACAGCAATTAGCAATAACTTTTTTCCAAAACCAGTACTCAAGTTAACTTACAAATTAAATAGAATATAGTTAAAATATTTATTTTATTTTATTTTATTTTTATTCTGCCTTTCTCCCAGAAGGGATCCAATGTGGCTCACAGACAAAAACATGTTAAAAACATCATAACAATATTCAAACAATTAAAATCATCTTTAAAAAATTATAAAATTACAGTTAAAATATACAAAACTTTTTAAAAACCTAAAGCACTCATACTTCATAAAAGCCACCCTGGTATAATTATATGTGGAACACCTGCTTAAATAAGAACGTCTTAGCTTGCTGTCAAAAGGCATCTTCCTCCGGAAGGGAGTTCCAAGGTGTGGGAGCAGCCACTGAGAAGGATCTCTCATGTCCTCACCAAATGAGCCTGCGATGGTGGTGGGAAAGCCATCCCCCAAAGATCTTAGTGTTCTGGCAAGTTCATATGGGGAGATACGGCGCTTCAAATAATCTGGATCTAAGACATATACAAAAGGTCAACAGTAAAATAGAATAAACTATCAACAACATTTTAAAACAATTTAAAATATACAGTTAAAATGAGAGGATTTTTAAAAAATGCTATGTTTAATTACAGTTGACAGTGCAATTTGTGTTGTTCCATTGTCACAGATTTCAGTTGAAGAAATATATAATCAAACATAACTGTGTTCATTTGCTAGTCTTATATCCAGTAAGTAAACACTGAGCCTAGAAAATAATGGCTTTTGCTCCAGTTAATTTTTGTAATAAAAGCATCTTAAAGATAAGTAGGTTTTTATTGTAAACTTTCACTTTGAATAAAAAGTTGAAGTTACGTGCATAGTGAAGCAATTGTTTTCACGTCTTAAGTTTCTTCATTTGTATGTGTACAAGTTGAGTCATTCATGAGAGCATCAGGCAAATGAGAAGCAGTTGGATCTGAGACTGTATTCTAAAAGCTTTACCATCACATTACAGGGGCTGTATGGCAAATTCCAAATATTTTGGCAAACTCCCTGATTGCATATTTGCATCATACATCTGAAAATATTATGTATTAGAGAGATTAAAAGGCTCTTCCAACATCAAGTCTTAATAGTGTTACTTGTTACCCTGAGCTTTCAGGATATAAATTGAGGTATAAAATTTTTAATAAAATTAATTCTTGTTCAGCAACCCAATGAAAGGCTATAGAAATAATATTAGTTGTAACAATACCAGCTCTCAGTCATGGATCTAGGGATCTGCAGCAAGGAAAACTGATTGTTTAACAGTAATATCCTTTGAAACTGCTTTTTAAAATGTTTCACACTTTGGGATCAGTCTGCCTGATAAGTTTGAAAATCTCACTGATTCAGTGGGTCAACTCTACATGGGACTACCCATTGGAATTTAGGTCTACTTCTTCCCCTTCCCCACCCCACCCCCACTTTTTTTTTTTTTACCCGTCATATTTCTAGGGCAGCAGTTCTCTCTTTAACAAGTATCACAGAATCTTCAAGTGCAATTGTATATATGCAGTTTATTTTATTTAGAGAATTATACGCTGCCCTTTAGCTAAAAAAGCTCCCACAGCATCTTACAAGTTTTTAATTTGTCAATCCTCTGCTTTCAGACTTGTAGTCTAAATACAACAGGACACACAAGGAAAAAGGAAGGACAGTGGAGGAAGATACTGTATTAAGTCCATCAGATGCTGGCTGCTGTGCTCTCAGAGAATACAGCAGTGGCAGTTGGGATGGAGTTATGGTCTTTCATCAGCTGCTGGAATCAGTGCATAAAGATGCTGTGCCTGGCTGCTGTTTTCTCTGTCAGAGACCAGAACAATGGTGGTTGGAGTGGAGGGAGGGCTTTCCTCAGCTGATAGAAGCAAGGCAGGATGGTGCTGTGCCTGGCTGCTGTTCTCTCCCTCAGATAACACAGTAATGTGCTCTGTGCAAAAGAAATCTATGAATTGTGGCATTACTTCAGTCACAGCATTAGAAGAGAACATTGTGAACTTCTTCCTAAAACCAGCTAGCCAGAAAAGAATACAGGACAGACAAGTGTAAATGGCTACCAAAGTACCCTGCCTTTCTGCATCTTCCACAGCATTACTATTTCAGTAGCTACATGGTGAAATCTTTGATAATTTAATAAATGCCTTTACAGAAAAAAGCAGACATATGTTTTTAAGAAGCTAAAGAAACTACCTTTAGCATTCTCTGCTGCAACACACTTCTTTCCCTGGCACTTTACACTCCCAGCCTCCAGTCATGTTACCCTTAGTTCCCATGGTCCTGAGTAACAATGCCGGAATCATATGTCTGACTTACTGTGGTATTTTGTTGCTCTGTTTTAAAGACCTGCAATATCACTTTCCTGACAGACCTTGGTAGCCATCCCACTTCAGCCTTTCATTTGAGCATAAGCAGTAAGCATGTTACTAAAAGAGATTTTTTGTAAGGGTTTATGTAAGGCACCCAGCTTATATCCCCTTCCCCAGGAGACAGGTGGTTCCCTGGCTATGCAGCCAATAATCAGCTGGGGTCCCCGGGGTCCAGATTCTGCAGGGAGTAGTCTCAAGCAGTCAACAGTCCACCTGGAGGATTTACAGTGACTGTCATAAAACTTTAGGGAAATAAAACATATCTTTATAATGTTTACCTTTTTAACAAGAGGCACAGTATATCCAAAAATAAATGAATATACACTGTAGTCAATACTTCATAGTAGACAGGATTTAGGACTCTCAGTTTCAATTTGGCCAAAATTGCAGTTTTGATTGGTCCAACTTTCTGTTTAGGGAAGAACTATCCACAGCAATGGGGAGGATACCCAATTAACTTCCAATTCATGTTGTAAGACATTTTTAAAAGCCTCTAAATATAACATTCAGTTGTTGATCTCTTTAATTTTTGTGGATAAGTGGAAATAAGTCATATGTTTTGAACTGTCTTTTCACTGAAGCCATGAACAGGAAAGTGCCTGTTTCTCTTAAAGTACCACAATCGCAGGGCAGATGCTATTGGGACACTAGTCTCCCTTTGGCCTTTGGACTTCCCATATATGTTCTAACCTTTCCCCTTCTGCAGAGGTCTGTGAAAGATGAGAGGCTTGACATCCCAAATTTTAATAGTAGTTTCACAGTGCTTGCTTCAGCTTGGTTTTCAGATTTCAGAGAACTTAAGAGTCTTTCCTCTAAAAATCTCAACAAATTCTGACCTCCTATCCCAGGATTCTTGGACCCAGCCAGGCTTGGGCTTCTCTACCTTTATATTTGAAAGTTGAGCACTTACACTTTATAGACTGCATATGTCAGAAGGTATAGTCAGTACCATCTCAGTCTTCATGAGATCTTTCACAAGTTAAATTCTATCAAATGTTGTACGGGTTCTTCCTGAGGTGATACAAAAGAAGCAAGTTTTATTCTCTCCTCACAGTTCTACCAGAACTACTAGGTTTCCTGCTTGTCTTTTGAATAGGAGCTGGCTCCAAACACCCTTGATACCATGTGGCAACATAGGACCCAAACAGACAGGCCAAAATAAAGCTGCTTCAGGTCACTTTGGAGACATGCTGTTCAAATGATGCATGCATCCTAAGAGGCCAGAAGCCTTGCCGAATTCACTCTCGAGTCCCAAGGACTGGAGCACAGCTTTGGTGCAGCTTCTGGCCTCTTAAGATGCATGTGTCATTTAAACATCATACCTCCAGAGTGACCCAAAGCAGCTTTATTTTGGCCTGTCTGTTCAGGCCATAGTCTCCTAGGGACTGTGGGTTTTTTCATGTCAAGTCTGATTTTTTCTTCCAGGGAACAACCCTTATTTCCTTACCCATGATGTATCTATTTCCTACTTGGGATCTGTACCTGGTGCTATAAGCCTTCACCAAAGTACCTTTTCAGTTAATATGGTCTGTTCCCATGGAGGAGGGTTGACTTGGATACTAACTATCTGTGACATATCACTTTTCCCCAGCTGAACCCATAGTTCCAACCCTTGGAATCCTGCTACTCATCTTGCAAGTCCCCCCACATCCCTTCTTGAATTAAATACTTGGGTCACGGGGCCCTTAAATGAGGACATGTGACTGTGTTACTGTGATGAGTTCATATTGGTATACATGGCTTTATTCCTTATCAGGCTTTATAGAGACAGCCAGAGGCAGTTTTAAAACAATAATTAAAATAAGGCTTATTAATTTACTCTTGAACAATCTACTCTACCATGGTTCTCCAGAAAAGAATCATTTCTGCCTTCTGATAACAGTTCCATCTCTATGATATCCACATTGTGTCAACTGTCTCCTCTGTCAGAATCCAAAACTCTGGCTGTCTTAGATTCAAACCTTGTCTGCTTCTCTCAGAAACCAGCTTCTGCCTTTCTTACATTCTGTTCGCCTGCAGGCCCCTTCATTGAACTTCCTGATCTGCTGGAAAAGTAAGTACTCTGTCCGGGAGAGCTCTGTGCCATTTTTTGGACAGGATGATTCTCCTAGTTAACCAGGATTTATTCCGAAAGCAACCTCCACAGTCCATCATATACAGGACAGAATGCCCCAACCTTTCTAGTCCTTAAGAACCAATGTGGCATAAGAATGATGTAGAAAGGGAGCTTATTACTTGTGTCAGAAGAATACATAGCATTAAGCATTGAAACAGCTGCTTCATCATGCAGTCTTGTGGCTCAAGGTTCTCAGGTTTCCAAGAATACAATTTTTTCCAAGCTACTAGATGACAGAGTGCATTACCCTGACCTACCATTCCATAAACAAGACAGTCACCACACAGTTGTGGGTGGCATCTGTCATAACCAAAATACCTCCATAGAGGATCTCTGGGATTGCTACTTGAACTGATCAGTTGAACTTGTTGCAGTATTGCAAGCTCAATAAGTCATTTTGCTTTATCACACTAGGGGGCAAACAGGATTTAAACTAGAGTTTAACGAGAGTTAAACAGAAAATGTCCTTTGATAAACATAGGGCATTTCCTGTTTAACTCTCGTTTAAATCCTGTTTGCCCCCTAGTGTGATAAAGCAATATGTTGACTGGGGCATAATTGCTCACTGTTGCAACAGACCTTTTGACTCAGTTTGCCTACTTATAAAGTACTGCCTTTAGTTGGCTCCACTCCTGTGCTGATTGAGGCCAGAAAGGGACTCAGTGGGGTTTATTTTTCACTAGACACTTCTGGACTTAAATATACAAGTATATGCATTTCAAAAGTATTGTCTTCATGGATTTTCTGTGGTTAAATAATTGCCACACCTTGATGCATGATGCACATCTTTCAATTTATTGGCAAATTGAAAACAAAATTCACATCAGATTGTACTGAAGTATAGTGAAGAATATGATAGCTAGTAATAATGAAAGGCAGACAGAACCAAGGGAGCTGTAAATGCTTAAAGGGGGGGGGGTGGATAGGTAGCTCGTGCTGAATCTAAGGAACTGGGAAAAAATAGAATGCAAGACAATTAATGCAAGGAGGCCATTCCAGATGGCACAGTTGGAGAGCAGCATCATTGTGGGTGAAACAAGGAAGAATGACTCTCCCCTTATGACATTTAAGCTTTTTAAGCAATGGAGTCATGTTTAGAATGATTGGGATGGCAATAATAGGAGTGTAACTAGATAATCTTTGAATGTGTAATTAATATTACATCTGTCACCCATTTGATTTGACCTAATATATGGTTACTTACTTTAATGTTTAAAGCATATACTTATGACATATGTTGTTTTTTTCACAAATTTCCAGGAGGTACTGTGTTTCCCCAAAAATAAGACAATGTCTTATATTAATTTTTGCTCCCAAAGATGCACTAGGTCTTTTTTTAGGGGATGTCTTATTTTTCCATGAAGAAGAGTTCACATTTATTGTTGAACAAAAAAAAATGAACATTTATTATATATTGTATATATACTTATATACAAAAACTTTGCTAGGTCTTACTTTCAGGGAGGCCTTATATTTAGCAATTCAGCAAAACTACTAGATCTTATTTTATGGGGATATCTCATTTGGGGGGAACAGGGTAGCAGAAGTAGCAAAGTTTTATGGCATCTTAAACTAATATATTTGCTTTTATGCAGCTTTTGTGGACCAGAACATGTTTCATTTAGATGCATATTTTATTAAAGTTTATACCATTATAAATTTGTTAGTCTTTTTGGTACCTTAAAGTCTTCATGTGTGTACATTTTATCCCGTCTTCTTAATTATATTTGAGCTTTAAAAGTTATGTTGATGAAACTTTCTTTTTCTGTAAGAAACTTTTTCCCAGGAAAATATTATTTTGGAAGCATTCATGTATAAAAATATCTAGTGTATTTCACAGCTAACACTTCTATTGCAATTAGCTGGATTATTCTACCTACTACTTCTTGCATATTGTTCATGAATCTTATGCAGATGGTAGAATGCATTGTTGCTCTACATAACCTAATCAGAGATTTTAAAAATGTCCTAAACTAAGATTATTAAGCATTGCAGTGTCAGTCTATCTGACCTTATAAATTAAAATATTTAAATTTTATCACTATGTAGTGATTATTATATGTCCAACTTAATAGCCTCATTCAAAAATAATGCTAATAACTTTTATGTTGTGACATGAATAATTGTGAGAGAGATTGACATTTTTGCCTCGAGCCAGCCCTCTTATAGCTATGAGGAAATGGCTGGAACGTGTCCAAATCCACACAAAGTATGATGAGTTTACTTATTTCAGTAAACCATACTTAATTTCAAAACACTGTTTATGAAGTTTGTTTCACTTAACCAAAGTTTGGTTTTGAAAGAAAAGTTGAATTGTACTTAATTGCAAGGGGAAAATCAAAGTGTCCAGTATAGTAGTACATGTATTTTGTAATACATGTGTGTAGTAGTACTAGTAATAGCAGTATCAGTACCTGATTGATCTCTCTCAAATTTCATTGAGTGGTTTACAAAATCATTTACTTCTTGCTTCTCTTCCTAAGTATGGGCATATGAGAGTGATTTCATCATACAACATTGGAAGTCTTTTATCTTGGCCACAAAATCTTCCATGATTTTGGAGTGGTGGTTTGCAAAATAGTCTGCAATGATTTATGGATTGGATCAATCCTAATTCTTAATAGTATACTCTTTATTTGAATGTAATCACTAATAATTTCTAGGACCTAAATCCATCTGCTAGAATAGACCTACTGAATCAACTATTGAATGGTAAATCAGTACTTACATAAATCCCATTGAGTCTGTGGCTCTACCCTAGTTGAGTCTAGCAACTGGATTTAAGATACACTTACATTTTCTTTTTACTTAAACAGGAGAGTTAAAACTCATATGGTTTCTTGATGTTGTAAGACTCCCAGCATTTTTCATTATTGGTAGCACTATCTAGGACTACTGAGAGTTACAGTCCAGCACCCGGAAAGCTACATGATTCCCACCCTTGGGTTAGAAGAGTATCAGTATCAACTTCATCTATACTATGGCATTACTATATTTTTACTTGTATTGTTTTCAGTCATCAATTACTCTGATGCCATTTTGCATCCAAATATAAACCAGTTTGGAAAAACTATTTTTTTCTTTTAAAAAAAGCAAAACAACAACAACAAAAAGACAAGATGACAAACTGCAACACAGTCAACCAAGTAATACAAATATTAATTCCCAAATTAGCTCTATACATAATGAGTACACAACATAGCTTTAATGACATAACAAGCCTAAAATGATAAGGCCCGGAATGATCGCTAATGTGACAGTGGATCACCCCACAAATCTTGCTTAGTTAGTAAAGCAATAAAAGGAGTCCAAACTATAGCAAATATCTCTATTTTAAGACACATTTTTGGCCATTCCAATTCAGGCCAGATTTTTTTTCTTTTCTTTTTACTTTCATTGTAGGATTTGCACAAATGTTAACATACAGTAAAGTTACTTTCATCAATAGTTGGAAGTCAGGTTTAGTGTAGAATGAATTATAGATAACAACATAAAAAGATGTTGTGGGTATGATATACAAGAGAAATTAAAGTATGATATGGGTTTGTTGTTATTATCAAGGGTTCAGAAGTTCTGAGAAGAGTATATCATTCCAGTTACATAATGATGGGCTGGAAGTTTAAAGAGCTATATACTGTCATTAATGTAGGTCAATTTTTCTGGAGGGCAATTCCCCACACATGATCTATCCAATGTCAAAAAGAAAGACCTTCCAGGGTTTTCCCTATTCTTCTAATTTCTAGCTGTGCAGATGTCAGCAATATATTGATAAATTCTCTGTGCAGAACATTTGCTTTATCCCCTTCCCCCATCCTTAAAATACATAGTCTACCTTTTCCTGAATATCCATGATGATGATGATGATGATGATGATATATTTATTTGTATCTCGCCTCCCTATTGGAGCATCAAGGCAGGTAACAGCAAACCAAATAACAGTTATAACAATAACAAAGCAAAATATAAACATTCCCATTATTCAACACCACCCTCCAACCCTCCCTCCCTTAAGAAAAACAATAAAATCATAAAATTCAGAACAACAGTACATTACAACAAAAGTTAAGCCGGAGTGGCCATATTAAGAGAAGGCACGGGTAGAGCAGGTGGGCAATTCTATTCTTTTTGGAGGTCAGTCTTGGAAGACCCATATAAAAGGAAATTGTATCCTGGCATAGGATATTGGGACAAAATAGATTAAAGATTGTAAGATCTACATTTCTGTTGGAGGTGTTTTGCCAGAAGAGATGAAAGTATTTTTCAAAACATGGTTGTTTTATTCAGAATTTTGACATCCATTTCTGAAATAATAATTTTTATGGTAGTTTAGAATTTCAGACTAGACTGTCTGGTTTCTCTTATGGCAACAAAATGCTACCCAGTTAATGATAATTCAACATTCAAGAAGGGAATGTTTATCTTTTCCATCCTTAGTGTGACTGCAACCAAAATCACCCTTCTCCTCATGGCTAGGATACTTATTCAGAAGCTTCCAGTGGAAACCTCCTCCCCCTCCCCCCTTGCAAGTGTGCTAGCTATGTAAAGAAGAGTGTTTTTTTAATCCATTAATAAAAGGAAGAAAAGAAATAAGACTTTCCTCCCCATAAGTTGTGTTTCAATTGAAGTATGGAAGAGGTAAATACAGGAGAGTTCCCAAATATGTATATATTTTAATGTTCTTCTTCAAGGGCTACATAAAAGCAAATATAAATGTAAAATTAATAATCAAAAGGACAACACATAATTACATAATAATTTCTACATACCATATATACTTGACTATAAGTCGAGAAATTTATGCCCCAAAATGGACTCCAAACTCATGGGTCAACTTATATGAAGCAATAGGTTAATACTTCTTATAAAGTTCTGAAAAGGAGTACCCACCCTTCCTTCATAGCCAGCGATCTTTAAACAGCTCCCCATTTTAGTCTCCATGTGCACTCTCCTCTGGATGTGTGTGTGTATGTATCTGTGTCATCCCTCAGCCTTCTCAGGCAGAGCTAACAAACAGCTGGTGAGGCAAGGGAGAGCGAGAGAGAATGCTGAGGCTTGTACCCTGTTTTGCAAGCCATTAGCCTTGGAATTCCTGGGAATGAAGGGAAGAGAGTGTGTGTGTGTGCGCGCGCACCAAGGATTGTTTCCTCGTTTTCCATGCTAAGACTATGACCCTTGGGAGAGCTCCAGAGAGGGAGAGGTAGGGAGGGAAGTGGTACTTTGTTTCCCCCTTTAGATCTTTTGTAACATGCCCCAGTGTTTAACCCTCAACTTTTGCATGGGTCATATCAAAATCCATGATTTTGGCCCCTAAAACTGCTCTCAGCTTATACATGAGATCGACTTATATATTCAGTAGTTATGGGCTTTTTCCTAGACAAAATAAAAAATAACCATCCACCGAGCATTTGGAGACATCTCCCTTTCCCCCTGTGGATTCATTTAAAGCCCACGCACAGAGAGAGGATACAGACTGGCACTTAGTGCCAGGCTGTGAGTGGAGCCACGGCACAGCATCCACATGCTGGATGCCGTGACTCCGCCCCATCATGTCATGATGCTATGCATTCTTCTAGATGGCATGCAGCATCATGACGCAACTCCAATGCAGTGCCCAAATGGTGCAGCACAGTATGGGCATCATCACGGCACACCAGCTTTTTGCAGCTTCTTTTTGCTCCCTGCAGAGGCCGTGGCGTGTGGTCGCCATGGCCCCAATCCAGGGCAAAAATGGGTGGCGTCCCACCTACTGTCTGTACAACCCCAATATTTCCTAAGACATATCAGGTTATGTTGCTGAGTGCTACATATGAAGCAAAAATTTTGTACATATCAAGCAAACCTATGTTCTTTGCAAAAGCATAACCCAAATTTTTGCAAAAGTCTGCATTCTACAGAAGGATATGAATTAATATCAGACTATTTTTTTCATAATATCTTTGCATATTCAAATACCTTAATCTGCACACAATGTTTATTCTGTAATAAAATGTTCACAGAAGAATATTTGGTTCCATTAAGAATCTGGCATGTTTGTGGGCCATGATGCTATGAGAAATTTGTTTATGGGCAACAGAATTGTTAAGTTTTAACAGCAGTTCATCCTCTTAGCTTGTGTAGCCTGTAAGTTTGCAGAGTCTGAGTCTCACTGCTACTGAGTCTAATAGGACACATTTCTCAATTAATTTGCTCCATATTGGCCAGTACATATTGTAAAAGACATCCCATAGCATTCTTTCATATACTTCTCCTGTAGACATTTATTCCCCAGATCCAGGCCACCGCCAAGGCCTGTAGATTCTCTCTTTATAACATTGCTAAAATCCGTCCATTCCTCT